>CM016622.1:58072728-59272728 GCA_005393395.2 Gossypium australe
ATTCTAACCAAAAATAACATGGTCAACACATACCATTTTTACTCTTGGCCGACACATGCTAGGAAAACCAAAAATAAAAACCACCTAATTGCTATCTAGGGGATTCGAACCTCCAACCTCATGCACAAGTTCATGCGCCAATACCACTTTGCCATGCATTCATCTTATGCTTCATTTTGACACTTAAATTAACTTATGTGTCAATGCCACTTAATCCATCTCCATAAATTCTCAAAATTAATATTATTCCATCTTAATAAAATTTCTAATTCTTCTTCAGGACTATACTAACCACATAAATTAATAAGAAAAATATTTCTTTCTAAAATACTTACTCAAAGCACACAAAAATAAAATAAATAAATAAATAAAAATACTCGGATTTTCAGGGTGTTACAGGTGAACTCTAAACCAACTCGGAAATTCTTTTAACTTATAGTTTTGAAATATAAAAACAAGGTTTCATAGATTCCAGACTTCAAGTACTAACACCGTTTTCAAATTGAACTCAGAACAAATCAGCTTTTCTTTGAAACCACCCAAATTTCCCAAAGTAACAAATAAGTCTTTGAAATGTTTTACTCAAGGAACAAACCAGATCCGGTCGAGGCTCGTGGGCTGGGTTTGGGGTGTTTCACTTTGTTATTGTTTATAGCCATGCGAAAATGGCTTGTCTTTATTTAATTAGTCTAAAATTTTGCAACCCTTGATTATGATAAAGTGCAAGTTTACTTGGGTAATGATTATGGATGACTTTTAAATCATGCTAGGCAAAACGTTGGAATAAGTATGATTGATTTGTAACCTCATATACAAGTTTTTGATAGACCTTTTGGAATGTGAATATGCATGGTAGTTTAATAGGTTTAGATTGAGATTTGATGTATATTATTTGATGTGAAATTTGGGAGCATGAGTTAACTTTGTAAACTTTACATTCGTTAAATTGGGTAACTAACGGACATGTGCTTGATGGTATATTCAGAATAGATATATATATATCTTTCGTTGGAGTATAATATAGTTATACATTTGTGAATATTTGTTATGCTTAAGTATGTACTTGGTTTCCTTTTTATGATAAAGGATTCGGTTTGATCACATAAGTTTGTATAAGCATATTGTTTATATATATATATATATATATTAAATATTCAATTTGAGTATGGTATAAATAGCAATGTGTATTTTTGATATTGCTTTAATGGTTCATATGAGGTAGTTAATTTCATAGTTTAAATGCCGAATGAATTGCTAATTAGGAAAGGTTTGTGAATGTATTTTTAACAGATAGCTTAAATGATCACTATGTTATGAATATGAACCTGCGTCTTAATTAGATAGTACATTGGTGTGATGGAGTATATTGTATACAATTGAATTCGGAAATAGGAATGATGAGCACGTTGCATTATTCGGCTGAAACCATGGGGTAAATAACTGACGTATGACTAAATAATGGTATAGAAGATACTACATTTGATTGAGTTTATTGTGCATATGGTTATGATGTGTTTTAACTATGCTTGACCATTTGATGAAGTCAATTACACTAATTTGATAAAGAATCTTTAGTAATGAGATGTGAAGTAATTGAGTTGATATGCTCATGTATCTAGCTATATTAGAAATTAAATTTAGTATGTTGTAATGTCATATAATATAATAATGATCGCAATGCTTGTGCTTGAATCCAATTGAATGTTTAATTGGAATTGAGTTTAGTTTGGTAATGTCTTATAACCCAAATCTGGCGACGGACGCGGGGTTAGGGGTGTTACATTTGATTGGTATCAGACCTTACGGTTTAGTCGATTCTAGGACTACCGTAGCACGTGTGAGTCTAGCTATACATGCCTTAAATTACAATATGATAGTGTGGTGACTTCTGACATCTGAATTGTGATTTTATATTGTAAATGAATCCCGATAGAGCCATAGCTGATGATGTTGAAAGCGTAGTGCCTGATTCCGCACATGGGTCAGCGCTGGTAGACTCTCGACCTATGTCGAGTAGTCATGAGGGCGAAGGCTATGTAAGCCTTTTACCAGATGATAAACGAATGGTTTACTTAATATATCTGGACTAACCTGACTGTGCAACAACCTCCACCCCCAAAAATTCCATCTCCGATACCTATGGTACCTCCGATAGTAGATCCAATGAGATTTGGCAAGCCTCCTGTAGATAAAATCAAGAAACACGGGGTCGAAGAGTTTAGAGCTAATGATGATAATGATGCTGAGTGGGCTGAGTTGGGGTTTGATAATACTATCTGCGTGTTCGACGAGCTATCTTGTATTCTGGATGAATGTTTAAAGTGTGCCATATCTTTGTTAGGAGACAATATTGTCATATCTGAAGCCAGAGTGCCAGTCAGAGCGTAGGCTATTTGAGCTCTAGAGGGATGCCTCATCACCTGATGTCATAACTGGTACATTTACTCTTTATGATATTTTTGCGATTGTTTTGATAGACCCTGGTTCTATGCAATCATATGTATGCATGAATTTAGTATTCAACAAGATTGTGACTGTAGAATCTTCTGAATTTGCTATAAAAGTAACGAACCCCTTGGTAAAAGTGTTCTGGTTGATAAAGTATGCAAGAACTGTCCATTAAGGTTTCGAGATATCTGTTTCCCACTGAGTTGATGCTTTTACTGTTTGATGAATTCGATATTATTTTGGGAAAGGATTGGTTGTTTATGCCTGATGCTGTTGTGAACTGCAAAAGAAAAACTATAAATTTGAGATGTCCAAAGGATAAGAAAATACGGATTGAGTCTGATGATTTGAGTGGATTGCCTGATGTAATATCTATGTTGAAAGTTCAGAGTTAAGTGAAAAAGGGTTACGAGGCATATTTTGCCTACGTGATTGATTTGAAAGTATCTAAGAAGAAAATTGAATCAATGCCTATTGTTTATGAGTTTTCTGATGTATTACCTGAAGAGTTACCGGGTTTGCCTCTGATTCATGAAGTTGAGTTTGTTATTGATTTGTTGTGGTAATTGTAGATGACATTTTGATTTATTCACGTGACGAAAAGGAGCATACTGAACCTTTGAGAATTTTGTTGCAAACTTTGAGAGAAAAATAATTATATGTGAAATTCAGTGAATGAGAATTTTGATTGTATGAAGTTAGTTTTCTGGGACATATTGTGTCAGCCTTTGGAATCTGAGTAGATCCGAGTAAGATTTCTGCTATTTTGAGTTGGAAACCTCTGAAAATGTGTCTATAGTTTGTAATTTTCTGGGCTTAGCTGGTTATTACCGCAGGATTATAAAAGGGTTTTCAGTGATAGTTACTCCGTTGACTAGACTGCTTTAGAATGATGTCAGATTTGAATGGTCGGAAAAGTGTTAGAAAAAGTTTCGATCAGTTGAAAGCCCTTTTGACTGAAGCTCCAGTGTTAGTTCAGCCTGAATAGGGTAAATAATTTGTTGTTTTTGGTGATGCTTCTTTGTGGGTTGTGTTTTGATATAGGAAGGCAAATTCATAGCCTACGCTTCGAGACAATTGAAGCCACATGAAAGAAATTACCCGACACATGATTTGGAGCTAGCAGCTATTGTATTCGCGATGAAGATTTGGTGTCATTACTTGTTCGGGGAGAAATGTCATCTCTATTCAAATCACAAAAGTTTAAAATATTTGATGACTCAAAAAGATTTGAACCTGCATCAGAGAAGATGACTTGAAATATTGAAAAATTATGAGTTAGTGTTAGATTATTATCCGGGTAAAACAAACGTTATGGCTAATGGGCTGAGTAGAAAGTCATTGTTGCGTTACAGGCTTTGAATACTTAGTTAGACTTGTCTGATGATAGTTTTTTAATAGAGGAATTGAGAGCAAAACCAATGTTTTCACAACAGATATATGAAGCTCAGAAGTCTGATAATGAATTGCTAGCGAAACGAGTCCAGTGGGAAATGAAATTTGAATCTGAAATTTTAATTGTGGATGATTGTTTGAAAAATTGGGATATTATTTGTGTTCTGAGAAAATCCAAGATTGATTCAATTGATTTTGAATGAAACACATAATAGACGTTTACCTGTTCATCTGGGAAGTACTAAAATGTACCATGATTTGAAGTAACATTACTGGTGGTCTGGTATAAAACAAGACATTTCTGACTTTGGTTTGAAATGTTTAGTTGTCAGCAAGTGAAAACTGAACATCAAGTTCCATATGGATTGCTACATCCTATCGTGGTTTCTGGGTGGAAATGAAATAGAATCACAATGGACTTTGTTTCTGATTGACCTTGACTCCGATAAAGAAAGATGTGATATTGGTCGTAACTGACCGATTAACTACATCTGCCAGTTTTATTCCAGTTAGGACTGATTTCTCACTTCAGAGATTGGCAATGTAATATCCGGGATTTAGGGGTTGTGCATTTTTTTCTTAAATGTATGTGGAAGCATGCTTATGTGTTGTTTGAATGTGTTTTGAGAGTTCCAGGAACTTTAGAGTGTAGGAGTATGCCTTAGAAAATACTGTACTTTAAGTCTTGAAGTGGAGCTAAGCATGATAGGCCTTAAGAAAATGTGTAGGGGTATTTGGACATAAGAATTGGCTTGGTAAAGTGGCAAGGAGGCGCCACTTAGAGCCTTAAGAAGTGACGCCACAAGCAGTGTGCAGGGCTTAGGTTCGAGCAGCAGGGGAAGCATCTTTGGGCTACTTTTTACGTCAGGCAGGAAGGGAGTTGGACGGCATTGGGAGACTGGGTGGATGAGCAGTAGATGTGGTCAAATTCTTTTTAAAATTCGGCTAAGGAAGGAGGATAAAGGTTGACTCATTCAAATCTTTTGAATGAGTGATGAAGAGGAAAATTAGGAGGAAAAAGTGGGATTTGAGAAGAGGATGAGTGTTGGCCGGCCAAGGGATTCTTTTGGTGGTCATTTTAGGTCATGTAAGTGGGGGAAGTAGCCGAAATTTCTTTAGGGGTATAGGAGCATTTCAGGTTCTTTTCTTTCTCTAAGGTGTGCCGAAATTTTTAGTGCCATCAAAGTGCTAATTGATTTCTTTCTTTTGTTGACAATCTGTCCCATTTTCTCTTCTCTTCTTTTCTTTATGCTTAGGCCGAACCTCTCCCTCTCAAAAGTTATCATTGCCGAAATTTCTTAAGTCAAAACACCACCATTGCCGAACCTCTCTGAACTTCATCTCTTTTCTTCCCATTTGCTAAGGCTGAATATTCCTTTTTTTTTCTTCTTCTTTTCACAATCTGTTAAAAACTGAATACACAAGTGACCCCTAGCCGATTGTTCATTAAACCCCAAAGCCAAAACAAATCAATCACTATCTATCCTATATAGCTGAATCTCTTTGAGGCTTCAAGCAAGGGTGCAGTCGATTTCAGCATTTGGGGGGCAGATCGTTAGGGATTAAGAGAGGTCTCGGGTTCAGATCTTTTCGGTAAGGTGTTTTAAGTTAAAACTACATTCGTTTAGATCTTGCTTGTTAGTTAACCGTGTTTCCTGATTAAGTGCTGATTCGATGGATGCGAATACCAGTGGAAGGGAGAAAGGGGTAGTGCCTACCCCTAAGTTCAAGAAACGTTCAGTTTCTGCTGTTCGGGATTGGCCACCGGGGTGTGGGCCAGCGTCGAAAAGGGATAAGCAGTTCACTGTTATCCCTGCTAGCGAGAGTGTCGGTATCGATAGTATCGTACTTACTGTTATCAGGTGTGTAGCCCTACACTAATTCCTGCTAGATTAATGGTATTAATTTAATACATGTGTTAATGGACATATGAAAAATGTGGCTAAAGGTACCATTCAATGGTACAGTGTATCCAGGTACGTTACCCTTAATGCTCTGTTAATAATGTTATGAACATTGAATATGACACATATGTGAATTCGTTATGAATATGGAATAAGGTATATTGCATGATTTCTGCATGTTTTGTATGACGTATGGGCATATGGGTGATAATGAAAAGGGGAAGTGATCTGGTGGTTTTTACCACATTATCTGGTGACTCATGTCACATAATCTGAATCTGGTGACTAATGTCACATATTATTATCTGGTGGCTATGCCACAATTATAAGGGCGATGTGCAGTTGACTGCAGCGGCTGCCTTCGATGGTGTGTAGCGGATGGAGGGTCGATTTAGTAATCCCCACGGTGTGATTGGCAGGTACGGGTGATGTGTAGAGGATGGTTATTTAGGTGGGTTTGGGATTGTATCATTGCTTATAATCGTTATATATGATTTGATATGCCTAAATCGTTTGGGAGTTTGTGTTGGTTGTTACACACTGATCTGTTGACTCATCCCTCGTGGGCTAACATTTTGCAGGTGACACTCAGTAATTGGATCGGGTCGGCAGGGACTTAGTGGTGGCCATGCTCAGCTCAGTATTTATTTTATTTTGTGTTTTTATATTAAGTTTTGGACTTATTTCGGGTTTTGCTATTGTTGTAATAAGGCCATTACTGTTAAACTGTTTTATGCATGCGTTTTAGTTTTATTATGATACGATTAATATTAAACCAAAGGCTAAACAACTTTTCTTTAAAATAATTTCAAATGTGTTGACACCTAAACCCCAACGATTTTCCACTTAATGCTACGCTCTAAAATTCGGCATTTCTTTTAACTTATAGTTTTGAAGTATGAAAACAATGTTTTAATAAAATATAGACTTCAAAAATGACACCGTTTTCAATTTAATCACAACACAAATCGATTTTTCTTCAAAACTGCCCAAATTTTCCGAATTGACAAACAAACTTTTGAAGTGTTTTACTCAAGGAGCATGCCAGATCCGGTCGTGGCTTGGGGGCCGGGTTTGGGGTGTTTCAGGCAAAGTTTTATATTGCTGAGATTGTGAGATTACACGGGGGCTGATTTGATAAAGGATATAGAACAGGAAGTGAAATTGATCCGAGATTGTTTGAAAGCAGCATCTGATCTTCAGTAGTCCCTATGCAGACTTGAAACGAAAAGATATAGAATTGGATATCGACGATAAAGTATTTCATGTTTCAATGTTTCGTAGATATCGATTCGACCCGTCACATGTGATAGCCCCATCTGAAATAGAAATATGATCTAATATGACATATGAAGAAGAGCTGATCTGTATCTTAGCTGTGAAGTAAAGGAGTTAAGAAATAAGAAATGGCAGCCTGAAGATTCAATAAGACAACAATATTTGAAATTGTTCAGCGGAAAGATTTTCGTGGACGAAAATCCCTAAGGAGGGAGAGTTGTAACAGCCCGAATTTGACCCTAATCAGAACGGTGGTTTCGGGACCACGAATCCGAGTAAAAAAAATATATATATTTAAATATTATTTTCTGTGATTAATTATGTTGAATTAGCATGTGTGAAAGTTTCGTATAAAAATTTGATTGTTTGTGTGCTTAATTAGACAAAAAGGATTAAATAGCATAATTAGTAAAAGTGACCTCTTAATTGATTATTGGCTAAATTAAGATGGCTTTATTAAAGTGAAGTCCTTAAAGGACAATAAGTCCATTATTATTCAAAGTGGACGGCAACATGGTTTTTATAACATGTTTCTTTATGTTATTTTATTAGTAAAATGTTATATTATATTTATATTATAAGTTATAATTATATTAAACAAAAGGAAACATATTAGTGGGATTCATTTTTACTTTGTTTCCATCGAAAATACAAAGTAAAGAAAAAGTCTTTGAAGCTTTCTTACATTCGACTACTTACAAGCCAATTTAAAGGTCAGTTTTTAATCGGTTTTCGATAATTTCTACGTTTTTGAGATCGTTGCTTCGAATACAAGACGACCCATGTTAGAATTTTTAAATTTGAGCATGTTTGATTTTCGGCTATGGATAGATGTTTGTGATTTGTATCATTTGATGGAAAAATATTAAAAGTATGTTAGAAATTAATATGTTTTGAATTGAAAATTTTGGTGAAACTGAGTATTTAGGGTCAAATTGTAAAAATAAATTTTTGGAGGGGTTTAATTGTAAAATAAATGAAATGTATGCATTTGTATAGATGTATGGAAGATTCGGCCCTAATGAATTGAGTGCAAATTATGTGTATTTTGTGTTTTGTACAATAGGGACTAAATTGTAAAAGTTGTAAATGTTAGGGGTAAAATGGTAATTTGCCTATCTATGTGTTTTGGGATTAAATTGAAATGAAATGTGCTTGAATGAGCTTAATTTGAATATATCTAGATCAAGAACAAAGAAAAATGGATTTGGATCGGGGAAAGGCGAAAGTTAACGAATAGACTTTTTTGCTGTCCGACGATTTCCGAGGTAAGTCTTTAAGCAAATTAATTCCATAAGAATTGATTATAATCTAGCATATATGTTGAATTATGAGCTTGTGGAGTTAAACATGTTCAAACCGAATGTGAGGAAGTAATTTAGCATTGTAAGTAATCGAACTTATTGAGGTAATACGTGAAAGTGATATTGAATTATATAGGATATATGTAATATTGGTAAGGTGTGAAAGTGATATTAAATTATATGAAATATATATGATATTGACAGTATGTGATGTGAATGAGATGACTCAATAATATGAATGTTCGGGCTTCGAGCCTAGCAGGCTTTGTGCCGGTGAAAGTTTATCAGGCTTATTGCCTAGCAGGCCTTGTGCCGGTGAAAGTTTATCAGGCTTATTGCCTAGCAAGCCTTGTGCCGGTGAATTATATCGGGCTTATTGCCTAGCAGGCTAAATGCCGGTGTTTAAACTACGGACCTTGAGCCTAGTGCCAGTATGTGAGATTTGGGCAAAAGCCTAGCAGGTTTTATACCGGTGTGTTGAAATTTCAAGCTTAGATTATGTACTAGTAAAGTTATGAGATGAATCAAGTGAGCCTAAGCATTTGCAAATGAATTTATTAATTCGGCTACAAGGTATGTGCTATTCATATTCATGTATTATACATATATATATATGTGATGATAATAAGTAAATGAATTGATGAAGGATATGTGTATACAATTGGTAGATGCAAATTGTGTATAAACTATGCCACGAGGAAATTGGTTATATGAAAGCATAATGTGGTTAAAGGTATTGTATAAGTATATTGATATGAATGATACAAATTGATCCTGTATATTCGACCTTATGCTTGTGTTTACGTGACGTATTGGAATTACTTTGATGCCATGTATACGAATGTATGAAATGTCAAATGGATATACACACACATATATATATATATATATATGTGAATATATTTCCTTTTATGTGAAATTACTAAGTGTAAAGTATATACTTATTGTATATACATCTATATGTGATCCTATTGAATTATGTGTATCGAAAATATGAGTAGTTGGAAAAGAGTGTTTAATCTATATGTGAACTATATGATGAGATTATAAATTCAAGTTTAAAGGTAAAATAGTGATGATGGATAAGCTAAATGAGCATTAGCATTCGACATTAGTAGATCATTTAAGTACTAAGCTTTGAAATATTGATATTAGATGCTTGGATATATGAGAGTTTAAATGAACATGTGTTTATGTAATTAAAGAGGTAATTCGGATGTACACATCCCTTTACTTGTTTGAATATTTATGTGAACTTATTGAGTTTCATGTATGTGTATTATGCATATATTATAAAGAAAGGATGTTTTATATTTTGAATTTGATGCTGAGTTGGTGAGTAGTGTACTAATGGTAAGGAAATGATAAGTGTTATGTTAAGTGAGGTAAAAGCATTCTGTATTGAAGGACTTTCGAGTTAAGCTATTTTTTTCTATGTTATTTCTTGAGTATTTTAAAATGCTTGATTGTCCAATTGTTATATTATGATTGTTTAAGACATACTAAGCTAAGTTAGCTTACTCCGTGTGTTTATCGTTCTGTTTTATAGATTTTGATCAAGCTACGGGCTCGAGAAATCATCACTGAAGTCACCCACACTATCAACTTATTTTGGTACTATAAGAAGTTGAATTTTAAGCATAAGGCATGTATAGGCTAGCTTGACATATTAAATGATACGTTGTTATTGTTTATAGCCATGCGAAAATGGCTTGTCTTTATTTAATTAGTCTAAAATTTTGCAACTCTTGATTATGATAAAGTGCAAGTTTACTTCGGTAATGATTATGGACGAGTTTTGAATCATGCTAGGCAAAATGTTGGAACAAGTATGATTGATTTTTAACCTCATATACAAGTTTTTGATAGACCTTTTGGAATGTGAATATGCATGGTAGTTTACTAGATTTAGATTGAGATTTGATGTATATTATTTGATGTGAAATTTGGGAGCATGAGTTAACTTTGTAAACTTTACGTTCGTTAAATTGGGTAACTAATAGACATGTGCTTGATGGTATATTCAGAATAGATATATATATATCTTTCGTTGGAGTATAATACAGTTATACATTAGAGAATATTTGTTATGCTTAAGTATGTACTTGGTTTCCTTTTTATGATAAAGGATTCGGTTTGATCACATAAGTTTGTATAAGCATATTGTTTATATATATATATATTAAATATTCGATTTGAGTATGGTATAAATAGCAATGTGTATTTTTGATATTGCTTTAATGGTTCATATGAGGTAGTTAATTTCATAGTTTAAATGCCGAATGAATTGCTAATTAGGAAAGGTTTGTGAATGTATTTTTAACAGATAGCTTAAATGATCACTATGGTATGAATATGAGCCTCCGTCTTAATTAGATAGTACATTGGTGTGATGCAGTATATTGTATACAATTGAATTCGGAAATAGGAATGATGAGCACGTTGCATTATTCGGCTGAAACCATGGGGTAAATAACTGATGTATGACTAAATTATGGTATAGAAGATACTACATTTGATTGAGTTTATTATGCATATGGTTATGATGTGTTTTAACTATGCTTGACCATTTGATGAAGTCAATTACACTAATTTGATAAAGAATCTTTAGTAATGAGATGTGAAGTAATTGAGTTGATATGCTCATGTATCTAGCTATATTAGAAATTAAATTTAGTATGTTGTAATGTCATATAATATAATAATGATCGCAATGCTTGTGCTTGAATTCAATTGAATGTTTAATTGGAATTGAGTTTAGTTTGGTAATGTCTTATAACCCAAATCCGGCGATAGACACTGGGTTAGGGGTATTACATTTGATTGGTATCAGAGCTTACGGTTTAGTCGATTCTAGGACTACCGTAGCACGTGTGAGTCTAGCTATACATGCCTTAAATTACAATATGATAGTGTGGTGACTTCTGACATCTGAATTGTGATTTTATATTGTAAATGAATCCCGATAGAGCCATAGCTGATGATGTTGAAAGCGTAGTGCCTGATTCCGCACATGGGTCAGCGCTGGTAGACTCTCGACCTATCTCGAGTAGTCATGAGGAGGAAGGCTATGTAAGCCTTCTACCAGATGATAAACGAATGGTTTACTTAATATATCTGGACTAACCCGACTGTGCAACAACCTCCACCCCCAAAAAATCCATCTCCGATACCTATGGTACCTCCGATAGTAGATCCAATGAGATTTGGCAGGCCTCCTGTAGATAAAATCAAGAAACACGGGGCCGAAGAGTTTAGAGCTAATGATGATAATGATGCTGAGTGGGCTGAGTTGCGGTTTGATAATACTATCTGCGTGTTCGACGAGCTATCTTGTATTCCGGATGAATGTTTAAAGTGTGCCATATCTTTGTTAGGAGACAATATTGTCATATCTAAAGCCAGAGTGCCAGTCAGAGCGGAGGCTATTTGAGCTCTAGAGGGATGCCTCATCACCTGATGTCATAATTGGTACATTTACTCTTTATGATATTTTTGTGATTGTTTTGATAGACCCTGGTTCTATGCATTCATGTGTATGCATGAATTTAGTATTCAACAAGATTTTGACTGTAGAATCTTCTGAATTTGCTATAGAAGTAACGAACCCATTGGTAAAAGTGTTCTGGTTGATAAAGTATGCAAGAACTGTCCGTTAAGGTTTCGAGATATCTATTTCGCTCTGAGTTGATGCTTTTACTGTTTGATGAATTTGATATTATTTTGGGAAGGGATTGGTTGTTTATGCCTGATGCTTTTGTGAACTGCAAAAGAAAAACTATAAATTTGAGATGTCCAAAGGATAAGAAAATACTGATTGAGTCTGATGATTTGAGTGGATTGCCTGATGTAATATCTATGTTGAAAGTTCAGAGTTAAGTGAAAAAGGGTTACGAGGCATATTTTGCCTACGTGATTGATTTGAAAGTATCTAAGAAGAAAATTGAATCAATGCCTATTGTTTATGAGTTTTCTGATGTATTACCTGAAGAGTTACCGGGTTTGCCTCTAATTCATGAAGTTGAGTTTGTTATTGATTTGTTGTGGTAATTGTAGATGACATTTTGATTTATTCACGTGACGAAAAGGAGAATACTGAACCTTGAGAAATTTGTTGCAAACTTTGAGAGAAAAATAATTATATGTGAAATTCAGTGAATGAGAATTTTGATTGTATGAAGTTAGTTTTATGGGACATATTGTGTCAGCCTTTGGAATCCGAGTAGATCCGAGTAAGATTTCTGCTATTTTGAGTTGGAAACCTCTGAAAAATGTGTCTTTGGTTTGTAATTTTCTGGGCTTAGCTGGTTATTACAGCAGGATTATAAAAGGGTTTTCAGTGATAGTTTCTCCGTTGACTAGACTGCTTTAGAATGATGTCAGATTTGAATGGTTGGAAAAGTGTTAGAAAAGTTTCGATCAGTTGAAAGCCCTTTTGACTGAAGCTCCAGTGTTAGTTCAGCCTGAATAGGGTAAATAATTTGTTGTTTTTAGTGATGCTTCTTTGTGGGTTGTGTTTTGATACAGGAAGGCAAATTCATAGCTTACGCTTCGAGACAATTGAAGCCACATGAAAAAAATTACCCGACACATGATTTGGAGCTAGCAGCTATTGTATTCACGATGAAGATTTGGTGTCATTACTTGTGCGGGGAGAAATGTCATCTCTATTCAGATCACAAAAGTTTAAAATATTTGATGACTCAAAAAGATTTGAACCTGCATCAGAGAAGATGACTTGAAATATTGAAAAATTATGAGTTAGTGTTAGATTATTATCCGGGTAAAACAAACGTTATGGCTAATGGGCTGAGTAGAAAGTCATTGTTGCGTTACAGGCTTTGAATACTTAGTTAGACTTGTCTGATGATAGTTTTTTAATAGAGGAATTGAGAGCAAAACCAATGTTTTCACAACAGATATATGAAGCTCAGAAGTCTGATAATGAATTGCTAGCGAAACGAGTCCAGTGGGAAATGAAATTTGAATCTGAAATTTTAATTGTGGATGATTGTTTGAAATATTGGGATATTATCTGTGTTCTGAGAAAATCCAAGATTGATTCAATTGATATTGAATGAAATACATAATAGATGTTTACCTGTTCATCTGGGAAGTACCAAAATGTACCATGATTTGAAGTAACATTACTAGTGGTCTGGTATAAAACAAGACATTTCTGACTTTGGTTTGAAATGTTTAGTTGTCAGCAAGTGAAAACTGAACATCAAGTTCCATATGGATTGCTACATCCTATCGTGGTTTCTGGGTGGAAATGAAATAGAATCACAATGGACTTTATTTCTGATTGACCTTGACTCCGATAAAGAAAGATGTGATATGGGTCGTAATTGACCGATTAACTAAATCTGCCAGTTTTATTCCAGTTAGGACTGATTTCTCACTTGAGAGATTGGCAAAGTTTTATATTGCTGAGATTGTGAGATTACACGGGGGTTGATTTGATAAAGGATATAGAACAGGAAGTGAAATTGATCCGAGATTGTTTGAAAGCAGCATCTGATCTTCAGTAGTCCCTATGCAGACTTGAAACGAAAAGATATAGAATTGGAGATCGACGATAAAGTATTTCATGTTTCAATGTTTCGTAGATATCGATCCAACCCGTCACATGTGATAGCCCCATCTAAAATAGAAATATGATCTAATATGACATATGAAGAAGAGCTGATCTGTATCTTAGCCGTGAAGTAAAGGAGTTAAGAAATAAGAAATGGCAGCCTGAAGATTCAATAAGACAACAATATTTGAAATTGTTCAGCGGAAAGATTTTCGGGGACGAAAATCCCTAAGGAGGGAGAGTTGTAACAGCCCGAATTTGACCCTAATCGGAACGGTGGTTTCGGGACCACGAATCCGAGTCAAAAAAAATATATATTTAAATATTATTTTCTGTGATTAATTATGTTGAATTAGCATGTGTGAAAGTTTCGTATAAAAATTTGATTGTTTGTGTGCTGAATTAGACAAAAAGGATTAAATTGCATAATTAGTAAAAGTGACCTCTTAATTGATTATTGGCTAAATTGAGATGGCTTTATTAAAGTGAAGTCCTTAAAGGACAATAAGTCCATTATTATTCAATGTGGACGGCAACATAGTTTTTGTAACATGTTTCTTTATGTTATTTTATTAGTAAAATGTTATATTATATTTATATTATAAGTTATATTTATATTAAACAAAAGGAAACATATTAGTGGGATTCATTTTTACTTTGTTTCCATCGAAAATACAAAGTAAAGAAAAAGTCTTTGAAGCTTTCTTACATTCGACTACTTACAAGCCAATTTAAAGGTTAGTTCTTACATACGACTACTTACAAGCCGTGTGTCACACATGGCCAAGATACACGCCCGTGTGTCTACCCGTATGGACAAAATAAAGTCATTTCCTAGCCTCATTTTTCACCCAAAACTTACTAACATATATCCACCAATCCAAACATTAAAACCAAGCCAATTCTAGTACCTAGCATGGTATATTATCACACCCAATTCATGTTTATAATTTTATTTTTTGTGAACATACTTCTGAAGCATAATCCAATCAACCAACTTAGCACATAGGACTTTAATCATAGGATAACTTTATAAACATACTAAGTAAAACATCACTAGCCATTCCAATGTCTAGATTACAAAACATCACTTACAAGCCATCATTTGGCCAAATGAGCCTACACACACCGTTATACCAAAATGAGATTTCTATTTATACCAAAATGAGATAGTGGATAGTGTGATTGATGCTCCGACCGACCTCCAACCTTCGTGAGCATACGAGCACTATAAAACAAAGAAAATTAAATGGGGTAAGCATTTTTCATGCTTAGTAAGTTCGTATATCGAGAATTAAACTTACCGGTTATATTTATTCACACAAGCATACATAACCATACCATCTAAAATGTTTCAGTAAATTTACCGAAACATATACACTTAATCAAACAAGTTAGTCACATAACATCATATGAATATCAAGTAAACATAGATGAGCTCATCGCATTATAAACTTCTATTTAGTTTCACCTTTCCGTATTTCAAGAATCTTTCCCGTTGACCTATTGAAATTTCGATGGACATTTGGGTTGTAACAGCCCGAATTTGACCCTAATCGGAACGGTGGTTTCGGGATCACGAATCTGAGTCAAAAAATATATATATTTAAATATTATTTTCTGTGATTAATTATGTTGAATTAGCATGTGTGAAAGTTTCGTATAAAAATTTGATTGTTTGTGTGCTTAATTAGACAAAAAGGATTAAATTGCATAATTAGTAAAAGTGACCTCTTAATTGATTATTAGCTAAATTGAGATGGCTTTATTAAAGTGAAGTCCTTAAAGGACAATAAGTCCATTATTATTCAAAGTGGACGGCAACATGGTTTTTATAACATGTTTCTTTATGTTATTTTATTAGTAAAATGTTATATTATATTTATATTATAAGTTATAATTATATTAAACAAAAGGAAACATATTAGTGGGATTCATTTTTACTTTGTTTCCATTGAAAATACAAAGTAAAGAAAAAGTCTTTGAAGCTTTCTCACATTCGACTACTTACAAGCCAATTTAAAGGTTAGTTTTTAATCGATTTTCGATAATTTCTATGCTTTTGAGATCGTTGCTTCGAATACAAGTCGACCCATGTTAGAATTTTTAAATTTGAGCATGTTTGATTTTCGGCTATGGATAGATGTTTGTGATTTGTATCATTTGATGGAAAAATATTGAAAGTATGTTAGAAATTAATATGTTTTGAATTGAAAATTTTGGTGAAACTGAGTATTTAGGGTCAAATTGTAAAAATAAATTTTTGGAGGGGTTTAATTGTAAAATAAATGAAATGTATGCATTTGTATAGATGTATGGAAGATTCAGCCCTAATGAATTTAGTGCAAATTATGTGTATTTTGTGTTTTGTACAATAGGGACTAAATTGTAAAAGTTGTAAATGTCAGGGGTAAAATGGTAATTTGCCTATCTATGTGTTTTGGGATTAAATTGAAATGAAATGTGCTTGAATGAGCTTAATTTGAATATATCTAGATCAAGAACAAAGAAAAACGGATTTGGATCGAGGAAAGGTGAAAGTTAACGAATAGCCGGTTTTAGCTGTCTGACGATTTTCGAGGTAAGTATTTAAGCAAATTAATTCCATAAGAATTGATTATAATCTAGCATATATGTTGAATTATGAGCTTGTGGAGTTAAACATGTTAAAACCGAATGTGAGGAAGTAAATTAGCATTGTGAGTAATCGAACTTATTGAGGTAATACGTGAAAGTGATATTGAATTATATAGGATATATGTAATATTGGTAAGGTGTGAAAGTGATATTAAATTATATGAAATATATATGATATTGATAGTATGTGATGTGAATGAGATGACTCAATAATATGAATGTTCGGGCTTCGAGCCTACCAGGCCTTGTGCCGGTGAAAGTTTATCAGGCTTATTGCCTAGCAGGCCTTGTGCCGGTGATCTTTATTGGGCTAAATGCCTAGCAGGCCTTGTGCCGGAGAATTATATCGGGCTTATTGCCTAGCAGGCTAAATGCCGGTGTTTAAACTATGGACCTTGAGCCTAGTGCCAGTATGTGAGATTCGGGCAAATGCCTACCAGGTTTTATACTGGTGAGTTGAAATTTCAAGCTTAGATTATGTACTAGTAAAGTTATGAGATGAATCAAGTGAGCCTAAGCATTTGAAAATGAATTTATTAATTCAGCTACAAGGTATGTGCTATTCATATTCATGTATTATACATATATATATGTGATAATAATAAGTAAATGAATTGATGAAGGATATGTGTATACAATTGGTAGATGCAAATTGTGTATAAACTATGCCATGAGGAAATTGGTTATATGAAAGCATAATGTGGTTAAAGGTATTGTTTAAGTATATTGATATGAATGATACAAATTGATCCTGTATATCCGACCTTATGCTTATGTTTACGTGACGTATTGGGATTACTTTGATGCCATGTATACGAATGTATGAAATGTCAAATGGATATACACATATATATATGTGAATATATTTCTTTTTATGTGAAATTACTAAGTGTAAAGTATATACTTATTGTATATACATCTATATGTGATCATATTGAATTATGTGTATCGAAAATATGAGTAGTTGGAAAAGAGTATTTAATCTATATGTGAACTATATGATGAGATTATAAATTGAAGTTTAAAGGTAAAATAGTGATGATGGATAAGCTAAATGAGGATTAGCATTCGACATTAGTAGATCATTTAAGTACTAAGCTTTGAAATATTGATATTAGATGCTTGGATATATGAGAGTTTAAATGAACATGTGTTTATGTAATTAAAGAGGTAATTCGGATGTACACAGCCCTTTACTTGTTTGAATATTTATGTGAACTTATTGAGTTTCATGTATGTGTATTATGCATATATTATAAAGAAAGGATGTTTTATATTTTGAATTTGATGCTGAGTTGGTGAGTAGTGTACTAATGGTAAGGAAATGATAAGTGTTATGTTAAGTGAGGTAAAAGCATTCTGTATTGAAGGACTTTCGAATTAAGCTATTTTATTCTATGTTATTTCTTGAGTATTTTAAAATGCTTGATTGTCCAATTGTTATATTATGATTGTTTAAGACTTACTAAGCTAAGTTAGCTTACTCCGTGTGTTCATCGTTCTGTTTTATAGATTTTGATCAAGCTACGGGCTCGAGAAATCATCACTAAAGTCACCCACACTATCAACTTATTTTGGTACTATAAGAAGTTGAATTTTAAGCATAAGGCATGTATAGGCTAGCTTGACATATTAAATGATACTTTGTTATTGTTTATAGCCATGCGAAAATGGCTTGTCTTTATTTAATTAGTCTAAAATTTTGCAACTCTTGATTATGATAAAGTGCAAGTTTACTCGGGTAATGATTATGGATGAGTTTTAAATCATGCTAGGCAAAACGTTGGAATAAGTATGATTGATTTGTAACCTCATATACAAGTTTTTGATAGATCTTTTGGAATGTGAATATGCATGGTAGTTTAATAGGTTTAGATTGAGATTTGATGTATATTATTTGATGTGAAATTTGGGAGCATGAGTTAACTTTGTAAACTTTACATTCGTTAAATTGGGTAACTAACGGATATGTGCTTGATGGTATATTCAGAATAGATATATATATATATATCTTTCATTGGAGTATAATAAAGTTATACATTAGTGAATATTTGTTATGCTTAAGTATGTACTTGGTTTCCTTTTTATGATAAAGGATTCGGTTTGATCACATAAGTTTGTATAAGCATATTGTTTATATATATATATATATATATTAAATATTCGATTTGAGTATGGTATAAATAGCAATGTGTATTTTTGATATTGCTTTAATGGTTCATATGAGGTAGTTAGTTTCATAGTTTAAATGCCGAATAAATTGCTAATTAGGAAAGGTTTATGAATGTATTTTTAACAGATAGCTTAAATGATCACTATGGTATGAATATGAGCCTGCGTCTTAATTAGATAGTACATTGGTGTGATGTGTATACAATTGAATTCGGAAATAGGAATGATGAGCACGTTGCATTATTCGGCTGAAACCATGGGGTAAATAACTAATGTATGACTAAATTATGGTATAGAAGATACTGCATTTGATTGAGTTTATTATGCATATGGTTATGATGTGTTTTAACTATGCTTGACCATTTGATGAAGTCAATTACACTAATTTGATAAAGAATCTTCAGTAATGAGATGTGAAGTAATTGAGTTGATATGCTCATGTATCAAGCTATATTATAAATTAAATTTAGTATGTTGTAATGTCATATAATATAATAATGATCGCAATGCTTGTGCTTGAATTCAATTGAATGTTTAATTGGAATTGAGTTTAGATTGGTAATGTCTTATAACCCAAATCCGGCGACGGACATGGGGTTAGGGGTGTTACATTTGATTGGTATCAGAGCTTACGGTTTAGTCGATTCTAGGACTACCGTAGCATGTGTGAGTCTAGCTATACATGCCTTAAATTACAATATGATAGTGTGGTGACTTCTGACATCTGAATTGTGATTTTATATTGTAAATGAATCCCGATAGAGCGATAGCTGATGATGTTGAAAGCGTAGTGCCTGATTCCGCACATGGGTCAGCGCCGGTAGACTCTCGACCTATCTCGAGTAGTCATGAGGGGGAAGGCTAAGTAAGCCTTCTACCAGATGATAAACGAATGGTTTACTTAATATATCTGCACTAACCCGACTGTGCAACAACCTCCACCCCCAAAAAATCCATCTCCGATACCTATGGTACCTCCGATAGTAGATCCGATGAGATTTGGCAGGCCTCCTGTAGATAAAATGAAGAAACACGGGGCCGAAGAGTTTAGAGCTAATGATGATAATGATACTGAGTGGGCTAAGTTGTGGTTTGATAATACTATCTGCGTGTTTGACGAGCTATCTTGTATTTCGGATGAATGTTTAAAGTGTGCCATATCTTTGTTAGGAGACAATATTGTCATATTTGAAGCCAGTGTGCCAGTCACAGCGTAGGCTATTTGAGCTCCAGAGGGATGCCTCATCACCTGATGTCATAACTGGTACATTTATTCTTTATGATATTTTTGTGATTGTTTTGATAGACCCTAGTTCTATGCATTCATATGTATGCATGAATTTAGTATTCAACAAGATTTTGACTGTAGAATCTTCTGAATTTGTTATAAAAGTAACGAACCCCTTGGTAAAAGTGTTCTGGTTGATAAAGTATGCAAGAACTGTCCGTTAAGGTTTCGAGATATCTGTTTCCCACTGAGTTGACGCTTTTACTGTTTGATGAATTCGATATTATTTTGGGAAGGGATTGGTTGTTTATGCCTGATGCTGTTGTGAACTGCAAAAGAAAATCTATAAATTTGAGATGTCCAAAGGATAAGAAAATACGGATTGAGTCTGATGATTTGAGTGGATTGCCTGATGTAATATCTATGTTGAAAGTTCAGAGTTAAGTGAAAAAAGGGTTACGAGGCATATTTTGCCTACGTGATTGATTTGAAAGTATCTAAGAAGAAAATTGAATCAATGCCTATTGTTTATGAGTTTTCTGATGTATTACCTGAAGAGTTACCGGGTTTGCCTCTGATTCATGAAGTTGAGTTTGTTATTGATTTGTTGTGGTAATTGTAGATGACATTTTGATTTATTCACGTGACGAAAAGGAGCATACTGAACCTTTGAGAATTTTGTTGCAAACTTTGAGAGAAAAATAATTATATGTGAAATTCAGTGAATGAGAATTTTGATTGTATGAAGTTAGTTTTCTGGGACATATTGTGTCAGCCTTTGGAATCCGAGTAGATCCGAGTAAGATTTCTGCTATTTTGAGTTGGAAACCTCTGAAAAATGTGTCTATAGTTTGTAATTTTCTGGGCTTAGCTGGTTATTACTGCAGGATTATAAAAGGGTTTTCAGTGATAGTTACTCCGTTGACTAGACTGCTTTAGAATGATGTCAGATTTGAATGGTCGAAAAAGTGTTAGAAAAGTTTCGATCAGTTGAAAGCCCTTTTGACTGAAGCTCTAGTGTTAGTTCAACCCGAATAGGGTAAATAATTTGTTGTTTTTAGTGATGCTTCTTTGTGGGTTGTGTTTTGATACAGGAAGGCAAATTCATAGCCTACGCTTCGAGACAATTGAAGCCATATGAAAGAAATTACCCGACACATGATTTGGAGATAGTAGCTATTGTATTCGCGATGAAGATTTGGTGTCATTACTTATTCGGGGAGAAATGTAATCTCTATTCAGATCACAAAAGTTTAAAATATTTGATGACTCAAAAAGATTTGAACCTGCATCAGAGAAGATGACTTGAAATATTGAAAAATTATGAGTTAGTGTTAGATTATTATCCGGGTAAAACAAACGTTATGGCTAATGGGCTGAGTAGAAAGTCATTGTTGCGTTACAGGCTTTGAATACTTAGTTAGACTTGTCTGATGATAGTTTTTTAATAGAGGAATTGAGAGCAAAACCAATGTTTTCACAACAGATATATGAAGCTCAGAAGTCTGATAATGAATTGCTAGCGAAACGAGTCCAGTGGGAAATGAAATTTGAATCTGAAATTTTAATTGTGGATGATTGTTTGAAATATTGGGATATTATCTGTGTTCTGAGAAAATCCAAGATTGATTCAATTGATATTGAATGAAACACATAATAGACGTTTACCTGTTCATCTGGGAAGTACTAAAATGTACCATGATTTGAAGTAACATTACTGGTGGTCTGGTTTAAAACAAGACATTTCTGACTTTGGTTTGAAATGTTTAGTTGTCAGCAAGTGAAAACTGAACATCAAGTTCCATATGGATTGCTACATCCTATCGTGGTTTCTGGGTGGAAATGAAATAGAATCACAATGGACTTTGTTTCTGATTGACCTTGACTCCGATAAAGAAAGATGTGATATGGGTCTAATTGACCGATTAACTAAATCTGCCAATTTTATTCCAGTTAGGACTGATTTCTCACTTGAGAGATTGGCAAAGTTTTATATTGCTGAGATTGTGAGATTACACGGGGGTTGATTTGATAAAAGATATAGAACAAGAAGTGAAATTGATCCGAGATTGTTTGAAAGCAGCATCTATTCTTCAGTAGTCCCTATGTAGACTTGAAACAAAAAGATATAGAATTGGAGATCGACGATAAAGTATTTCATGTTTCAATGTTTCGTAGATATCGATCCGACCAGTCACATGTGATAGCCCCATCTGAAATAGAAATATGATCTAATATGACATATGAAGAAGAGCTGATCTGTATCTTAGCCGTGAAGTAAAGGAGTTAAGAAATAAGAAATGGTAGCCTGAAGATTCAATAAGACAGCAATATTTGAAATTGTTCAGCGGAAAGATTTTCGGGGACGAAAATCCCTAAGGAGGGAGAGTTGTAACAGCCCGAATTTGACCCTAATCGGAACGGTGGTTTCGGGACCACGAATCCGAGTCAAAAAAAATATATATTTAAATATTATTTTCTGTGATTAATTATGTTGAATTAGCATGTGTGAAAGTTTCGTATAAAAATTTGATTGTTTGTGTGCTGAATTAGACAAAAAGGATTAAATTGCATAATTAGTAAAAGTGACCTCTTAATTGATTATTGGCTAAATTGAGATGGCTTTATTAAAGTGAAGTCCTTAAAGGACAATAAGTCCATTATTATTCAATGTGGACGGCAACATAGTTTTTATAACATGTTTCTTTATGTTATTTTATTAGTAAAATGTTATATTATATTTATATTATAAGTTATATTTATATTAAACAAAAGGAAACATATTAGTGGGATTCATTTTTACTTTGTTTCCATCGAAAATACAAAGTAAAGAAAAAGTCTTTGAAGCTTTCTTACATTCGACTACTTACAAGCCAATTTAAAGGTTAGTTTTTAATCGGTTTTCGATAATTTCTACATTTTTGAGATCGTTGCTTCGAATACAAGTCGACCCATGTTAGAATTTTTAAATTTGAGCATGTTTGATTTTCGGCTATGGATAGCTGTTTGTGATTTGTATCATTTGATGGAAAAATATTAAAAGTATGTTAGAAATTAATATGTTTTGAATTGAAAAATTTGGTGAAATTAAGTATTTAGGGTCAAATTGTAAAAATAAATTTTTGGAGGGGTTTAATTGTAAAATAAATGAAATGTATGCATTTGTATAGATGTATGGAAGATTCGGCCCTAATGAATTGAGTGCAAATTATGTGTATTTTGTGTTTTGTACAATAGGGACTAAATTGTAAAAGTTGTAAATGTCAGGGGTAAAATGGTAATTTGCCTATCTATGTGTTTTGGGATTAAATTGAAATGAAGTGTGCTTGAATGAGCTTAATTTGAATATATCTAGATCAAGAACAAAGAAAAACGGATTTGGATCGGGGAAAGGCAAAAGTTAACGAATAGCCGATTTTTGCTGTCCGACGATTTTCGAGGTATGTCTTTAAGCAAATTAATTCCATAAGAATTGATTATAATCTAGCATATATGTTGAATTATGAGCTTGTGGAGTTAAACATGTTAAAACCGAATGTGAGGAAGTAATTTAGCATTGTGAGTAATCGAACTTATTGAGGTAATACGTGAAAGTGATATTGAATTATACCGGATATATGTAATATTGGTAAGGTGTGAAAGTGATATTAAATTATATGAAATATATATGATATTGATAGTATGTGATGTGAATGAGATGACTCAATAATATGAATGTTCGAGCTTCGAGCCTAGCAGGCCTTGTGCCGGTGATATTTATCGGGCTAAATGCCTAGCAGGCCTTGTGCCGGTGAATTATATCGGGCTTATTGCCTAGCAGGCTAAATGCCGGTGTTTAAACTACGGACCTTGAGCCTAGTGCCAGTATGTGAGATTCGGGCAAATGCCTAGCAGGTTTTATACCGGTGAGTTGAAATTTCAAGCTTAGATTATGTACTAGTAAAGTTATGAGATGAATCAAGTGAGCCTAAGCATTTGAAAATGAATTTACTAATTCGGCTACAAGGTATGTGCTATTCATATTCATGTATTATACATATATATATGTGATGATAATAAGTAAATGAATTGATGAAGGATATGTATATACAATTGGTAGATGCAAATTGTGTATCAACTATGCCATGAGGAAATTGGTTATATGAAAGCATAATATGGTTAAAGGTATTGTATAAGTATATTGATATGAATGATACAAATTGATTCTGTATATTCGACCTTATGCTTATGTTTACGTGACGTATTGGGATTACTTTGACGCCATGTATACGAATGTATGAAATGTCAAATGGATATACACATATATATATGTTAATATATTTCCTTTTATGTGAAATTACTAAGTGTAAAGTATATACTTATTGTATATACATCTATATGTGATCCTATTGAATTATGTGTATCGAAAATATGAGTAGTTGGAAAAGAGTATTTAATCTATATGTGAACTATATGATGAGATTATAAATTGAAGTTTAAAGGTAAAATAGTGATGATGGATAAGCTAAATGAGCATTAGCATTCGACATTAGTAGATCATTTAAGTACTAAGCTTTGAAATATTGATATTAGATGCTTGGATATATGAGAGTTTAAATGAACATGTGTTTATGTAATTAAAGAGGTAATTCAGATGTACACAACCCTTTACTTGTTTGAATATTTATGTGAACTTATTGAGTTTCATGTATGTGTATTATGCATATATTATAAAGAAAGGATGTTTTATATTTTGAATTTGATGCTAAGTTGGTGAGTAGTGTACTAATGGTAAGGAAATGATAAGTGTTATGTTATGTAAGGTAAAAGCATTCTGTATTGAAGGACTTTCGAGTTAAGCTATTTTGTTCTATGTTATTTCTTGAGTATTTTAAAATGCTTGATTGTCCAATTGTTATATTATGATTGTTTAAGACTTACTAAGCTAAGTTAGCTTACTCCGTGTGTTCATCGTTCTATTTTATAGATTTTGATCACGCTACGGGCTCGAGAAATCATCACTGAAGTCACCCACACTATCAACTTATTTTGGTACTATAAGAAGATGAATTTTAAGCATAAGGCATGTATAGGCTAGCTTGACATATTAAATGATACTTTGTTATTATTTATAGCCATGCGAAAATGGCTTGTCTTTATTTAATTAGTCTAAAATTTTGCAACTCTTGATTATGATAAAGTGCAAGTTTACTTGGGTAATGATTATGGATGAGTTTTAAATCATGCTAGGCAAAATGTTGGAAGAAGTATGATTGATTTGTAACCTCAATACAAGTTATTGATAGACCTTTTGGAATGTGAATATGCATGGTAGTTTAATAGGTTTAGATTGAGATTTGATGTATATTATTTGATGTGAAATTTGGGAGCATGAGTTAACTTTGTAAACTTTACATTCGTTAAATTGGGTAACTAATAGACATGTGCTTGATGGTATATTCAGAATAGATATATATATATCTTTCGTTGGAGTATAATACAGTTATACATTAGAGAATATTTGTTATGCTTAAGTATGTACTTGGTTTCCTTTTTATGATAAAGGATTCGGTTTGATCACATAAGTTTGTATAAGCATATTGTTTATATATATATATATATATATATTAAATATTCGATTTGAGTATGGTATAAATAGCAATGTGTATTTTTGATATTGCTTTAATGGTTCATATGAGGTAGTTAATTTCATAGTTTAAATGCCGAGTGAATTGCTAATTAGGAAAGGGTTGTGAATGTATTTTTAACAGATAGCTTAAATGATCACTATGGTATGAATATGAGCCTGCGTCTTAATTAGATAGTACCTTGGTGTGATGGAGTATATTGTATACAATTGAATTCGGAAATAGGAATGATGAGCACGTTGCATTATTCGGCTGAAACCATGGGGTAAATAACTGATGTATGACTAAATTATGGTATAGAAGATACTACATTTGATTGAGTTTATTGTGCATATGGTTATGATGTGTTTTAACTATGCTTGACCATTTGATGAAGTCAATTACACTAATTTGATAAAGAATCTTTAGTAATGAGATGTGAAGTAATTGAGTTGATATGCTCATGTATCTAGCTATATTAGAAATTAAATTTAGTATGTTGTAATGTCATATAATATAATAATGATCGCAATGCTTGTGCTTGAATTCAATTGAATGTTTAATTGGAATTGAGTTTAGTTTGGTAATGTCTTGTAACCCAAATCCGGTGACGGACACGGGGTTAGGGGTGTTACATTTGATTGGTATCAGAGCTTACGGTTTGGTCGATTCTAGGACTACCGTAGCACGTGTGAGTCTAGCTATACATGCCTTAAATTACAATATGATAGTGTGGTGACTTCTGACATCTGAATTGTGATTTTATATTGTAAATGAATCCCGATAGAGCCATAGCTGATGATGTTGAAAGCGTAGTGCCTGATTCCACACATGGATCAGCGCCGGTAGACACTCGACCTATCTCGAGTAGTCATTAGGGGGAAGGCTAAGTAAGCCTTCTACCAGATGATAAACGAATGGTTTACTTAATATATCTGGACTAACCCGGCTGTGCAACAACCTCCACCCCCAAAAAATCCATCTCCGATACCTATGGTACCTCCGATAGCAGATCCGATGAGATTTGGCAGGCCTCCTGTAGATAAAATCAAGAAACACGGGGCCGAAGAGTTTAGAGCTAATGATGATAATGATGCTGAGTGGGCTGAGTTGTGGTTTGATAATACTATCTGCGTGTTCGACGAGCTATCTTGTATTCCGGATGAATGTTTAAAGTGTGCCATATCTTTGTTAGGAGACAATATTGTCATATCTGAAGCCAGAGTGCCAGTCAGAGCGCAGGCTATTTGAGCTCTAGAGGGATGCCTTATCACCTGATGTCATAACTGGTACATTTACTCTTTATGATATTTTTGTGATTGTTTTGATAGACCCTGGTTCTACGCATTCATATGTATGCATGAATTTAGTATTCAACAAGATTTTGACTGTAGAATCTTCTGAATTTGCTATAAAAGTAACGAACCCATTGGTAAAAGTGTTCTGGTTGATAAAGTATGCAAGAACTATCCGTTAAGGTTTCGAGATATCTGTTTCCCACTGAGTTGATGCTGATACTGTTTGATGAATTCGATATTATTATGGGAAGGGATTGGTTGTTTATGCCTGATGCTGTTGTGAACTGCAAAAGAGAAACTATAAATTTTTTATGTCCAAAGGATAAGAAAATACGGATTGAGTCTAATGATTTGAGTGGATTGCCTGATGTAATATCTATGTTGAAAGTTCAGAGTTAAGTGAAAAAGGGTTACGAGGCATATTTTGCCTACGTGATTGATTTGAAAGTATCTAAGAAGAAAATTGAATCAATGCCTATTGTTTATGAGTTTTCTGATGTATTACCTGAAGAGTTACCGGGTTTGCCTCTGATTCATGAAGTTGAGTTTGTTATTGATTTGTTGTGGTAATTGTAGATGACATTTTGATTTATTCACGTGACGAAAAGGAGCATACTGAACCTTTGAGAATTTTGTTGCAAACTTTGAGAGAAAAATAATTATATGTGAAATTCAGTGAATGAGAATTTTGATTGTATGAAGTTAGTTTTATGGGACATATTGTGTCAGCCTTTGGAATCCGAGTAGATCCGAGTAAGATTTCTGCTATTTTGAGTTGGAAACCTCTGAAAATGTGTCTATAGTTTGTAATTTTCTGGGCTTAGCTGGTTATTACCGCAGGATTATAAAAGGGTTTTCAGTGATAGTTACTCCATTGACTAGACTGCTTTAGAATGATGTCAAATTTGAATGGTCGGAAAAGTGTTAGAAAAGTTTCGATCAGTTGAAAGCCCTTTTGACTGAAGCTCCAGTGTTAGTTCAGCCGGAATAGGGTAAATAATTTGTTGTTTTTAGTGATGCTTCTTTGTGGGTTGTGTTTTGATACAGAAAGGCAAATTCATAGCCTACGCTTTGAGACAATTGAAGCCACATGAAAGAAATTACCCGACACATGATTTGGAGCTAGCAGCTATTGTATTAGCGATGAATATTTGGTGTCATTACTTGTTCGGGGAGAAATGTCATGTCTATTCAGGTCACAAAAGTTTAAAATATTTGATGACTCAAAAAGATTTGAACCTGCATCAGAGAAGATGACTTGAAATATTGAAAAATTATGAGTTAGTGTTAGATTATTATCCGGGTAAAACAAACGTTATGGCTAATGGGCTGAGTAGAAAGTCATTGTTGCGTTATAGGCTTTGAATACTTAGTTAGACTTGTCTGATGATAGTTTTTTAATAGAGGAATTGAGAGCAAAACCAATGTTTTCACAACAAATATATGAAGCTCAGAAGTCTGATAATGAATTGCTAGCGAAACGAGTCCAGTGGGAAATGAAATTTGAATCTGAAATTTTAATTGTGGATGATTGTTTGAAATATTGGGATATTATCTGTGTTCTGAGAAAATCCAAGATTGATTCAATTGATATTGAATGAAACACATAATAGACGTTTACCTGTTCATCTGGGAAGTACTAAAATGTACCATGATTTGAAGTAACATTACTGGTGGTCTGGTTTAAAACAAGACATTTCTGACTTTGGTTTGAAATGTTTAGTTGTCAGCAAGTGAAAACTGAACATCAAGTTCCATATGGATTGCTACATCCTATCGTGGTTTCTGGGTGGAAATGAAATAGAATCACAATGGACTTTGTTTCTGATTGACCTTGACTCCGATAAAGAAAGATGTGATATGGGTCGTAATTGACCGATTTACTAAATCTGCCAGCTTTATTCCAGTTAGGACTGATTTCTCACTTGAGAGATTGGCAAAGTTTTATATTGCTGAGATTGTGAGATTACACGGGGGTTGGTTTGATAAAGGATATAGAACAGGAAGTGAAATTGATCCGAGATTGTTTGAAAGCAGCATCTGATCTTCAGTAGTCCCTATGCAGACTTGAAACGAAAAGATATAGAATTGGAGATCGACGATAAAGTATTTCATGTTTCAATGTTTCGTAGATATCGATCCGACCCGTCACATGTGATAGCCCCATCTGAAATAGAAATATGATCTAATATGACATATGAAGAAGAGCTGATCTGTATCTTAGCCGTGAAGTAAAGGAGTTAAGAAATAAGAAATGGCAGCTTGAAGATTCAATAAGACAACAATATTTGAAATTGTTCAGCGGAAAGATTTTCGGGGACGAAAATCCCTAAGGAGGGAGAGTTGTAACAGCCCGAATTTGACCCTAATCGGAACGGTGGTTTCGGGACCACATATCCTAGTCAAAAAAAAATATATATATATTTAAATATTATTTTCTGTGATATTTTCATGTTGATTGGTTACCAAGGGTCGTACACATTGAGTTTCGAAACTCACACCCTTTTATTAAATGTTTCAGGTGACCCTTAGTAGACGGCTCGACATGGAAGAGGACTCGGAGATGGCCACACTATAAGATACTTAGGAGTTTTGTTTATTTGTTTCAAAGGACATGATTTTAATTACTTTATTTTCACTGGTTGTAATAAGGCCTTGTACTCCGATTTGACTTTAGATTTTGTGTTTTGTTATCATTGTTCAACTGTTTACTTAATTGTTAAACTTAAATTAATTTTTTTAAACTTGGTTTTTGAAATACCTAAACATATGGGCTTTTATCATTACTTAACAAGATTCAAGGATTTTGGGCTTTTAGGCCTTAAATTTTAACTTAGCAAAATCGTCTTAAATTATGCCTTTGATGTGACATTCCCGGATTCGGCCATAACGTCTGGGCCGGGTCTGGGGGTGTTACAACTACGAAACCCATGTCTTAATTTTGGAATTTGATGAAGAATTTGAAATGTTCCATTGATGAATGTTTGAGCTTTGTGATGTTAGTTAATGAAATATGAAATATATGTGTTAGATTAACATGTTTTGTCTTTGGATTTTTGGTGAATTTGAGTAATTTGGACTAAATTGTGAAAATAATATTTTGAGGGACTAAAATGTGAAATAAATGAAATGTGTGGACTTATATGAAGCATATGAAAATTTGGCTAAGCATAGGTATGAGACAATTATGTGTATTTTGTGATTTTGTGAAATAGGGACTTAAATATCAAAATGTGAAAATATGAGGGTTAATTTGTAAAATACCCTAAATATGTGTTTTGGGATTAAATTGAATGATTTTTTGAATAAATGAGTTAATTTGAATATGTATAGATCAAGAACCAAAGAAAACAGATTTAGACCGAGGAAAGTCGAAAGTAATTGAGGAGTCAAATCCGTCTGTTTATTCCTAATACGAGGTAAGTCTATATACAAATAAATGTATTTAAGATGATTTATTCATGTTCATTTGATATTGAATTGAGATGAATGGCTTTGGAAGATATACATGTGAAAATCGAGAAAGCATCGACAATGTGATAATGTCCGAAAAGTCCCGTACGAACCTTAGGAATAGATAGGATTCATATGTCATGACATAGGGTTCTGATATGTGATATCGTGTAAGACCACGTCTGGGACGTTGGCGTCGATTTGAGATTTACGTGTAAGACCATGTATGGGACATTGGCATCGTATTTGATTCGTGTAACACCTTGTCTGGGACAGTGGCATCGATATTGGATTACATGTAAGACCACGTCTAGGACGTTGGCATTGTACGAGTATTCCGAGTTATCCGAGTATCCTATTTGATTCCGAATGGTTCAACGGGAAATTCCAAGAAATTAAAGATTATATGAAATGTGTAATCGTTTTAGGTATGTTTGAAGTGTATACTATGTTTAAGCATGAAAGATAAGTATATGTGAATTTACAAAAGAAAGATATGTGCATAGATTTAATGAGACAAAATGTGATATATGTATGAATGTGCTATGATCAAAAGAGATACTTGGAGATATGATTTGTTGGTAAGCAATGGCTAAACAATTGAGCTAAAGAAGAATTATGAATTTGCAATTGAGATATATTAATGATCTTGTATTTGATATGATTATGAATGTTTACATGTTAAGTTTATTTGTATATGGCTTACTAAGCTTTTGAAAGCTTAAATTGTGTGTTTGTTTTGTTTTATAGATTGTTAAAGCTACGGAAGGCTCGGGGATCATCGAGGATCATCACCACACTATCAAACTCTATTTTGGTACCTTTTGAATGTGTACATATCTAAGTATTGCATGTATAGTCTAGTTGATTTGGATGATATTTTGAGTTATATAAATAAGCTATGTGATATGGCTTGTAAATGGGATGTGGATGTGGTAATATTTGATCTATGTTTTGTGATGCAAAGTTGGTATATCATTGATGAATGGTTGTCATAATGAATTGGTAAGTTTTTGGATGGATTATACTTAAAAATGCTTGTGATGAGAATGATATAAATGGTTTCTAAGTTAGTGTGTTTGATATGCTCTTGAATAGTTAGAAACGATGGTCATTTTGGTATGTTTTGGGTTGCTTTGGTACTTGAAATAATGCTTGTTTTTGCATGTAGGTTTGACCCTAAAATAGGGGGAGGGCAAATTGGCCTTGTAAATGGCCTACAGTTGCCCACACGGTGGAGCACACGAGCGTGTGGCTCGACCGTGTCATTCGAGTTTATAATTCAAAACAAGTCAGTTTTGACCACGAGCTGGATACACGGGAGTGTGCCTTGCCGTGTGATGCAAGTCAGTGTCAACGGGTGAGGCATACGGGCGTGTCCTCGGCCGTGTGGACAAGTTAGTATGTATGCCCTATTTTGCCATGGCTTAGACACACGGGCGTGTCTGAGGCCATGTAAGGCTGTAACATCCCGAAATTGGGCCTAGTAGGATTGGGCCGATTGGGCCTTGGGCTTAGGAGTGTTTAAAATCTTCAAGAATATGAGAATGGTGTTTTTTTTTTTTTTTGCAAATTGGACTTATTAGTTAAGTGGATTTGGAAGGTTACGAGGTTTCTATGAAGTCTCGGGTTTTATTGGGCTTTAGGAAAAATTTGGTATTTTAGCACTTTAAGGAGAGATGGTAAGTAGCTTCAAGACATATGGAAATTTATGAGTAAATAGCTTGCATAAATAAGCTATTGGTAAAGAGGTTATGGCATTAAGTGAAGAGTACTTTAATGTAGAGGAATCAGGTGATTATGATGCTTAAGTTAATTAAGTGATAAAAGATGGCATAAGATGAGCAATTGGCAAAGTGGTGATGGCGCCATAAGTTGGACTTGAAGGGAGAGGTTCAAATCTCCTAGCATGCAAATTGGGAGCTTTTATTTTTTTTGGTTTTTCCTAGCATGTGTCGGCCAAGCATCAAATATGGATAAGATGGACATTTTTTTTATGGCCAGAAGACTTAAGGTTATGGTAAGCATGAAATAAGGGATAGAATTGCTAGATTGTGGGGATAGAATTTCTTTAACTTTGGGAATGTAGAGGATTACAAGGCATGTATCTAGGTGGATGTTTTGGAAATTATTTCATGGCCATTTTGACCATGAACTTGGACGGTTTTATGGATTAGGGGGGTGGCCAAAATTTTGAAGGCTTTTGGATGAGTTAGGAGTTAGTTGTGCACATCTTTCTTTTAGTCATTTTGTGTCACAAAGCATTTCTCTCTAATATTCCTCCTCTTAGCCGAATGTACATTAGACAAAAGGTAAACCTTTTTCTTTTCTTTTGGTCATTTGAGTTTTTACCATTTCGGTTTTGAGTTGTCCTTTTTCTCCAAATCATATCTTCTTTCTCTCCTCTTTGTGACTGAAAATAAGAAAACATCAAAGACCATTTTCTCCTCTTTTTCCCTCATTGCCGAATGCACATTGCTTCTAAACTCACCTCTTTTCTTTTGAAAACCGAATCATCATCATCTCCTTCTTTCATCCTTTTATTTTCTTCTATTCTCTTCTCATTTACTTTGTCAAGGCCGAAATCTCCCTCTCCTTATTTCACCATTGTCGTAACCCCTAAAGCCTCACACTATTCTTCTTTTTATTCTTTTGTTAAGCCGAATCTACCATCTTTCTTCTCTTCTCTTCTTTTCTTTTTATTGTGTTTAGGCCGAACCTCTCTCCCAAAGTTCACCATTGCTGCAACCTCTTCAACCCAAAACACCATCATTGCCGAATCTCCCTAAACTCCATTTCTTTTCCTTCTTATTTGTTAAGGCCGAATATCTCTTTGGATACCAAAGCTTAATCGCATCAAATCTCAACCTTTTCTCTTCATAATCTTCGTGACTCGTTAGAAAATTGAATCGAAGTGTTAAGGTAAGGATTTTTATATTACTTGTTATATCATTTTAGATGGACTACTAATCGATTACGTTTTAGGGGACTCTATCGCTCGATTATTATCTTTTCCGTGAACGTTAGATTTTGGGGCAATCAAGAATGGGTTCGAAAAGAGCGGTAAATAGTGTTTGGAAGAGGGGTGATTCTGCTATACCCTCAAATTTCAAACGAAGGGCTGTGTTGGGAGTTCGAGACTTTCCATCGGGTTGTGGACCTTCTGCCGGTGAAAATCGATTATTTGAAGTCGTTCGTACCCCCGAGCCATTGTTTGTTCGCGGTTCTTCATCGGGTTATGAACCATCAATCGGAGAGAAATCGCATATAGTTGTTGTTCGAGATTCTGAGGGTAAGGATTTAGATTACTTATCATTTGTATAGTTTTATAAGTATTAGTGTTCTAATCAAGCGTGATAAATATTTAGGTATCGACGAGCGGGAAAGTATAGTTCTCACTGTTATCAGGTGTGTAGCCCTACACTAAATTTCCGATAGATTAATAGTATTAATGTTAGCATGTGTTAATAAGAAATATGTATGGTAATGGTTGCGGGTACCATTCAGTGGTATATGATATTCAGGTACGTTAAACCCCTAATACTTCGTTAATAATGCTATAAGCATGGATATGAAATGTGTATGATTCCGTTATGATTTTGGGGGTATATGGCATGATATCGAAATAATATGTTTATTGCATGGGCATATGGGTGATATTGATAAAGGGGAAGTGTTCCGGTGGTTTTTACCACATTATCCGGTGACTTCGGTCACATATTATGAATCCGGTGACTCTGTCACAATTATCTGGTGGCCATGCCACAATTTATAAGGGCGATGTGCAAGTTGACTGCAGCAACTGCCTTCGATGGTGTGTAGCGGATGGAGGGTCGATTTAGTAATCCCCACGGTGTGATTGGCAGGTACGGGTGGTGTGTAGCGGATGGATATCTAGGTTGGGCTCGGGATTGCATTTCATTTTATATGTACATGTGATTATCTGATTTGCTATATTATGGGCTTATGGCTAAATGTGATTTAAATGGGCTTTATTGCTATGATCGATTGGGTTTTTAGTGTATTGTTGCACATTGAGTCTGTTGACTCCCCCCTCGTGGGATATCTTTTTCAGGTGATACTTAGCGTGATGGACCGGGTCAGCGAGGACTACGTGGTGGCCATTACTCAACTCAGTATTTCGGTTTTCCTTTTTATTAAACTTATTACATTTTCTTTTATTATTTCGGGATTTATTCTGGGTTATGTTTTTGTAATAAGGCCGCCATTAGCTATGTTACTTATACGTTTTAAATTTTTATTCTGCTACGATCAACTTCAACTAAATAATTAAATATTTTCGATAACCGAATTAAATCATTTTGACATCTAAATACCTATGGTTTTCAACTTAATAATAATTTCTAAATCCGGATCTTCTTTTGATTTATAAAATCATAAAGATAATGTTTTAATAAGATACAAATTTAAATCGCAAAACAGTTTTCAACAAGAACATACTTCAAATTTATTTTTCTTTGAAATCAACATGGTTTCCAAAACGACAAAACGAGTTTTTCTCAAGGAGCATGCCATATCCGGTCAGGACTTGTGGGCCGGGTTTGGGGTGTTTCAAAGGCACATGGCCTGCCCACACGGGCGTGTGACCTCTGTAGCTTTGAAAATTGTTAAATTTTTAGAAAATTTCGTATGTATTCGATTTAGTCCCGACCTCTTTCTAATGCATGATTAAGGTCTCATAGACCTATTTAAGGGACACTTTAATTTGAATTGTTAAATTATGATGTGAAATGTTCGTAAAATATCTGGTTTGTTCGGTAATGCCTTTAACCCTAGACCAACGATGGTTACGGGTTAGAGGTGCTACATTTCACATTCATTTCATAAATCACATTTCTATCATTCACCAAGTATACCATGATCATATCACTAAAGACATTAGCACATATATATCTATACTTAGGCTTACAACCATGATGGCCTAAATAAGCCAAATCTACATGGCCAAATATCAAAACAAGCCTTTGACAATTATAAGCCAACACATTGGCTACAATCATAATGACATATATAACAAAATAACTAAGTCCCTATACATGCCATACTTTTAAAATACTAAGATCATCAATACCCAAAATGAGAGGGTTTGATAGTGTGATGCGAACCTCCGACGATCTCCGATCCCGAGCTAGCTTGGTAACACTATAGGATAAGGGAAAGAAAGGGGGTAAGCTATATAGCTTAGTAAGCTCATATGCAAATAATACAAAACATTATTCATACATTTGCCATATAAATAACTTAAAAAATATTAACATAAATGTCATTAAGCTTCATAAGCACAACTTACTCAATCACATTCTTACCAATGGCTTATCATATACCAAATTCATTTTCTTTGAGTTTTTCGTACATACCTGTGCCAACTCGTAACATAATCACGTACTTTCTAATCTTTGATATACCCATTGAACCACTTGGAATACTATCGGATACACGGAAATCTTTTCACATAAGTGCCACATATGTAGCCAATGCTACCACAAATCTCATAACACATATAAGCTCGCTCTCGAGCTATCCTCGGGCTTGCTCACACAAGCTGTCAGTCGAGACGTGGCTATGCGGTGCTGCTCACACAAGCTGTCAGGTATCCGCAACATATTCCGGTATACCCAGCCACTGGTAGGACGAACAGATTAGCACCCGGGACACATAAATCACATAATTACATGGGTTCCTAGTGGCATCTCACTTGTATTCCTAATTTATTCCTAAGGTTGAACCGGGATTTACTCTCTTGTCGAAATTTCGTCAATTTCATCCATTGAGTCAATCATACAGTTCATGCAATAACAAAACATTATAAATACAATTATAACGTTGCATTATTTACATACAAACTTACCTCAATACAAAAATAGCGGAAATAGACCTAATCGTCAAACACTTTGGTTTTCCCCCGATCTATACCCGAACTTCATTTTTCTTGATCTATAATACCAAATTCATCTCATTTAATCATCACATTAATCAATTCAGCCCAAAAGTCACATTACGACAAAATTACATTTTTGCCCTTAAACTTTTAACATTTTACACTTTAGTCCCTAGGCTCGTAAAATGAAATATATTCCATTTCTTCAAAACCCAAGCCTAGCTGAACCATGTCAGACTCATAACAGCCCATATTTTCCATTTAGTCACATATTTCTACTCATTTTATATACTTTTACAAATAAGTCCTTTTTAACATTTTTACCAAAAATAACTTAGCAAAAGTCGTTTAACAAACATAAAACATGCTTTTTCTACCATCAAACATCAAATACATACATGTTAAACATGGTTAAAATTTTAAACTTTAACCCCTCTTCAAATTTGTCCTTGGAATGGCTAGGTTAGGTTGAGACAACTTCAAAAACATAAAAATCATGAAAAACGGGACAAGAACGGACTTACAATTGAGCTTGGAAGCTTGAAACCCTAGCTATGTCTTCCTTTGGTACATTCGGCCATGGGAGGAAGAAGATGGACAAATTTTGACTTTATTATGGCTTTTTAATTCATTTAATTACCAAATTACTAAAATACCCTTAATGAAAAACTTTAGAAACATACCTAACCGTGTCCATTTTTGTCCACCAACTTAACCAATGGTCTAATTACCATCTAAGGACCTTTAATTTAAAATTTCATAGGAATTGGACACCTTTAACCTATAGAACTCACATATTGCACTTATTACAATTTAGTCCTTTTTTACTAAATTGAGTGTCCAAACGTCAAAATTTTTGAACGAAATTTTCACGAAATCATTCCATAGAACTGTAGACCATAAAAATATAATAAAAATAAATTTTACTGCGTCGAATTTGTGGTCCCGAAACCACTATACCGACTAGACCCAAAATCGGACTGTTACAGCACCAATGACACTTTATATTGGAATAAGGAATGTAGCTCAAGAACAATGCACATAGTTTCCAAGAAAAAGAGATGGGTTAGAAAGACACTCTTAAATATTAGGTCTTTCATATGCAGGACTTTTCCTAGACATGCAGTTTCACAAAACTACATTTATATCCAATAACCGAAGAACTACGAATAATATCATAGAGCATACTAAAAAAAGTTTTAAAAAATTCACCAATACTCTAATACCAACTGTTGGGGAGGACATTGAATTTAAATAATTTTATGATTTAATTATATAAGCAATACTTTAAGCATTATAAAAATAATTATATTTTGTATTAAATTTAAATAATTTTTTTATTTAATTAATTAATTTTTTAAAAAAATGATTTTAAAATTTTTAAAACTAATATATATTTCAAATTTTATTATGAAAAATACAAAATAATATATTTTAATTAATATACATAATTAACCGGTGCAACACATGACATAAAAAACTAGTATATTGTAAATGAAGGTACGGAAGCGAAAATGAAAACTTTAAGTTCTCAATTAGTTCATTGAGTTTCAAAATACTTCTTTTTTTTATTATATTTAAAGTGAGTCTCATTTTTAAATTAAGTTTTAAATGTAGTTTTCTTTCCATTAATAATAATAATAATAATAATAATAATAATAATAATAATAATAATAATAATAATAATAATAATAATAAAGTTTTTAATAATAAAAATATTTTCCATTTTTCATTTCTAATATCATGATTTTATGAAATTACATAATTTTTTTAAAAAAAATTAAAAATTTTAAAACGATTTAATATGCATATTTAAAAAAAAATTGTTTAGTACAAATTTATAAAAGTTTACATAAATGTTTAAAAAATGGGTAAAATATTCTAAAACACACTATAATTTATTAATTAAATAGGTATACAAATTAAATATATTTTATTACACTTTAATGAAATAAAATTTTCATTTAAAAATTAATTTAAGTGAAAATTTGTATTTTCTTAAGAATTTTTAAAACATCATTTAAAAATTTTCAAATTTATTAAATATATTTAATTTATAAATACAAATCAACTCATGCAATGTACAGAATAAAAAACTAGTTGAATATATATATATATATATATATATATATATATATATATATATTTATATCATTTGACTCTTATCAAGAACTCCAACTAAAATCATCATAAGAAAATCATGCTGCTTGCATTGTGATCACGACAAGAAAATGAGGCTTCCATTTTTTTCCTTCTTTTTTTTTTCTTTCCATTAAAAGTGCCATTTCAACATTTATTACTAGTTGCCAGCATTTGTAATTTCTTAAGAATTCTTTCGTAGATTTCACAAATAAACTTAGCAAATTAAGCTATAGAAAAAAATGTTTAAGTAGTTAATTAAAAATAAAAATAGAACACATGCTAATATATTTTGTTACTAATTTATCAAACATGAATTTTCTTATTCACTTTCAATATTTGTTTTTAATTTTTTATAAATTAATTAAGAGAGTTAATACATGCACGAATAGAGTGAAATTTAATAAAAATAATTCAATCCAACTGTTAATTTTCAAACTCAAAGGATTAGTCAAATTGCGACGAAGTTTTGAATAGGATCCGGACAGTTATGAGCTGATATGTTTGTATAGCATTTAAAGAGCTATGCCTTAGCTTCAAAACACAGAATTCACGTTGATGACTTAGTTTTTGAAAATTACTTAGATCGTGATGTGATTAACTGTTCTGCTTTGTTCGAACACGATTTATTTGTTTTGATTGGTGATAAAAAGATTCTTGTTTTTGACCCCGGAGACCTTTGTTCTATAGCTTTGTTAAAGTGGTTTGAGAATCAAAATATTGTTAATTCTCGAATGTTATGTGGTTTTGGTTTGATTCCACATAAGAAAAAGGTAAGACCGATTTCTATTTTTGATCCCGGCATCAATTCATATGTTCAATTTGTGAATAACATTTCAGCATGTTCCTTCGAGTTCCTCATCCATGGTGTCACTAACCTCTTTCATTTTCGTAGGGGAAAGCAAGCAACTAATCTACTTCCTTTTCGAGTCTTGTGTAATTTTAGGTTTGTGACGATGAAAAATTTTTCGCGAGCAAATGGCCCTATTTGAGGACAAATCGTCTTCAAGAGGGAGGGTATGATGCGATCCCGACCGCATCATGTTACGACACAACTCGATGCCACCAAGATTGGCCCAAACTCGAGAGGCCCAAGTGTAAAATGAAGTTTTTAATTTTAGTTTGTTAATTTGGTTGCTGGAATAAAGACTTTGATTTATTTATTTTAGTTACTTTAGTTATTATACTATGAGTCTTTAATTATGTCATGTTTATTAAATGCATCTTTAACTAATATCTTGCATTATTGATCTACATCTTTAATTATGACATACATTATGTGTTCTGCATTTAATAAAGTCATGCATTATGTAACTCCCATGTTAGTTAAAGTTTGCATCATTAAATTAAATTTTACATTAAGTAACTCATTTGTTCATTTAGGCATTTCAAACCATGCATTTAAGCATCTTAGTTTAATAAATGAGTTGCTGGACATTTATTTAACTCATCTTAGTTTAATTAATAAGTGTTTTTATTGAACTTCATTTAATAAAAAGCTTATTTAACTAATCTAGTTACTAGGATAATTTAATGAAGCATGAGTTTAAGTTTATTTAATTTTGCTTCTTTAATTAAACTAGTTGCTGCATTAATTGATGTCTTTGCTTTTAGTTCATTTATTGAAGTCAAGTGTTTAATGTGTTTGAGTTTAATAAGTGTTTAAATGTGTTTAATAAGTTCATTTTATGGTGTTTATTGCAGGTGTCTTTTTAGCTCACAACCGTTACAATTTATAGGCTGTTACAACTTTAATGAAGTGACTTTTAAGTTGATTTTGGTTACAAATAAAGTGGCTGTTACAAGGATGCTTAACACATCAATTAAAGGAGTTTTAAGGAGCATTTTAACTCCTCTTAAATTGGCAGCAACCTCTACACCTACCAGCAGATTGTTTGGCTCATATAAAGGATGAAAACAAGCATTCAAAGCCATTTAGTTGCTGGTGACTTTTCGGTTAACCAAGGGACAACCCAAGGGACATTTTAAAGCATTCAAGATGGGCATTCAAGCTGATTTAATGTGAATTCAAGCAAGGAGTTAAATTGTTAGAAGAATACCAAGAGTCTAGAGTTTAAATTCATTTTAATTAGAAAATTAAGATGTGACTTTTCAGCTAGTTTTTTTATATCACTATAAATTTGTGTAATCAGCCTATTGTAAGGGACTTTGGAACTTTAATAAAATTTCATGAACTTTGAGTTCTTGAGTGAGTTAAACTCCTCTCCTTTTTCGTACAAGTTTTGTTAGACTTATCAAGCTTGCTTGTGGCATCTTCGACTTGTTTGAACTTATCACCAAACCCCATTTGGTGTGGCGTTCATCAACCTATTTTCATCTTTCCACATTAACGATATAAGAAATGGGGTGACACTGTTATATAGTGTTGAATCTTTCTTAAGTTAAGTTCGTATTTCTATTTCCATCACTATTTGTAACATCCTTAAATCGGGGTTTTGCATTTTGCTTGTGTTGCATGTGATGAATGGTTTATAGTGTTGATTTGTCATGTTTTGGGGTCTAGTTACAACCTTAGGTTAGGCCTGAGCTAGGGCTAAGAATTTTCTTTTGGCACTTAAGGAAATGGAGCTAAGGGAAATAGAGGTTAAGAGAAATTAGTGGGGAGTGTTGACACAAGGACTTAGCTGGTAAAGTGGCAAACAGGCGCCACTTAAGGCTTGGAGGAGGTGACGCCACAAGGGGTGTGAGAGAGCCTTGGTTCGAGTTGTAGGAATCCCTTTCTGCTCATTATTTTTGACGCCACAAGCTAGAGGAGGAGTGCTCAGGTGGGACACTTTTGAAATGGATGGAAGGGAGAAAAATTTGGAGTTGACTCATTCAAATTTGTTTGAATGAGTGGAAGGGAGAGCTTTGAGGAGGTTGGCCGAATTTGAACTCTAGGGGGGAGAGAGTGTTCAGCCGAATTAGTGATTTGGAGCTAAGGGGCAATCGGTTTTGGGGTCTTTTGGGTAGTGGCCGAATGTGCCTTAGTTGCCTCTCACCATTTTTGCCAAAACCGAAACATCAAGGTGCTCTACGTTTCTCTCTTTTCTTTTTGGCAAGCCTTGCATTTGGCCGAATTTACCATTATCTTTTTCCTTTTCTTCTTTTTGCTTTAAGCCGAAACTCAATGCCCTCTCTTCTTCTCTTTGCCTCTAAAATCATTCATTGTTAGCCGAACCTGCTCCTTGCCAAATCCACTTTCTCCTTCTTCTTATTTTGATCATAGCCGAATACTTCTCTCCCTTTTTCATATTTTTCTCTTTCATCTTAATTGTTCCCAAAAGCCGAAACCTTGTAGTTGTTCTCCCATTGGCCGAATATTGTGTCCACAAACCCCCTCTCCTTGCGATTTCTTTTCATCATCTCATGTGCCGAACCTATCTTGCTCTTTTGGGTTAGTCGAATCTCCTGGTAAGATTCTCCTTTTCTTCTTGATCAACTTGGGGTACTGCTGAAACCCCACTCCTCTTTCATCTTTTCTTCTATTAAGGGATGGAGTGTTAACTCCCCATTTTATTTGTTTCATGTTAGTAGCCAAAACTTCTAAACATCATTAGGAGGGAGTGCCAATCTGTGGTGGTTAGGAGCCGAATCAATCATCAAGGTAAGGGGCGACTAACCCATGTGGTCTCGGGTTTCATGTTATGGCCGAATGGCCTCTGGTCTCTGAATGGAATGCTAAAATCGATTGCAGGGAGGGCTATAGCCGAATACAGTGAGCCTTCGGGATTTGGAGGTCGATCTAGGTAAGGAATTGTCTTCATGTGTTGTATTTTTGGGATTTTGGTGGATAAGCCGAATGGCTTTAGATCTAAAAGTATGTGTTGGCCGATTGTAGGAGGAAAACAACGTCTCGGAGTTTCGCTAGTTGCGTATAGTTTCGGGATTCCTACTTAGATCTGCGTATAGTCAGGTGTGTAAACACTTACACACTTTATTAGTATAACTATGCTTATTATGTTATTGTTATAACCATTGGCATTAGAGACTGTGCCTTGTAGGCATAAGCGTGGAAATCGGGTAAGTTCCCTGTTATGTGATTCTCGATATTCATCATTATGTATTGTTAGATGCTATGTTATGCCTTATTGCGTGATACTTGATATTATGATACGTATGATATGAGCATGATGATGATGGGATTGATGAGAGGAGGGGGATGATTTATTTGGACTGTCACCAGTGGTTTTGACCACAAGATGGGTTGGCCCCATCAGTTGATTTGTGACTACGGTCACCAGTGGTTTTGACCACAATATTATAATGATTCGTGACTAAGTCCCAGTGGTTTTGACCACCAGTGGTTTTGACCACACTTGTGATATTTGTGACTACGGTCACCAGTGGTTTTGACCACATACTGATATTGTGACTCGTCCCAGTGGTTTGGTACCATAGTGGGTTGGCCCCACATGATATTACGGGATTGTCATCAGTGGTTTTGACCACACGATAGGTTGGCCCCATCACTTGATATTTGTGACTTCGGTCACCAGTGGTTTTGACCACCAGTGGTTTTGACCACACGGGGTAGAAAAAGGAGATTGGATGGCTAGGTTATGGGTGGCATAATCTGCATGTTTTACTGATGATCTGTGTAAGTGCTTTAACTATCGGGTTGGGGATTTATACACTGAGTCTCGGTGACTCACCCCTTCCCTTATATTTTGCAAATGAGGCATAGAACGTGGATATGGAGCCGGGGAGTACTCGAGGTGGCCATGCATCTTAGTTTGGTTTTGACTTTAAATTGCTATTTCATTTTCATTAGTTTTTCTTAAATTTGGTTTTGGTTTTGTAATAAGGCCGCTAAGTTTATTTTGGGTTTTTATTATTACTTACTTTTATTTTGTTTATATTTTACAAGTTGGATTTATAAATGTGAGAAAATTAACTAGTAAAGAAGCAATGTTTTCTAAATTATATTTCTTCGGGTTTTCAAACGTTACCATCGGGTAATAAAGTTCACATAGTAATAAGGTAACTTGGATATTTTTATAACTCTAAGTTTCAAACAACTTTGGAAGCAAGTAGTTTTCCACTCGATTATACGCATTACACTCAGTTTTGAACAAGTATCGTTTTTGTAAAATTTGTAACAACAAAGTAGTTTATCAAGCGTGAGTTTTTCCATCACACGATTTCAATATCATCTTAAACAAGGATTTCCAAAATTTTAAAAAGGGGTTTTCTAGGAAATTTATTCGACAAACTTATTTTTTTTAAATGTTTTCACTACGTAACATACCAGATTCGGTCGTGGTGTGTTGACCGGGTTTGGGGTGTTACAATTGTGGTATCAGAGCCAGTTTCAACACTCGGCTGTGGGCCTGAGGCCCAAAAATGTTTTAAATAGTTTAAGAAAGACTTTTGTGGGAAAAAGGTACAGTGGTGAAGGCACGACACCGAGTCTCCGGCACCAATCTGCCCAGGTAAGTACCCCAAACTGTTGCTTGTTGGTGATATGATTATGTTGATAATGGCATGATTGAATAGTAGTAGGAACTACTCTAGAGACTCAAACTATAGGATGATGTGTACTCACTAAAACAACCCCTTTACTAAAACTTTCCATAAAATTGTGCTTTAATAGACAATGGAATAAAAGTCTAACGCATAAAACTTTTAATCAGCTTGAATATATCGGTAGATATGAGTGCACGTGGACGTGGGCGTAACACTCATGGACGAGGTAGGGGTAGGATGACGGTTTCAGAACCGGCAAGGTCCGGACATGGATCGGAAAATGAGGTACCACCGCCGCCAGCTGTGGGTGCGGAATATCAGGATCAGATGGGTGGTAATGACGCAGTGTCGCAGGCTGTACTGCGGGTGCTAGAAAGGGTTGCGAGTGCAGGAGTTGGAACTGGAACTCGGAAATCTGTGGCCGAGCGACTCAAGGCTAATGGTGTAGAGATATTTAGGGGTGTATCTGGTGTGGCACCTAGTACGACAGAATATTGGTTGGAGGCGACGGAACGCATTATGGATGACCTGGACTTTTCAGCTGAGGAAAAGCTGAAGGGTATAGTATCTCTGTTGCGAGATGAGTCATATCAGTGGTGGCTCACAGTTAGGGACGGAGCGGTGGCAGACGATCTCACTTGGGAATTCTTTAGAACCGCCTATCAGAGGAAATACATAGGGGGTAGTCATGTTGATGCGCAGTGCAGAGCTTTCTTGCACTTGGTCCAGGGCAATAAGACTGTACCGGAATATGAGGCAAAATTCCTTCGATTGAGTCGGTATGCACGGGGAATTGTGGGCACTGAGCATGAGCGCTGTGTCAGATTTGAGGATGGGCTGAGAGACGAGCTACGGATGATAATTGCTCCGCAGTAGGAACGAGAGTTTGCCGTTCTAGTGGAGAAATCTAAGGTTGCTGAAGGGGTAAAACAGTCGGTAAGGCAGAATCAGGACAGGGGTTGGAATAAAAGGAGTTCTGGATCATCTGGGTTTTCTGGGAATCAGCAGAAGAGGGTTAGGTATAGTGGGCCGAATCAAGCTGCTAGGCCTGCTGCTGCTAATACTCAGTGGTCGCCACGGTGTGCTCGGTGTGGAAAGTCTCACACGGGAGAGTGTTGGACTGGTAACAGGGGATGCTTTGAGTGTGGATCGCTGGGGCATCGAGTTAGGGATTGTCCTCAGAGATCTGCTAGGCTGCAGTCTGAGGATCAAAGTCGTGCACAGTTCAGGAGGGATAATCAGCAGCCACAGAGGGGTCGTGGTTCAGGCAAAGGAGGTAATGGCTCTGGTAGAGGCCGTGGAGCACCGGCTAGAGGTGCAGGTGGTACAAAGGCGAGACAGCCTGGGTTGGTCTACACAGCGAGGCGTCGAGAGGAGGGCGACGCACCGGACGTCATAACCGGTACGTTCTTAATTTTTGGAGTACCTTATAATGCTTTAATTGATGTTGGTTCGACGCACTCGTATGTTGCTAGTAGCATAGTGGAAACCCTGAACTTAGACTCTGAGACTACTTCTAGGAAGATGACTGTGATATGCCCTCTAGGTCACTCTGTAGAAGTAAGTAAACTATATAGGGAGGTACCCCTAGAACTTCAAGGGGTCGCGTTTTTGGCTGATTTGATGGAACTGTTGTTTGGGGAGTTCGATCTGATTCTCGGGATGGATTGGCTAGTGAAGTATCAGGCTAGCTTGGACTGTGCAGCTAAGCGCATGGTGTTAAAGACCATGGAAGGTGAGGAAGTGGTGATGATAGGTAATAGGAGAGATTACTTATCTAGTGTGGTTTCTGCACTGAAGGCTGAGAAATTGGTTAGGAAGGGTTGTGAAGCATTTCTGGTGCATGTCTGTGCCTTGGAAGCAAAGGATGCAGTTGTGAAGAATGTCTGAACTGTAGGGGAATTTGCTGATGTTTTTCCAGAGGAACTCCCGGGTATACCTCCTGACCGCGAGGTTGAGTTCGGTATAGACTTGTTACCGGGAACCACGCCAGTATCTATTGCTCCATATAGGATGGCGCCGAAAGAATTAGTGGAGTTAAAGGCTCAAATTCAGGAATTGTTGGACAGAGGTTTCATCCGGCCGAGTGTATCGCCGTGGGGAGCTCCAGTGCTTTTTGTTAAGAAGAAGGATGGTACAATGCGGATGTGTATAGACTACCGCCAGCTAAACAAGTTGACAATCAAGAACAAGTATCCGTTGCCTAGGATTGACGACTTGTTTGACCAACTCAAGGGTGCATCGGTTTTCTCTAAGATTGACCTTAGGTCGGGGTATCATCAGCTTAAAGTGAAGGAGGCTGATATTCATAAGACGGCATTCCGTACTCGGTACGGGCATTACGAGTTTCTGGTAATGCCTTTTGGTTTAACCAACGCACCGGCAACATTCATGGACATGATGAATCGGGTGTTTCAGCCGTATTTGGATCGGTTCGTCGTAGTGTTTATAGACGACATTTTGGTGTACTCGAAATCTGAGGAGGAACATGACGCACATCTTCGAGTGGTTCTACAGGTTCTGAGGGAGAAGCAGTTGTACGCCAAGTTTAGTAAGTGCGAGTTCTGGCTTAAAGAGGTAACTTTCTTGGGTCATGTTGTATCAGCTAAGGGAATTAGGGTGGATCCTCGTAAGATTGAGGCAGTGTTGGATTGGAAACCACCCAAGTCAGTTGCAGAGATTCAGAGTTTCCTGGGTTTGGCAGGATACTACAGAAGGTTCGTAGAGGGTTTCTCTTTAATCGCAGCACCATTGACTAAGCTGTTGAGGAAAAGGGTTCCGTTTGTGTGAACTGAGAAACAGCAAGAGAGTTTTGACAAGTTAAAGAAGATTTTAACTGAAGCTCCGATGCTGATTCAGCCTGAGGCAGGGAAGGAATTCACAGTTTATTGTGATGCATCACATACTGGCTTAGGGTGGTTTTTGCCTTGAAGATTTGTAGGCACTACATGTATGGGGAAAAGTCGATAGTTTACACGGATCACAAGAGTTTGAAGTACCTCTTGACTCAGAAGGATTTAAATTTGAGGCAACGAAGGTGGGTCGAATTGTTGAAAGATTACGACTGTTCAATTGAGTACCATCCGGGTAAGGCTAACGTAGTAGCTGATGCGTTGAGCCGTAAGGTGGTATCGGACCTGCGAGCGATGTTTGCTCACCTAAGTCTTTATGATGATGGGAGCCTTTTGGCAGAAATGCAAGTAAAGCCGTCTTGGATTGATCAGGTTAAGGGGAAACAGCTAGCAGATGAGGTTTTAAGTGCTCGAAGGTTGCAAGTGCAGAATGGTGAGTCGAAAGGGTTTAACTTGAGCAGTGAAGGAGTGCTGTGTTTTCAGGGGAAAGTATGTATGCCTAAGGACGTCGAGTTGAGATAGCAGATTCTTCAGGAAGCCCATAGCAGCCCATACGCTATGCATCCTGGAGGCAGTAAGATGTATCATGACTTGAGGGAGCAGTTTTGGTGGCCAGGTCTTAAGCGGGAAGTAACAGAGTTTGTGGGCAAGTATTTGACATGCCAGCAAGTTAAAGCTGAGCATCAGTTGCCGTCAGGGCTGTTGTAGCTGATAAAGATCCCACAGTGGAAGTGGGAAAGGATTACGATGGATTTCGTTAGTGGACTTCCTCTTACTCCTAGTAAGAAGGACTCAGTATGGGTAATAGTGGATCGTTTGACTAAATCGGCTCACTTCGTTCCAGTAAGGGTTGATTATTCGCTTCAGAAGTTAGCCAAGTTGTATGTGGCGGAGATAGTGCGGTTGCATGGGGTGCCAGTGTCCATTATCTCAGATAGGGATCCCAGGTTCACGTCGAGGTTCTGGAAAGCTTTGCATCAGGCTTTGGGTACAAGGTTGGATTTTAGCACGGCTTTCCATCCGCAGTCTGATGGGCAGTCTGAGAGGGTAATCCAAATTCTGGAAGATATGTTAAGGGACTGTATTCTGGATTTTAGTGGTAGTTGGGAAGAGTACCTACCTTTGGTAGAGTTCGCTTATAACAATAGTTATCAAGTGAGTATTCAGATGGCACCATATGAGGCACTATATGGACGGAAATGTCATACTCTGACGTGTTGGACGGAGTTGGGTGAACGGCAGATGTTGGGTCCGGAGTTGGTAATAGAAACAGAGGATAAGGTCAGGGTGATTCGTGCTCGTCTTAAGGAAGCGTTGGACAGGTAGAAATCTTACGCTGATCTTAAGTGAAGGGATATTGAGTATGCAGTGGGTGATAGGGTCTTTCTGAAGGTATCGCCTTGGAAAAAGGTGTTGAGATTTGGTCGGAAGGGCAAGCTAAGCCCTAGGTTCATCGGGCCTTATACTGTGTTGAAGCGAGTGGGACCGGTAGCTTATCAGCTCGAGTTACCAGCAGAGTTGAGTCAGATTCACGACGTCTTTCATGTTTCAATGCTTAGGCAATATCAATCGGATCTGTCGCATGTTGTACCAGTTGAGGAGATAGAGGTGAGTCCTGATTTGTCTTTCGAAGAGGAGCCGGTACGGATCTTGAATCGGGATGTCAAGGTCCTGCGGCGGAAGTCAGTTCCTTTGGTGAAAGTATTATGGCTGAATCATGGTACGGAGGAGGCCACGTGGGAACCAGAGGATGTGATGCGGTAGCAATACCCTCAACTCTTCTGACCAGGTAATTTCGAGGCCGAAATTATTTTTAAGGGGGGTAGAACTGTAACATCCTTAAATTGGGGTTCTACATTTTCCTTGTGTTGCATGTGATGAATGGTTTATAGTGTTGATTTGTCATGTTTTGGGGTCTAGTTACAACCTTAGGTTAGGCCTGAGCTAGGGCTAAGAATTTTCTTTTGGCACTTAAGGAAATGGAGCTAAGGGAAATAGAGGTTAAGAGAAATTAGTAGGGAGTGTTGACACAAGGACTTAGCTGGTAAAGTGGCAAACAGGTGCCACTTAAGGCTTGGAGGAGGTGACGCCACAAGGGGTGTGAGAGAGCCTTGGTTCGAGTTGCAGGAATCCCTTTCTGCTCATTATTTTTGACGCCACAAGCTAGAGGAGGAGTGCTCAGGTGGGACTCTTTTAAAATGGATGGAAGGGAGAAAAATTTGGAGTTGACTCATTCAAATTTGTTTGAATGAGTGGAAGGGAGAGCTTTGAGGAGGTTGGCCGAATTTGAACTCTAGGGGGGAGAGAGTGTTCAGCCAAATTAGTGTTTTGGAGCTAAGGGGCAATCGGTTTTGGGGTCTTTTGGGTAGTGGCCGAATGTGCCTTAGCTGCCTCTCACCATATTTGCCAAAACCGAAACATCAAGGTGCTCTACGTTTCTCTCTTTTCTTTTTGGCAAGCCTTGCATTTGGCCGAATTTACCATTATCTTTTTCCTTTTCTTCTTTTTGCTTTAAGCCGAAACTCAATGCCCTCTCTTCTTCTCTTTGCCTCTAAAATCAGTCATTGTTAGCCGAACTTGCTCCTTGCCGAATCCATCTTTTGCTCACTTTCTCCTTCTTCTTATTTTGATCATAGCCGAATACTTCTCTCCCTTTTTCATATTTTTCTCTTTCATCTTAATTGTTCCCAAAAGCCGAAACCTTGTAGTTGTTCTTCCCTTGGCCAAATATTGTGTCCACAAACCCCCTCTCCTTGCGATTTCTTTTCATCATCTCATGTGCCGAACCTATCTTGCTCTTTTGGGTTAGTCGAATCTCCTGGTAAGATTCTCCTTTTCTTCTTGATCAACTTGGGGTACTGCTGAAACCCCACTCCTCTTTCATCTTTTCTTCTATTAAGGGATGGAGTGTTAACTCCCCATTTTATTTGTTTCATGTTAGTAGCCGAAACTTCTAAACATCATTAGGAGGGAGTGCCGATCTGTGGTGGTTAGGAGTCAAATCAATCATCAAGGTAAGGGGCGACTAACCCATGTGGTCTCGGGTTTTATGTTATGGCCGAATGGCCTCTGGTCTCTAAATGGAATGCTAAAATCGATTGCAGGGAGGGCTATAGCCGAATACAGTGAGCCTTCGGGATTTGGTGGTCGATCTAGGTAAGGAATTATCTTCATGTGTTGTATTTTCGGGATTTTGGTGGATAAGCCGAATGGCTTTAGATCTAAAAGTATGTGTTGGCTGATTGTAGGAGGAAAACAACGTCTCGGAGTTTCGCTAGTTGCGTATAGTTTCGGGATTCCTACTTAGATCTGCGCATAGTCAGGTGTGTAAACGCTTACACACTTTATTAGTATAACTATGCTTATTATGTTATTGTTATAACCATTGGCATTAGAGACTGTGCCTTGTGGGCATAAGCGTGGAAATCGGGTAAGTTCCCTGTTATGTGATCCTCGATATTCATCATTATGTATTGTTAGATGCTATGTTATGCCTTATTGCGTGATACTTGATATTATGATACGTATGATATGAGCATGATGATGATGGGATTGATGAGAGGAGGGGGATGATTTATTTGGACTGTCACCAGTGGTTTTGACCACAAGATGGGTTGGCCCCATCAGTTGATTTGTGACTACGGTCACCAGTGGTTTTGACCACAATATTATAATGATTCGTGACTAAGTCCCAGTGGTTTTGACCACCAGTGGTTTTGACCACACTTGTGATATTTGTGACTACGGTCACCAGTGGTTTTGACCACATACTGATATTGTGACTCGTCCCAGTGGTTTGGTACCATAGTGGGTTGGCCCCACATGATATTATGGGATTGTCATCAGTGGTTTTGACCACACGATGGGTTGGCCCCATCACTTGATATTTGTGACTTCGGTCGCCAGTGGTTTTGACCACCAGTGGTTTTGACCACACGGGGTAGAAAAAGGAGATTGGATGGCTAGGTTATGGGTGGCATAATCTGCATGTTTTACTGATGATCTGTGTAAGTGCTTTAACTATCGGGTTGGGGATTTATACACTGAGTCTCGGTGACTCACCCCTTCCCTTATATTTTGCAGATGAGGCATAGAACGCGATATGGAGCCGGGGAGGACTCGAGGTGGCCATGCATCTTAGTTTGGTTTTGACTTTAAATTGCTATTTCATTTTCATTAGTTTTTCTTAAGTTTGGTTTTGGTTTTGTAATAAGGCCGCTAAGTGTATTTTGGGTTTATATTATTACTTACTTTTATTTTGTTTATATTTTACAAGTTGGATTTATAAATGTGAGAAAATTAACTAGTAAAGAAGCAATGTTTTCTAAATTATATTTCTTCGGGTTTTCAAACGTTACCATCGGGTAATAAAGTTCACATAGTAATAAGGTAACTTGGATATTTTTATAACTCTAAGTTTCAAACAACTTTGGAAGCAAGTAGTTTTCCACTCGATTATACGCATTACACTCAGTTTTGAACAAGTATCGTTTTTGTAAAATTTGTAACAACAAAGTAGTTTATCAAGCGTGAATTTTTCCATCACACGATTTCAATATCATCTTAAACAAGGATTTCCAAAATTTTAAAAAGGGGTTTTCTAGGAAAATTATTCGACAAACTTATGTTTTTTTTAAATGTTTTCACTACGTAACATACCAGATTCGGTCGTGGTGTGTTGACCGAGTTTGGGGTGTTACACTATTGCTGATTATCACTTATCCATTTTTATTTGTTTGTCAAAACCAAGCCCACTTAATTCCAAAAACTCATCTTTCCTTTTTCCCATTTTGCTAAGCTTCCGCTTATTTTAAACAAATTTTCCCATTTTCAAAGACTCGAATATTTCTCCTTGTAGACAATTGGGCATCTTACATACGACTCGACTCAGCCCCGAGGCGGATCGTATCATTTAGTATCAGAGCTACTAAAACGAGGAGCGTCGGCATTCGTATTCAATCCCGAAAGTAGGTTCGTAATAAAAAAACTCAAAAAAATTCGAAATTGTTTTTTACGAAATTGCTTGTATTTCATTCTATTGTATTTGAAGTGGAAAAAAAAACAAAAAGAAAAAAATGAAAATTCAAAAAAAAAAGAAAAAAATACGAGTTAAAAAAAGGGTGAAAGTTTTGCTTTGTTTTTCATCTCCTTCTATTTTTTGTTTTCCCAATCTTTAAAGCCATCATTCTACCCTTATCCTCTGATCAGCAAAACCTTTCTACCATCATTTGGTTTCACCCTTTCCACCCAAACGCCACACTTAACCCCACACTTATTTTTGTTTTAGCCTACCCTACACTTAAACATCTATCCCTTGCACCCATTTTGAAGCTGACCCCAAAGCTACTAATAGGTCTATACGAGACAAACTACGAAATTACGAGACGAGGTTGAGTGGGAAAAGGCAAGAGAGAGGTGAGTCCATTCGAGAGAAGAAAAAGCCATAAAATGAGTGAAACACGAGTGGAGTGAATTTTTTTCCCGAGTGACTTAGTGAGTTTTTGTGGTGAGGTAATCATTTTCTATTTTTTTCTTTGCATTTCTCCTTTTCAGCAAATAATAATGTCTCGAGAAGAGATTTTCGAGTTTGATTTTCAATATTTGTTGGAAGAAATGGAAAGCATGCTCGACAGCAAGATTAAGCCAATTCAAGACAAGCGAGAACCTCGAGTAACAACCCGACAAAAGCAAACTCCAACAAGTTAGAAAATGGAGTCACGACTATCGCAAAGACAACTTCTCGATGACTATTCGAGAAGAGATTCTTATCGGGATTCCTATCCAACAAGGTCGTTGAGACAAAGAGAAGAAAGTTTTGAGTTCGAGACTCTTCGAGATAAAGAACGAGGAAGTACGAGTTATCCTTCGTACGCTACAAAGACATCATGCACGAAGCAACGTACCCAAAAAATTGATCGAGAAATCAGCGAGAATACTTTCTCTTTCTTTGAGCAAAACATCCATCTTTTTGATTCTTTTGTATCACCTTCATGTTGTAATCAAATCAAAAAAGAATACGAAAGAAAAGAAAAAGAAAAAGAAATAGAAAAAGAAAAAGAAGAAAAGGAAAAAGAAACTGGAAAAGAAAAAGAGATCGAGAAAGAAATTGAAGAAAAAGAAGAGAGTGTAAAAGAAACGAGTGATGTTGAAAAACAAACGGGAGAAAAAGTGGCAAAAGAACAAGAAAAAGTGAGGAATTTATTTACTAACCCAGATGTGAAATTACCTCGTTGTGATTTTTTTCAGGTTCCCAAAATATTGAACGATAACCTTCAACTTCAATACCTTTCCGATGAAAGACGCTTTCGTATGATCAACATATGTAAGGTTGAAGATGAAATCGAACTACACGAGTTCGAAGGTAAGCGAGGTAAGGAATGTTTAACAACCGAGTCATGGTGATCAGGTTTGAATGTTGTTGAAAATGACTTAGTTTTAAAAAGTTTCCCTTATTTTCGTTCGATTGATTGCTATTCTTTGAATGTGGTTGACATTGTTCGGTACGATCGACAAACCAAAAATTTGATTTTGCATGATAACGGGTTCTCACGGAAAACAAATAAATTCTTCGATCATTTTGTGAATCAACTACTGCCTTGTGAAAATTCCATGAATTGGTGCAAATTTATTTTGAAACATGTGATGAGTTTTGATTGCACGTTTTTGAGTATGCACCACTCCTTTTGGATTAACGTGTTTGATTTATCGAAACTGTTGCTACATTTCAACATAAGTAATCAAACTCATGTTTTTAAACCGGAAATTTGTTTTGATTCATTTTGTGGGAAAAACCAGCAACTTAAAGTTTGTTCAAATAATTTCTATACTTGGTTTTTGAATAAGGAAATGAGGTATGAAAAATTTGTTTTCCCTTTTAATGCGTTCCTTAAACAATTTCTATGGTTGTCCATGAAGTTTGCATTTCATTTGGAAAAGGCTAATTCAACCATGAAGCTTCGACTAGACTACATTCCCGAGGAGAGAAGGTTTGTGTTAAATGGAAAAGGTAAAATCGACCCTTATCCTTCTGTTCAACAAGGTAAGACGCTTGAAACTTTTGAAACTTGTTTGTTCTCCTCAGATGGTAACAGAATTCACGTTGATGACGTAGTTTTTGAAAATTACTTAGATCGTGATGTGATTAACTGTTCTGCTTCGTTTGAACACGATTTATCTGTTTTGATTGGTGATAAAAAGATTCTTATTTTTGACCCCGAAGACCTTTGTTCTATAGCTTTGTTCAAGTGGTTTGAGAATCAGAATGTTGTTAATTCTCGAATGTTATGTGGTTTTGGTTTGATTCCACATAATAAAAAGGTAAGACCGATTTCTATTTTTGATCCCGGCATCAATTCATATGTTCAATTTGTGAATAACGTTTCAGCATGTTCCTTCGAGTTCCTCATCCATGGTGTCACTAACCTCTTTCATTTTTGTAAGGGAAAGCAAGCAACTAATCTACTTCCTTTTCGAGTCTTGTGTATTTTTCAGGTTTGTGACAATGAAAAATTTTTCGCAAGCAAATGGCCCGATTTGAGGACAAATCGTCTTCAAGAGGGAGGGTATGATGCGATCCCAGCTGCATCATGTTACGACACAACTCGATGCCACCGAGACCGGCCCAAACTCGAGGGGCCCAAGTGCAAAATGAAGTTTTTAATTTTAGTTTGTTAATTTGGTTGCTGGAATAAAGACTTTGATTTATTTATTTTAGTTACTTTAGTTATTATAATATGAGTCTTTAATTGTGTCATGTTTATTAAATGCATCTTTAACTAATGTCTTGCATTATTGATCTACATCTTTAATTATGACATACATTATGTATTCCGCATTTAATAAAGTCATGCATCATGTAACTCCCATGTTAGTTAAAGTTTGCATCATTAAATTAAGTTTTGCATTAAGTAACTCATTTGTTCATTTAGTTTGCATTTCAATCCATGCATTTAAGCATCTTAGTTTAATAAATGAGTTGCTGGACATTTATTTAACTCATCTTAGTTTAATTAATAAGTGTTTTTATTGAACTTCATTTAATAAAAAGCTTATTTAATTAATCTCGTTACTAGGATAATTTAATGAAGCATGAGTTTAAGTTTATTTAATTTTGCTTCTTTAATTAAACTAGTTGCTGCATTAATTGATGTCTTTGCTTTTAGTTCATTTATTGAAGTCAAGTGTTTAATGTGTTTGAGTTTAATAAGTGTTTAAATGTGTTTAATAAGTTCATTTTATGGTGTTTATTGCAGGTGTCTTTTTAGCTCACAACCGTTACAATTTATGGGCTGTTACAACTTTAATGAAGTGACTTTTAAGTTGATTTTGGTTAAAAATAAAGTGGCTGTTACAAGGATGCTTAGCACATCAATTAAAGGAGTTTTAAGGAGCATTTTAACTCCTCTTAAATTGGCAGCAACCTCTTCACCTACCAGTAGATTTTTTGGCTCATATAAGGGATGAAAACAAGCATTCAAAGCCATTTAGTTGCTGATGACTTTTCGGTTAACCAAGGGACAACTCAAGGGACATTTTAAAGTATTCAAGATGGACATTCTAGCTGATTTAATGTGAATTCAAGCAAGGAGTCAAATTGTTACAATAATACCAAGAGTCTTGAGTTTAAATTCATTTTAATTAGCAAATTAAGATGTGACTTTTCATCTAGTTTTTTTATATCACTATAAATTTGTGTAATCAGCCTATTGTAAGGGACTTTTTGAACTTTAATAAAATTTCATGAACTTTGAGTTCTTGAGTGAGTTAAACTCCTCTCCTTTTTCGTACAAGTTTTGTTAGACTTATCAAGCTTGCTTGTGGCATCTTCGACTTGTTTGAACTTATCACCAAACCCCATTTGGTGTGGCGTTCATCAACCTATTTTCATCTTTCCACATTAACGATATAAGAAATGGGGTGACACTGTTATATAGTGTTGAATCTTTCTTAAGTTAAGTTCGTATTTCTATTTCCATCACTATTTGTAACATCCTTAAATCGGGGTTTTGCATTTTGCTTGTGTTGCATGTGATGAATGGTTTATAGTGTTGATTTGTCATGTTTTGGGGTCTAGTTACAACCTTAGGTTAGGCCTGAGCTAGGGCTAAGAATTTTCTTTTGGCACTTAAGGAAATGGAGCTAAGGGAAATAGAGGTTAAGAGAAATTAGTGGGGAGTGTTGACACAAGGACTTAGCTGGTAAAGTGGCAAACAGGCGCCACTTAAGGCTTGGAGGAGGTGACGCCACAAGGGGTGTGAGAGAGCCTTGGTTCGAGTTGTAGGAATCCCTTTCTGCTCATTATTTTTGACGCCACAAGCTAGAGGAGGAGTGCTCAGGTGGGACACTTTTGAAATGGATGGAAGGGAGAAAAATTTGGAGTTGACTCATTCAAATTTGTTTGAATGAGTGGAAGGGAGAGCTTTGAGGAGGTTGGCCGAATTTGAACTCTAGGGGGGAGAGAGTGTTCAGCCGAATTAGTGATTTTGAGTTGTCCTTTTTCTCCAAATCATATCTTCTTTCTCTCCTCTTTGTGACTGAAAATAAGAAAACATCAAAGACCATTTTCTCCTCTTTTTCCCTCATTGCCGAATGCACATTGCTTCTAAACTCACCTCTTTTCTTTTGAAAACCGAATCATCATCATCTCCTTCTTTCATCCTTTTATTTTCTTCTATTCTCTTCTCATTTACTTTGTCAAGGCCGAAATCTCCCTCTCCTTATTTCACCATTGTCGTAACCCCTAAAGCCTCACACTATTCTTCTTTTTATTCTTTTGTTAAGCCGAATCTACCATCTTTCTTCTCTTCTCTTCTTTTCTTTTTATTGTGTTTAGGCCGAACCTCTCTCTCCCAAAGTTCACCATTGCTGCAACCTCTTCAACCCAAAACACCATCATTGCCGAATCTCCCTAAACTCCATTTCTTTTCCTTCTTATTTGTTAAGGCCGAATATCTCTTTGGATACCAAAGCTTAATCGCATCAAATCTCAACCTTTTCTCTTCATAATCTTCGTGACTCGTTAGAAAATTGAATCGAAGTGTTAAGGTAAGGATTTTTATATTACTTGTTATATCATTTTAGATGGACTACTAATCGATTACGTTTTAGGGGACTCTATCGCTCGATTATTATCTTTTCCGTGAACGTTAGATTTTGGGGCAATCAAGAATGGGTTCGAAAAGAGCGGTAAATAGTGTTTGGAAGAGGGGTGATTCTGCTATACCCTCAAATTTCAAACGAAGGGCTGTGTTGGGAGTTCGAGACTTTCCATCGGGTTGTGGACCTTCTGCCGGTGAAAATCGATTATTTGAAGTCGTTCGTACCCCCGAGCCATTGTTTGTTCGCGGTTCTTCATCGGGTTATGAACCATCAATCGGAGAGAAATCGCATATAGTTGTTGTTCGAGATTCTGAGGGTAAGGATTTAGATTACTTATCATTTGTATAGTTTTATAAGTATTAGTGTTCTAATCAAGCGTGATAAATATTTAGGTATCGACGAGCGGGAAAGTATAGTTCTCACTGTTATCAGGTGTGTAGCCCTACACTAAATTTCCGATAGATTAATAGTATTAATGTTAGCATGTGTTAATAAGAAATATGTATGGTAATGGTTGCGGGTACCATTCAGTGGTATATGATATTCAGGTACGTTAAACCCCTAATACTTCGTTAATAATGCTATAAGCATGGATATGAAATGTGTATGATTCCGTTATGATTTTGGGGGTATATGGCATGATATCGAAATAATATGTTTATTGCATGGGCATATGGGTGATATTGATAAAGGGGAAGTGTTCCGGTGGTTTTTACCACATTATCCGGTGACTTCGGTCACATATTATGAATCCGGTGACTCTGTCACAATTATCTGGTGGCCATGCCACAATTTATAAGGGCGATGTGCAAGTTGACTGCAGCAACTGCCTTCGATGGTGTGTAGCGGATGGAGGGTCGATTTAGTAATCCCCACGGTGTGATTGGCAGGTACGGGTGGTGTGTAGCGGATGGATATCTAGGTTGGGCTCGGGATTGCATTTCATTTTATATGTACATGTGATTATCTGATTTGCTATATTATGGGCTTATGGCTAAATGTGATTTAAATGGGCTTTATTGCTATGATCGATTGGGTTTTTAGTGTATTGTTGCACATTGAGTCTGTTGACTCCCCCCTCGTGGGATATCTTTTTCAGGTGATACTTAGCGTGATGGACCGGGTCAGCGAGGACTACGTGGTGGCCATTACTCAACTCAGTATTTCGGTTTTCCTTTTTATTAAACTTATTACATTTTCTTTTATTATTTCGGGATTTATTCTGGGTTATGTTTTTGTAATAAGGCCGCCATTAGCTATGTTACTTATACGTTTTAAATTTTTATTCTGCTACGATCAACTTCAACTAAATAATTAAATATTTTCGATAACCGAATTAAATCATTTTGACATCTAAATACCTATGGTTTTCAACTTAATAATAATTTCTAAATCCGGATCTTCTTTTGATTTATAAAATCATAAAGATAATGTTTTAATAAGATACAAATTTAAATCGCAAAACAGTTTTCAACAAGAACATACTTCAAATTTATTTTTCTTTGAAATCAACATGGTTTCCAAAACGACAAAACGAGTTTTTCTCAAGGAGCATGCCATATCCGGTCAGGACTTGTGGGCCGGGTTTGGGGTGTTTCAAAGGCACATGGCCTGCCCACACGGGCGTGTGACCTCTGTAGCTTTGAAAATTGTTAAATTTTTAGAAAATTTCGTATGTATTCGATTTAGTCCCGACCTCTTTCTAATGCATGATTAAGGTCTCATAGACCTATTTAAGGGACACTTTAATTTGAATTGTTAAATTATGATGTGAAATGTTCGTAAAATATCTGGTTTGTTCGGTAATGCCTTTAACCCTAGACCAACGATGGTTACGGGTTAGAGGTGCTACATTTCACATTCATTTCATAAATCACATTTCTATCATTCACCAAGTATACCATGATCATATCACTAAAGACATTAGCACATATATATCTATACTTAGGCTTACAACCATGATGGCCTAAATAAGCCAAATCTACATGGCCAAATATCAAAACAAGCCTTTGACAATTATAAGCCAACACATTGGCTACAATCATAATGACATATATAACAAAATAACTAAGTCCCTATACATGCCATACTTTTAAAATACTAAGATCATCAATACCCAAAATGAGAGGGTTTGATAGTGTGATGCGAACCTCCGACGATCTCCGATCCCGAGCTAGCTTGGTAACACTATAGGATAAGGGAAAGAAAGGGGGTAAGCTATATAGCTTAGTAAGCTCATATGCAAATAATACAAAACATTATTCATACATTTGCCATATAAATAACTTAAAAAATATTAACATAAATGTCATTAAGCTTCATAAGCACAACTTACTCAATCACATTCTTACCAATGGCTTATCATATACCAAATTCATTTTCTTTGAGTTTTTCGTACATACCTGTGCCAACTCGTAACATAATCACGTACTTTCTAATCTTTGATATACCCATTGAACCACTTGGAATACTATCGGATACACGGAAATCTTTTCACATAAGTGCCACATATGTAGCCAATGCTACCACAAATCTCATAACACATATAAGCTCGCTCTCGAGCTATCCTCGGGCTTGCTCACACAAGCTGTCAGTCGAGACGTGGCTATGCGGTGCTGCTCACACAAGCTGTCAGGTATCCGCAACATATTCCGGTATACCCAGCCACTGGTAGGACGAACAGATTAGCACCCGGGACACATAAATCACATAATTACATGGGTTCCTAGTGGCATCTCACTTGTATTCCTAATTTATTCCTAAGGTTGAACCGGGATTTACTCTCTTGTCGAAATTTCGTCAATTTCATCCATTGAGTCAATCATACAATTCATGCAATAACAAAACATTATAAATACAATTATAACATTGCATTATTTACATACAAACTTACCTCAATACAAAAATAGCGGAAATAGACCTAATCGTCAAACACTTTGGTTTTCCCCCGATCTATACCCGAACTTCATTTTTCTTGATCTATAATACCAAATTCATCTCATTTAATCATCACATTAATCAATTCAGCCCAAAAGTCACATTACAACAAAATTACATTTTTGCCCTTAAACTTTTAACATTTTACACTTTAGTCCCTAGGCTCGTAAAATGAAATATATTCCATTTCTTCAAAACCCAAGCCTAGCTGAACCATGTCAGACTCATAACAGCCCATATTTTCCATTTAGTCACATATTTCTACTCATTTTATATACTTTTACAAATAAGTCCTTTTTAACATTTTTACCAAAAATAACTTAGCAAAAGTCGTTTAACAAACATAAAACATGCTTTTTCTACCATCAAACATCAAAATACATACATGTTAAACATGGTTAAAATTTTAAACTTTAACCCCTCTTCAAATTTGTCCTTGGAATGGCTAGGTTAGGTTGAGACAACTTCAAAAACATAAAAATCATGAAAAACGGGACAAGAACGGACTTACAATTGAGCTTGGAAGCTTGAAACCCTAGCTATGTCTTCCTTTGGTACATTCGGCCATGGGAGGAAGAAGATGGACAAATTTTGACTTTATTATGGCTTTTTAATTCATTTAATTACCAAATTACTAAAATACCCTTAATGAAAAACTTTAGAAACATACCTAACCGTGTCCATTTTTGTCCACCAACTTAACCAATGGTCTAATTACCATCTAAGGACCTTTAATTTAAAATTTCATAGGAATTGGACACCTTTAACCTATAGAACTCACATATTGCACTTATTACAATTTAGTCCTTTTTTACTAAATTGAGTGTCCAAACGTCAAAATTTTTGAACGAAATTTTCACGAAATCATTCCATAGAACTGTAGACCATAAAATATAATAAAAATAAATTTTACTGCGTCGAATTTGTGGTCCCGAAACCACTATACCGACTAGACCCAAAATCGGACTGTTACAGCACCAATGACACTTTATATTGGAATAAGGAATGTAGCTCAAGAACAATGCACATAGTTTCCAAGAAAAAGAGATGGGTTAGAAAGACACTCTTAAATATTAGGTCTTTCATATGCAGGACTTTTCCTAGACATGCAGTTTCACAAAACTACATTTATATCCAATAACCGAAGAACTACGAATAATATCATAGAGCATACTAAAAAAAGTTTTAAAAAATTCACCAATACTCTAATACCAACTGTTGGGGAGGACATTGAATTTAAATAATTTTATGATTTAATTATATAAGCAATACTTTAAGCATTATAAAAATAATTATATTTTGTATTAAATTTAAATAATTTTTTATTTAATTAATTAATTTTTTAAAAAAATGATTTTAAAATTTTTAAAACTAATATATATTTCAAATTTTATTATGAAAAATACAAAATAATATATTTTAATTAATATACATAATTAACCGGTGCAACACATGACATAAAAAACTAGTATATTGTAAATGAAGGTACGGAAGCGAAAATGAAAACTTTAAGTTCTCAATTAGTTCATTGAGTTTCAAAATACTTCTTTTTTTTTATTATATTTAAAGTGAGTCTCATTTTTAAATTAAGTTTTAAATGTAGTTTTCTTTCCATTAATAATAATAATAATAATAATAATAATAATAATAATAATAATAATAATAATAATAATAATAATAATAATAATAATAATAATAATAATAAAGTTTTAATAATAAAAATATTTTCCATTTTTCATTTCTAATATCATGATTTTATGAAATTACATAATTTTTTAAAAAAAATTAAAAATTTTAAAACGATTTAATATGCATATTTAAAAAAAAATTGTTTAGTACAAATTTATAAAAGTTTACATAAATGTTTAAAAAATGGGTAAAATATTCTAAAACACACTATAATTTATTAATTAAATAGGTATACAAATTAAATATATTTTTATTACACTTTAATGAAATAAAATTTTCATTTAAAAATTAGTTTAAGTGAAAATTTGTATTTTCTTAAGAATTTTTAAAACATCATTTAAAAATTTTCAAATTTATTAAATATATTTAATTTATAAATACAAATCAACTCATGCAATGTACAGAATAAAAAACTAGTTGAATATATATATATATATATATATATATATATATATATATCATTTGACTCTTATCAAGAACTCCAACTAAAATCATCATAAGAAAATCATGCTGCTTGCATTGTGATCACGACAAGAAAATGAGGCTTCCATTTTTTTCCTTCTTTTTTTTTCTTTCCATTAAAAGTGCCATTTCAACATTTATTACTAGTTGCCAGCATTTGTAATTTCTTAAGAATTCTTTCGTAGATTTCACAAATAAACTTAGCAAATTAAGCTATAGAAAAAAATGTTTAAGTAGTTAATTAAAAATAAAAATAGAACACATGCTAATATATTTTGTTACTAATTTATCAAACATGAATTTTCTTATTCACTTTCAATATTTGTTTTTAATTTTTTATAAATTAATTAAGAGAGTTAATACATGCACGAATAGAGTGAAATTTAATAAAAATAATTCAATCCAACTGTTAATTTTCAAACTCAAAGGATTAGTCAAATTGCGACGAAGTTTTGAATAGGATCCGGACAGTTATGAGCTGATATGTTTGTATAGCATTTAAAGAGCTATGCCTTAGCTTCAAAACACAGAATTCACGTTGATGACTTAGTTTTTGAAAATTACTTAGATCGTGATGTGATTAACTGTTCTGCTTTGTTCGAACACGATTTATTTGTTTTGATTGGTGATAAAAAGATTCTTGTTTTTGACCCCGGAGACCTTTGTTCTATAGCTTTGTTAAAGTGGTTTGAGAATCAAAATATTGTTAATTCTCGAATGTTATGTGGTTTTGGTTTGATTCCACATAAGAAAAAGGTAAGACCGATTTCTATTTTTGATCCCGGCATCAATTCATATGTTCAATTTGTGAATAACATTTCAGCATGTTCCTTCGAGTTCCTCATCCATGGTGTCACTAACCTCTTTCATTTTCGTAGGGGAAAGCAAGCAACTAATCTACTTCCTTTTCGAGTCTTGTGTAATTTTAGGTTTGTGACGATGAAAAATTTTTCGCGAGCAAATGGCCCTATTTGAGGACAAATCGTCTTCAAGAGGGAGGGTATGATGCGATCCCGACCGCATCATGTTACGACACAACTCGATGCCACCAAGATTGGCCCAAACTCGAGAGGCCCAAGTGTAAAATGAAGTTTTTAATTTTAGTTTGTTAATTTGGTTGCTGGAATAAAGACTTTGATTTATTTATTTTAGTTACTTTAGTTATTATACTATGAGTCTTTAATTATGTCATGTTTATTAAATGCATCTTTAACTAATATCTTGCATTATTGATCTACATCTTTAATTATGACATACATTATGTGTTCTGCATTTAATAAAGTCATGCATTATGTAACTCCCATGTTAGTTAAAGTTTGCATCATTAAATTAAATTTTACATTAAGTAACTCATTTGTTCATTTAGGCATTTCAAACCATGCATTTAAGCATCTTAGTTTAATAAATGAGTTGCTGGACATTTATTTAACTCATCTTAGTTTAATTAATAAGTGTTTTTATTGAACTTCATTTAATAAAAAGCTTATTTAACTAATCTAGTTACTAGGATAATTTAATGAAGCATGAGTTTAAGTTTATTTAATTTTGCTTCTTTAATTAAACTAGTTGCTGCATTAATTGATGTCTTTGCTTTTAGTTCATTTATTGAAGTCAAGTGTTTAATGTGTTTGAGTTTAATAAGTGTTTAAATGTGTTTAATAAGTTCATTTTATGGTGTTTATTGCAGGTGTCTTTTTAGCTCACAACCGTTACAATTTATAGGCTGTTACAACTTTAATGAAGTGACTTTTAAGTTGATTTTGGTTACAAATAAAGTGGCTGTTACAAGGATGCTTAACACATCAATTAAAGGAGTTTTAAGGAGCATTTTAACTCCTCTTAAATTGGCAGCAACCTCTACACCTACCAGCAGATTGTTTGGCTCATATAAAGGATGAAAACAAGCATTCAAAGCCATTTAGTTGCTGGTGACTTTTCGGTTAACCAAGGGACAACCCAAGGGACATTTTAAAGCATTCAAGATGGGCATTCAAGCTGATTTAATGTGAATTCAAGCAAGGAGTTAAATTGTTAGAAGAATACCAAGAGTCTAGAGTTTAAATTCATTTTAATTAGAAAATTAAGATGTGACTTTTCAGCTAGTTTTTTTATATCACTATAAATTTGTGTAATCAGCCTATTGTAAGGGACTTTGGAACTTTAATAAAATTTCATGAACTTTGAGTTCTTGAGTGAGTTAAACTCCTCTCCTTTTTCATACAAGTTTCGTTAGACTTATCAAGCTTGCTTGTGGCGTCTTCGACTTGTTTGAACTTATCACCAAACCCCCTTTGGTGTGGCGTTCATCAACCTATTTTCATCTTTCCACCTTAACGATATAAGAAATGGGGTGACACTGTTATATAGTGTTGAATCTTTCTTAAGTTAAGTTCGTATTTCCATTTCCATCACTATTGTCGATTATCACTTATCCATTTTTATTTGTTTGTCAAAACCAAACCCACTTAATTCCATAAACTCATCTTTCCTTTATCCCATTTTGCTAAGCTTCCACTTATCTTAAACAAATTTTCCCATTTTCAAAGACTCAAATATTTCTCCTCGTAGACGATTGGGCATCTTACATACGAATCGACTCAACCCCAAGGCGGATTGCATCATTAAGAAGATACAAAAGAATCATGAAAACAATGCTTTTGCTCAAAAGAAGGAAAATTATTTGCATAAGAATCTTGATCAATGCTTCGTGAAAAATACTCTGAGTAGGATTTCTTTGAAGATCGGAAAAAGGTAATGCCTATCTCTTCGGATGTCATCTTGGACGTCATCTTGGAGGGAGTAAAAATCAAAGTCGACTTCTCTCCGCCTCGAGTTCCTTGATGAATAAGAATCTTGATCGGAATCTCGTCTCGAATAATCGTTAAAACTGTGTTTTTGCGAAGTTCTCGATTCTGCTTTCTGATTTGATGACACTCATTTTTGTGGATCTCTTTGTTCCACATGATCTAATCTCTCGTGTAGTCTATCAAACTTGGAATTCACCATTCTTTTCATTTCTTGCACCAAGTATTGGTACTCCGATTCGGTGAACTCTTCGCGAGACATGATCTTTGTTGCTGAAAAGAATTAATTCTCAAAACAAAAATTAAGTACCTTACCACAAATTCTCACGAGGTCACTTGAAAAGAAAATTCACTCCACTCGTGTTTCACTCATTTTTATGGCTTTTTCTCTAGTGAATTCTCTCGTGCCTTTTACCACTCAAACTTTCTCTCGCAATTTCGTATTCGGACTCGCCAAGGCCTTATCGTAGGCTTAGGGGTCAGTCACAAATTGGTAAACAAAGGAAATAATGAAATGGGATAGGGTAGGCTGAAAGAAAATATGGAAAGGGCTTTAAATGTGGCGTTGGGGTAGAAGATATGGTAGAAGGGAAAATAGATGATCAGGAACCAATTGAAATGGGAACAAAAGAAAAAAAATTCAAGAACCTTCAAAAACTTCATTTTTTTTTTGAATTTTCTTTTTTTTCCAACACTTCAAATACACGAAATAAATATAATGAGAAACTTTTGATTTTTTTGAATTTTTTTCACTAACCTATTCCGACTTGTCTTTGAAAGTCTGTACTTCTCGTGTGTAAGATGCCCGATCGTCTACGAGAAAGTATCGTTCGGCTCTTTTTAAGAGGATATCTTTAGGTAAAATGATGCCGGAAGCTATATTTAAGGGTTCAAAAAGGGGTTTATAGTTGTGAACAATATCTATAGGTTTAATTTTGGAGAATATAATTATGGAAATAAAAATGGAAGTTGGATAACAAAGAATGGATTGAAAGGGAAATGGATGGTTCGATTATGATGAAACGAAAAGATGGAATGGAATGAAAAATGATCTCAAAAACAAACATGAACCAATATTAGAAAATATTGACCCAAATGCTTATAAGTTTTCAAGATGGTCGGATGGAGTATAGGAGAACCTCGACCTACTACTTAGCAAAGTAGGAACCTTGGTATAAGGGTGAACGCCACACTATTTGATAGTGATAAGTTCAGGATAAAGAAGAAGGCAGGTTGACGCCACTAATGACCTAGATAAGCCAACAAGTTCTTCAACGAAATATGAGAGGAAGAAATCTCACAAATTTCATATAAGTTCAATAATGTTTTCAAACTAAGCAAAAAGATCAAAAGCCCCTTTACAAAGGTTGGTTTCACCTATTTATAGTGCTAAATTAGGCTAGTTGAATGGTCAAAACATTCAACTTAATGTGCCAAATAAAAGCTAAAATTTAACTCAAGTCTTTTCACATTCTTGAGCCAAATAACTCCATCCTTGAATTCTCTTTAATTCAGCTGAATGAATGACTTTACGAGCTTAAAAATGACTCTTGAGTTAGCCCTTGGTCAGCCGAATGGACACCATCTTCTTAATCAACTTCTTAATGATGTTTGGATGCTTGAAATAACCCTTGAAATGGCAAAAACGGCTGGTAGTGGAAAGGTTGTTGCCAAAATTAATTCGGATGATTAAATGCTCCTTAAACCTCCTTTAAAAGATGTATAAAATATCCCTTGTAACAGCCACTTCATTTGTAACCGAAAATGACTTAAAAAGTCACTTTATTTAATGTGTAACAGCCCTTGTAATGTAACGGTTATGACTTGAAAAGACTCCTGCAATAAATACATTAAAATGAGCTTATTAAACACATGTAATCACTTATTAAACATAACACACATTAATACTTAACTTATGTAAATGAACTATGCATCGATTATTCTAGCAACTAGTTAATTAAAGATACATTATTAAATAAACTTAACTCATGCATCAATAAATAATCCTAGGAACTAGATTAATTAAGAGCAACACTTATTAAATGAAGTTCAACAAAAGCACTTATTAATTAAACCAAGATGCTTAAATGCATGGTTTGAAATGCAAACTAAATAAACAAATGAGTACTTAATGCAAGACTTAGTTTAATGATGTAGGCTTATACTAACATGGGAGTTACATAATGCATGACATTAACTAAAGATGCATTTAATTAAACAAGACATAATTAAAGACTAAAGTATTGAGCTGATTCAAGCTCAAATGAGCTGAATTTGAATAGGACGGAGGTCGTGGAGCTGGAAACGAACTGGGATCAGCTTGCCAACTATGCAAGGCTCGACTAAGGAGACTTGACAGACGGGATTTGCTGGGCGCGATCGCATCATTTTTAATGTGTCTTGGCCAGCCGAATTAATACAAGTAATTAATTTTTCTTAGTTCATGCATGAAATTAAATGTGTCCTAAGTAGCTGCAGAATTTAATTTGTCTTGTGGCCTAAATTTATTTTGTCCTAAAACTTGATTTAATGGTTGTTTTAAATAGGTGCAGGTACTTGGCATTGGACGGCATTAAAAGGGGCTGCTACTGTTTGCTCTCCTCCATGCAGCCCTTCGTGAACAGTAAGGGACTTTGGGGGCTACTGTTTCACTCTTCAAGGCAGCTCTTTCAGCTCACCGAAGCACCTTGGAAGACTCCACCAACTGCTATGTTCCTTCCACACTCATTTGGCTTTTCAGTTTCATATGTTCACACACTTGGCTGCTCTTATTCTTGTGCTCACATCATGCAACTATTGGAGACCCCAAAACGTCCTTAAATGAGGTGCAAGTTGTTCAGCTCATCAAGGAGTCATCATAAAGGCCTTTTCAAGCTTCTAGGCCGAACGTTCATGCATCACCAGCTCCCAAGCTCCATCATTCAATTCAGCTGAATTTCCAAGGCATCTAGAAGGGACTTTCAGCATCCTCAAAGCACGTGGAGAATTTCTGGAAAAATCAAGATCAATCAGCTCTTTAATTTTGAATTAAAAGAAGAACTTGCATACTAAGTTATGACCATTCGGCTAGCCCATTGATTTTGGCTATAAATATTATGCTCAAATCATGTAATGGGGACTTTTTTTGTGGGAAACCTTAATGAATTGCTGCCAATTTGGTGAGAAAATTCTTCTCTCAAATTTCATCCAAAGGCTCTGTTGACTCATCTAACTAGTTAGTGGCATCAACCTGTTTTTGTTCAACCGAACTTATCACGATATCGTGTGGCATTCGAAACAAATAATACTGAGGTTCTTATCTACTTTAGATAGTGGGTCGAGGTTTCCCATTCTTCTTATGTAACAACTTTAAGGACCTATAAGTTTCGGGTCAACCTTCAACCGAAGCGTTGGTTTAATCTTGTTCTTAAGCACCCATTTTCAACCTAATCACCCAGCCTCCTTTTCCTTCATAACCAAACCTTCTAATTCGATTAGCCTTCTTCTTTTAAGCCTATCTTTGTCACCCTTAAGCTACACTTAGCCTAATTCCCGACACCTTTCCAAACCCGAATGATACTTCCTTGTTTTAATGATCGGGCAACCATACGACTCAGACTAAGCTACGGAGCTGGGATCGCATCAAGTAGTAGAGTCTTTAGGAAGAAGGAGGAATTTGGGCTAAGTATGCGGAAGCTTTTCAGTATAGGTTTAAAAGTTGGCTAAGTGTGAAGATAAGTTCGACTAGGAAGGAAAAAAGAATAAAGATGTTTTTGGGGTATTTCAGTTTAACAAAGAAAAGGTTTAAAGGATAGAAAAGATCGGGATAAGTGGTGGATGCGAAAAGCGAACTTAAACGTCAGAAATGATTCAACACTAAAAATTGTCACCCCAGTTTCTATATTGTTTAAGGTGGGTTTGCAGAATTGTAGATTGATGAACGCCACACCAATTTAGTGATAAGTTCAAAGAGTTCGAATGACGCCACTAGCTCGCTAGATAAGTCAAGTCGAGACTCACACAAAAATAAGAGAGGAGATTGACTCACTCAAGAACTCAAGGTTCATTAAACAATTTAGCAAAAGTCCTTTTACAATGGAAAACAAGAAATATTTATAGTGTTCAGCTAGGTAGCCGAATAGCCTAATTAGAAGCTTAATAGCTAAGTAAAACTAATCTAGAATAAGCTAGAAAATTCTAGAATTAAAGCACTATATTGCTGAAGCTAAATTCAGCTAACTTGAAGCTCAATGGACGGTTTCTAGAAGAACAAATGCACTTGGAGAAGTTGCATGGTGCATGGCAGCAGCTAGGTTCAGCCAATGGCTTTAATGGGGCTCAATCAATGTGCAACTTTTGCTGAAAAATTACCAGCATTAAAGAAGGACTTGAACAGCCTTGAAGGTGTGAAAAAGGAGCTGGAAGAGTCTTTGAAGTGTGAACAAGGTCAGCCGATTGGACCCATGGTGTGAACAGCAAGTCTGAAAAGAATTTATGCTCTTTGGGGAGAGGATCGGCCAAGCTTGGGGAGTTAATGGCTGGTGACTCTTGTGATGTGAGACGGCCCGGGGTAATCGAGTCGTTCACGTTGTTGTGCCAGATCGTCTACGAGGAGGATTTGACTTTAAAAAATAATGGGAAATGTAGTTAAGTTGTGGAAGCTATTAAGTGAAGTTATTTTAGAAAAGAGAGTTAAGTTAGGAATGGAGGTTGTTGATTGTTGGAAATAAGTTAAAGATGGAATGGATATGCTCGGTTTAGGTAAAATGAAGAAGATAGGTGATTAGGTGGTTCAGTTTAGTAGGGACTAATAAGGATGGATAAGAGAATGGATATTCGATGGCTCGATTTTAGATAGGATAAGCAAAGATAGAATTGGTGGGGATGGACTAAAGAACTTAAACTCGAGAAATGATTCAAACACTATATGTAGTGTCACCCCGGTTTCTATTCAGTTTAAGGTGAATGGTGGAAATATCGAAAAGGTTGAACGTCACATTGATTCGGTGATAAGTTCAGGAAGAATTCGATTGACACCACAAGCGAGCTTGATAAGTCAAACCAAAAACTCGTACGAATTTGGAGAGGAGTAATCTCACTCTTTTGAACAAAGTTCATAAAATCAAATTGAAAAAAAGTCTTTTTTACAAATGAAAATGAGCAGCTATTTATAGCTTACTAAGGGCTAGCCGAATGGACACTAAATACTTAATAGCTAATCTAAAATTTAGCTAGAATAAGCTGGAAAATTCCAGAATAAAATCCATTAAGTTTCCTTGCAAGATTCAGCTAAATGGTAGCTCTTGGTACGGCTTCTAGAAGACTGGATGTATTTTAAGCCTTTGCTTGGTTCATGCCTCAAGTCTAGGTTCGGCCAAGCCTTTAATTGGCTCCTTAAATGGTCACCTTTGGCTGAAAAGTTGGCAGCATTAATTTGAGCACATGAGCAGCCTATTGAGGTGTGAACAAAGAGTTTTGAATAGCCTTTGTAATGTGAACGTGGCAGCCGAATGGTTCTCGACATAGCAGCAAATGTGAACTCCAATGATAGTGCATTGGGGATACAATCGGCCAAGCTACAAGCCTTTAATTTGCTGAACCTTGTTAGCCGAATGGGTGCTTGGAAATGCCAAAAGGTAGCAGCCACAATGCATTGCACCATGCGTTCCATGTACCAACCACATACATTGCACCTAGATGCATCAATCTCCTTAATTTCTCCTTGTAGGTTCGGCTGCACCTTCATGCACAAGGAAAACACTTTAAATCAAATTAATTCAGCTGAATAAAAATTAAAACACTTAATTGGACACTTAATTATTATTTAGACAAATTAAACACAAGCTACTTAGGACACATTTAACAATCTGCTAGAACAAAGACACATTAAAAACCTGTAGTAAAATAAGAAAAATTAAATTAAGCTTAGAAAACATAAATTCGGCCTAATTAAAATACCAAAGACACATTTACTTGCTATAATAAAATAAATAAAATAAATAGTTCAATTTATTCAAGCATAGAAAATTAAGCAAATTAATGAAACAGCTCAATGAGCTGGAATGAGCTTGAATGAGCTAACCCGAGCTAAGTTTGACTTGCACCAAAGTGCATAAATAGCTCCACGACATCTTGCATCCTTTGATCTGAGCCCGGGTCTTTGGTCCTTTGGACATCGCGAGATCATCGAAATTCAAACGTTGGTTGGCCCGGTGATGCAATCCCGATCGTATCATGTTTCGATACATCTCGACGACATCGAGATTGGCCTAAACTCGAGGGGCCCAAGTGCAAAATGAGATGTTTAATTTTAGCTTGTTAATAAATTGAGTTGTTGGACTTTATTTTTAATTAAGTTGCTTGAATAAATTAATCATCTTAGTTAATTGAGTTCATCTTAGTTAATAACTCATCTTAGATTAATAAATGAGTTGTTGGTCATTAATTCAACTCATCTTAGTTTTAATAATTGAGTTATTATTGAACTTCATTTAATAATGCTTCTTTAATTAATCTAGTTTAAGTTTAATTAATTATGCTTCATTTAATTAAACTAGTTGCTGGAATAATTGATGAACAAGTTTTAGTTCATTTATTGAAGTTAAGTGTTTAATGTGTTTGAGTTTAATTAGTGTTTAATTATGTTTAATAAGCTCATTTTAATGTGTTTATTGCAGGAGTCTTTTCAAGTCATAACTGTTACAATTCAAGGCTGTTACAAATTAAATAAAGTGGCTGTTCAAGTCATTTTTGGTTACAAGCAAGGGGCTATTACAAAGAAGGTTTAACACATCATTTAAAAGAGTTTAAAGAGTGGCTTATTGCTTCTTTAAATTTGGCAGCAAGCTTTTCAACTACCAACCGTTTTTGTTGCTTCAAAATAATTAATTCAAGCATTCAAAACACCATTAAGGTGCCGGTGACTATTCGACTAACCAAAGAACATTTCAAGAGTCACTTTTCAAGCATTCAAGGCCAATTATGCAGTTGAATTGAAGTGAATTAAATGATGGAGTTATTTGGTTCAAGAATTCCAAGAGACTTGAGCTTTATTTCAGCTTTTAAGATGAATACTTGTGACCATTCAGCTAGCCTTTTTCTAGCCTTATAAATATGTGTGTAATCAGCCTTTTGGGGGGACTTTTGGACTTTTGAACATTTGGAACTTTGATAAAATTTTATCAACTTTTGTTCTTATGAGTTTTTCCCTCTCATATTTTGTGAGTCTCGAATTGACTTATCTAGCGTGCTAGTGGCGTCAGTCAAACTTGTAACACCCCGAACCCGGCCCACAAGTCTTGACCGGATTTGGCATGTTACGGAGTAAAAGGAGTTTTGAAAGGTTTGGACTAATAGTAGAAAATTCAAAATTTGTTAATGGTATAAAACAGTATTTGCTAAAACTCAAGTGGGTTGATTTGGTAAATCCGATTGAGTTGAAAATCCTTTCTTCCTTTAAAACCATTTGATCATTTAAATTTTAGAACATTAGAGTGATCAATAGCTTAGAAAATTTCGTTACCTGATGGTAACATTTTTTGAAAACACGTACGAGTACTTATTTTAAAAACGTTACTTTTAACCGATTTGCATAACCGTTCGTAAGTTCATCAGTTATATAATAAAGTAAAAACAACTACCTAAACATCCAAAATAATAATAAGCGGCCATTACAACCCAATTGAATAGTAGTGAATAGTAAACTTAAAGCGGGGCAAAATAAAATTTCGAGTCCACAAAACCAACATGGCCGCCTCGAGCTCTCCTCGGCTCCGCATCCGCGCTCTACTCACCTGCAAGATGATATGGGAAGGGGTAAGTCACCAAGACTCAGTGTATAAATCCCCAACCCGGAAATAACACTCATACACAAGATATTAGTATGACATGCAATTATGCAACCCAACCTAGCCATCCATGCTCCTTTTCTACCCCGTGTGGTACCAAACCACTGGTGACTTATAGTCACGATATCCGTCAATACGTGTGGTGCCAAACCACTGGTGATACCAAATCACTGGCGTCGATCCCATATCTCAAATGTGGGGCCAACCCACGGTGGTACTAAGCCACAGGGACGAGACGCTATGAGGTGCCAAACCTCTGGAGGTACCAAACCTCTGGTGACCGTAGTCACAATGTGTTACCAAAACACTGGTGTCCGTCGACACGATTATTACTCCCTCTCATCAATCCCACCATCATCATGCTCACATAACAAGTATCATGATCCCGTATATCATGCAATCATATATAGCATAGCATTTAACAGCATATGATGGCATACACAACATATATCGTAGATCGAGTAATAGGGGACTTACCCGGAACCCAAGCTTATGCCCACAAGGCAAAGTTACTACATGAGAGGTTATCATAATAACAATTATTACTAATAAAGTGTGTGAGAGCTTACACACCTACTTAATCGGAGGTCTAAAAAGAAATTCCAGATCTACGCGATATTATAGAAGTCCCAAACTTGTCCTCGTATAGCTCCTATATTCGGCCATTATAGGTTATTATTAAGGGGGGTCTTATTTGATTAACTAACAAATCCAAAGTTATTGGTCATAACATAACCAAAATAGGGCTCTAGGCCGAACCTTTATTGGCCTTAAACCACGTGATTTGAAATCCCGGAACCTTCTGGTTTCATAGCCGATTCACCCCCTAAAATCAAAGTGCATAAATCGATCATACATAGATACCAAAATGGCCCTTGGCCGAATGTTAAAAATCTCATACCTTGTCTACCGAAATTCTGAAATTTCCCTTGTGCGTTGAATGATCAAGACCCTATACGCCAAAAGTCAGATTCGACCTTAAATACGTAAATCCACATCTAAAACCCCTGGCCGAAATTACGAGTCACCATACCAAAACGAAACGAAGTCCCGGGAAGCCACTCCGTCAAAGCTCCTTCTAAGTACCTTAGCGTCGGCTACCTTCAAAAGAGACACCATGAATAGCTAAAAGGGTATTCGGCCATCCCTAAGGTCAAACAAAAGATTCGGCACCCTCAAACTTCAAGAAAAGAACACGAATGCTGACTAAAGACACTTACCAAGCTTGAAAACGACAGCAACTATTTGCTCCCTGTGGTGAGGGATATTCGGCAAAGGTGGAGGAGGGGTTTTTAGTTCCCACAACAAGAGGAAAAGGTGAAAGAGAGGTGTGATAGCTGAATCTACACCCTAATACATTTTCCAAACCGGAAGCTCACGTTCTCAAGGTCCCCAAGTTCGGCCAAGAAACGTCTTGAAGGGAAAGTAGAACCAACCCCAAGAAATTTTTCAGCACCTCCAAGCTCTCAAAACTGATCGAGCAACTCCCCCAAAGCAATGCCCCATTCGGCCATGTTCACATTGGAGAGAAAGGAAAATTCCAAAAAGAAATTTTCGGCCATGCTTCTTCAACTACAAGGCCGACCAAGGGAATCCTTAAGCATGCTTCATTCCCCACGCATAAGACCAATCTTCCATGCATTAAAATAACAAAACACCATAGGAATAATAAAATCTTATTGTTAAAACATTCTCCCATCTCCATTGAAAGAAAAGAGTGCACCCTTATTATTATTTAATGCTCCCATAATATGCTCTCTATTTTCAACAATTAAAAAAAAGAATAAAAAGAAAACAAATTAACTCATGCTTCCAATAAATTAAGATAACCATAATAAAAGAACAAAAGAAATGTGCAGCCAACAATCTTTGTTTCCACGCGTGCATGTGCATGCAATTACCAAAACACGCCGGCCATAGCAAAAATAATGCTTCCCAGGTGCTGCACATGGGTTTCGAACCCCGAACCCGAGACACTCCTCTCCAAGCTTCAGCCACTCGGCCAGCTTGACTTTCATGTCAAGATTGCGTCGCACATTCCTTTTAATCCTTCCCCAATGGCTTCTCTAGTTAAAGCGCTAAGAGCAAAAATTTAAAATGCCATAAGTGCGGTTCCTAGGGCTCGAACACGGGACCTCTGTGCCGTAGTCCTTCCCTAGCGCCTCTTGCCACTCGGCCCAGGCGTTTATCTGTGACACAACTTGTCACCAAATTCCTTTTGAGCCTTCCTTTGCGTCGACGCCAAAACCAAAATTAAACTCTCCTTGCGCTATTGTCAGGACTCGAACACGGGTCCTTGAGGTAGCAATTGGACATCACGCCCCCCCCACGCCACTTGGTCAGGGCGTTCATTATGCCACAAGCCTGCTAAATTTATTATTTAAACCCTTCCTCAATAAGCCCTCTTACATGCCAAAAATAAACTTCCTCCACGCGACTCGAACCCTCGCCTAGTCGCACCTTCTAGCCTTCTTAGCAGCTCCCTAACCATTCTGCCAGCCATTCCCTTGTGTCAAAATTCGCCCCAAATTAATAAAAATACTTATACACTTAGCCTTTCCATCCCAAGCACTTAAGGATTTCTGACCAAACCATAACACATGCATTTATTTAAGCAAACATGCAATAAATAAAATACATTGCAAACAACCCTAGTGCAGGATGTTACAGAACTCCTTCTGAACTTATCACCAACCTGGTGTGGCGTTCATCCATTCAATTATACCTTCGGTTCTTACTTCGCTAAGTAACGGGTCAAGGTCCATCAACTATTTCCATCCTTCCCCTTAAGCCATATCAGTCCCGGGGTGACACTACGATATAGTGTTGAATCAATCTTGCCGCTTAAGCCCATTTTCCATATCCACTATTTATCCCAAACTATCTATCTTTATTTTATTTCTTAAACTGAGTCTACTACATTTCATACTAAAACCATCTTTCATCTCCAAACCACTTCTTTAGCTTCCGCATATTTTCCACCAAACTTACAATTTCAACGCACCGAACAATCTCCTCGTCGACGATCGGGCAAACAAGTGAAATGACTCGATTAACTCTGGCTAGATCACATCATTTGGTATCAAAGCTTGCAAAATGAGGAGCGCCGATGTTCATCACAATCCCAAAAGTAGGTTCGTGAAGTGAAAAAAATCAAAATTAAAAATAGTTTATTTATTTTTCCTTTGTATTTAAGCATATTGTAATTAAAAAAAGAAATACGAAAATTCAAAAAAAAAAGAAAAAATACGAGTATAAAAAAAAGATAGTGAAGTTTTGCAAGTTGTTGTTTTCATTTCTGCTATTCTGTTTCCCGATCATCAAATTCTTCTTTCTCCCCTCATATTCCCAACCCCAGCGCCACACATACCATTTCCTTTCTTTTATTTCAGCCTACCTTACACCCATTCATTTTTATCCTTTGTAAACCATTTTGAAGCCGACCCCAAAGCCGCAATAAGTTGAAACGAGACGAAATACAAACTTACAAGAGCAAGAAGAGTGGTAAAAGGCACGAGTGAATTCACTAGAGAAAAAGCTGATTTTGAGTGAAACACGAGAGTGAGCGATTTTTTTTCTTTGTGAGTGATCATGAGTATTTGTGGTGAGGTACTTATTCTCTGTTTTAGTTTTATCATTTCTTCTTTTCAATAAATAATCATGTCCTGAGAAGAGATTTCCATGTTTGAATTTCAATATTTGTTGGAAGAAATGGAAAGCATACTCGACCGTAGGATTAAGCCAATTCAAGACAAGCGAGAATCTCGAGCAACAACCCAACGGAAGCAAACTCCAACAAGTCAGAAAATGGAGTCACGAACATCACGAAGACATCTTCCCGATGACTATTCAAGAAGAGATTATTATCGGGACACCAATGAGAAGAAAGTTTTGAGTTTGAGATTTTTCGAGGCGACGAATGAGAAAGTACAAGTTATTCTTCGTACGCTTCAAAAAAAATCACGCACGAAGGATCATTCCCGAAAAATTGATCGAGAAACCGACGAGATTACTTTCTCTTTCTTTGAGCAAAACATCCATCTTTTTGATTATTTTGTATCATCTTCATGTTGTAATCAAATCGAAAAAGAATACGAAAGAAAAAAAAGAAAAAGAAAAGGAAAAAGAAAGTGAAAAAGAAAAAGAAGTTGAAAAAGAAATTGAAAAAGAAGTCGAAAAAGAATTTGAAAAAGAATTTGAAAAAGAAAATGAGAGTGAAGAAAAAGAGAAAACTGAAAAGGAAAGAAAAGAAAACGAGTCAGAAAAACAAACGAGAGAAAAAGAGGCAAAAGATCAAGAAAAGGTGAGGAGTGTTTCAATTAACCCATATGAAATTTATTCTTGTTCTGTTCCTTCTTTCCAAGTGCCCAAAAATCCACATGGCGAATATCAACTTCAATACCTTCCTGATGAGCGATGTTTTCGCATGACCGGGAAAGGTAAGGTTGTCGAACCACACGAGCTTGAAGGTAAGCAAGGTAAGGAATTTTTAATAACCTAGTCACGGCAATCTGATTTGACATTTGTCAATAAAATTTTTGATGACTTAGTTTTTAAAAGATACCCTTATTTTCACTCGATTAAATGCTACCCTTTGAAAGTGGTTGATATCGTTCGTCCCGATCAAAAAAACCAAAGATTTGATTTTACGTAATGACGGTTTTTCATGAAAAACGATTAAATTTTTTGATTGTGATAATTGTGTGCATCAATTTTTGCCTTTTGAAAAATCCATGAATTGGTGCAAATCTGTTTTGAAGAATGAAAAGAGTTTTGATTGTTCGTTATCGTGTATGCAAAAATCCTTTCGAATGAATTGTAAAAGCTATAATTGTTTGAATGATTATATGCTTAAGTCTTGGGTGATTGAAGTGAGTGAGTTGTTGACAAAAGAAAAGTTCTTGCTGTTTTTGAAAATGTGTGATCAAAATCACATGTTCAAACCCGGAGAACGTTTTCCTAAGTTGTTAAGGAAAGGTCAAAATCAAATTTTTTATTCCGGTTGGTTGCTATCAATGACTTCCCTGTTTCGTAATGATAAGGTAAGATCCACTTCTACTTTTGATCCTAGCATCGATTCAGCATGTCCTTTCAAGTTCATCAATTATGGTGTCCTTTCTCCCCAAATGGTACCCCTTTTCTTTTCGTGAAGGTGACACTTTGAGAAGTGCGAGTTGTTTTTCTCCTACAATTCAGGTTAGTTCGAGTAAAGAACTTCGACTTTACTATCTCTCCGAAGAGAGGAGGTTTACATTGATTGAAAAAAATTCTATTCAAATCGATTCCCATCCATTCATTCATGTTTTCTGAATCCTTTAAGACTCAACCATTCCCTTCAATCATTAATGGAAACATTGTTGATGTCTTGTTTTTTGAAACGTATTCGTACTTTGACGAGGTTTATTGTCCTTCTTTGATTAGTAATGGATTGTTTGTTTTGAAAGAAGATAATGAGAATATTACTCAAAAAGGTTGTGTTGTTGATATGCATTCCTTGATTTATTGCACGAATTCAATTTGTTTAAATAACAATTTGAAGGTGCAATTTGAGACGATCGAATATTTCAAAACATGTGTGTTTCTGATTCAATTATGTGATAAGGCATTAACTTGTAAAAAGTTCTGTTCAATTGATTGTGATGATGGTGTATGGAAGTTGCCTTTTGATATGAATCATGAATATTCTGAACGAAAGATGCTTGGATTACATGTTTGTTTGGAAGCATTCTTAATGTATTTTGATTACCATTTGAGATTGACTCATAAGCCTTTCTTGTTATCGAATATGAATAATCATTTTGAAAAGGTAAGATTCATCCATTATTTTGAGAACGGTAATCGATCAAGTGTTCGAGTATGCACCAAGACTTCGAAAAGGAATTTTTCATTCTTGCTTCACCATTTTATTACTCTGTCTTTATGATGATGATAATATTCTCGTGTGTCAAGATATGAATAAAGTCTTGGAAATTTTTTCTTGGTTTAACCTTCATTGTATCACTAATTCATTTTATTCTTCTGTAGGTGACGATGTGAAATGGATTCCTCCTAAAGAGGGAGGGCAAGCATCTAATATATTTCATTTTTGAGACTTGTGTAGTTTCCAAGTTTGTGACGATGAAATTTTTTTGCAAGAAAATGGCCCGATTTGAGGACATATCGTCTTCAAGAGGGAGTGTATGATGCGATCCCGGTCGCATCATGTTTCGATACATCTCGACGACATTGAGATGTAGCCTAAACTCGAGGGGCCCAAGTGCAAAATGAGACGTTTAATTTCATCTTGTTAATAAATTGAGTTGTTGGACTTTATTTTTAATTAAGTTGCTTGAATAAATTACTTGATACACCCTCGGGTTCACGAATGACACGAGTCATTTTAGGTGCTCGATTGTCTACTATAAGAGATCTCATCTTCGGAAGACAATAGATAAAGAGTTAAGTTTGCAAAAGATTTGAAGTGAATTTCTTTTATATTTCAGTCTAAGTTAGGAATGGAGGTTAAGGAAAATGGAAGCAAGTGAGAAGATTGGGAAGAATAGGTTCGGTTTGGGAATAGAAAAGAAATGGATGATGAAGGTTTTGGTTTAGAAAGAAATGATTAAAGATAGGTAAGAATGAATAATCAATGTCTTAGTTTAACAATGGATAACAAGATAGTTTGGTGACGATGGAATAACAAACTTAACCAAGAGCGATTCAACACTAAAAAGTGTCACCCCGGTTCTTATACGGTTAAGGTGAAAGATGGAGATAGAATGAACACCACACTCAGGTTTAAGGAGTGATAAGTTCAAAAATGAATTGGGAGACACCACAAGCACACTTGATAAGTCAACCAAAAATTCGTACGAATAAGGAGAGGAGTAATCTCACTCAAGAACACAAAGTTCATAAAATTTTATTAAAGTTCAAAAAGTCCCCTCAAAATGGCTGCTTACAAATATTTCTAAGAAAAGAAAACTAGCTGAAAGGTCACATCTCAATGTGCTAATTAAAGCTGAAATTAAACTCAAGACTCTTGATATTCTTATAACAATTAACTCCATGCTTGAATTCACTTTAATTCAGCTTGAATGATCATCCTTGAATGCTTGAAATGTCTCTTGAGTTATCCCTTGGCTAGCTGAAAAGACACCAGCAACTAAATGGTGATTTGAATGCTTGTTTTCATCCTTAAATGAACAAAAAAATTGCTGGTAGGTGAAAGAGGTTGCTGCGATTTTAAGAGGAGTTAAAATGCTCCTTAAAACTTCTTAATTGATGTATTAATCATCCTTTGTAACAGCCACTTCATTAGTAACCGAAAATCACCTAAAAAGTCACTTCAATTAAGTTGTAACAGCCTTGAAATGTAACGGTTGTGAGCTGAAGAGACACCTACAATAAACACATTAAAATGAACTTATTAAACCAATTAAACACTAATTAAACTCAAACACATTAAACACTTGACTATAAATGAACTAAAAGTAAAGACATCAATTAATGCAGCAACTAGTTTAGTTATAGAAGCAGAATTAAACAAACTTAAACTCATGCTCCATTAAATTATCCTAGTAACTAGATTATTTAAATAAGCTTCTTATTAAACACAACTTATTTATTTAAACTAAACACCTTTATTTTAAGCTAATATTTAATGTAAAATTTTGTAATCAACAAAATAAAATGCATGAACTAAATCGAGCTAAACACAAGTTGAATGAGATGAAATAAGCCCATATGAACTATTCCGGGCTGAGTTGAACGTGCACCAAAGTGCATAACAACTCCACGACAGCCTGTTGCCTTTTGATTCCTCGGACTTCCACGATCATCATATTGCAAAACGTTGGCTGCCCGGGTTGGGTCGCATCATCCCCCCTCTTCAAAGCGATTCGTCCTCGAATCGAGCTGTTGGTTCTCTAGAACATAGTTCCTTTTACTTGGCTTTCCTCGATTGAACAGGGCAGATGGTATTCGTTTCATCTGAAAAGAATAACCATGATTTAGTAAAAAGCAATGCAAACAAAACTGCAATCCAGGCATAATCGAAACAAGACAAGTATATCGCATGTCGATGGATAGAATCAAATTATCATGGAAGCAAAGTAATGCCTCGTCAACTGTTCGAAACAAAATCAAATAGATTTCAAGACATGCATACAACTTAAATTGATTTCGTAATGCATGCAAGTAATGGGTCAAAATATAGACATAATCATCACATACAAGCAATTGGAAAGATTCACATGGTTCATAAACTCGCGCAATCAAACCTTGCAATCGACCTTTGCTTGCTAACGAACTCTTCAACATCACAATGATCAAGAATATGAATCTTTTTATCAATGACCAAAACAGATAGATCATAAACAGGGAAAATAGAACTGTTAAGAACGTTACGATCTAAGTGTTTTACAATAGCTAAATTATCAACACGATTCTTAACACCAACCGAGGAGAATTGATGTGAGCACGGCCCATGAACTTCATCAGACAAGTATCCCGAGTCGAGCATCGCGTTGCTAGCAAGCTGATCCCAGCTTGTTTCCAGCTCTACGAGCTTCATCCAGTTCAGATTTAGCTCATTTGAGCTCGATCCGGTTGAATGAGTTCGTGTGCTCATTCAACGAGCTTGATTCAGCTTTAATAAGCTTGTTTGAGCTCATCTTTAAATTTTAATTATGACATTTAAATTGCTGGAATAAGGACTTGATTTATTTATTTTAGTTACTTTAGTCTTTAATTATTTCTTGTTTAATTAAATGCATCTTTAGTTAATGTCATGCATTATTGATCTACATATTTTAATTATGACATGCATTATGTGTTCTGCATTTAATTAAGTCATGCATTAAGTAACCCATTTGTTCATTTAGTTTGCATTTTAAATCATGCATTTAAGCATCTGAGTTTTTGTTGAACTTTATTTAATAGTTGCTTATTTAATTAATCTAGTTACTAGGTTAATTTATTGATGCATGAGTTAAAGTTTATTTAATAATGTTTTTCTTAATTAAACTAGTTGCTGGAATAAATGATGCTTAAGTGTTAGGTTCATTTATTTAAGTCTAGCTGCTGGAATAAATTTTGCTTAAGTGTTAGTTCATTTATTTAAGATAGTTGTTAATTTGTTTTAAGGTTAATAATTGCATTAATGTGTCGGTTACATGTGTTAATTGCAGGTGACTTTTCAACTCACATCCATTACTTCTAAAGGCTGTTATGAATTCAATAGGATGACTTTTCAAGTGAATTCAGTTACACAAGAGGGGGGGATGATATAAAGGGGCTTAATACATCATTAAGAAGTTGTTTTTATCAATTAAAGAAGAGCATTCTTCTTCTTTAATTTTGGCAGCCTCTTTGTTTTCTACTTCCATAATCGATTGCTTCATGAGTAATCACTTCACACAATCAATTCTCCATCAAAGATGCTGGTGACTTTTCGGTTGGACATGGAGACTTCAAAAGACTTTGAAAGCAATTAATCACATCATTCAATTCTCCATCAAAGATGCTGGTGACTTTTCGGTTGGTCATGGAGACTTCAAAAGGTTTTCAAAGCAACTTAATTAAAGAAATTAATCACATTAAAGGATGGAGTTAGGTGACTTTTCGGTTGGTCATAGGAGACTTCAAAGGACTTTGGCAGCCACTTAATGGAAGAAATTATTCACATTGAAGATGGAGTTACATGGCTAGAATTCCAAAAGTTGAGACTTTTCATTTGAGTTCATTATTAGCCTCATTAAAAGTGACCATTCAACTAGCTTCATTTGATACTATAAATACATGTAATCAACCTATTGATGGAGATTATTGAATTTATTAATGTTACGCTGCTCAATTTGTGAGATTGTTTTCTCTCATATTTCGTTGAAGACTCGTTGACTTATCTAGTCTCTAGTGGCGTCAACCCGTTTTCTTCTATCCGAACTTATCACTATTATATAGTGTGGCGTTCACCTTCATACCAAGGTTCCTACTTTTCTAAGTAGCGGGTCGAGGTTTCACTACTCCCATCTTCCACCTTGAAAGCCTATAAGTATTTGGGTCAATACTTTTTAGTATTGGTTCTTACTTGCTTTTGAATTCATTTTTATTCCATATCCATCATCTACCAAACTTCCTTTCACTTCATCATAGCCGAACCCTCCTTTCACTTATCATCCACTGTTGTTAATCCCCTTCCACACCAATCTCCATCTTTATTTATTTTATCCAAACCTATATAAAATTCATATCATTCAACCTATCTTTGAAACCCCTTTTCAATAGCTTCCGCACCATTTTACCCAAGAGTATCATCTTTAAACTAGCCGAACGAAACCTTCTCATAGACGATCGGGCAATTCACATACGACTCGACTCACCCCCGAGGCGAATCATATCAAGAACAAAATTTTCCCATAAGTTTCAAGTGTCTCACCTTGTTTATCTTCAAAGGTAGGACAACAAAGATCGAACTTACCTTGCTCGACCATCACAAATCTTCGCACCTCGAGGGTATAGCGTAGTTGAAACTTCTTGGTCGAATCAACCTTTTCCAAATAAATCATGAACTTCAAGTACAACCACATAAAATGTTCAAGGAACGATCTTAGATAGTGATCAAAATGGTCAAATCTCGTCCCCTTTGACAATGACCAACCTTTCAACAAATATTGATTATTTGCACAAAACGAATCCAAACAGACTCTGGGTTTAAAAACATGAGTTTGATGACTTTTTCCAAAGTGTAGCAAAGGTTTTATTTTTGTCTTTAAGTCAAACATGCCAAACCAAAAGGGTTTTTGCATACACAGAAACAAACAAACAAAACTTTTTACGGTCATCGAAATAGATTTGCAACAAAACAAGGATTTTTCACAAAGCAGTGATTGATTCACATAATTACCAGAATCGAACAATTTAATCGCTTTTCGTGAAAACCCGTTATTTTGCAAGTTCATGTTTCATGTTTGTCGACTAGACCGAACAACATCAATGATACGACCATGATTCGGGTCGCACCAAGTTCCAATAAAGAGCCATTGGTGTTGCCGCAAGGACCCATCACCCGAGCACGTGCAAAACGTTTCAAGGAGGCTATTTCAGCCTTGGTTGAGCAAAAGTGGAGCAAGTTAATGGCTGGACAAAACGAGGAGAACCGGGCTAACTTAATAAGCCCAATGCGCATGCTTTTGCATGTTGAAATAAGCTCATATTCAGCTCATTCAGCTTGTGTTTAGCTTGATTTAATTCATGCATTTTTTATCTTCTTATTTTGATGAATAAAAACATTTAAATTAGCTTTAAATAAAGGTGTTTAGTTTAATTAAATAAGTTGTGTTTAATAAGAGGCTTATTAATTAATCTAGTTACTAGGGTGTTTTAATGAAGCATGAGTTTAAGTTCATTTAGTTCTGCTTCCATAAATTAACTAGTTACTGCATTAATTGAAGTCCTTACTTCTAGTTTATTATTAAGTCAAGTGTTTAATGTGTTAAGTTAAATTAGTGTTTAATAAGTGTTTAATGTGTTAAGTTAAATTAATGTTTAATAAGTGTTTAATGTGTTTAAGTTAAATTAGTGTTTAATAAGTGTTTAAATGTGATTAATATGTTTGTTTAATGTGTTTGAATGTAGGAAACTTTTCAGCTGGCAACCGTTACTTTACAAGGCTGTTACAACATTAATGGAAGTGACTTTTAAGTTGATTTTGGTTATAAAAGAAGTGGCTGTTACAAGGGATGTTTAATACATGAAATTAAGGAGCTTTAAGGAGCATTTTAACTCCTCATAAATTCGGCAGCAGCCTCTTCACTTACCAGCAGTTTTTTGGCTCATTTAAAAGATGATAACATGCATTCAAAACACCATTGCTGGTGTCTTTTCGGCTAGCCAAGGACAACTCAAGGGACATTTTTAAAGCATTCAAATTCATTTAATCAGCTCATTAGGAGTCATAAAGTTGATGTTATTTGGCTGAAGGATCAAGAGTTTTTACATTTTATTTCAGCCATTTAAATGCATATTAAAGCTAAATTCACTTGACTGTTCAACTAACCATATGTAAACACTATATATACTTTGTTATTCGCTTGTAAAAGGGACTTTTTGATGCTTTATAAAATTTTTAGATTGTGAGTTATCCAATCTCTTAATTCTTCAAGGTTCAAATTGGCTTATCTATCAACTAGTGGCGTCAATCTGAATTTGTTCTTGAACTTATCATCCTTTTGGGTGTGGTGTTCAAATCAATACCGTTGGTTCCTATCTTGCTAGATAGTGGGTCTCAATTTTTATTCAATTCAACCATTCCTTTGAAACCTATAAGATTCGGGTCCTTAATCTTATATTAAGGGTTCTTTCTTGTTTCAACCATCAATCCATTCATTCACCTATTTCTTCTTCTTCAACCCAAGTTATTGCCATTTACCAAAATATATCTATTTTTCCTTTCTTTTAAACAAATCAAACGATACTCCTTCGTAGACGATCGGGCAAATTTATATACGACCCGACTCAACCCGAGGCGGATCGTATCAATCAACCACATTCAAAGAAGAGCAATTAATGAGATGCAAATAAGGGAAGCTTTTTAAAACTAAGTCATTTTCCACAATGTTCAAACCTGCTCGCCATGACTCGGTTGTTAAAAATTCCTTACCTCGCTTACCTTCGGACTCGTGTGGTTCGATTTCTTTTTCAACCTTACCTATGCTGATCATACGAAAGCATCTTTCATCGGAAAGGTATTGAAGTTGAAAAATCATCTTTCGGGAACCTAAAAAGAAAAAATAGAATAGAACAAAATTCAAATGCGTCAGTTGAATCAACACTCAATTTTTCTTGCTCGTCTTGTTCTTTTGTTTCTTTTTCTAACTCGACTTCTTTTCTTTCTTTTTCAATTTTCTCTTTTTCTCACTCTCATTTTCTTTCTCAAATTCTTTCTCTTTCTCTTTCTTTTTCTTCTTTTTCTTTCTCATTTTCACTTTTATTATTACAACTCGAGGATGATACATAGGAATCGAAAATATAAGGGTTTGGCTCAAAGAAAGAGGAAATATTCTCATAGATATCACAATCAATTCTTCATGAAAGATTCTTCGTGCGTGACATCTTTAAAGTGTACGAGGAATAACTCGTGCTTTCTCGTTCGTTGACTCGAAGAGTCTCAAACTTGGAGCTTTCTTCTCTTTGTCTCGATGGCCTTGTTGAATAGGAGTCTTGATAAGAGTCTTTTCGTGAATAAACTTTGGACGCGTGTCTCCGTGATTGTAGCAACCCAACCCGGGCAGCCAACGTTTTGCAATATGATGATTGTGGAAGTTCGAGGAATCAAAGGTGTTGGCTGCAGTGGAGTTGTTATGCACTTTGGTGCACGTTCAACTCAGCCCGAAATAGTTCATTTGGGCTTATTTCAACTCATTCAGCTTGTGTTTAGCTTGATTTAGTTCATGCATTTTATTTTGCTGAATACAAACTTTTAAACTAAATATTAGCTTAAAATAAAGGTGTTTAGTTTAAATAAATAAGTTGTGTTTAATAAGAAGCTTATTTAAATAATCTTGTTACTAGGATAATTTAATGGAGCATGAGTTTAAGTTTGTTAATTCTACTTCTATAATTAAACTAGTTGCTGCATTAATTGATGTCTTTACTTGTAGTTCGTTTATTGAAGTCAAGTGTTTAATGTGTTTGAGTTTAATTAGTGTTTAATTATGTTTAATAAGTTCATTTTAATGTGTTTATTGCAGGTGTCTCTTCAGCTCACAACCGTTACATTTCAAGGCTGTTACAACTTAATTGAAGTGACTTTTTAGGTGATTTTTGATTACAAATGAAGTGGCTGTTACAAGGGATGTTTAATACATCAATTAAGGAGTTTTAATGAGCATTTTAACTCCTCTTAAATTCGGCAGCAACCTCTTTCACCTACCAGCAGTTTTTTTTCATTTAAGGATGAAAACAAGCATTCAAATCACCATTTAGTTGCTGGTGTCTTTTTAGCTAGCCAAGGGACTACTCAAGAGACATTTCAAGCATTCAAGGATGATCATTCAAGCTGAATTAAAGTGAATTCAAGCATGGACTTAATTGTTACAAGAATATCAAGAGTCTTGAGTTTAATTTCTGTTTTAATTAGCACATTAAGATGTGACCTTTCAGCTAGTTTTTCTTTCCTTATAAATATGTGTAACCAGCCATTTTGTGGGTACTTTTGAACTTGAATCAAATTTTATGAACTTTTCGTTCTTGAGTGAGATTACTTCTCTCCTTATTCGTACGAATTTTTGGTTGACTTATCAAGTGTGCTTGTGGCGTCTTCAAATTCGTTTTTGAACTTATCACTCCTTAAACCTGAGTGTGGCATTCATTCTATCTCCATCTTTCACCTTAACCATATAAGCACCGGGTGACACTTTTTAGTGTTGAATCGCTCTTGGTTAAGTTCGTTATTCCATCGTCACCAAACTATCTTGTTATCCATTGTTAAACCGAGACATTGATTATTCATTCTTACCTATCTTTAATCATTTCTTTCTAAACCGAAACCTTCATCATCCATCTTCTTTTCTATCACCCAAACTGAACCTATTCTTCCTAATCTTCTCACTTGCTTCCATTTTCCTTAACCTCCATTCCTAACTTAAACCGAAATATAAAAGAAATTCACTTCAAAGCTTCCATAAAATTAACTCTTTATCTATTGTCTTCCGAAGATGACATCTCTGATGCGATCCTGGTCGCATCATGGTTCGACTCCATCCGATGCCATCAAGAGTGGCCTAAGTTTGAGGGGCCAAAGTGCAAAATGAAGCTGATTCCAGCTCTTTGAACCGATTCGACTAAATTGAACTCTTTATTTAATTTTCAGCTTTGCATTTAGTTTGCATTTTAAATATTTGCATTTAAGCATCTTAGTTTAATAAATGAGTTGCTGGTCATCAATTCAACTCAACTTAGTTTAATTAATTGAGTTTCTTTTAATGAATTTAATTTAATAATTGCTTCTTTAATTAATCTAGTTATTAGGTTAATTTATTGATGCATGAGTTAGAGTTCATTTAATAATGCTTTTCTTAATTAAACTAGTTGTTGGAATAAATGATGCTTAAGTGTTAGTTCATTTATTTAAGTCTAGTTGTTGGAATAAATGAATCGTAAGTGTTAGTTCATTTATTTAAGTCTAGTTGCTAGAATAAATGATGCTTAAGTGTTAGTTCATTTATTTAAGTCTAGTTGTTGGAATAAATGAAGCTTCAGTGTTAGTTTATTTATTTAAGTCTAGTTGCTAGAATAAATGATGCTTAAGTGTCAGTTCATTTAATTAAGTTAGAGTTTAATAATTGCATTAATGTGTCGGTTACATGTGATAATTGCAGGTGACTTTTCATCTTACAACCATTATTTCTAAAGGCTGTTATGCATTCATTGAAGAGTTACTCACATTGAAGATGGAAGTTCCATGGCTAGAATTCCAAAGGTTGAGACTCTTCATTTGGTTGGTGACTTTTCGGTTGATCATGGAGAACTCAGGATTTTGACAAACAATTTAATTCAAGAGTTAATCACATTGAAGATGGGTGTTATATGGTTAGAATTCCAAAGGTTGAGACTCTTCATTTGAAATCATTATTAGCCTCATTAAAAGTGACCATTCAACTAGCCTCATTTGATACTATATATACATGTAATCAACATATTGTGGGGAACTTTTAGAACTTTTTGAACTTTGAATATATTTTATGAACTTTTGTTCATTGAGTGAGATTATTCTCCTCTTTATCTTTCGTACGAGTTTCGGTTTCGACTTATCAAGTTTTCTTGCTTGTGGCGTCAATCGTTCTCTTCCATCAACTGATACCATAGGTTCTTATCTTTATAGATAACGGGTCTTGGTCCATCATCGACTACCATTTTTCCACCTTAAACAAATATAGAACCCGGGGTGACACTTTATTAGTGTTGAATCGATTCTTTGTTTAAGTTTTTTCATCCATTCCCATCAACTATCACCTATCATTTATCTAAACCATCACTTATCCATCTATCCAATTCCATTACTATCACCTATCGTTATTTGTTCAACCTTAAACTGAATCCCATCTTCTTTCCCTTCATCTTAAACTGAACCTATCCTTTTAATTATCCAAACCAACTCGTTCATTTAAACACCTCCATTCCTAACTTAAACCCACCTTCTAAACAAATTCACATAAAGCTTCCGCAAACTCATCCATATTTTTCCTATTATTTTTCGAAGACTTGATTCCTCCTCGTAGACGATTGGGCAATTCACATACAACTCAACTCACCCCGAGGCGGATCGTATCAATCTCTCCTCGTAGATGATCGGGCACCTAAAGTGACTCATGTCATTCGTGAGCCCGAGGGCGTATCATTTGGTATCAGAGCTTGAATACGAGGAGCTCCGATGAATAACGAGAAGCCGGAATTAGGTTCGTAAGTTGAAAAAAATTGAAATTAAAAAAAATTCCAATTGTATTCAAAGTGTTCTTTGTATTTAATTTCGTGTATTTGAAGTAAAAAAATATGAAAAAAAATAATAATAAAAGCGTGTTCGAAGATTTTGCAAGTATTTGTTGATTTCTGTTCTTCTCCTCAACCTCTGAACGTAAAACCATCATTTATCTTCAATTTCGACCAGATCATCCAAGTTTCTATTCACCATCCTTTGGTACTTTCCATTCTACCCAACGCCACACATTCCTTGAATTAAACCCTTCTCTGTTTTTAGCCTACCCAATCCACCCAACATTAACCCTTGTAACCACTTTGAAGTCGACTCTCAAGCTGCGATAAGACTTCTAAAAATGAAATACGAATTTGTGAGAGAGAGTCAAGCGGTAAAAGGCACGAGTGTTTACATTAAAGAAAAAACCATAATTGAGTGAAACACAAGTGTGAGTGATTTTTCTTCGCGAGTGGCTTTATGAGATTATTTTTGGGTGAGGTAATTATTTCCTGTTTCTGTTCTTAACATTTTACTTTTCTTCAGTACTTGTTGAACGAAATGGAAAGCATGCTCGACCGAAAAATTTCATCAAGTCGGAAAATGGAGTCGAGATCATCACGAAGACACACATCCAAAGATTATTCGTGAAAAGACTCTTATCAAGACTCCTATTCAATAAGGTCATCGGGACAAAGAGAAGAAAGCTCCAAGTTCGAGACTCTTCGAGATAACAACTAGAAAGCACGAGTTATTCCTCGTACACTTCAAAGATGTCACGCACAAAGAATCTTTCACGAAGAATTGATTGTGATATCTATGAGAATATTTCCACTTCCTTTGAGCCAAACCTTATATTTTCGATTCCTATGTATCATCCTCAAGTTGTAATAATAAAAGTGAAAATGAGAAAGAAAAAGAAAGAGAAATTGAAAAAGAAAAAAAGAAAGAATTTGAGAAAGAAAATGAGAGTGGGAAAAAAGAAAAAAAAATGAAAAAGAAAGAAAAGAAGTTGAGTTAGAAAAAGAAACAAAAGAACAAGACGAGCAAGAAAAAGTGAGTGTTGATTCAACTGACGTATTTGAATTTTGTTCTTGTTTTGTTTCTTCTTTTTAGGTTCCCGAAAGACCGAAAGATGATTTTCAACTTCAATACCTTTCCGATGAAAGATGCTTTCGTATGATCAGCATAGGTAAGGTTGAAGAAGAAACCGAACCACACGAGTCTGAAGGTAAGCGGGGTAAGGAATTTTTAACAATCGAGTCATGGCGAGCAGGTTTGAACATTGTTGAAAATGACTTAGTTTTAAAAAGCTTCCCTTATTCACATTTGATTAATTGCTCTTTTGTGAATGTGCTTGATGTCGTTCAATCCAATCAACAAGCACGAAACATGAAATTGCAAAGTAACGGGTTTTCACGAAAAGCGATTAAATTGTTCAATTGTGGTAATTCCATGAATCAATCACTGTTTTGTGAAAAATCCTTGTTTTGTTGCAAATCTGTTTCGATGATTGTAAAAAGTTTTGACTGTTTGTTTCTGTGTATGCAAAAACCCTTTTGGTTTGGCATGTTTGACTTAAAGACAAAAATAAAACCTTTGCTACACTTTGGAACAAGTCATCAAACTCATGTTTTTAAACCCGAAATCTGTTTGGGTTCACTTTGTGCGAATAATCCATATTTGTTGAAAGGTTGGTCATTGTCAAAGGGGACGAGATTTGACCATTTTGATCACTATCTAAGATCGTTCCTTGAACATTTTATGTGGTTGTACTTGAAGTTCACGATTTATTTGGAAAAGGTTGATTTGACCAAGAAGTTTCAACTATGCTATACCCCCGAGGTGCGAAGATTTGTGATGGTCGAGCAAGGTAAGTTCGATCTTTGTTGTCCTGCCTTTGAAGATAAACAAGGTGAGACACTTGAACTTATGAGACAATTTTGTTCTCCTCGGTTGGTGTTAAGAACCATGTTGATAATTTAGCTATTGTAAAACACTTAGATCGTAACATGCTTAACAGTTCTATTTTGCCTATTTATGATCTATCTATTTTGGTCATTGATAAAAAGATTCATATTCTTGATCATTGTGATGTTGAAGAGTTCGCTAGCAAGCATATGTCCAAAGGTCGATTGCAAGGATTGATTGCGCGAGTTTATGAACCATGTGAATCTTTCCAATTGCCTATATGTGATGATTATGTCTATATTTTGACCCATTACTCGCATGCCTTGTGGAATAAATTTAAGTTGTATGCCTGTCTTGAAATCTATTTGATTTTGTTTCGAACATTTGACGAGGCATTACTTTGCTTTCATGATAATTTGATTCTGTCCATCGACATGTGATATACTTGTCGTTATGCCTAGATTGCAATTTTGTTTGCATTACTTTTTACTAAATCATGGTTATTCTTTTCAGATGAAACGAATACCATCCGCCCCCTTCGATCGAGGAAAGCTGAGTAAAAGGAACTATGTTCTAGAGAACCAATGGCTCAATTCGAGGACGAATCGCTTTGAAGAGGGGGGATGATGCGACCCAACCCGGGCAGCCAACGTTTTGCAGTATGATGACATGGAAGTCCGAGGAATCAAAGGCAATAGGCTGCCGTGGAGTTGTTATGCACTTTTGGTGCACGTTCAAATCAGCCCGAAATAGTTCATTTGGGCTTATTTCAGCTCATTCAGCTTGTGTTTAGCATGATTTAGTTCATGCATTTTATTTTGCTGAATACAAACTTTTAAACTAAATATTAGCTTAAAATAAAGGTGTTTAGTTTAAATAAATAAGTTGTGTTTAATAAGAAGCTTATTTAAATAATCTAGTTACTAGGATAATTTAATGGAGCATGAGTTTAAGTTTATTTAATTTTGCTTCTATAATTAAACTAGTTGTTGCATTAATTGATGTCTTTACTTTTAGTTCATTTATTGAAGTCAAGTGTTTAATGTGTTTGAGTTTAATTAGTGTTTAATTGTGTTTAATAAGTTCATCTTAATGTGTTTATTGCAGGTGTCTCTTCAGCTCACAACCGTTACATTTCAAGGCTGTTACAACTTAATTGAAGTGACTTTTTAGGTGATTTTCGTTTACAAATGAAGTGGCTGTTACAAGGGATGTTTAATACATCAATTAAGGAGTTTTAATGAGCATTTTAACTCCTCTTAAATTCGGCAGCAACCTTTTTCACTTACCATCAGTTTTTGTTCATTTAAGGATGAAAACAAGCATTCAAATCACCATTTAGTTGCTGGTGTCTTTTCAGCTAGCCAAGGGACAACTCAAGAGATATTTCAAGCATTCAAGGATGATCCTTCAAGATGAACTAAAGTGAATTCAAGCATGGAGTTAATTGTTACAAGAATATCAAGAGTCTTGAGTTTAATTTTAGTTTTAATTAGCACATTAAGATGTGACCTTTCAGCCAGTTTTTCTTTCCTTACAAATATGTGTAAGCAGCCATTTTGAGGGGACTTTTGAACTTGAATCAAATTTTATGAACTTTGTGTTCTTGAGTGAGATTACTCCTCTCCTTATTGTACGAATTTTTGGTTGACGTATCACGTGTGCTTGTGGCGTCTTCAAATTCATCTTTGAACTTATCACTCCTTAAACCTGAGTGTGGCATTCATTCTATCTCCATCTTTCACCTTAACCGTATAAAAACTGGGGTGACACTTTTTAGTGTTGAATCACTCTTGGTTAAGTTCGTTATTCCATCGTCACCAAACTATCTTGTTATCCATTGTTAAATCGAGACATTGATTATTTATTCTTACCTATCTTTAATCATTTCTTTCTAAACCGAAACCTTCATCATCCATCTTCCTTTCTATCACTCAAACCAAACCTATTCTTCCCAATCTTCTCACTTGCTTCCATTTTTCTTAACCTCCATTCCTAACTTAAACTGAAATATAAAAGAAATTCACTTCAATGCTTTCGTAAACTTAACTCGTTGTCTATTGTCTCTCGAAGACGAGATCTCTCCTCGTAGATGATCGGGCACCTAAAGCAACTCGTGTCATTCGTGAACCCGAGGGCGTATCAGTGATGATCTCAAATCCGTTTTCTAACTTGATGAAATTTTCCGGTCGAGCATGCTTTCCATTTCATTCAACAAGTACTGAAACTCGAACGCTAAAAACTTGTCTCGAGACATGGTGGATCAATGAAAAGAAAAGTAAAATGTAAAGAACAGAAACAGGAAATAATTACCTCACCCAAAAATAATCTCACAAAGCCACTCGCAAAGAAAAATCACTCACACTCGTGTTTCACTCAATTATGGCTTTTTCTCTAATGTAAACACTCGTGCCTTTTACCGTTCATCTCTCTCTCACAAATTCGTATTTTGTTTCTAGTAGACTTATCGCGGCTTTGAGAGTCGACTTCAAAAATGGGTGCAAGGGATAATGTCGGGTAAAAAGGGTAGGCTAAAACAAAAGAAAGTTTGGTATGTGAGGCGTTGGGGGTCAAAAGGACGATACCAAATAATGGTAAAAGTGATGTTGATGATCGGGGTAGAGGGATGAGGGAAGAATAAAGGCTTTGGGATCGGAAAAAAAAAAAAGCTGAAATGGAAATCACAACTTGCAAACTTCACTTTTTTTTTGAATTTTTGAATTTCTTTTTTTTCTTTTTTTTTAACTACAATATGTTGATTACAAGAAAAGAAATTACAACTTGAATTTTTTTTTTAAATTTCAATTTTTTTTGAATTTTCTTTTTTTCCCTTCACGAACCTAATCTCGGCTTCTCGATCATCGTCGAAGCTCCTCGTTTGCTAGCTCTGATACCAAATGATGCAATCTAGCCCGGGTTAATCGAGTCGTTTCACTTATTTGCCCGATCGTCTACGAGGAGAGATCTCGTCTTCGGAAGACAATAGATAAAGAGTTAAGTTTGCGGAAGCTTTGAAGTGAATTTCTTTTATAGTTCGGTTTAAGTTAGGAATGGTGGTTAAGGAAATTGGAAGCAAGTGAGAAGATTGGGAAGAATAGGTTCAATTTGGGTGATAGAAAGGAAGATGGATGATGAAGGTTTCGGTTTAGAAAGAAATGTTTAAAGATAGGTAAGAATGAATAATCAATGTCTCAGTTTAACAATGGATAACAAGATAGTTTGGTGACGATGGAATAACAAACTTAACCAAGAGCGATTCAACACTAAAAAGTGTCACCCCGATTCTTATACTGTTAAGGTGAAAGAAGGAGATAGAATGAATGCCACACTCGGGTTTAAGGAGTGATAAGTTCAAAAAAGAATTTGGAGATGCCACAAGCACACTTGATAAGTCAACCAATAATTCGTACGAATAAGGAGAGGAGTAATCTCACTCAAGAACACAAAGTTCATAAAATTTGATTAAAGTTCAAAAATCCCTTTCAAAATGGCTGGTTACACATATTTATAAGGATAGAAAAGCTAGCTGAAAGGTCACATCTTAATGTGCTAATTAAAACTGAAATTAAACTCAAGACTCTTGATATTCTTGTAACAATTTACTCCATGCTTGAATTCACTTTAATTCAGCTTGAATGGTCATCCTTGAATGCTTAAAATGTCTCTTGAGTTGTCCCTTGGCTAGCCGAAAAGACACCAGCAACTAAATGGTGTTTTGAATGCTTGTTTTCATCTTTAAATGAGCAAAAACTGCTGGTAGGTGAAAGGGTGTTGTTGCTGAATTTAAGAGGAGTTAAAATGCTCATTAAAACTCCTTATTTGATGTATTAAACATCCCTTGTAACAGCCACTTCATTTGTAAACGAAAATCACCTAAAAAGTCACTTCAGTTAAGTTGTAACAGCCTTGAAATATAACGATTGTGAACTAAAGAGACACCTGTAATAAACACATTAAAATGAACTTATTAAACACAATTAAACACTAATTAAACTCAAACACATTAAACAGTTGACTTCAATAAATGAACTAAAAGTAAAGACATCAATTAATGTAGCAACTAGTTTAATTATAGAAGTAGATTTAAACAAACTTAAACTCATGCTCCATTTAACTATCCTAGTAACTAGATTTATTAAATAAGCTTCTTATTAAATGAAGTTCAATAAAAACACTTATTAATTAAACTAAGATAAGTTGAATAAATGTCCAGCAACTCATTTATTAAACTAAGATGCTTAAATGCATAGTTTGAAATGCAAACTAAATGAGCAAATGCAAGACTTAAATTAATGATGCAGACTTAAACTAACATGGGAGTTATATAATGCATAACATTATTAAATGCAAAACACACAAAGTGCAAATCTAAAATTAAAAATATACAAAATTATTAATTTAAATAAAATTATATTAAATTAAAAAGTCCTTAAAACATTGGCCCAATAATCAATCAAGCCTATGAGATGTTTCATCTTGCACTTGGGCCCCTCAAGTTTAGGCCACTCTCGATGGAGTCGAGTTGTGTGCCGTAACATGATGCGACCGGGTTCACCTCAAAAGATGGTTTTGGAATGGAAAGGGGTTTTAGTAGGATGAAATAGGTTCGGTTTAAAAAGAAATAAAGATTTGTAATTTGATGAAGTGATGGAAATGGAAAAGGGAACTTAACGGAAAAAGATTCAACACTATATCATAGTGTCACCCCGTTTCTTATGTCGTTAAGGTGGTTGGATGGAGAAGTAGGATGAATGCCACACCAATGGAGTTGGTGATAAGTTCAAACAGGTCGGGAAGACGCCACTAGCAATGCTAGATAAGTCAAACAAGACTTGTATGAAATAGGAGAGGAGATAAACTCACTCGAGAACAAAATGCTTATAAATTTTTATCAAAGTTCAAGTCTCTTGACATTCTTGAACCAAATAACTCCATCATTGAATTCACTTCAATTTAGCTGAATGAATGTCCTTGAATGCTTGAAAGATGACTCTTGAATTGTCTCTTGGCTAGCCAAATAGACACCAGCTCCTTAATGGTGTTTTGAATGCTTGATTTAATCTTTTGAAAGAGTAAAAATAGCTAGTAGATGAAAGGGTTGCTGCCAAATTTTAAAGGGTGTTATAATGCTCTTTAAAACTCCTCAAATGATGTATAAAACTCCCTTTGTAACAGCTCCTTCTTTTGTAACCAAAAAAACACTTGAAAAGTCACTTCAATTAAGTTGTAACAGCCTTGAAATGTAAAGGTTGTAAGCTGAAGAGACACCTGCAATAAACACATTAAAATAAACTTATTAAACATATTTAAAAACTAATTAAACATATCAAAAATAACTACTTAACTTAAATGAATGAACTAAACATATGCATAATTATTCCAGCAACTAGTTAATTAAAGAAGCATAAATAAATAAAATTAAACTCATGCATCAATAAATAATCCTAGTAACTAGATTAATTAAGAGCAACATTTATTAAATAAGTTCAACAAAAACACTTATTAATTAAACTAAGATGAGTTGAATAAATGTCCAGCAACTCATTTATTAAACTAAGATGCTTAAATGCATGGTTTGAAATGCAAACTAAATGAACAAATGAGTTACTTAATTCAAGACTTAATTTAATGATGCAGACTTAAACTAACATGGGAGTTACATAATGCATGTCATTATTTATGATGCATACTTAACTAGCATGGAAGTTACATATGCATAACTTTATTAAATGCAAAACAAACAAAGTGCAAATCTAAAATTAAAAATATGCCCTTGGGCCCTTCAAGTTTAGGCCAATTCTGAGGTAGGGGAGTTGTGTCAATGTAACATCCTATATTTAGGGGTTCTACATTCTGCTCTATTTCTTGCGTTTGGCTAGTTATGCTTGTTGTTTTGGTGTGTTTGGAGGTTTTAGGAAGGCTCGGGTTCAAGCCAGAGCCTTGGTAAAATTTTGGTTTTTGGGCATAAGGGGAAGAGCTAGGGGAAGCAGGCTTTAAGAATAATTATTTGTGATTGTTGACACAAGAAGGAGTGTGGTGTAGTGGCAAAGTGACGCCACCACTTAAGGAGCAAGGGAGTGGAGTCACAAGGGAGCAGGAGGGGGAAGGAGTTCGAGTCCTATCTGCTACACAGTGGAACTTTATTTTTGTGCCCAAGGGGGTGAAGTGGTGGCATTCGGCTGAGACTCTTCTAGGAGGAGTTGAATGAGTCAAATCATTTGAAATGGATGGACAAGAGAGCTTAGAGAAGTTTGAATTGGTCAAGCCAATTCAAATTGGTGATGGGGAGTGAAACTAGGAGCAAATTATGGGATTTGAAGTGGGGTGGAGGTGTTGGCTGAATGTGGGGTTCTTGGAGGGGAGAATTTCGGTCATGAAAGGGGTCTAGTGTGGGAGTATTTCGGTTTTGAGCTAGTGTAGGAGGTGTGCCGTTTTCTTTTGGTTCCTTTGGGCATTGTGGTTTTCAACTTTCGGTCATAGGGAAGGGGTGTGCCGTTTTTGCCATTTGGGGATAGTAGAGTAAAAACCGAAACCCTTTTTGTGAAGTCTTTTTCTTTCTTTTGCATTTTAGTTGCTCATTCACTTCTTTTACCAAAACCGTAGCACACTTTCTTCTTCTTCTTCTTGTTTTTGGGTATTAGCCGAAACTTAGAGGTGGCCATTTGTGCATCTTTTCCCCTTCATCCATTCTCATCGAACTACTATTTTTCTTCTTCGACCAAACCTCCCTTTTACCCCTTTGCGACTTTTTCTTCCCCATAGCCGAATCCTCCCTTGTGGCCATTTTGAGTTATTCTTTTTGGAGTGTGTGTGTGCCATAGCCGAATATTGTCTTCCTTTCTTACTTCTTTGTTCTTTTCAATTCTCTCCTACTCATTCTCTTCTGTTAGCCGAATTTTCCTTTCATTTTCCACCATAGATCTAACTGAAACTCCATCATTTCTCACTCTTTCTTGTTGTGTTCTTCTCTCGTAGTTGTTTGAGTGGGGTGGTCGAATCTCTTTTCTCCTTCAACTCATCAGTAAATGCAAGCCGAACATGTTGGAGTCTAAAGGTTGAAGGTCCGTGGATTGTCGAATCTTACCATTCATTAGAGTTCTTAAGCAGTAAGGGCCGAATCTTCTACTTGGGTCTTTCAAAGAATAGGTAACACTTTCTCTGCCTATTTTTAGTTGTGGCCAAATAGTGATGTGTTAGCCGGGCATTCATTACCTCGAACTTGCGTGATGTTGTTTATCATTGTGTAAGGGTTTGATTCTCGATTGATTAAGAACCTGCTAGTGCCGAATTAGGGGAATCCAGTCAAGAGGATAGAACTAATCAGCGCTATTTTCTTTGAGGTAAGAAAGTTCTCTTAATTTGGGTTTACCTATTCCTTTTTCTCTTTCGATTGCCTTAACCCAATCTCCTGATCAAAGATTCTCTTCATGGATGCGAGTGCTAGTCAATCTAAGAAGGGGAGTGGACTCGTAGTCTCTGCTCCTAAGTTCAAACGACGTGCTGTGTTGGCGGTTCGGGATTTTTCGCCAGGTTGTGGTAGAGAGCCGACATCGACTTGGGATAGGCAAATCACAATTATTCCTGCTAGTGAGAGTGTCGGCGATCTAAAGTGTTTAGTTTTACGCGTAATCAGGTTTGTAATGCTCACACGTACCTTTATTATTTTGCATTAATAACTATGTTGGCTGAAAGCCGGAACAACTGTGTGAACAGTTAAGATACCCTTGTGGGTAAGGTTGGAGACACCGGGTAAGTACCTCTATGATTCTACTTTCGAATGTGTATATGTATGATTTGATTACCTGTTGTACATTGGAAATATGTTTGCATTCATCTCAGTATGGTTACATGTTGCATGGGCTTTGGGATATGATATTAAAAGGGGAAGTGTGATTCAGTGACTGTCACAGTGGTTTGGTACCACAGTGGGTTGGCCCCAAATATTTTTATCAGTGACTATGTCTCAGTGGTTTGGTACCACAGTGGTTTGGCACCACATATATTTATCAGTGATTGTCGCAGTGGTTTCGTACCACAGTGGGTTGGCCCCACATATATTTATTAGTGATTGTCACAGTGGTTTGGTACCACAGCGGCTTGGTGCCATAGGTGTTTGGCTGATTCAGGTGACGTAGAGGATGGAAAACTAGGTTGGGTTGGGTTGCATTGCATTGCATACACTTTTTAATATGCCATGTTGTGAGGGCTAAGGCCCAATGTGCTTCTGTGGGCTTAGGCCCAGATTACGTTCATAAGGGGAATTACACACTGAGTCTTGGTGACTCACCCCTCTGCTTAATTTTGCAGATAACTCCTAGTTGCGGATTTGGAGCCGAGGTGGACTTCGAGGTGGCCATGCATTACTTCTTACGTAAATTTTTTTCTTTATTTGAACTTATTTTAATTTGGGATTTAGTTGTAATAAGGCTTCCGTAACTTTAATTTGGGTTTTGGATTTTATGCTGTTATTACATATTTCATGAGATGTCAAATATGGAGTTTCCTAAAATAAAAATATAAACAATCATTATTTTTCAAGTGTTAGCAAAAGATGACAAGCGATTAATTAATTAAGTTTGAAAATTTTTCTTAAACCTACCAACACTGTTTTCAAAATATCACATTTTGAAATACCACTAGTTCTCGATTTTAGTATCACAAAACCTGTTTTCAACTGTTGAGAGTGATAATAAAATTTTTGCAAGGAAACCTTAAAACTCACTTTGAATTTCAAAATGTTAACACAGCGCAAAGAATGTTTTTCCTGTTAAATTTCAAGTTCTTTAAAACAACCTTTTCATGTGACATACTAGATCCGGTCGTAACGTTTTGGCCGAGTTTGGGGTGTTACAATTTTGGTATCAGAGCCCAGTTGCAAAACTCGACTGTGGAACAGGTTCAAAAATGCTTTTCAAATTTGGTTTGAAATAGGGTTTAGAAAGAAAATATGTTTTCTGGAAGTTGGCACCCGAGTCTCCGGCACCAAATTTGTACGGTAAGTCTTCTGACTATTGGTTGAATTGTATGAAAAGATTATATTGTGCTGTGATTGCTAGTGCTAAGAAATTCAACTTTAAAGATTGAGACCTTTAGGTATATATGTTTTGCGAAAAACTACTTCTAACTCTATTTTCATAAGACTATCCAGTAATAAACAGTGGAAGAAATGCTAATTCATACAATTTTAATCAGGTTAAGTCAAATCCGTAATCATGAGCACTAGAGGACGTGGACGTGGTATGCGCGACCGTGGTAGAGGCTGAGGTGTTGAGGCTGGACCCTCAGAATCAGGACATGGGCCGGAAGGTGAAGTGTCAGCATCACCAGTAGCAGAAGCGGGGTCTCAGGACCGATCTGGAGGGGACGATGCTTTGTCCCAAGTTATGCTGCGTGTTCTAGAGTGGGTCGCTGGAGCTAGCACGGGATCAGATCTCGGAAATCCATTCCTGAGCGACTTCAAGCAAATGGGGCTGAGATATTTAGGGGTATTTCTGGTGTGGCTCCTAATGTAGCTGAATACTGGCTAGAAGCGGTTGAACGAATCATGGACGATCTTGACTGTACCGCAGAGGAAAAGTTGAAAGGAGTAGTGTCCCTCCTTCGAGATGAGGAATACTAGTGGTGGCTCACGATAAGGGATGGTACCTCAGCGGACCGTATTACCTGGGATTTCTTTAAGACAGCATTCCAGGGAAAGTATGTTGGGGCAAGTTATGTGGACGCTCAGAGGAAGGCATTTTTAAATTTGGTTCAGGGTAATAAGTCGGTGGCTGAGTTTGAGGCAGGGTTCCTGCGTCTAAGTCACTATGCTCGGGGTATCATCGCAACTGATTATGAGCACTGTGTCCGGTTTGAGGATGGTCTGAGGGATGAGTTGCGGGTACTGATAGCTCCGCAACTGGAAAGAGAGTTTTCTATTCTGGTTGAGAAGGTCTTTCTGAAGAGGTGAAGCGGTCGGAGAGGCAGAATCGGGATAAGGATAGGGGTAAGAATAAGAGGAACTTTGGGTCGTCAGGATTTGCTGGAGGTTTCCAAAAGAGGCCTAGGTTTGATGGGCCGAGTCGAGTTGCGACTATTGGTCGATCTCAATTGTGGGCTCGATGTGGGAACTTTCATTCGGGGGAGTGTTGGGTTTTCACCCTTTGTTGACCTTACGCACATATTACTCCGTTCGAGCCTCGATATTAGCTTTAACCTTTTGATGTAATTGTTTCACTTAGTCCACTTTCCTCTTGGCATCTACATTAACAATTTGATCGTTAGGTAATGAGATTAAGTCTAGAGGAGATAAAGGATTAATTCGAATGGAGAGAATTTAGTAGCAGAGTGAATAGTTCGGTTATAAGCAAACTCTATGTGAGGTAGACACTCCTCCCACGACTTGAGATTTTTGCGGATTATGGCTCGTAGTAGTGTGGATAGGATGCGATTCACCACTTCAGTTTGGCCATCCGTTTGGGGATGACATGTCGCAGAGAATAAGAGCTTCGTGCCTAGCTTACTCCAAAGTGTCCTCCAAAAATGACTAAGAAACTTCGCATCACGATCAGATACTATTGTCTTCAGAATTCCATGCAACCTAACAATTTCTTTAAAGAAAATGTTAGCAATATTAACAGCATCATCAGTTTTCGAACAAGCAATAAAATGCGACATTTTTGAAAATCGGTCAACGACTACAAAAATGGAGTCTTTTTCGGTTCGAATTCGTGGTAATCCTAAGATAAAATCCATAGATAGATCAACCCAAGGCCCTTCGGGAATAGGCAATGGCGTGTAAAGCCCATGTGGGTTAACCTTTGATTTTGCCTTTTTAGAAGCCACACATCGCGACCAAATTTTCTCGACATCTCGTTTCATTCGTGGCCAAAAGAAATGTTCTCGCAGAACGGCCAAAGTCTTTACAATGCCAAAATGGCCCATAAGTCCACCACCATGTGCCTCGAGTACAAGTAACTCTCGCACGGAACTTTGCGGAATACAAAGCTTACCTTCTCGAAAAAAGAAGCCATCAAACCTAAAAAACTTATCAACAGCAACATGTTCACACAATTTATACACATCTCCAAAATCAGCATCAGAAATATACAAATCTTTCAAAAATGCAAAACCAAGCAATTTTGAATCCAAATGATTTAATAAAGTATATCGACGAGATAGTGCATCAGCCACAATATTTTCCTTACCCTTTTTATATCGAATAACATAAGGAAAGGATTCAAGAAATTCTACCCATTTTGCGTGCCTTTTGTTAAGCTTGTGTTGCCCTTTGATGTGTTTGAGCGATTCATGGTCCGAATGGATGACAAACTCTTTCAGCCACAAATAGTGTTGCCATGTTTCCAATACCCGGATCAAAGCGTACATTTCCTTATCGTATGTTGGGTAATTCAATGGTGTGCCACTTAGCTTTTCATTAAAATATGCCACGGGCTTTCTTTCTTGAGTCAACACAGCACCAATCCCAACATCACATTCAATTTCAAATGTTTTGTCAAAATTAGGTAATAAAAGTAATGGGGCATTAGTTAAATGATCTTTAAGTGAAATAAAAGATTTCTCTTGTTCCTCGCTCCAAAAGAACGTAGAATTCTTTTTAATCACACTCGTGAGAGGTGCGGCCAATGTGCTGAAATTTGGAACAAAGCGCCGGTAGAAACTCGCCAAGCCATGGAAACTTCGTACTTGACTTATGCTAGTCGGTCTAGGCCATTCTTGAATAGCTTTCACCTTTTCTTGATCTACTTCAAGTCCTTGAGAGCTAGCAACAAATCCTAAGAAAATGACTTTGTTAGAACAAAATGTGCACTTCTTAAGATTAGCATATAATGTTTCCTTGCGCAATGCATCAAGAATAGCTCGTAAATGCTTCAAATGATCATCTAAAGATCTACTATAAACAAGAATGTCATCAAAGTACATCACACAGAATTTACCAATATCAGCACAAAGAACATGGTTCATTAAACGCATAAATGTACTAGGAGCGTTAGTGAGACCGAATGGCATTACCAACCACTCGTACAAACCGTGTTTAGTTTTAAACGTTGTTTTCCACTCATCTCCCTCAAACATTCGAATCTGATGGTAACCGCTTTTGAGATCGATTTTAGAAAACAATTGAGCACCACTTAGTTCATCGAGCATATCATCAAGACGCGGTATTAGATGACGATATTTTATCGTGATTTTGTTTACAGCACGATAATCAACACACATTCACCAAGTCCCATTCTTTTTCGATACTAACAAAATCGGAACTGCGCACGGACTAAGGCTCTCGCGGATGAATCCCTTCTCAAGAAGTTCATTCACTTGTTTTTGCAATTCCTTGGTCTCTTCGAGATTGCTACGATAGGCTGGTTGGTTCGGTATGGATGCACCGGGAATGAAGTCGATTTGATGTTCTATTCCCTAAATAGGTGGTAAGCCACTTGGAATTTCGTCGGGAAATACATCTTCAAATTCCTACAAGAGAGAAACAATAGAAGAAGGTAAAGCAGCATCTAACTCATTAATATTCAAATAAGATTCCTTGTACATGAGTACAAGTAGGGGCTGCCTCAACATGAAAGATTTTCGAATGTCACTCTCTTTTGCATACACACTCATTTTTGCACTTGATTTTTCATTTTTCATTTTTTTCTCTTGATCTTTATTCTTGTCTCTCATTTTTACCTCTTGTTTCCCTCTTTTCTTTTCACTCAAATTTTCACACACTTTTTCACTCTTTTCTTTCTTTTCACTCTCTTTGAATTTTTCAATTGAGTCTCGCAATTTCACTTGATCTTCGTATACTTGTCTCGGTGTCAAAGGCGCCAAAGTGATGTTTTTGCCTAAATGCTTGAAGGTGTATCGGTTGGTGTAGCCGTCATGTATCACCTTTCGATCGAATTGCCATGGACAGCCTAGCAATAAGTGCCCGGCATGCATGGGAACCACGTTGCAAAGAACTTCATCTTTATATTTTCCAATGGAAAACGGAACCAACACTTGTTTAGTCACCTTTAACTCCCCTCCTTCGTTAAGCCACTGAAGCTTGTATGGACAAGGATGTTTCGTTGTGGCCAAACCTAGTTTCTCCACCATTAATGTACTAGCAACATTGGTACAACTTCCGCCATCCACAATAAGACTACATGCTTTGCCTTGCACAAAACAGCGTGTATGGAAAATGTTCTCACGTTGTTGTTCGTTCTCCACGCTTTGCAAACTTAGGCTACATTTGATACTAGAATCTCACCTTCAACAGCGTATTCAAATTCTTCCTCCTTTTCACTGGCAGAGGTGTCGGATTCCTCATCTTTCTCATCTTCTGACTCTATGTCACCATTTGCACTCAACACCATTGTATGTCGGTTAGGGCATTGACTAGCTATGTGACCACGTCCCAAGCACTTAAAGCACTTGATGTCCCTTGCATGATTTGGATTGGCAACATATTTTCCTTTGCTTGATTCACTGATGGGTTTGTTAAACTTAACAGAAGCGTTTTGATCCTTCAAACGGTTAGAAAAATCTCTTTTGCTCGTACCTTGTCCCCACTTGGAAGTGTTTGCGAAGTTGGAGTAGGTCCGTATGGAGCCTTTCTTCTTGAGTTGTTTTTCTATTTTAATTGCAACATGGACCATGTCGTCACCTCGACATAGTGTTGAAGCTCCACCACATTAGCAATTTCTCGATTTAACCCAGCTAGGAATCTGGCCATCGTTGCCTCACGGCCCTCTTCCACGTTCGCACGAATCATTGCGATTTCCATTTCTTTGAAATAATCTTCTACACTTCGGTGGCCTTGTGTAAGATTTTGCAACTTTTGGTATAACTCTCGATGGTAAAAAGATGGAATAAATCTCTTTCTCATCACCGCTTTCATTTCGAGCCATGTAGAAATCGACCTTTCTCCATTACGTCTTCGATTGGTTGTTAGTTGATCCCACCACACCATGGCGTAACTGGAGAATTCGATTGTTGCCAACTTGACTTTCTTGGTCTCCGAGTAGTTGTGGCAGCCAAACACCAACTCGATTTTCTTTTCCCACTCCGGTACATTGCAGACTGGTTGCCGTTCGGGCCTTTCCTCCATATTTTGGTTTGGACTTCTCGACATAAGAAAGTCTTTCTTTTTTTTAAAAAACCTCACCACAAATCTCACTAGTCACTCAGAAAAGGAAAAAAAATATTGAACACTCACACTCGTGTTTCACTCAATTTTCGGCTTTTTCTCTAATGAGTCACTCGTGCCTTTTACCACTCGAATCCACCTCTCAAAATTTTGGAAGGTTGCCTTAGACTTATTAACAACTTGTAGGTCGGCTTCAAGGGGTTTAAACAAAGGAAAAATCATTTTGGGTAAAGGTAGGCTAAATAAAAATAAATAAATAAAATGTTGGGGAATGGTGGCGTTGGGATTGAACAGATGGCACAAAATAATGGTTAAAATGCTTCTTGAATGATCAGGGTAGGAAGATGAAAAGTAATGGTTTCGAAAAACTCAGAAATTAAGGAGAAGAATGGAGAAACTAACAAAATCACAAAACTTCACTTTTTTCGTATTTTTTTCTTTTTTTCTTTTTACTTCAAATATAACAGAATAAATACAAAGGAAATGACATACAAATTTTTTTTTGAATTTTTTTGAATTTTTTATATTTTTTTATGAACCTACTTTCGGGATTGAATAAGAACGTCAGTGCTCCTCATTTTCTAGCTCTAATACCAAATGATACGAACCACCTCGGGTTGAGTCGAGTCGTATTTAAATTTTCCTGATCGTCTACGAAGGAGTAATATTTGTCGTGTTTAAAAGAAAGGAAAAATGGTTATGTTCTGGTAAATGGTAGCCTCTTGGGTTGAAGAAGAATTAGGTAGATGAATGGTTTGATGGTTGAAACAAGAAAGAACCCTTAATATAAGATTAAGGACCCAAATCTTATAGGTTTCAAAGGAAAGGTTAAATTGAATTAAAACTGAGACCCACTATCTAGCAAGATAGGAACCTACGGTATTGATTTGAATGCCACACCCAAAAGGATGATAAGTTCAAGAACAAATTCAGATTAACGCCACTAGTTGAAAGATAAGTCAATTTGAACCTTGGAGAATTAAGAGATTGGATAACTCACAATTTGAAAATTTCATAAAGCATCAAAAGTCCCTTCTACAAGCTAAAAACAAGGTATATATAGTGTTTACATGTGGTTAGCTGAAGAGTCATATGAATTCAGCTTTATTATGCATTTAAATGGCTGAAATAAAATCTAATCAATAGGTAAAACTCTTGAATTCCTCTAGCCAAATAACAGCAACTTTATGGCTCCTAATGAGCTGATTTCAATGAGTTTGAATGCTTGGTTCCATGCTTTCTTAGTAGCCGAATAGTCACCAGCAACTTAATGAGAAGTTGTAACTCGTTTGTGATCTTTTAAGCCTCAAATGGTTATGGAAGATGAATAGGCTACTGCCGAAATTAGTGGAGATGTAATGCTTCCATCAATGATCATAACAGCTCCCTTTAATGTTAAATAATGCTTCCCCATGTGTGTAACCGTTTTCACTTGAAAAGTCGCATTAACTCTTTGTAACATCCCTTGAGTGTAACGGTTTTCAGCTGAAAAGTTTCCTACATTCAAACACATTAAACAAACAAATTAATCACATTAAAACACTTATTAAACACTACTTTAACTTAAACACATTAAACACTAGACTTTATTGAATGAACTAAAAGTTAAGACTTCAATTAATGCAGCAACTAGTTAATTTATGGAAGCAGAATTAAATTAACTTAAACTTATGCTTCATTAAAACATCCTAGTAACTAGATTAATTAATAAGCCTCTTATTAAATTAACTTAAACTCGGGCTTCATTAAAACATCCTAGTAACTAGATTAATTAATAAGCCTCTTATTAAACACAACTTATTTAATTAAACTAAACACCTTTATTTAAAGCTAATTTAAAAGTTTTTAAAAATAAAAATGCATGAATTAAATCAAGCTAAACACAAGCTGAATGAGCCGAATATGAGCTTATTTCAACTTGCAAAAACATGCGCATTGGGCTTAATAAGTTAGCCCGATTCTCCTCGCTTTGTCCAACCATTAACTTGCTCCACTTTTGCTCAACTAAGGCCGTAATAGCCTCCTTGAAACGTTTTGCACATGCTCGGGTGATGGGTCCTTGTGGCAACTCTAATGGTTCTTTATTGGAACTTGGTGTGACCCCGATCATGGCCGTATCAGGAAGCATTATTCAACATTAAAAGGAACTTTTTGAACTTTTGAACTTTGAATATATTTTATGAACTTTTTGTTCATTGAGTGAGATTATTCTCCTCTCTATCTTTCGTACGAGTTTTGATTTCGACTTGTCAAGTTTTCTTGCTTGTGGGTCAATCGTTCTCTTCCATCAACTTATACCATAGGTTCTTATCTTTATAGATAACGGGTCTTGGTCCATCATCGACTACCACTTTTCCACCTTAAACAAATAGAGAACCCGGGGTGACACTTTATTAGTGTTGAATCAATTCTTTGTTTAAGTTCTTTCATCCATTCCCATCAACTATCACCCATCATTTATCTAACCCATCATTTATCCATCTATCCAATTCCATTACCATCAGCCTATCATTGTTTGTTCAACCTTAAACCGAATCCTATCTTCTTTCCCTTCATCTTAAACTGAACCTATCCTTTTAATAATCCAAATCAACTTTTTCATTTAAACACCTCCATTCCTAACTTAAACCCACCTTCTAAACAAATTCACCTAAAGCTTCTGCAAACTCATCCTTATTTATCCTATTATTTTCTGAAGACTTGATTCCTCGTAGACGATTGGGCAACTCAAATACGTTTCGACTCACCCCGAGGCGATCGTATCATTGGGGTTGGGAATAGAGAAGAAGAATGGAATCAACAAGTACCTTGCAAAACTTTCAAAATAAACTTCACTTCTTTTTTTAATATTCATTTTTTTAATTTTTGAATTTTTTTATAACTCAAAATGCACGAAATAATACAAATAATAACTCAAATTACAACTTTGAACTTTTTTTTGAATTTTTTTATTCCTTCACAAACCTATTTCGGCTCTCGTTCATCGTCGAAACTCTTGTTTTGTAGTTCTAATACCAAATGATACGATTCGCCTCGGGGTGAGTCGAGTCGTATGCGAGTTTGCCTGATTGTCTATGAAGGAGTATCTTTTGATTTGTTTAAAAGAAAGGAAAATGGTTATATTTTCGTAAATGGCAGCAAATTGGGTTGGATTAAAATAGTTGGATGAATGGAATGATGGTTGAAACAAGAAAGAACCCTTAATATTAAGGACCCGGATCTTATAGGTTTCAAAGGGATGGTTGAATTGGATAAAAACCTCGAACCACTATGATACAAACCGCCTCGGGTTGAGACTCTTCATTTGGTTGGTGACTTTTTGGTTGATTATGGAGAACTCAAAGGATTTTGACAAACAATTTAATTCAAGAGTTAATCACATTGAAGATGGAAGTTACATGGCTAGAATTCCAAAGAATGAGACTCTTCATTTGGTTGGTGACTTTTCAGTTGATTATGGAGAACTCAAAGGATTTTGACAAACAATTTAATTCAAGAGTTGCTCACATTAAAGATGGGAGTTTTATGGCTAGAATTCCAAAGGGTGAGACTCTTCATTTGAAATCATTATTAGCCTCATTAAAAGTGGCCATTCTAGCCTCATTTGATACTATATATACATGTAATCAACATATTGTGGAGGAACTTTTTGAACTTTTGAACTTTGAATATATTTTATGAACTTTTGTTCATTGAGTGAGATTATTCTCCTCTCTATCTTTCGTACGAGTTTCAATTTTGACTTATCAAGTTTTCTTGCTTGTGGCGTCAATCATTCTCTTCCATCAACTTATATCATAGGTTCTTATCTTTATAGATAACGGGTCTTGGTCCATCATCCGACTACCATTTTTCCACCTTAAACAAATATAGAACCCGGGGTGACACTTTATTAGTGTTGAATCAATTCTTTGTTTAAGATCTTTCATCCATTCCCATCAACTATCACCTATCATTTATCTAAACCATCACTTATCCATCTATCCAATTCCATTACCATCAGCCTATCATTGTTTGTTCAACCTTAAACCAAATCCCATTTTTTTCCCTTCATCTTAAAATGAACCTTAAAGTGAAGTTTTGTGATTTTGTTAGTTTCTCCATTCTTCTCCTCAATTTCTGAGTTTTTCGAAACCATTACTTTTCATCTTCCTACCTCGATCATTCAAGAAGCATTTTAACCATCATTTTGTGCCATCTGTTCAATCCCAATGCCACAATTCCCCAACATTTTATTTATTTATTTATTTTATTTAGCCTACCTTTACCCAAAACGATTTTTCCTTTGTTTAAACCCCTTGAAGCCGACCTACAAGTTGTTAATAAGTCTAAGGCAACCTTCCAGAATTTTGAGAGGTGGATTCGAGTGGTAAAAGGCATGAGTGACTCATTAGAGAAAAACCCGAAATTTGAGTGAAACACGAGTGTGAGCGTTCAATATTTATTTTTTTCTTTTCCGAGTGACTAGTGAGATTTGTGGTGAGGTTTTTTTAAAAAAAAGAAAGACTTTCTTATGTCGAGAAGTCCAAACCGAAATATGGAGGAAAGGCCCGAACGGCAACCAGTCTGCAATGTACCGGATCTTAATCTTCAAGCCCTATTGAGTGAGGTTGAGCGTCTATTCGACCGCAAGCTCGAACCCATTCAAGAGAGACTAGATCATGTTGAAGAGAGAGCCCAACGAGAGAGAAATCCTCGAGGTCCACGAAGGGAACGAGGCAGCCCAAGGTTCCAAGAAGATGATCCCTTTACTAGTGAATCCGAAAGCGACCAAGGGTCTAATTTAAGTGATCAGCGGAGGACCGAGGCCGAAGGGGACGAGAACAAGTGGACGAAGATTTGAAGAACATTAAGCTTTCCATACCACCCTTCCAAGGAAAGTCCGATCCGGAGGCATATTTGGAGTGGGAAAAGAAAATCGAGTTGGTGTTTGACTGCCACAACTACTCGGAGACCAAGAAAGTCAAGTTGGCAGCAATCGAATTCTCCGATTACGCCATGGTGTGGTGGGATCAACTAACAACCAATCGAAGACGTAATGGAGAAAAGCCAATTTCTACATGGCTTAAAATGAAAGAGGTGATGAGAAAGAGATTTATTCCATCTTTTTACCATCAGGAGTTATACCAAAAATTGTAAAATCTTACACAAGGCCACTGAAGTGTAGAAGATTATTTTAAAGAAATGGAAATCGCAATGATTCGTGCGAATGTGGAAGAGGACCGAGAAGCAACAATGGCCAGATTTCTAGCCGGGTTAAATCAAGAAATTGCTAATATGATGGAGCTTCAACACTATGTCGAGGTGAACGACATGGTCCATGTTGCAATTAAAATAGAAAAACAACTCAAGAAGAAAGGCTCCATAGGGACCTATTCCAACTCTGCAAACACTTCCAAGTGGGGACAAGGTACGAGAAAAAGAGATCTTTCTAACCGTTTGAAGGATCAAAACGCTTCTGTTAAGTTTAACAAACACATCGATGAATCAAGTAAAGGAAAAGAAGTTGCCAATCCAAATCATGCAAGGGACATCAAGTGCTTTAAGTGCTTGGGACGTGATCACATAGCTAGTCAATGCCCTAACCGATGTACAATGGTGTTGAGAGCCAATGGTGACATAGAGTCGAAAGATGAGAAAGATGAGGAATCCGACACCTCTGCCAGTGAAAAAGAGGAAGAATTTGAATACACTGTTGAAGGTGAGATTCTAGTGATCAAACGTAGCCTAAGTTTGCAAAGCATGGAGAATGAACAACAACGTGAGAACATTTTCCATACACGCTGTTTTGTGCAAGGCAAAGCATGTAGTCTTATTGTGGATGGCGGAAGTTGTACCAATGTTGCTAGTACATTAATGGTGGAGAAACTTGGTTTGGCCACAACGAAACATCCTTGTCCATACAAGCTTCAGTGGCTTAACGGAGGAGGGGAGTTAAAGGTGACTAAATAAGTGTTGGTTCCGTTTTCCATTGGAAAATATAAAGATGAAGTTCTTTGCGACGTGGTTCCCATGCATGTTGGGCACTTATTGCTAGGCCGTCCATGGCAATTCGATCGAAAGGTGATACATGACGGCTACACCAACCGATACACCTTCAAGCATTTAGGCAAAAACATCACTTTGGTACCTTTGACACCGAGACAAGTATACGAAGATCAAGTGAAATTGCGAGACTCAATTGAAAAATTCAAAGAGAGTGAAAATAAAGAAAAGAGTGAAAAAGTGTGTGAAAATTCGAGTGGAAAGAAAAGAGGGAAACAAGAGGTAAAAATGAGAGACAAGAATAAAGATCAAGAGAAAAAAATGAAAAATGAAAAATCAAGTGCAAAAATGAGTGTGTATGCAAAAGAGAGTGACATTCGAAAATCTTTCATGTTGAGGCAGCCCCTACTTGTACTCATGTACAAGGAATCTTATTTGAATATTAATGAGTTAGATGCTGCTTTACCTTCTTCTATTGTTTCTCTCTTGTAGGAATTTGAAGATGTATTTCCCGACGAAATTCCAAGTGGCTTACCACCTATTTAGGGAATAGAACATCAAATCGACTTCATTCCCGGTGCATCCATACCGAACCAACCAGCCTATCGTAGCAATCTCGAAGAGACCAAGGAATTGCAAAAACAAGTGAATGAACTTCTTGAGAAGGGATTCATCCGCGAGAGCCTTAGTCCGTGCGCAGTTCCGATTTTGTTAGTGCTGAAAAAGGATGGGACTTGGCGAATGTGTGTTGATTGTCGTGCTGTAAACAAAATCACGATAAAATATCGTCATCCAATACCGCGTCTTGATGATATGCTCGATGAACTAAGTGGAGCTCAATTGTTTTCCAAAATCGATCTCAAAAGCGGTTACCATCAGATTCGGATGTTTGAGGGAGATGAGTGGAAAACAGCGTTTAAAACTAAACACGGTTTGTACGAGTGGTTGGTAATGCCATTCGGTCTCACTAACGCTCCTAGTACCTTTATGCGTTTAATGAACCATGTTCTTCGTGCTTATATTGGTAAATTCTGTGTGGTGTACTTTGATGACATTCTTGTTTATAGTAGATCTTTAGATGATCATTTGAAGCATTTACGAGCTATTCTTGATGCATTGCGCAAGGAAACATTATATGCTAATCTTAAGAAGTGCACATTTTGTTCTAACAAAGTCATTTTCTTAGGATTTGTTGTTAGCTCTCAAGGACTTGAAGTAGATCAAGAAAAGGTGAAAGCTATTCGAGAATGGCCTAGACCGACCAGCATAAGTCAAGTATGAAGTTTCCATGGCTTGGCGAGTTTCTACCGGCTCTTTGTTCCAAATTTCAGCACATTGGCCGCACCTCTCACAAGTGTGATTAAAAAGAATTCTACCTTCTTTTGGAGCGAGGAACAAGAGAAATCTTTTATTTCACTTAAAGATCATTTAACTAATGCCCCATTACTTTTATTACCTGATTTTGAAAAAAACATTTGAAATTGAATGTGATGCCTCAGGTATTGGGATTGGTGCTGTGTTGACTCAAGAAGGAAAGCCCGTGGCGTATTTTAGTGAAAACCTAAGTGGCGCACCATTGAATTACCCAACATATGATAAGGAAATGTACGTTTTGATTCGAGCATTGGAAACATGGCAACACTATTTGTGGCCGAAGGAGTTTGTCATCCATTCGGACCATGAATCGCTCAAACACATCAAAGGACAACACAAGCTTAACAAAAGGCACACAAAATGGGTAGAATTTCTTGAATCCTTTCCTTATGTTATTCGATATAAAAAGGGTAAGGAAAATATTGTGGCTGATGCACTATCTCGTCGATATACTTTATTAAATCATTTGGATTCAAAATTGCTTGGTTTTGCATTTTTGAAAGATTTGTATATTTTTATGCTAATTTTGGAGATGTGTATAAATTGTGTGAACATGTTGCTGTTGATAAGTTTTTCAGGTTTAATGGCTTCCTTTTTCGAGAAGGTAAGCTTTGTATTCCGCAAAGTTCTGTGCGAGAGTTACTTGTACTCGAGGCACATGGTGGTGGACTTATGGGCCATTTTGGCATTGCAAAGACTTAGCCGTTCTGCAAGAACATTTCTTGTGGCCATGAATGAAACGAGATGTCGAGAAAATTTGTTCGCGATGTGTGGCTTGTAAAAAAGGCAAAATCAAAGGTTAACCCACATGGGCTTTACATGCCATTGCCTATTCCCGAAGGGCCTTGGGTTGATCTATCTATGGATTTTATCTTAGGATTACCGTGAACTCAAATCGGAAAAGACTCCATTTGTGTAGTCGTAGATCGATTTTCAAAAATGTCGCATTTTATTGCTTTTTTGAAAACTGATGATGCTGTTAATATTGCTAACATTTTCTTTAAAGAAATTGTTAGGTTGCATGGAATTCCGAAGACAATAGTATCTGATCGTGATGCAAAGTTTCTTAGTCATTTTTTGAGGACACTTTGGAGTAAGCTAGGCATGAAGCTCTTATTCTCTATGACATGTCATCCCCAAACGGATGGTCAAACTGAAGTGGTGAATCGCATCCTATCCACACTACTACGAGCCATAATCCGCAAAAGTCTCAAGTCGTGGGAGGAGTGTCTACCTCACATAGAGTTTGCTTATAACTGAACTATTCACTCTGCTACTAAATTCTCTCCATTCGAAATAGTTTACGGTTTTAATCCTTTATCCCCTCTAGACTTAATCTCATTACCTAACGATCAAATTGTTAATGTAGATGCCAAGAGGAAAGCGGACTATGTGAAACACTTACATCAAAAGGTTAAAGCTAATATCGAGGCTCGATCGGAGCAATATGTGCATAAGGCCAACAAAGGGCGAAAGCAAGTCATATTTGAACCCGGGGATTGGGTGTGGGTTCACATGAGGAAGGAACGATTTCCAGCTCAAAGAAGGTCCAAATTATTACTGCGTGGTGATGGTCCATTCCAAGTATTGGAGCAAATCAACGACAATTCCTATCGACTAGACCTTCCGGGTGAGTTTAATATAAGTGCAACTTTTAATGTGTCTCATCTATCTCTCTTTGGTGCAGATTTCGATTTGAGGACAAATCACTTTGAAGAGGGGGAGGATGATACGGCCATGATCCGGGTCACACCAAGTTCCAACAAAGAACCATTAGAGTTGCCACAAGGACCCATCACCCAAGCACGTGCAAAACGTTTCAAGGAGGCTATTACGACCTTAGTTGAGCAAAAGTGGAGCAAGTTAATGGTTGGACAAAATGAGGAGAATCGGGCTAACTTAATAAGCCCAATGCGCATGTTTTTGTAAGTTGAAATAAGCTCATATTCGGCCCATTCAGCTTGTGTTTAGCTTGATTTAATTCATGCATTTTTATTTTTAAAAACTTTTAAATTAGCTTTGAATAAAGGTGTTTAGTTTAATTAAATAAGTTGTGTTTAATAAGAGGCTTATTAATTAATCTAGTTACTAGGATGTTTTAATGAAGCCTGAGATAAGTTAATTTAATAAGAGGCTTATTAATTAATCTAGTTACTAGGATGTTTTAATGAAGCATGAGTTTAAGTTAATTTAATTCTGCTTCCATAAATTAACTAGTTGCTGCATTAATTGAATTCTTAACTTTTAGTTCATTTAATAAAGTCTAGTGTTTAATGTGTTTAAGTTAAAGTAGTGTTTAATAAGTGTTTTAATGTGATTAATTTGTTTGTTTAATGTGTTTGAATGTAGGAAACTTTTCAGCTGAGAACCGTTACACTCGAGGGATGTTACAAAGAGTTAATGTGACTTTTCAAGTGAAAACAGTTACACACATGGGGAAGCATTATTTAATATTAAAGGGAGCTGTTATGATCATTGATGGAAGCATTACATCTCCATTAATTTCGGCAGCAGCCTATTCATCTTCCATAACCATTTGAGGCTTAAAAGATCACACAAGAGTTATAACTTCTCATTAAGTTGCTGGTGACCATTCGGCTACTAAGAAAGCATGAAACCAAGCATTCAAACTCATTGAAATCGGCTCATTAGGAGCCATAAAGTTGCTGTTATTTGGCTGGACGAATTCAAGAGTTTTACCTATTGATTAGATTTTATTTCAACCATTTAAATGCATAATAAAGCTGAATTCATATGACTCTTCAGCTAACCACATGTAAACACTATATATACCTTGTTTTTAGCTTCTAGAAGGGACTTTTGATGCTTTATGAAATTTTCAGATTGTGAGTTATCCAATCTCTTAATTCTCCAAGGTTCAAATTGACTTATCTTTCAACTAGTGGCGTCAATCTGAATTTGTTCTTGAACTTATCATCCTTTTGGGTATGGCGTTCAAATCAATACCGTAGGTTCCTATCTTGCTAGATAGTGGGTCTCGGTTTTAATTCAATTTAACCTTTCCTTTGAAACCTATAAGATTCGGGTCCTTAATCTTATATTAAGGGTTCTTTCTTGTTTCAACCATCAAACCATTCATCTACCTAATTCTTCTTCAACCCAAGAGGCTGCCATTTACCAAAACATAACCACTTTTTCCTTTCTTTTAAACACGACAAATATTACTCCTTCATAGACGATCAGGAAAAATTAAATACGACTCGACTCAACTCGAGGCGGTTCGTATCACACTATCTAGCAAGATAGGAACCTCGGTATAAAGGTTTGAATGCCACACCCGAATGGATGATAAGTTCGAAACAAAGTCAGTTTGATGCCACTAGCTACTAGATAAGTCAATTTGAACCTTGAAGAATAATGAGAGTAGATAACTCACAATAAGAAAATTTCATTAAAGATCAAAAGTCCCCTCAATATGACTAGTTACACATATTTATAGTGATAGAAAAACTAGCTGAAAAGTCACATCTTAATTTGCTAATTAAAATGAAATTAAACTCAAGACTCTTTATATTATTGTAACAACTTAACTCCTTACTTGAATTCACTTTAAATCAGCTTGAATGTCCTTCTTGAATGCTTTAAAATGTCCCTTGAGTTGTCCTTGGCTAGCCGAAAAGGCACCAGCAACCAATGGTGTTTTGAATGTTTGTTATTATCTTCTAAATGAGCCAAAAAAACTGCTGGTAAGTGAAGAGGTTGCTGCCGAATTTAAGAGGAGTTAAAATGCTCCTTAAAACTCCTTAATTTGATGTATTAAGCATCCCTTGTAACAGTCACTTCATTTGTAACCAAAATCAACTAAAAGTCACTTCAATCAATGTTGTAACAGCCTTGTAAAGTAACAGTTGTGAGCTGAAAAGTTCCTGCATTAAACACACTAAAAATGAACTTAATAAACACAAATGAACACTAATAAACTCTAACACATTAAACACTTGACTTTATTAAATGAACTAAAAGTTAAGACTTCAATTAATGCAGCAACTAGTTAAATTATGGAAGCAGAATTAAACTAACTTAAACTCATGCTTCATTAAAACATCCTAGTAACTAGATTAATTAATAAGCCTCTTATTAAACACAACTTATTTATTTAAACTAAATGTAAGAACCGATTATTACTCGGGCCCATACCAAAATTAAAACAAAAAATAAATAAAATATAAAATTCTAAAATTAAAGTGTCCATAGTCCATTTACATTTAAAGTCCACATGGCCCAAATTAGGACCCAAATAAACAAACTCAATAAACAAACCCCAACCCAATGCTGGAACCGGCCCGAATGCCCAAATAATTTCGGCAGACCGAAACCCTAAGGGTTCCAGAAACCGTTTTGCGCCGCGCGCGTGCCTCCACCCGCGCCACCACGGGCTCGCTCCTCCACGTCGGCTCGCCTCCGTACAGCGCCACGCACGCCCGTACTTGCACAAAGAAAGGATGAACGACAGCAAATAAAAAGAAAAAAATGATTGTATTTTGAGGGATTATTCTATTTTCGAATTCAGTTATAAAAAACAAAGCAAAAAACACTGTAAGGGTTCATGATTTTTTTGAATACAGATACCAAAGCAGAGGTATTTTCTTATTTTTTTCAGCATATTTTCATCTTGAATATACTACATACATAGAAAGAGAATAAAAATGGAAACTTTTACCTTTTCATGACGATCGGAGTCCCAAATCCGAAGCGTCTTTGGCCGTTGTTGAAATTTCAGTGGGTCTTTTGGTGGTTTCAAGTTAGGATTCGGGTTTAGGGGATTTCAAAAGGCTAAAATAGCCTTCCTAGGTCTCTTCGACCGCTCTATGCGGTGGCAAAAACAGAGGAGTCTGACGGCTCGGTGACGGGGCTAGGTCGGAGCCCCGGAGAGCTTTCAGAGTGTTTTGATCTTTTTTTTAGAAACAGTTTTAAAATGATTTTTGTTAAGATTTTTGCTATTTAAGGCCGAGTAATACGATGTCATTTGGGAGCGAGGCATTAAGCCCTAAAACGGCGTCCTTTTAAGGCCAAAACCCGCGTGTTGACCCGACCCGAGGGAAGGATCCGCGTGTTTTTGACTAAGGCGCTTTTTGCGTCCTTAGTCCTTCCGCATTTTTAGGTTTTTTAATTAAGTTTTTCTTTTATTTGAATTTATTCTAGTAATTTTGCGCATTTTTGATTTAATCCTTGTTTTAATGCTGCGTTTAATAGGTTAAGTAAAATTGCGCTTTTAGTCCCCTTTAATTCACGCGCCTAGCGTTCTAGTCCTTTTTTTAATTTCTTTTAATTTGTTGCTTTTAGCTCTCTAATTTTGCTCTGATTTCTATATAGTCCTTTAATTATTTTATTTAATTATTTGTTTATTTTCTCTAATTATTCCTTTTAAATTAATATTAAATATTATATTTTAAATGGTTCTTAATATTATTTATTTCTATATGCCACTTTCATTAAAATTTTTTATATACATATATATAATTTATATCAAATTATTTTATATATATATATTTGATTTCACGTTATTTTATAAACATTTTCTTTCAGATATTCATGCATATATATTTTTTCTTTTAAATCAGTTTATGTATATAATCTGTCTCTTTAAAAGACCCTATTTTAAATTTTATTTATTTATTCAAAATGCTTTCACATGTCATCATTATTTTATTTTATATCGAGTTTTTTATTAAATGTGTATTATTTAAATTGTCGCATACTAGATGTTCACTTGTTTGTTATTGTATAGATTATATTTCTTAATTTGTAACCATTAATTATTTGTGATTCATCATTGTAATATTTTTGTGTATGTATTGCTACTCTGCTTTGTATATTATCATTCCATTGCGATTTATTTGTTAAAGAAAATCGAGTTTGATGTCATTCAAGTTTTAAAAAAAATCATTCCATTCAAAGGTTTAAAATAAAGCATTGCTCGTGTTTGGAAGTTACGAGAAAATCGTGCCCTAATTCACTGGGTTCCGATTTTTCTCGTTAAATTCTAGCAACCGAGTCCCCTTTTCATTTTTAAATTGAAATATTTTAAATAAAAAACTTATCCTCGGGAATTTGAGACATTGCGTCCTAACTCACTGGATGTGATGTTTTATCATCTCGAGGTAAGAATTTCAAAAAAAATAAAGGCATTCTGTATTCGAGAATTTTGAGAAATTGTGCCCTAACTTACTGGGTTCCAATTTTTCATAAAGCGCAAATAACCGAATACCCTTTTCAAAATTTCTTACGGGGGTTTTAAAAATCAAAAAATAATTTTAATTTCAAGAATTTAAGTTGTTGTACCCTAACTCACTGAGTATGACATTTTATTTCTTCGAAATAAGAGGGTTTTAGCATTCAATGTAATTCCGATCAAATGTTTTAAGCAAACGGATCGTAATCTAGAATCTGATGCAGTCCGCCTCAGGAGAGTCAGACTGTATCATCTGGTATCAGAGCTATTAAAACGAGGAGCGCGTTAAAAAAGTTGTATTTTATTCTTCTTGTATTTCCATTATATTGTATTTGAAAAAAACGAAAATTTGAAAAAAAATAAAAAAAGAAGTAAAAAAAAAGTGTGGAAATTTTTGAAAGTTTGCAAAAAAAAAAAAGAAGTGTGGAAATTTTTGAAAGTTTGCAAGTCCTTGTTTCATTTTCATCCTTCTTACCCCATTCCTTCAAAATCACAATGCTCCACACCCCCCAAATTTTTTTTTCTTTTAGCCTACCCGATACCTAATGTTTACCCTTGAAACCCCTTTGAAGTCGACCCTCAAGCAGCAAATAAGTCTTTCGAAACAAAGTACGAATTTGTGAGAGCGAGAGAGAGCGGTAAAAGGCACGAGTGTATTCATCAAAGCAAAAGCCTTATACGAGTGAAACACGAGTGTGAGCGATTTTTTGTTGTGAGTGACTTGTGATGTTTTTGTGGTAAGGTACTCTAAATTTTGTCTGTTTATTTCTCTTCTTTATAATAGTTTCTTTTTCAGCAACAAAAATGTCGCAAGAAGGGTTCTCAGCCGCCGACTTCCAATACTTGTTGAGCGAACTGGAAAGTATGTTTGATCGGAAGATTTCATCAAGTCAAAGAACGGAGTCAAGTCCTTCACAGCGATATACATCCCGAGACTATTCGCGAAGAGACTCCTATCAAGACTCATGTTCGTCGAGGCTTTCGAGACGGAGAGAAGCAAGATATGAGTTCGAATCTTTTCGAGGCGACGAACGAAAAGAAAGCTATAAATATTCATCTATGAAAGATAATTTTCGAAGTAATTCCCATCAGTATTCGTATTCAAGGCAAAGCAAAACAAATAACGAGTTTGAAGACTTTTACGGTGACGACCAAGAAAGCATGAGTTATACATCTTATGATTCAAAGAAGTCCCGTACGAAGAAACTTTCATGAGGAATTGCTCAAGATATCTATGACAACATTCTTTCGATCCTTAGAGGGTAAATTACTGAAATACCCCTCGGTTGCAAAAAAATTACCGAAATACCCTTAGAGGGTAAATTACCGAAGTACCCCTGGGTTACAAAATTACCGAAATACCCTTAGAGGGTAAATTACTGAAATACCCCTGGGTTACAAAAATTACTGAAATACCCTTAGAGGGTAAATTACCGAAATACCCCTGGGTTGCAAAAATTACCGAAATACCCTTAGAGGGTAAATTACTGAAATACCCCTCGGTTGTAAAAAAATTACCGAAATACCCTTAGAGGGTAAATTACTGAAATACCCCTCGATTGCAAAAAAATTACCGAAATACCCTTAGAGGGTAAATTACCGAAGTACCCATGGGTTGCGAAATTACCGAAATACCCTTGGAGGGTAAGTTATCGAAACACCTTTGGGTTGCGAAATTATCGAAATACCCGTGGAGGGTAAATTACTGAAATACCCCTGGGTTACAAAATTATCGAAATACCCTTAGAGGGTAAATTACTAAAATACCCCTGGGTTGTAAAAAATTACTGAAATACCCTTAGAGGGTAAATTACCGAAATACCCCTGGGTTGCAAAAATTACCGAAATACCCTTAGAGGGTAAATTACCTAAAATACCATTTATGGGCCAAATTGAAATATGTTACTATATGGGCCGATTGATATTTTGCTATGTGGGCCGTGTAATATTTGATATATGTGCCAAGTGTTAAAAGTGATAGTTTGGGCCTCACGTGTTTAATGGGCCAAATTTGCTAGATTGATTTATGGGCCAAACTTGCTAGATCGTTTAATGGGCCAAATTTGCTAGATTGATTAACGGACCAAAATTTGCTAGATCGATTAATGGGCCAAAATTTGCTAGATCGCTTAATGGGCCAACTTGTATCATGGGCCTTATAATGAAATTATTCTATGAATATTGTTATGCTTTGTATATGCATACATGATTGCATGGGTTGGGATAAAATTGAAGAGAAGTGCTAGTGGCTCTGCCACAATCTAGTTCGGTGACTCTGTCACAATCCAGTTCGGTGGCTCTGCCTCAATCTAGTTCGGTGACTCTGTCACAAATTGATAACTTGTAATATGGGCTTTTTGTTGAAATTTACCTTATGAATATATTGTTATGCATTATATATATATATATATATATATACACACATGACTGCATGGGTTGGGATAATTGACGAAGAGAAGAAAGGCCTGTTGCCAAAATCTAGTTCGGTGGCTCTACCACAAATATTTTAAATGGCTTAATGCCTCTAGTTCGGTGACTCTGTCACAATCTAGTTCGGTGGCTCTGCCACAAATATAATTTTAATTGGCTTAATGCCTGCTATTGGTGTGTTGGCGGGGTGGGTTGACTTGATCCCCACAGGTGTGATGGTTGGTACGGGTGGTGTGTAGCGGATGGAAATTAGGCTTGGTTGGGAATTGCATATCACATGCATATTATGTTCATGTTATTATGTTATAATTGTAAATGGGTTTAGGCCCAAAATATTGCTATGTGTGTTCCGACCCAGTGGATGATGGTAAGGGGATTACACACTGAGTTCTTGTAACTCACCCCCCTTTCTCTCAACCTTTTCAGGTAATGCTCAGTGACGTGGACTTGGGCCCTGGATGACTTGGTGGAGACCATACTTTAGAAATGGTTTATTTGGACTTCAGACTTATTTCTTGTTTATTTTATTACTCTACTATTTGGGGTTAAATGTTGTAATAAGGCCTAGGATTTTCTTTCAAAATGCTTCTGCAACTCTATTCCCAAACATCCCATTTTCGTAAATTGTTTATTTCAAATATGTTTTCACAACCAAAAGGTCTTTAAAGATAATTACGTTTTCAAGTAGATAACAATTGCTTAAGTGTTTTGGGTTTTAACAAAGAGGCCGTAATTCTCGAACAAGTTTTTAACAATCTCAAAGATGGTTTAAAAAAAAAAACTTCCATGTGACACGTCAAATTCGGGCTTAACTTCTAGGCCGGGTTTGGGGTGTTACAATTAAATGGTATCAGAGCACAGTTTGCAAAACTCGGCTGTGGTTTGGGTTCAAAAATATTTTCCAAAGCTATTTGAATTATATGTTTTAAAGGAAGTATGGCATCACGAGTATCCGACACCAAGTCAAGTAAGTATATGTTATCATTTTATGATTATGATTATTGTGATATGACCGTAGAAATACTCTAGAACTTTTGGCTTTAGGAGTAAAAACTATAGAGATTGAGACCCTAGGATGCATTTTGCGAAAACCACTTCAACTCTTATACTCCATAAGACATTGTTTAATAAACGTCGAATAGTATATTGATTCATAAGACTTATAATCAGATTAAATCGACATTAGTGAACATGAGTGCTAGAGGACGTGGACGTGATAGAGGCCGAAGTGCTAGGGCTAGACCTTCAGCACTGAGGCATGTGCCCGAAAGGGGGGCGCTGGCAGTGTCAGTGGCTAAGACGGGATCTCATAATCGAACTAAGGTTGATGAGATGACTCAATTAGTTATGGAGTTATTTGAAGAGGTTAAAGGAATTGGTGAAGCACTTCGAGTTGGGAGTGTGGACTGTAGGAAGAAAAGAGATCGTGATTCTTTTGGGTCGCAGTGTCGTTCTGTCAAGCATGTCAAAGCACGTCCAAACTTTTCAGTTTGCGGTTATGTAGAAAGCATCATCCTAGAAAATGCTGAAGGAGGTCAGGAGCATGTATGAGATGCGGGTCTAAGGAGCATAAGGCTCGGGATTGTTTCATCACCACCAAGTCAGGTATGTTTTGGTTGGATGTGATGATTGAGTGTAGGAAAATTTTAAGTATAAGTGGGAGACGACTGCTTGCTTCTGTGGTTAGATGTTTGGTTGTAAAAGAGGATTCAGGATTATGTTAAAATTACATTAGTGTTATTAAGATCAGAGTGCGCAGCGAAAGCATAGTGGTGATTTGAGCGGTACGTTTAGTAGTTAATTGGAAATTTCGAGGACGAAATTTTCTTTAAGGAGGGTAGAATTGTAACATCCCGAAATTGGGCCTAGTAGGATTGGGCCCATTGGGCCTTGGGCATAGGAGTGTTTAAAATTTTTGAGAACAAGAGAATGACATCATTTCAAGTTGGACTTATTAAGAAGATGACTTTAGAAAGTTACGGGATTCTATAAAGTTTCGAGTTCAAGTTGGGCCTTAGTAAAATTTTGTGTTTAAGCCTATTAAGGAGAGATAGTAAGTGGCATCAAGGCTTATGGAAATAAAAGAGTAAATTGCTAGCATAAAATGAGCATATGGCAAGGAGGTTATGGCATCAAGTGAAGTACTTTGAGGGAAGAGGTTCAAATCCCATTGAGTGCAAATTTTGACTATTATTTTTGTACTTCCTTCCATGGTTGTAATTATGGTAGGGGAGATTTTTTATTTTTTTATATTTATTATTTTGGAAAGAGTCAAAAAGAAATATGGTATGGAGGGAAACATGGGATAGTGGAAAGAAAGAAACAAAAAGAAAAGGAGTAAAAAGGGGAATATGTTGGCATTTTTCAAGGGAGATGATTTGGAAAGTTTGAATGGCCAAACTTTTGACTATTATTATCATGCATGTGGACGGTTTTAGGGAGAAAAGGGGCTGAATTTTGCTTTGTCTTTTGATAGAATTTTAGTGCTAGTTAGGCCAAAATCTATTTGGCACTATTTTGTGTTTTCTCCAAATCTCTTCTTTTGCTATGTGACGAAAGTTACAAGCCATTAGTGAGTTTAGTTTTTCTTCTCTTTTGTTTGGTCAAAACATTCATCTTTTGTTCATCTTTCATGGATAGCTGAATCACCTAGCATCCATCCAACCTCCCATTCTTTTCTTTTAACCATTATCATCCTAATTCTTCATCATTTCGTTCCCTATCGTGTGGGAAAACCTCATCTTGATCGAATCGGACTTTCAACAAGGTGAAGGAGCACAAGTGATTGTATTAACCAAATCGTTATCATCGACTCGACAAGTAAGTGGGGACGGGATTTCAGTAGCCAAAGGGGTAGGATCGAGGGAGATCACATAAGTGGTGTTGAAATCGGTGGAAAGCACAACTCGTTATTAAGGTGTGTAATCCCGTACCTTTCGTATATATGATTGAAATGGTGTGTAATATCACACTTCTCTGAAAGTTTGTATGAAATATGCTGTTAATCGTGGAAATACCAAAGAAAACTAAAAACCGGCATCCGTAATCACTCGGGTGTGCGTATGATCGTAGTGGTAATCGTATTTCGTAATAAAACAGTTTCAGTTAGAAGCAGTGAAGTGTTTTTGAAAAATCACTAAGGAGAAAAGGAATTAGAAAGTGAATAAGATATCAAATTAAAGCTTACTATGTCTATTTTAATATGGAAGAAACGGAGAAGGAAAGGGAATTTTATATTCTGAGATATCTTGATTTTAGTGAGACTGGTTCTGATTAACTTCGGGGTTCACTGATCTGTTTTGGAAAAATCATATAAAATTGTATAAAGTGAATTATGCGTTATAATATATATGTATGGATTCCTTAGTGAGTCTATTTTCAAGAGAAATAAGTTGGAGCAGTATATGAAATCTGTACAGTGAGATAATTGAAATTAAGTTAAGAGAGGTCAGAATCGTTGGACAGTGAAACAAGGGAAAAATTAAGGAATAAACTGTACTAAATGGATAGGCTAAAAATTTTGGAAAAATTATAGTAAGAAGATACATGAGTCTAGTTTCAAGGAAATTTTACGGATCTAGATTTCGAGTTTTCTAACTCGAGTTATAGCCAATTTAGTCAGTATGACGCAAATGGACAGTTTAAATTTGTATGCCCCAAATTACTAGTTAAGTTTTAGTTGCGAAATTACCCCGTTTGGGCCTAAAATGGATTTTGACCCAATAGTTCCGTAGAGACCCAAATAGAGTTCTGTATCACTCGAGGCGATAGTGAATCTTCGGAAACACCGATAAATATGAAATTACCGAATTACCCTTGGAGGGTAAATTACCGAATTACCCTTAGAGGGTAAATTACCGAATTACCCTTGGTGGTTAAAACTACTGAATTACCCTTGTAGGCTAAATTACCAAATTACCCTTAGAGGGTAAAATTTCCGGATTACCCTTGGTGGTTAAAACTACTGAATTACCCTTGGAGGGTAAATTACCGAATTACCCTTGGTGGGTAAAATTACCGAATTACCCTTGGGTTGTGAAATTACCAAAATACCCTTAGAGGGTAAATTACTAAAAATACCCTTGGGTTACAAAATTACCGAAATACCCTTAGAGGGTAAATTACTGAAATACCCCTGGGTTACAAAAATTATCGAAATACCCTTAGAGGGTAAATTACCGAAATACCCCTGGGTTGCAAAAATTACCGAAATACCCTTAGAGGGTAAATTACTGAAATACCCCTCGGTTGCAAAAAAATTACCGAAATACCCTTAGAGGGTAAATTACCGAAGTACCCATGGGTTGCGAAATTACCGATATACCCTTGGAGGGTAAGTTATCGAAATACCTTTGGGTTACGAAATTATCGAAATACTCGTGGAGGGTAAATTACTGAAATACCCCTGGGTTACAAAATTACCGAAATACCCTTAGAGGGTAAATTACTGAAATACCCTATGAGCTTTGAGTGCTTCAATATCCACCAAAAGCATTCTAAATATGCACCAGCCTTTTGAACTTTCCTACAGCAAACACACATTCAATTTATTTAAGAAACAAAAATTAAACACATTATAACTCATGCATTAAAAAAATAACAGCCAAATTAAATAACACACTTATAAACTAACTCAAACAACTATGATGCTTAAATGCATGATTTAATTAAGATGCAAACTAAATGAACAAATGAGTTACTTAATGCATGACTTAATTTAATGATGCAGACTTAAACTAACATGGGAGTTACATAATGCATGTTATAATTTATGATGCAAACTTAACTAACATGAGAATTACATAATGCATGACTTTATTAAATGCAGAACACACAATGCATTGTAACACCCTGAATTTGGACCTAGTAGAATTGGGCCTATTGGGCCTTGGGCACGGGAGCGTTTAAAATTTTTGTGAACAAGAGAACGGCACTAATACAAGTTGGACCTATTAGGTGAATGATTTTGGAAGGGTCGGGGGCTTCCATGAAGTCCCGGGTTCAAACCTGGGCTTTAGGAAAATTTTGGTTTTAGGTGAGTAAAACCCTAGGTGTAAGTAAGAAGGCTTTAAGAATAAAATGTGGAAACAAATGACACAAAATGAGTTGTGGTCTAGTGGCAAATGACGCCACATGGGAGACAAGGAAGTGATGCCATAGAGGAAGCAAGGGGTCCAAGGTTCAAGTCTTGGCACTTGCATTTCATTTTGATTTCTTTTTAAATGAACTTAGACTTTAGCCCATGGGCTTATATTTAGTTGTGCATGTTTTAAATCTCAAAAGGAGCTTGTGTTGTGGTGGCATGTAGCATCTAGAGCATAGGAGAGGGCAAGGGTTCAAATCCCATTACAAGCAAAAAGGGATATTTATTTTGCTAAGTTGGGACGACAGGTGGTTGTGATGAAATTGAACTCTGCTGAAGGAGGGATCCCACATCGGGAAGCTAGCATGAGAGTTGGCAAGAAGCTGGCTTTAAATAGAGTGATCTATGAGGAGAGTAAGCATACCTTGGTTGGTGTGGGCAAAGGAGTGGTTGGAGCGCGGATTAACTCCAGATTCCTATCAGGTGTGTATTTTACATTACTCTAGCTGTAGAGCGGCAAAATGCTGAAATGCTAGTCAGACGGTGATGGTAGCCACACGAGCGTCCGAGCGCACGTGTGGGAGCTTCGACGCGATAGTTGAGGCCATCATGAGTGTTCTTGTGAGTTTAGGTTGCTTGGGCCACGATGGGCCGGAAGGGGCCAAGTGGGCCCAATGGGCCCGTAGGCCCATATGAATAAATTGTATAATTGTGTAGTAGATATTGAACTGGTCTATGTGAATCTCATATCTGTAGTTAGATTTGGGCTAAATGGGCCACATGAAGGTGTGGGTCCATTTGGGCCGAGAATGGGCCCTAGGCCCATTCGTATCGTTATCTCTGTTTAGAATACCTTGATTTATGAAATTACTAAAATACCCTTGGTTTACAAAATTACTAAAATACACTCGACTTGTAAAATTATCGAAGTACCCTTGATTTGTGAAATTACTAAAATACCCTCAATTTGTAAAATTACCAAAATACCCTTGATTTGTAAAACTACTAAAATACCCCTAATTTATAAAATTACCGAAATACCCCCAATTTGTAAAATTATCGAAATACCCCAGATTTGTAAAATTAATGAAATACCCTCAATTTGTAAAATTACTAAAATACCCTCAATTTGTAAAATTACTGAAATACCCCCGATTTGTAAAATTATCGAAATACCCTCAGTTTGTGAAATTACTGAAATACCCCCAGTTTGTGAAATTACCAAAATACTGATAGGATCTGCCTCAGGGTTGAGTCGAGTCATATGTGAGATGCCCGATCGTATACGAGGAGAGGATTCGTGATACGGGCACGCCCCATCATGAGCCGAGTTCGAGCCGAGACCCAATGGTGTTACCTCAAGGACCAATTACTAGAGCTCATGCGAAACAATTTAAAGAGGCAATCGGAGCTCTAATCCAGCAAGCTTGGAATGATGCTAGGACTAGCTCAAATGATATTTCAACTCCGTGTTGCATGCTTCTATGAGCTCACATTCCGGAAGAACCCCATATGTCCATTCGGCCTTAGTTAATTGTTTATTTGAAGACTAATAAATAAATTCGGACATAATACATAATTGTTTTAATTACTTTTGCTGCATTTAAATAAATTTAAATAAGTCTTAAGTTGTTGCATAATTATTAGTTTAAATTAATATGTCGAGATTAGGACCAATTTAATAGTTGCTGCTACTTAATTTATTGGCCGAAATTTTCATTTAATATGTCCTAAAAACTCCAGCCGAAATTAATATAAGCCTTGACCAACTTTTTATTAATGTGTTCAGCCTAAGACATGATTTAAATGATGTCTTAAGTGGCTGGAATTTAATGTGCTTAAATTTTCATGTGCAGGTGATCTTTTGGACAATCATTTAAGGCATGGGCGGCAGCTTCATTTAAAGAAGCATTGGAGCTCTCATGGGACTTTAAGGCCGGACGTTTGTGCTCCCCAACGTGCTGTTCCCTCTCCCCCAAACGAGCATTAAAGATGTTGTAATGTTGGTACATGCGTGGGACACATTCAAGCATCTTAGTTGCTGGTTTCATTTCTCGAACGGAATAAATGTGACGTTCCCTATCACCTAGACGTGCATTTACTTTGGCCGGATTAAATGCCTTGTTGGAAGCATGCATGGGCGTCATTAATAGGTTGTTGGAGCATCTCGTGGACTTCAAAAGGAGGCTGGATGCATTCAATTACCAAGGTGCCTTTTCGTGAAAACAAATATTTAAGTTGGGTGTGTTGCTTCGTGAAAGTAAAAGACCAAGACATTAAAGGTGCTGCATTTAAGTGGCTGTTGGATTGTGTCTCCATGCATGGGGGAATTTAAAGCTGATATGGGGTTTTGGGGAAGGCCTTTCACGTCCCCAAGGCATCTAGTACAAGGCATGGCCATTCAGATTTCCAAGGCTAGTTATGGAGCTCATTCAAAGTCATGAAAACCCATTGGCCGAAAATTTCAAAGTGCAAATCAGCCCCATTCGTTCATCAATGTCCGGTTGCATCTAGAAGCTGTCCATTACACTTCCATTCAGCCGAATTTAGACATGCTATATTAGAAGACCTGTTCTAGAATAATCAAGATTAATCTAGTTTATTGTTACTTAGCTATTAAGTAGTATTTGAGTGACTATTCGGCTATCATGTTAGCCTATAAATAGATGGTCATTTTCTATTGTAAAATTTTTTTGATGAATTTTATAGTGTTATTCTATCGAATTTGTGAGAGCACTTCTCCAATTTCATTTTAGGATCCGTTGGCTTATCTAGCGAGCTAGTGGCGTCAACCCTTCCTTTTTCTTATCCCGATACCGAGGTTCCTATCGTTTTTCGATAGTGGGTCGAGGTCCGATTTACATCCAACCCGAACCTTAGGAAATGTATAAGTAACCCGGGTTGATACCTTTTGATATTGGTTCATACTTGTTTCTTAAGCCTTAAATCAAAACTTGCCTTTCCAAAACCAAACCCCGACATCCTTCGAACTATTTTTGTATCCTTTTCGTAATCCTCCTAAAACCGACCCCTTCTTTCATATCAACTTTAACTACCCCTCTTTGAACACTTACCCGAGTTACTATCCCGACTTAACTTCCAACCTCAACCCCTCCATACCAATCTCGAACTAACTCTTAAATCGAGATCATTCCCGAATATCTCTTCTAAACTCGAGCCAATCCTGAACCTCTCATATTTCAGCTTGACCGAACTTCATACCTTCCTGTTAAGTCTATACTTCTTCTAATTTACTTTACTCTTCTTCTTCTATCTTCTATTTTTGTATTTCTTGTTTACGATCGGGCAACTACGTATACATCTCGATTTCCTCTCGAGACTGGGACTGTATCAATTCGTCTTCGGAAAACAATGGAAAGATAGGTAAATTTGCGGAAGCTTTGAAATGAATGTTTTTAATATTTTGGGTTAAGTTAGGAATAGAGGTTAAAGAATAATAGACAAGTTCAATTTCAGAAGAATAGGTTCGGTTTTGGGTAATGGAAAGGAAGGTGGATAATGAAGGTTTCGATTTAGAAAGAATTGATTAAGAAAAGAAAAGGATGGTTATTCAAGGCTCGGGTTTGAATTGGATAAACAAGGAGATTGGTGATGATGGAATAACGAACTTAACCAAGAGTGATTCAACACTAAAAAGTGTCACCCCGATTCTTATATGGTTAAGGTGAAAGATGGAGATAGAATGAATGCCACACTTGGGTTTAAAGAGTGATAAGTTCAAAAGAACAAGTCTAAGACGCCACAAGCAAGCTTGATAAGTCAAACTAAACTTGTGCGAAATACGGAGAGGAGATAAACTCACTCAAGAACACAAAGTTCATAAAATTGAAAAATGGCAAAAGTCCCCTCTACAAGCTAATAACAAAGTATATATAGTGTTTACAGATGGTTAGTTGAAGAGTCATATGAATTCAGCTTTAATGTGCATTTTAATGGCTGAAATAAAACTTAATCAATAAATAAAAACTCTTGAGATCCTCCAAACCAAATAACAACAACTTTATGACTCCAAATGAGCTGATTTAATGAATTTGAATGCTTGGTTTCATGCTCTCTTAGTAGCCGAATGGTCACCAGCAACTTTAATGAAAATTTGTAACTCGTGTGTGATCATTTAAGCATCAAACGATTATGGAAGAAGGATAGGCTGCTGCCAAATTTATTAGATGTGTAATGCTTCCTTCAATTGTCATAACAGCTCCTTTTAATGATGAATAATGCTCCCCCATATGTGTAACTGATTCTCACTTTAAAAGTCACATTAAACTCTTTGTAACTGCCCTTGAATGTAATGGTTTCCAGCTGAAAAGTTACTTGCAATCAAACACATTAAACAAACATATTAAACACATTTAAACACATATTAACACTAATTAAACTTAAACACATTAAACACTTGACTTAATAAATGAACTAGAAGTAAGGACTTCAATTAATGCAGCAACTAGTTTAATTATAGAAGCAGAATTAAATAAATTTAAACTCATGCTCCATTAAATTATCCTAGTGACTAGATTAATTAAATAAGCTTCTTATTAAATGAAGTTCAATAAAAACACTTATTAATTAAACTAAGATGAGTTGAATAAATGTCCAGCAACTCATTTATTAAACTAAGATGCTTAAATGCATAGTTTGAAATGCAAACTAAATAAACAAATCCAAGACTTAATTTAATGATGCAAACTTAAACTAACATGGGAGTTACATAAAGTATAACTTTATTAAATGCAAAACACACAAAGTGTAAATCTAAAATTAAAAATATGCAAACTTATTAATTTAATTAAAACTAAATTAAATTAAAAAGTCCTTAAAAGATTGGCCCAATAATCAACCAGGTCTATGAGATGTTTCATCTTGCACTTGGGCCCCTCAAATTTAGGCCACTCTCGATGGCGTCGGATGGAGTTGAACCATGATGCGACCAAGATCGCATCAAATACCCTCTATGGGTAAAGTTACCGAAATACCCTCGATGGGTAAAATTACCGAAGTACCCTCTATGGGTAAAGTTACCGAAATACCCTCGATGGGTAAAATTACTGAAATACCCCCGAGGGGTGAAATTACCATTTTACCCCTAAATGACAAAATGACCGTTATACCCTTAGTGGTAGTTTCAATATTATTTGTGTGATTTTTATCTATCTGTATATGATCGTAATACACTGCATACATAACATATTGCGTGGGGCTGGGTTTGCTGATTGGAGGAAGTACCGCTATAGTGGCATCGCCACATACTGTTATAGTGGCATCGCCACATATTCTTATTTTGGTGGCTTAGCCACGTATACTGTTATTAGTAGCTAGGCTGCATTATTAGAGAGTTTGGTTGGGTGGGTCGACATGGTATGGAGAGATTGGTTGGTACGGGTGGAGAGTTTGGATGGTATGGGTTAGGTACATGTTCATTGCATTGATATGATTTTGGGGCTTAGGCCCTGATTGTTACCAAATAGGGCTTAGGCCTAAACTGTGACCGTATCAGGGGATTACACACTGAGTTCTCATAAGTCACCCATTTCTACCGTGTAGGTAATCCCCAACCTTAGAGGATTTGGGGCTACGGAGGACTCGGAGGTGGCCACACGTCGGATATGGTTTAAAGACTAAACTTAGCGATTTTAGTTTAATTTAGTTATTTTAAAGTTATGGGGTTAATAATTTTTGTAATAAGGCCATTGAGTTTTTCTTTTTAACTTTTATTTGGTATTTCTTTAAATTACAAACTGCTGGTCTGTTAAACACGGGTTTTTAAAACTATAACAACTGTTTTCAAAATATCACGTATTTGCAAATGTTTGAATCAAACTTCCGCAACAAACAAGGTTTTGAAAGTAATAATGTTTTTACAAGAGAATGACTTTGAGCAAATTGTGTTTTGTTAATAAGCAACGAAAATCGAGATTTTTAAAAGATAGATAGCTTTGATTTGTAAAAGGGTTTTTCAATGAACGTATAGTTTTCAAACAACACTTGATGTGGCACGTTAGATCCGGTCATAACGTCTAGGCCGAGTTTGGGGTGTTACAGCATGTCATAATTAAAATATGTAGATCAATAATGCACGACATTAATTAAAGATGCATTTAATAAACAAGACATAATTAAAGACTCATATTATAATAACTAAAGAAACTAAAATAAATAAATCAAAGTCCTTATTCCAGCAACCAAATTAACAAACTAAAATTAAAAGCTTCATTTTGTACTTGGGCCCCTCGAGTTTGGGCCAATCTCGGTGGCATCGAGTTGTGTCATAACATGATGTGGTCGGGATCGTATTAATAGTTCTTCAAACATTTTATCTTGAATTAGCTCCATAGTTGATTTTGTCAAATCAAGGTGAGATTCTGACCTTTTATGATTATACATGTGTTGTGATATGCTTAAGTGTGTGATGTGGTTACTAAATATCATTTGTGGATAGTTGGTATTATGCACATTCCTCTTATATAAAAGTGTATTTGGCTCAATGAGAAAAGTGTTAGCACTTATTGTGCATTATGTGAACATGAGATAAGAGTTTGATTATGATAAACATGATAAGTGTGAGCGTGCATAAACCAGAAATTGTGTGTATGTGGATATGGTTGGTGTAACAGCCCATTTTTAATCAAATTGGAACAGTAGTTTCAGAATCACAAATCCAAAGTCAAAATATTTATTTTATTATTATTTTAATGTTTACAGAATGATAGCATGTATGTGATGTGAGACGGCTCAGGGTTAGTTGAGTCGTTCACTTGAGTGCCTGGTCGTCTACGAGGAGTGGTTTGAAAACTCAAAAAGGAAGATGTGATGCGATCCTGGTTGCATCATGGTTCGACTCCATTCGATGCCATCGAGAGTGGCCTAAGTTTGAGGGGCCAAAGTGCAAAATGAAGCTGATTCCAGCTCTTTGAACCGATCCGACTAAATTGAACTCTTTATTTAATTTTCAGCTTTGCATTTAGTTTGCATTTTAAATATTTGCATTTAAGCATTTTAGTTCAATAAATGGTTGCAGGAAAATAATTCAACTCAACTTAGTTTAATTAACTGAGTTTCTTTTAATGAATTTAATTTTATTGTTGCTTCATTAATTAATCTAGTTACTAGGTTAATTTATTGATGTATGAGTTAAGTTCATTTAATAATGTTTTTCTTAATTAAACTAGTTGTTGGAATAAATGATGTTTAAGTGTTAGTTCATTTATTTAAGTCTAGTTGCTAGAATAAATGAAGCTCAAGTGTTAGTTCATTTATTTAAATCTAGTTGCTAGAATAAATGAAGCTTAAGTGTTAGTTCATTTAATTAAGTTAGTTGTTAATTTGTTTTAAGTTTAATAATTGCATTAATGTGTCGGTTACATGAGATAATTGCAGGTGACTTTTCATCTTACAACCATTATTTCTAAAGGCTGTTATGCATTCATTGAAGAGTTACTCACATTAAAGAAGGAAGTTACATGGCTAGAATTCCAAAGGTTGAGACTCTTCATTTGGTTGGTGACTTTTTGGTTGATTATGGAGAACTCAAAGGATTTTGACAACCAATTTAATTCAAGAGTTAATCACATTGAAGATGGAAGTTACATGGCTAGAATTCCAAAGGTTGAGACTTTTCATTTGGTTGGTGACTTTTCGGTTGATTATGGAGAACTCAAAGGATTTTGACAAACAATTTAATTCAAGAGTTACTCACATTGAAGATGGGAGTTTTATGGCTAGAATTCCAAAGGTTGGGACTCTTCATTTGAAATCATTATTAGTCTCATTAAAAGTGGCCATTCAACTAGCCTCATTTGATACTATATATACATGTAATCAACATATTTGGAGGGACTTTTTGAACTTTTGATCCTTGAATATATTTTATGAACTTTGTTCATCGAGTGAGATTTTCTCCTCTCTATCTTTTGTCAAGTTTCGATTCCAACTTATCAAGCGTTGCTTGTGGCGTCAATCGTTTCTCATCCAACAACTTATACCATAGGTTCTTATCTTTATAGATAACGGGTCTTGGTCCATCATCAACTTCCATTTTCCACCTTAAACAAATATGGAACCCAGGGTGACACTTTTCTAGTGTTGAATCGATTCTTTGTTTAAGCTCTTCTATCCAACTCCATCAAATATCACTTATCACTTAACCAAAATATCACCTAACATCTATCCTTTGTTCTCATTTGTTAAACCGAACCTAACTCTTTTCCATTATCAAAGAAATCATATCCATCACTAAACACCTCCATTCCTAACTTAATTCCTTTTACTAAACAAGTTGAATCAAAAGCTTCCGCAAACTTAACGATATTTCCTATTATTTCCTGAAGGCGTAATTCCTCCTCGTAGACGATTGGGCAATTTAAATACGAGTTGACTCAACCTGAGGCGCATCGTATCATTTGGTATCAGAGCTACCAAACAAGGATTTTCGACGATGTACGTGAAGCCGAAATAGGTTCGTGAAGAAATAAAAAAATCGAAAAAAATTTGAAATTTTAAAAAAAAGTTGTATTTTATTCTTCTTGTATTTCCATTATAATTGTATTTGAAGTTAAAAAAATACGAAAAAAAGTCAAAAAAAAGTGTGAGAAGTTTTGCAAGTCTTTTTTGCTTTCATTCTCTTCTATTATTCCCGATCACCGAGATTAGATTTTGCCCCATTCCTTCAAAACCACAACGCCGCACACACCCAAATTTTTTTTCTCTTTACCTTTAGCCTACCCAATACCCAACATTTTCTTTGTTTAGCCTCCCCGTACACCTAACGTTTTCCCTTGTTACCCACTTTGAAGTCGACCCTCAAGCAGCAAATAAGTCTTTCGAAACAAAGTACGAATTAGTGAGAGCGAGAGAGAGCGGTAAAAGGCACGAGTGTACTCAATAGAGAAAAAGCCTTATACGAGTGAAACACGAGTGTGAGCGATTTTTTTTCTTTGTGAGTGACTTGTGAGAATTTTGTGGTGAGGATTTAATTCCTGTTTTATTGTTTTTGAAAATCTTTGTTTTCAGAAAATAAACATGAATCAAGAAGCGTTGTCAGAATCTGATTATCAATACTTGTTGAACGGAATGCGAAAAGTCATGAATGCCAAGTTTGACAAGTTACATTAGCGGTTGGATCGAATCGAGGAACAAGACCAACAAGAATGACTTTCTTCAAGTAGAAGAACAGAGTCAAGGTCGTCTCGAAGGCACACTTTCGAAGATCATTCAAGAAGAGATTTTGATCGAGATTATGGTTCATATAGAAGTTTGAGACGGTATGAATCAAACCGCGAAGGTGAGACCTCTCGTGATTACCATTGAAAAGGTAATTTCTTCTTCACAAGCTTCAACATATCCATCAACGGAGAAATCTTTATGAAGAAGTGAACATGGTTCATATGCGTCGAAGAATTTATCCATGAAAGATCGTTCTCGAAGTAGTTCAAATCGTGATTCTTATTCGACGAAGGATTTTTCACGAAGCATCGATCGTGACATCTACGAAAATATTTCCTTGATCCTTGAATCAAAATTTTCTCTTTTCAATTCTTTTGAATCATCCCCTTGTTGTAATAAAAAAACTTGAAAAGGAGTTCAAGAGAAAAGAAAATAAAAATGAGAAAAAAGAAAAAGAGATTGAAAAAGAAGAAAAAGAATTTGAGAAAGAAAAGGAGAATGAAGAAAAGAAAATTGAAAAGAAACTTGAAATTGAAAAAGATCTTGAAAAAGAAAGTGAAAAAGAGTGTGAAAAAGAGACAAAAGAACAAGATGAGCGAGAAAAAGAGAGTGATTTTTCAACTAACACATTTGAAGTTTTTTCTTATTCTGTTTCTTCATTTCAGATTCCCAACGTATCAGACAAAGATCTTCAACTTCAATACCTCCCGAAAGAACGACGTTTTCAAATGATCGAAAAAGGTAAGGTTGAAAGTGAAATTGAACCGCCTACGCCAGAAGGTAAGGAAGGTAAGTGTTTTGATGAGATTCAATCTCCACCGAATCTTTCTACTGTTTGTGATTATGTGGATAATTTTGTCATTTTCCCTCCTTTGATTCGTTATGATGATTTAAAAGATGGTAAGACGGGTTTACCCCAAAATAATCATTGTGAAGCAAAGTGTGAAGGTGGAGTAACGTCTATTCGACAAGTGGAAGACTCAAGTAAGTATGACGATGAATTTTCTCTTAATGTGGTTATTACGAAATTAGTTCATTGTCTAATATGGAAACTTTGAGTTTTTGTAAATCGGTTTTGAAACATGTTAAGAGTTTTGATCGTTTGATCTTGAACATACACAATTCTTTTTGGTTTAACATGTTTGATTGTTCGAAGCCATTGCCATATTGACTTAAATCATCAAACGTATGTTTTTAAATCGAGAGTGTGTTTTGTCTCATCTGGTATACCTTGTTGGAAAATCAATCAATCCCAATTGTGCTTGAAAAATTTCAATCATTTTGGAAATTGGTTCTTGGATAAGGTAACGAGTTTTGTTCAATTTTTCTTCAAATTTATTCGTTCCTTAAACAATTTTTGTGGATGTACTTGAAATCCACATTCCATTTGAAAAGTGCTGATTCAAACGTGAAGCATCTACTCCATTACATGCCTGAGGAGAGAAGGTTCGTATTTATCGAGCAAGGTAAGTTTGATTTTCGATTTTTAGCTTGTGAAGACAAGCAAGGTAAGGACGGTCTCTGTATTTTTACGCCTAAAGGTAAGTCATCTGAAATTATTGATATATTCTTGCTCTTTTCAGATGATGACAAACATTGTATTGATGAATTGCCTTTTGCAAAACAATTAGATTGTGATATGCTTAGCTGTTTCAATTTGTTTGTTTATGATCTATCTGTTTTGGATGTTGATAGAACACATGTTGCTGACTTCGTTGACGTAAAACATTTAGATCATGAAATGCTTAATCATTTTATTTTGCCTGTTTATGATCTACCTATCTTTTGGATTGAAGAAAGGATTCTTATGTTTGATCATTTTGATAAATCTCATATGAAAGGGTCCATATATCGATCGTTGCATGATATTGTTGTACGAAGTTGTGAGCCATGTGAAACATTTGGAATACCTGTTTGTGATGTTTATGTTTATCATTTGAATCATTATTCGCTTGATGATTTTAACTTATGGAATCCATTTACATCGTATGAATGCCTTAGAGATTGTTCAATTTTGTTCCACAAATTTGATAAGGGATTATTTGTTTTGTATGATAAGTTGATCTTATCCTTCCACCTGCGTCATACTTGTGTTGCTGTGTTTCTGTGTGGATTGCAAATTTGTTTGAAGCAATACTTGTTAATTCACGACTATTCTTTCCAGGTGTCTCGCTTACCATCCTCCCCGTTTGATCGAGGAAAGCTAAGCAAAAGGAATTTCGTTTGAGAGAACCATCTGTTCGACTCGAGGATGGATAGCCTTCAAGAGGGGGTATGATGCGATCCTGGTCGCATCATGGTTCGACTCCATCTGTAACATCCTGCTTTAGGGGTTGTTTGCCATACAATTATTTATTGTGTGTTGTCCTGAATAAATGCATATATTATGATTTAGTCAAAATCCCGAGTTAGGTCGGGTTTAGGGTTAAAAGTTCTTTAAGTGCTAGAGAAGGAAAAAAGGTAAGTGAGGAAGCCTTATACATATTTAGGGGCTGATCATGACACAAGGGGATGGCTGGCGGAGTGGTTAGGGTGCTACCAGAAAGCTAGAAGATGCGGCAAGGCAAGGGTTCGAATCGCGTGGAGGAAGTTTTATTTTGGCGTGAGGGAGAACTTGATGAGAAGGGTTTAAGAATAAAATAGGCGAGCCTATAGCACAAATGAACGCCTTGGCCAAGTGGCTAAGGGCACTGCTAGAGGGCTGCGGGACGGAGGTCGCGCGTTCGAATCCCAGGGGTAGCGCATGAGCAGGTTTTATTTTTGTTCTAGCATTGAAGTGAGGGAATGTTTAAAAGAAAGTGCTGTCGAGTTATGTTACGAAAGGCACATTAGAAGAGTGGCTGGAGGCTTGGGATTATTCCTTCAGGTCTTGTGTTCGAGTCATGGGAGTCGCACTTAGGGCGCTTTAAATTTTTGCTTTTAGCGCTTAAGCTAAAGGAGCCATTGGGGAAGGATTAAAACAAATATGCGACGTGATTTTGACATGAAAGTCAAGCTGGCCGAGTGGCGTGGGGCGTAACAGGAGGTTGCAGCTCGAGGTCGCGCGTTCGAGTATCGTTGGGGACGCGCGAACACTATTATTTTTTTTGCTGGGCGTTATGACATAGGGGAAACTCAGGAAGGAAGGCTTAAAAGATATTTGTGACGCAATATTGGCATGAAAGTCGCTCTAGCATATTGGCAGGACGCTTGGGGCTTGTCTCTCCAGGTCTCGGGTTCGAGACCTGGGGGCAACAGGGTATGGCCTTTTAATTTTGGCCGGCGTGGTTAGGCTTAGCAGGGGCGCACGCATGCATGAAGGCATGCTGCCCTTGCTTTCTTTTTCGGCAGCAAGGTATGGGGGCTTGGGTGGCATTATCTTTTATTATTATTAATATTATATTTTTATTTTATATATATATTTTTATTATATATGCTGCATGGAAATATGGGCAAGGTATTTATTATTTACTCCTTGGAAGAGGGGAATTGGTGATGGGAGAATAACTTAACAATGTTTTATTATTTCCAATGATGATGGGGGGTTAACACATGAGATGCAACGGCCGAATGGGATTTTGGGGGCTTGGTACTCACGGCTTTGAGGGAGTATTAGGGAGTAATACCTTTCCCTTTTCATATTTTCTTCTTCATGCGATTCAAAGCAAAGTCCCTTTCCTCTTCTTTGTTTCCTTTTCTTTCCAATATTGATTGCTTGGCCGAATAAAGCTTGGTTAGGGGAGCTTAGTCGGTCTGGATTTGGTAAAGGAGAGCTTGTAGTTTGCTTTCTTCTTCTTGCCATATTGTGTTAGCCGAATACCTTGCTCTCAAAGACCTCTCTTTTTGCATTATTTCTTCATTATAGTGGGTGCCGAAAACAAGCTTCATTCTCTTAGGGAATGGCCGAATATTCTGGTATGTGTAGATCCTTTCTTCAACTAATTCGGTTATGCCGAATCCCTTTTTGCTTTTCTCTTGATGCTCACTTCGATCATTATTACTCGGGTTTAAACCTCACTCTCATTTTATGTGGTAGCCGAAACCCGTGAACATCTATAGGGGGAGTCAAGCGTTGGTGTTGAGGGGCCGAGTCAACCATCAAAGTAAGGGACGACTAACTCCTGTGGTTTGGAAGGTAAGGTTGGCCGAATGTGATCTTGAGATGATTAAGAGTTTTGCTCCCTTGTGTGTAGTAATCGTAAAGGAGCATTGAAGGAGTGGTTTCCCTAGACTTGTTTTGTTTTGGAAAGGTATATATATATATATATATATTACTCGGCCAAAGGCCATTTTGGGTGCCTAAGTGTAACCGAATGTACACCTTGGGTATAGGAGTAAATCGACCGAAGGAAAATCGGGAGTTTCGAGTTTTCAAATCACGGGGTTTAGTGCTAATAAAGGAGCTATACGAGGAAAGTTCGGGACTTTTATAATATCGCGTAGATCCGGGATTTCTTTTTAGACCTCCGATTAAATAGGTGTGTAAGCTCTTACACACTTTATTAGTATAAATTGTTATTTAATGATATTTATAACCTCTCATGTGGAAATTTTGCCTGGTGGGCATAAGCTTGGTTTTCGGGTACGTCCCCTATTACTCGATCTACGATATATGTTGTGTATGCCATCATATGCTGTTAAACGCTATGCTATATACAAATGCATGATATATGGGATCATGATACTTGTTATGTGAGCATGATGATGGTGGGATTGATGAGTGGGAGTAATGATCGTGTCGACGGACACCAGTGGTTTGGTACCACATTTCGTGACTTCGGTCACCAGAGGTTTGGCACCTCATAGCGTCTCGTCCCTGTGGATTAATTCCACCGTGGGTTGGCCCCACATTTGAGATACGGGATCGACGCCAGTGATTTGGTATCACACGATGGGTTGGTGTAAGAGTATGCCCAAAGATCAATCATGAGATGGTTGTAATAACATACTTTATTTACCATATTTATTAATATAAAGCGTTGTCATTATTATTTCAGTTTTTCTTTCTGTGTATATAGATAAACTGTTTTATAATAATGTCCTGAGAATAATATGATTATTCTTAAAAGATCCTTAGTCGAGTATTATTGTTGACTAGGACAATAATGATGCATTTAAGACTAACATGTAGTTGATTGATGATAAAGAGTTGTCATTGATATGGAATGTCAAAATCAATGCATGAATATGTGTGTTAGAGAACAACATATTGGATTGACCCGCTATGAGTATGTTTCTTGGATTATTATGTAATTGTCACAACATTACTCATAGTGATTAATATGTATATGATCCTCAGACTTGAGATCATTATTATCCCAGCATCGTGAGTTGTATATTTTGATACAGTCAAACATACACCGTAACAGGTTGTTCTATAAAGGCTGATGTTGGATATACCACAATTTATGTAGAGGGATATAGTTGATCAATAAAGGATAAGTCCCTCCTACATAATAGGAGTAATATCTTAGGCCACTTGATTGAGTGAGACTAGAAATGCATGGCCATGCTCAAATAAGTTGATATGAGATGTCATACTAATTTGTATATCATAGTCTACTCAAGATATCAAGAAACATGGGATGGACTATGCAAGTGTGACTATCCCATGACTTGTATCCGTTCCAGAGATAAAGGACTTAAGGATTAATGCATAAAAGTTTAATCACGAAAGGTTATGTCGAATCATGACTTCTTGTAACTTAGGTAGCAATGATGCATTGCTAGATGCCACTCATTGTCTGTGACAATAGAATCGTTCTAGTATTACTGCTAACGTTGCAAGAACCTACAGGGTCACACCCTATGGTTGAAATGAACGGAATAAAATATAGTTGGTATTGTGCTTGGTTGTCACATAAATTAAATTAATTAAAGAATTAATTTAATTGGACAATCAAATATTGAACATATTATATGTACAAGGATGTTGTACACATAATGATAACATAATTTTATTAATATATGAATTTGATTCATATATAAATTTAAATAAATATAGTTTACCGAAATCCTTATTATAATTAATGTAATTATAATTTTTAGATATAATTAATGTAATTATAATTTTCGGTATTGTATTTATTTAATCTTGTAATATATTCAAGAAATACCAATTATAAAAGGCCCTATTAAGAAGATACATATTATAAAGGCCCAATGAGAAAGGCACCCAATATAAAAGGTATTAAAAGGAGACAAAACTTAATAAGAAAACCCTAAGTGATTGCTTGTTAGGTCTAGCAGCCGTCAAGCAAATAAGCCTCCAAAACAGTTTTGGAGATTTCTTCCGTTCATAGTCAAACCGGGTGGATTACGTAGAGGCCGACATCGAAAAGGTTGAGGCTGGATTCGACAGTAGATCAAAACTCTTGTTGCCAAGGCGTTGCTGTCTACTCAGATTGAAGTTTTGGTAAGATCGAAACCTTTATTTCACCCCGATTCGTTCCTCACACATGGATCCATGGTTTGGATCGCCGGATCTAATTTTATTCTGCTGCGACATGAGGTACCGGCGTTCCAACAGTGGTATCAGAGCCACTTGTGTGATACGAACTCGGGTTTAAATACTTGGGTGATGCAATTGTATGAGATTCATGTTTTGATCTTATTGTATTTTCGATTGTTTAAATCGTTTAAGCATAACCTGATAACTGTTCCTTTCGGTAATTGATTAAATGTTAATCATGGTTTGTGGCCTACTTGATTTTATGTTATTACTGTTAATTATTAACAAATCTGTAATAATGTGACGGAGGTATTTATAGTTTCCAGTAAGTGTTAACTGGCTAATGGAACAAGGGTTGTTCCGATATGTAACCTCCAGGATTAAAATCCTAAAAACACGATTCTGTTGATAAAAAGTTATCAAATCGTGAGGTTTCATTTGACTGGGGGTATGCGATTCGTACCGCAGGGGCTCTGCCCCGTACCCCTGGTCCATACTGCGGGGGCTCCGCCCCCGCACCCCTGGTCTATGACGCGGGGCTCCGCCCCCGCACCCCCGGGGATGAGGATCTGAGGATGGCTCCGGCCGCGGGCCGAAAATAAAAGAAATTTATAAACTTGATGGGCCACAAAAGGTTGAAAGGATATTTTATAATTCACCTTAAATATATATATATATATAGAACTATGTATGCTATTTTTGACATGCATGGTGTTTGAAATGCATAGTTATAGCCCAATGACACATTCGATAAAAGGTTGTATTTTTTTTTTAAATACGGCCTGCGTGCCGTGCCTTACTACTATTCTCTTGTATTTCTCTTCTCATCTTATTCCCTCGTATGTAAAACGAGTTTCTGCATATTGTAATTTGCAAGAGTTGCTGTGGGCCAAACGAGAAGGAAGGTGGGACAATGATTGAGAATGATAGCTTGTGAAATGGCTTACACCTTTAGGTTTCCTTTTGGTTTTCCCATTGGCTTGGGTTGAACCACTTTAGTTTATGGGCTATAACTATTGCATTTATTTATTGCTTTATTTATTCATGTATGAGATGCTATGGATGATAATAAACCTGTTGGTAATAAACCCTATTAATTGATGAGATCGATTAGAAGACTAAATGGGCTAAAGTAGACCATAATTGGTGAGATGCAACAACCTTAATAAAATCCCTCTATTAAAATATTAAGTCAAAATGGCCTTCCAATTTTGCCCTCGTTAAGGCCTCGATCAATACTATGTAGGTTCTGCCAAAGCGAAGTACTAGTATTTATCTTGGTTAAACGCGAAGAATAAACAAGTGATATTCGCTGGTTAAAAATTGGTTAATGACTTAACTAGGTTACTCTAATAGGATTAGAAACCTAGAGGCAAGTAAATTGGATAAATCATAAGATGATTAGAACAAGAGTTGTTCACCAAATATTAGGAGTTACATATGATGTAATTAGCAAATGTTGCTTACCTAAATAACCATAATCTTAAGAGTAAAGCCAAAGCTGACTTAAGAGGTGGTGAAATATGGATCCTTAACCTACTAGAAATACTTTTGAGAAAGCTTTTCCGAAATTAATATATGAGGGTTATTAATTTTGAAATAAAATAGTAGGAATATCATTTAATAAAGTCTTTTTAATGATTGATATAAAATTGGTAAATTTACTCACATGCATATTTAATTGTTGTAGATATATTATGGCTGCAAACACTAGCACACTCTCATTGCGATCGGTCCTTGAGAAGGACAAATTGAATGGTTTGAATTTTCTTGATTGGTTCCGTAACTTGAGGATTGTCCTTAAACAAGAACGGAAATTATATGTCATTGAACAACCACTTCCTAATGAACCACCCGCTAATGCCTCGAGGGCTGATAGAGACACTTACAAGAAGTATCTCGATGACATGATAGATGTTGGATGTCTTATGCTTGCCACTATGAATCCTGAACTTCAGAAGCAACATGAGGACATGGTTGCTTATGATATGATCGAGCACCTGAAAGAACTTTATCAGGGGCAAGCACGGCAAGAGAGGTTTGATATCTCTAAAGCCCTATTCCAATGTAAGTTGGCTGAAGGAAGCCCAGTAGGACCTCATGTCCTTAAGATGATTGGCTATATTGAAAGCCTATCTAAGCTTGGGTTTCCATTGAGCCAAGAGTTGGCCACTGATGTTATTTTACAATCGTTGCCAGATAGCTACAGCCAGTTTGTCCTCAATTTCAATATGAATGAAATTGACAAGACTCTACCACAATTGCTCAGTATGTTACGAACTGCTGAAGGTAACTTGAAAAAGGTTGGACCCAAGCCCATACTGATGGTCCGTAATAACAAGGGCAAGGGAAAGGCCAAAGTTCAAACAAAGCCCAAGGGCAAAGGTAAGCCCAAATTTGGAAAAGGAAAGGCTGCGCTGAAACCTAAAGGTGGGGTGTCTAAGGAAGGAAACTGTTTTCATTGTGGTGTGACTGGACATTGGAAACGGAACTGCCCTGCCTATCTTGAAGAAGTCAAGAAGGCTAAAGCAAGCGGAATGTCTGCTTCAGGTATTTATGTTATTGATATTAATTTATCAACTACTACTTCTTGGGTATTAGATACTGGTTGTGGTTCTCATATTTGTACTTCTGTACAGGGACTACAAAGGAGTAGGACTTTGGCTAGAGGAGATGTGGACCTACGAGTTGGAAATGGAGCAAAAGTTGCTGCATTAGCTGTGGGAACATATACTTTATCTTTGCCTAGTGGACTTGATTTATGTTTAGAGGATTGTTATTTTGTGCCCAGTTTGACTAAAAACATTATTTCAATTTCTTGTTTAGACAAAATTGGTTTTGAGATAATTATTAAGAATAATTGTTGTTCATTTTATCTCAATAATGTTTTCTATGGTTCGGCACAATTGATTAATGGCCTCTATATTTTAGATCAGACGAATCCCATTTACAACATAAATACTAAAAGATCTAAAATAAATGACTCAAATCAAACTTATCTTTGGCATTGTCGTTTGGGCCACATAAGTGAGAAACGCATATCCAAACTCCATAGAGATGGTCTCTTGAATTCATTTGTTTTTGAACAATTTGAAGTATGTGAATCTTGCTTATTGGGAAAAATGACTAAATCTCCCTTTTCTGGAAAAGGTGAACGAGCTAGTGATTTATTGGGCCTAATACATTCTGATGTATGTGGACCAATAAATACACAGGCCAGAGGTGGATTTCACTACTTCATTACTTTCACTGATGATTTCAGTAGATATGGGTATGTTTATCTCATGCGCCATAAGTCTGAGTCCCTTGAAAAGTTCAAGGAATTTAAAAATGAAGTACAAAATCAACTAGGCAAAACTATCAAGTCACTTCGATCTGATCGAGGTGGAGAGTATTTGAGCCTAGAGTTTGATGATCTTTTGAAAGAATGTGGGATTGTCTCACAACTTACTCCTCCTGGTACTCCTCAATGGAATGGAGTATCTGAGAGAAGAAAATCGAACTTTGTTAGACATGGTTCGATCCATGATGAGTCATGCTGATCTACCGACTTCCTTTTGGGGACATGCACTTGAGACTGCTGCCTTCACACTAAATCGTGTTCCATCTAAATCGGTTCAAAAGACGCCATATGAGATGTGGACTGGGAAACGTCCTAGTATGTCTTTTATGAAAATTTGGGGTTGTGAAGCTTATGTTAAACGTCAGACGTCTACTAAGCTTGAACCCAAATCTGAAAGGTGTATTTTTGTGGGGTATCCAAAAGAAACCAAAGGATATTATTTTTTTAATCCCACTGAGAACAAAATTTTTGTTGCTCGGACTGGTGTCTTCCTAGAGAAAGAATTTACTTCTAGAAAAGGAAGTGGGAGAAAGATTGAACTTGAAGAAATTCGAGAATCACAAGATACCACTGAACCAGAGATTGAACAACAGCAAATTCCACAAGAAATTGAGGAACAAATAACTGCTGTAGAAACACAACCATCGCGCAGATCTTTAAGAGAACGCCGTGCACCTGAGAGATATGGATTTCTCATTACAACGCATGGTGACGTTCTTCTTATAGATCAAGATGAGCCTAGGACTTATCAAGAAGCGGTGACAAGCCCAGATTCTGAGAAATGGCTTGAGGCCATGAGATCTGAGATGGATTCCATGTATGAAAACCAAGTATGGACCTTGATTGACCCACCCGAAGGGGTTAAACCTATAGGGTGCAAGTGGGTTTTCAAAAAGAAAACAGACATGGATGGTAATGTACAAACATACAAAGGGCGATTAGTCGCTAAAGGTTTTCGCCAAATTCATGGTGTTGACTATGATGAAACCTTTTCTCCTGTAGCTATGTTTAAATCTATCAGGATCTTGCTCGCCATAGCTGCATTTCATGATTATGAAATCTGGCAGATGGACGTCAAAACAGCTTTCCTTAACGGGAAACTTGAAGAGGATGTGTACATGACACAACCTGAAGGTTTTGTAAATCCAAAGGATGCTAGAAAGATATGTAAGCTACAGAGATCCATTTATGGATTAAAGCAAGCTTCTCGAAGTTGGAATCTTCGTTTTAACGATGCAATCAAAGAGTTTGGTTTTATAAAAAATGAAGATGAACCATGTGTTTACAAGAAAGTTAGTGGGAGCACTATCACATTCTTGGTACTATATGTGGATGACATACTTATCATGGGAAATGACATACCTACCTTGCAATCTATTAAGACTTGGTTAAGAAGTTGTTTTTCTATGAAGGACTTGGGCGAAGCCACTTATATCTTAGGAGTCAAGATCTATAGAGATAGATCAAGACGACTACTAGGTCTAAGCCAAAGTACATACATAGATAAAGTACTAAAAAGGTTCAGTATGGAAGAATCTAAAAGAGGATTCCTACCTATGAGACATGGTATTTCACTCTCGAAGGAAATGTGTCCTTCAACTCCACAAGAGAGAGAACGTATGAGTAAAATTCCATATGCTTCCGCTATTGGATCTATCATGTATGCTATGTTATGTACCCGTCCAGATGTCTCGTATGCCTTAAGTATGACGAGCAGGTATCAAGTAGATCCCGGTGAAGGTCACTGGACCACAGTCAAGAGTATCCTTAAGTACTTAAGAAGAACTAAGGATACATTCCTATTATATGGAGGTGAGGAAGAGTTAAGTGTAAAAGGTTACACTGATGCCAGCTTCCAAACCGACAAGGACGATTCTCGATCGCAATCAGGTTTTGTGTTTTGCCTTAATGGTGGTGCTGTGAGCTGGAAAAGTTCAAAGCAAAGTACAGTAGCTGATTCTACAACAGAGGCTGAGTATATTGCAGCCAGTGAGGCAGCAAAGGAAGCGGTTTGGATCAAAAAGTTCATTACTGGACTAGGGGTTGTGCCTAGCATATCAGATGCTATAGAACTCCGATGTGATAACAATGGAGCTATTGCACAAGCTAAAGAACCCAGATCTCACCAGCGATCCAAACATATACTTAGGCGCTACCATCTTATTCGAGAGATTATCGATTGAGGAGATGTAGAAATATGCAGAGTACCTTCAGATGATAACATCGCTGATCCCCTGACCAAGCCTCTGACACAGCAGAAGCATGATCGTCACACTAAGTCGCTTGGTATTAGATATATGAGTGATTGGTCTTAGTGCTAGTGGGAGATTGTAAGAGTATGCCCAAAGATCAATCATGAGATGGTTGTAATAACATACTTTATTTACCATATTTATTAATATAAAGCGTTGTCATTATTATTTCAGTTTTTCTTTCTGTGTATATAGATAAACTGTTTTATAATAATGTCCTGAGAATAATATGATTATTCTTAAAAGATCCTTAGTCGAGTATTATTGTTGACTAGGACAATAATGATGCATTTAAGACTAACATGTAGTTGATTGATGATAAAGAGTTGTCATTGATATGGAATGTCAAAATCAATGCATGAATATGTGTGTTAGAGAACAACATATTGGATTGACCCGCTATGAGTATGTTTCTTGGATTATTATGTAATTGTCACAACATTACTCATAGTGATTAATATGTATATGATCCTCAGACTTGAGATCATTATTATCCCAGCATCGTGAGTTGTATATTTTGATACAGTCAAACATACACCGTAACAGGTTGTTCTATAAAGGCTGATGTTGGATATACCACAATTTATGTAGAGGGATATAGTTGATCAATAAAGGATAAGTCCCTCCTACATAATAGGAGTAATATCTTAGGCCACTTGATTGAGTGAGACTAGAAATGCATGGCCATGCTCAAATAAGTTGATATGAGATGTCATACTAATTTGTATATCATAGTCTACTCAAGATATCAAGAAACATGGGATGGACTATGCAAGTGTGACTATCCCATGACTTGTATCCGTTCCAGAGATAAAGGACTTAAGGATTAATGCATAAAAGTTTAATCACGAAAGGTTATGTCGAATCATGACTTCTTGTAACTTAGGTAGCAATGATGCATTGCTAGATGCCACTCATTGTCTGTGACAATAGAATCGTTCTAGTATTACTGCTAACGTTGCAAGAACCTACAGGGTCACACCCTATGGTTGAAATGAACGGAATAAAATATAGTTGGTATTGTGCTTGGTTGTCACATAAATTAAATTAATTAAAGAATTAATTTAATTGGACAATCAAATATTGAACATATTATATGTACAAGGATGTTGTACACATAATGATAACATAATTTTATTAATATATGAATTTGATTCATATATAAATTTAAATAAATATAGTTTACCGAAATCCTTATTATAATTAATGTAATTATAATTTTTAGATATAATTAATGTAATTATAATTTTCGGTATTGTATTTATTTAATCTTGTAATATATTCAAGAAATACCAATTATAAAAGGCCCTATTAAGAAGATACATATTATAAAAGGCCCAATGAGAAAGGCACCCAATATAAAAGGTATTAAAAGGAGACAAAACTTAATAAGAAAACCCTAAGTGATTGCTTGTTAGGTCTAGCAGCCGTCAAGCAAATAAGCCTCCAAAACAGTTTTGGAGATTTCTTCCGTTCATAGTCAAACCGGGTGGATTACGTAGAGGCCGACATCGAAAAGGTTGAGGCTGGATTCGACAGTAGATCAAAACTCTTGTTGCCAAGGCGTTGCTGTCTACTCAGATTGAAGTTTTGGTAAGATCGAAACCTTTATTTCACCCCGATTCGTTCCTCACACATGGATCCATGGTTTGGATCGCCGGATCTAATTTTATTCTGCTGCGACATGAGGTACCGGCGTTCCAACAGTTGGCCCCATCATTTGATTGTGACTTCGGGTCACCAGTGGTTTGGCACCACCAGTGGTTTGGCACCACACGTATTGACGGATATCGTGACTATAAGTCACCAGTGGTTTGGCACCACCAGTGGTTTGGTACCACACGGGGTAGAAAAAGGAGCATGGATGGCTAGGTTGGGTCGCATAATTGCATGTCATACTAATATCTTGTGTATGAGTGGTATTTTCGGGTTGGGGATTTACACACTGAGTCTTGGTGACTCACCCCTTCCCATATCATCTTGCAGGTGAGTAGAGCGCGGATGCGGAGCCGGGGAGAGCTCGAGGCGGCCATGTTTGTTTTGTGGACTTGAAATTTTATTTTGCCCCGCTTTAAGTTTATTATTCACTAAAATTCGATTGGGTTGTAATATGGCCGCTTATTATTTTGGATGTTTAGGTAGTTGTTTTTTTTTTACTTTATTATATAACTGATGAACTTATGAACTGTTAAGCAAATCGGTTAAAGGTAACGTTTTCAAAATAAGTACTCGTATGCGTTTTCAAAAATGTTACCATCGGGTAACAAAATTTTCTAAGTTATCGATAACTCCAATGCTTTAAAAAAAATTTAAATGATTAAATGGTTTCAAAGGAAGAAAGGGTTTTCAACTCAATCGTATTTATTAAATCAATCCACTTGAGTTTTTGCAAACACCATTTTATTACCCCAACAAATTGAAAATTTCCATTGTAAATTCGAAAACCTTTCAAAGTGTTTTTACTCCGTGACATACCAGATCCGGTCAAGGCTTGTGGGCCGGGTTTGGGGTGTTACATTTTGGTATCAGAGCTCGGTTCAAAAACTCGGCTGTGAGGGCCCAAGGCCTAAAAATGTTTTTCTAGATAGGCTTTTGAGAACCTCTATGAAAATGGTCTTGTTTGAACAACATGGCATCGAGTCTCCGGCACCGATCCGCTCGTGTAAGTATTTCTAATCTATGTGTGAATGATTATCTGTAAAGGGGTAGAAATGGGACGTAGATAGTATAAAAAGTATGTGAACTTTAGGACTAGTTTACCCCAACAATCGCATAAGATTTTAATTGCCTTAATAAACAAACCTATGACTAAGTCGCCGAGTTAGGGTGTGGTAACCCTTGTACGCATGTCTAGGATTGGATCCGGAAGAGTTTGGTATTTAAGCAGTCCTAGTGGCTCACCTCCTCTTCGCGGGAATCCTACCTGGTGCGTAGCTCTGGTTCACCCTAACCGTGAGGACTTGTTCGTGGGCTAAATCCTATTATTAAAACCCGAAAGGGAATTAGCTGCATTTTTATAAAAACTCTAGTTTTAAAGACTTCCCTCAAACTTGTAAGATTTATATTACAAAATTCTCTTGATTTATGGACATTTTAAAATACCCTTAGTAGTAAATTACAAAAATGCCCCTAGTTTTAAAATCTATTAAGCTACCCTAAAATTTTAACAAAATTTTCCTTATTTTACGAACATACCCAAAATCCCTAATTTGCAAAATATCAAAAATGTCGTGATTTTGGAAAATTATGAAATTGCCCCTAATTTGCAAATTACCAAAATGACCCTGATTTTCAAGGTTTTTGCAACACTACCAATTTGGGAAGACAATTCCTCAAAAAGAACCCCAAGTTTTGCAAATTTTTAAGTTTCCCTTGATTTGTCAAGATTTACAAACTTACTTTGTTTTATTACCAAAATACCCCTGTAGGGTAAATGACGAAAATACCCCCGGGTTAAGAATTGGTCAAAGAGGGCGATGGAATTAGTGAATGTGTATCTTCGAATTACAATAGGAGACTTGAAACTTGTTTGATCAAAAGAACAACTTCTCAACTTCGCCCATAAAATACTTTGCTAATAATCAGTGGAATATTGGCTAACTCATAAAACTTTTTAAGACAGATTGCGCTATAAGAAATGAGTTCTAGAGGTCGCGGCCGTCGGGGACGCGGTAGAGGCCGGATGGCCATGTCAGAACCAGTTAGGTCGGGCCAAGGATCGGATAATGAGATACCACCTCCACCACCACCCCCAACTTTTGGTGATGGACATCAGGATCAGACGGGAGGTGAGTCGGTATCGCAGGCTATGCTGCGTGTTCTAGAAATGATGGCCGGGACCGGTAGAGGTACAGGAGCTCGAAAGTCTGTATCTGAGCGGCTCCAATCCAACGGAGCTGAAGTATTCCGGGGTGTATCAGGTGTCGCACCTAGTACGGCCGAATATTGGTTAGAATCGACGGAGAGGATCATGGACGATCTCGATTTAACAAATGAGGAGAAGCTGAAAGGAGCAGTGTCGCTTCTAAAAGATGAGTCATACCAGTGGTGGCTCACGGTTCGAGATGGTGCTACGGTGGATGACCTTACTTGGGAATACTTCAAAGCTACTTATCAGAAGAAGTATGTGGGCACCAGCTACACTGATACTCAGAGGAAAGCTTTTCTGGGATTAGTACAAGGAAATAAGTCGGTATCTAAGTATGAGGCAGAATTCTTGAGGCTGAGCCGCTATGCTCTGGGAGTTGTGTCAACTGAGCACGATCGTTGCGTCTGTTTTGAGGACGAACTTAGGGATGATTTAAGGTTGTTGATTACTCCACAGCAGGTGCGTGAGTTTGCTGTTTTGGTAGAGAAGGCTAAGGTAGCCGAAAGGGTCAGGGAGTCGGTGAGACAGAACTATGATAGGAACGAGCAGAAAAGAGGTGTTGGGTCGTCTGGATCGGGAGATAATGCACAAAAAAGGGCCAGGCAGAGTGGGCCAAATCTGGCTGGAAGACCCATGGCTACTAATCAGAGACTGGCTCAGTGTAATCGTTGTGGGAAGTCACATTGGGGAAGTTGTTGGACCGGCGAGAGGGGTTGCTTTGAATGTGGATCTTTGGATCATCGTGTAAGGGATTGTCCTCGGAAGCTAGCTAAGAATCAGCCAGAGGGTCAGAACCGTACTCAGGTTAGAAATGTAAGACCACCACAGAGGGGTCGTGGTAATGGTAGAGGAGGCAATGGTCCTAATCGAGGTCGCGGAATTCAGGGCAGAGGTGCAGGCAACACAGAAGCTAGGCAGCCTGGCTTGGTCTACGCAGCGAGGCGTTGCGAGGAGGGTGACGCACCGGACGTCATCACCGGTACGTTCCTAATTTTTGGTCTTCCCTATGTTGCATTAATTGATGTGGGTTCGACGCATTCATACATTGCTAGTAGTGTGGTAGAGACTATGAACTTGGACTTTGAGACTGCTTCTAGGGAGATGACTGTAATTAGCCCTTTAGGACACTCTGTAGTAGTGAACAAGCTATATAGAGATATACCCCTAGAACTCCTAGGGGTAGTGTTTGTGGCTGATCTGATGGAACTGCCATTTGGGGAGTTTGATCTAATTCTTGGAATGGACTGGCTGGTTAAGTATCAGGCAAGGTTGGATTGCGCTGCTAAGCGCATGGTTCTAAAAACGGCTGAGGGTGATGAAGTGGTCATGATAGGTAACAGAAGAGATTATCTATCCAATGTGGTGTCTGCCTTGAAGGCCGAGAAAATGGTCAAAAAAGGTTGTGAGGCGTTGTTGGTTCGAATTTGTGCCTTGGAGGCTAAGGAGTCAGCAGTTGAGAAGGTTTGAACTGTAGGGGAATTCGCTGATGTGTTTCCAGAAGAACTCCCGGGTCTGCCTCCAGATCGGAAAGTTGAGTTCGGTATAGACTTGATGCCCGGAATGGCACCTGTGTCTATAGCACCCTACCGAATGGCACCAAAGGAGTTGGTGGAGCTGAAAGCTCAAATTCAGGAACTCTTGGATAGAGGGTTTATTCGACCGAGTATCTCTTCGTGGGGAGCACCTGTGCTGTTTGTCAAGAAGAAAGACGGCTCAATGCGGATGTGTATCGACTACCGTCAGCTAAACAAGTTAACGATCAAAAACAAGTATCCGTTGCCTCGGATTGATGACCTGTTTGATCAACTGAAGGGTGCATCGGTGTTCTCGAAGATAGATCTTAGGTCGGGTTATCATCAACTTAAGGTGAAGGAGGCTGATGTGCACAAGACGGCATTTCATACCCGGTATGGGCATTACGAGTTCCTAGTGATGCCGTTTGGGTTGACCAACGCGCCGGCAGCGTTCATGGACTTAATGAATAGGGTGTTTCAGCAATACCTAGATCAATTTGTCGTGGTGTTTATAGACGACATATTGGTTTACTCAAAGACGGAGGAGGAGCATGATAGGCATTTGCGCATAGTTCTACAAGTACTGAGGGAGGAGCAGTTGTATGCCAAATTCAGTAAGTACGAATTTTGGCTTAGGGAGGTGACTTTCTTGGGTCACGTGGTGTCAGCTGAAGGGATTAGAGTGGACCCTCGCAAGGTTGAAGCGGTGTCAGATTGGAAACCACCTAGGTCAGTGGCGGAAATTCGACGTTTTCTGGGTCTGGCCGGGTATTATCGAAGATTTGTGGAAGGATTCTCTTTAATCGCAGCGCCGTTGACTAAGCTATTAAGGAAAGGGGTCCCATTTGTTTGGTCAGAGAAACAGCAAGAAAGTTTTGATAAGCTAAGGAAGATTCTGACGGAAGCTCCAGTTTTGATACAGCCTGAGGCAGGAAAGTTGTTTACGGTTTATTGTGATGCGTCCCATACTGGTTTGGGATGTGTGTTGATGCAGGAAGGGAAGGTAGTGGCCTATGCATCCCGTCAGCTAAGACCGCATGAGGTTAACTATCCTACTCATGACTTGGAGTTAGTGGCAGTAGTCTTTGCTTTGAAAATATGGAGGCACTACTTGTATGGGGAGAAATCGATAGTCTATACGGATCATAAAAGTTTAAGGTATCTCTTGACTCAGAAGGACTTAAATTTGAGACAGGGCCGATGGATCGAACTGTTGAAGGACTACGACTGTTCGATTGAGTACCATCCAGGCAAGGCTAACGTGGTGGCTGATGCGTTGAGCCGGAGGGTCGTGACAGACTTAAGGGCGATGTTTGCTCGTCTCAGTCTATACGACGATGGAAGTCTTTTGGCAGAGTTGCAAGTTAAGCCAACTTGGATCGAGGAGATTAAGGAAAAGCAACTAGGGGATGACAGTTTAAACACGCGGAGGTTGCAAGTTCAAGATGGTGGTTTGGAAGGGTATAGTTTGACTGGTGATGGTGTGATGTGTTTTCAAGGGCGGCCTTGTATGCCGAATGATGTGGAATTGAGGCAAAGAATTCTTCAGGATGCACATAGTAGCCCATACGCTATGCATCCTGGAGGTAGCAAGATGTATGGAGATTTACGGAAGCAGTTCTGGTGGCCAGGATTGAAGCGTGAGGTAACAGAATTTGTGGGAAGGTGTCTCACGTGTCAGCAAGTAAAGGCTGAACATCAGTTGCCATCTGGGTTACTTCAACCAGTGAAGATTCCTCAGTGGAAATGGGAGAGGATCACTATGGACTTCGTCAGTGGGCTACCCCTCACGCCCAGCAAGAAGGACGCAATTTGGGTGATTGTGGACCGTCTGACCAAGTCGGCTCACTTCATATCGGTAAGGGTAGATTACTCGCTTCAGAAGTTAGCTAAGTTGTATGTGGCTGAGATAGTAAGATTGCACGGTGTGCCAGTGTCGATCATTTCAGACAGAGATCCCAGATTTACGTCGAGGTTTTGGAGAGCGCTACATCAGGCTTTGGGTACACGGTTAGATTTCAGTACAGCATTCCATCCTCAGTCTGACGGGCAATCGGAAAGGGTTATTCAGATTTTAGAGGACATGTTAAGAGGCTGCATTTTGGACTTCAGAGGTAGTTGGGAAGAGTTTTTGCCATTAGCTGAGTTCGCATACAACAACAGTTATCAGGCGAGCATTAAGATGGCACCATATGAAGCGTTGTATGGTAGGAGGTGTCGCACACCTACTTGCTGGACAGAGTTGGGTGAGCGACGGATGTTAGGACCGGAATTGGTTACAGAAACTGAGGATAAGGTGAATAAGATCCAAGCTCGGTTGAAAGAAGCCTCGGATAGGCAAAAGTCATATGCCGATCTCAAGCGGAGGGACATAGAGTTTGCCGTAGGAGACGAAGTTTTTCTAAAGGTCTCGCCATGGAAGAAAGTGTTAAGATTTGGGAAGAAGGGCAAATTAAGTCCAAGATTCATTGGACCGTTTAAGGTGTTGAGACGAGTGGGACCAGTAGCTTATCGGCTCGAGTTGCCAGCAGAACTGAGTCAGATTCACGATGTGTTCCATGTCTCCATGCTTAGACGCTATCGTTCTGATCCATCACACGTCTTGGCAGTTGAGGAAGTTGAGGTGAGTCCAGATTTGACGATGGAAGAGGAACCTGTGCAGATTCTAGAACGGGATGTAAAAGTTTTGCGTAGGAAGTCAGTTCCTTTAGTGAAGGTCCTATGGCGGAATCATGGTGTAGAAGAAGCTACGTGGGAACCTGAGGGCGTGAGGCGGCAGCAATACCCCCAACTCTTCTAATCCAGGTAATTTCGAGGACGAAATTGTTCTTAAGGGGGGTAGAACTGTAACATCCTGCTTTAGGGGTTGTTTGCCATACAATTATTTATTGTGTGTTTTCCTGAATAAATGCATATATTATGATTTAGTCAAAATCCCGAGTTAGGTCTGGTTTAGGGTTAAAAGTTCTTTAAGTGCTAGAGAAGGAAAAAAGGTAAGTGAGGAAGCCTTATACATATTTAGGGGCTGATCATGACACAAGGGGATGGCTGGCGGAGTGGTTAGGGTGCTACCAGAAAGCTAGAAGATGCGGCAAGGCAAGGGTTCGAATCGCGTGGAGGAAGTTTTATTTTGGCGTGAGGGAGAACTTGATGAGAAGGGTTTAAGAATAAAATAGGCGAGCCTATAGCACAAATGAATGCCTTGGCCAAGTGGCTAAGGGCGCTGCTAGAGGGCTGCGGGACGGAGGTCGCGCGTTCGAATCCCAGGGGTAGCGCATGAGCAGGTTTTATTTTTGTTCTAGCATTGAAGTGAGGGAGTGTTTAAAAGAAAGTGCTGTCGAGTTATGTTACGAAAGGCACATTAGAAGAGTGGCTGGAGGCTTGGGATTATTCCTTCAGGTCTTGTGTTCGAGTCATGGGAGTCGCACTTAGGGCGCTTTAAATTTTTGCTTTTAGCGCTTAAGCTAAAGGAGCCATTGGGGAAGGATTAAAACAAATATGCGACGTGATTTTGACATGAAAGTCAAGTTGGCCGAGTGGCGTGGGGCGTAACAGGAGGTTGTAGCTCGAGGTCGCGCGTTCGAGTATCGTTGGGGACGCGCGAACACTATTATTTTTTTTTGCTGGGCGCTATGACATAGGGGAAACTCAGGAAGGAAGGCTTAAAAGATATTTGTGACGCAATATTGGCATGAAAGTCGCTCTAGCATATTGGCAGGATGCTTGGGGCTTGTCTCTCCAGGTCTCGGGTTCGAGACCTGGGGGCAACAGGGTATGGCCTTTTAATTTTGGCCGGCGTGGTTAGGCTTAGCAGGGGCGCACGCATGCATGAAGGCATGCTGCCCTTGCTTTCTTTTTCGGCAGCAAGGTATGGGGGCTTGGGTGGCATTATCTTTTATTATTATTATTAATATTATATTTTTATTTTATATATATATATTTTTATTATATATGCTGCATGGAAATATTGGCAAGGTATTTATTATTTACTCCTTGGAAGAGGGGAATTGGTGATGGGAGAATAACTTAACAATGTTTTATTATTTCCAATGATGATGGGGGGTTAACACATGAGATGCAACGGCCGAATGGGATTTTGGGGGCTTGGTACTCACGGCTTTGAGGGAGTATTAGGGAGTAATACCTTTCCCTTTTCATATTTTCTTCTTCATGCGATTCAAAGCAAAGTCCCTTTCCTCTCCTTTGTTTCCTTTTCTTTCCAATATTGATTGCTTGGCCGAATAAAGCTTGGTTAGGGGAGCTTAGTCGGTCTGGATTTGGTAAAGGAGAGCTTGTAGTTTGCTTTCTTCTTCTTGCCATATTGTGTTAGCCGAATACTTTGCTCTCAAAGACCTCTCTTTTTGCATTATTTCTTCATTATAGTGGGTGCCGAAAACAAGATTCATTCTCTTGGGGAATGGCCGAATATTCTGGTATGTGTAGATCCTTTCTTCAACTAATTCGGTTATGTCGAATCCCTTTTTGCTTTTCTCTCGATGCTCACTTCAATCATTATTACTCGGGTTTAAACCTCACTCTCGTTTTATGTGGTAGCCGAAACCCGTGAACATCTATAGGGGGAGTCAAACGTTGGTGTTGAGGGGCCGAGTCAACCATCAAAGTAAGGGACGACTAACTCCTGTGGTTTGGAAGGTAAGGTTGGCCGAATGTGATCTTGAGATGATTAAGAGTTTTGCTCCCTTGTGTGTAGTAATCGTAAAGGAGCATTGAAGGAGTGGTTTCCCGAGACTTGTTTTGTTTTGGAAAGGTATATATATATATTATTCGGCCAAAGGCCATTTTGGGTGCCTAAGTGTAACCGAATGTGCACCTTGGGTATAGGAGTAAATCGACCGAAGGAAAATCGGGAGTTTCGAGTTTTCAAATCACGGGGTTTAGTGCTAATAAAGGAGCTATAAGAGGACAAGTTCGGGACTTTTATAATATCGCGTAGATCCGTGATTTCTTTTTAGACCTCCGATTAAATAGGTTTGTAAGCTCTTACACACTTTATTAGTATAAATTGTTATTTAATGATATTTATAACCTCTCATGTGGAAATTTTGCCTGGTGGGCATAAGCTTGGTTTTCGGGTACGTCCCCTATTACTCGATCTACGATATATGTTGTGTATGCCATCATATGCTGTTAAACGCTATGCTATATACAAATGCATGATATATGGGATCATGATACTTATTATGTGAGCATGATGATGGTGGGATTGATGAGAGGGAGTAATGATCGTGTCGACGGACACCAGTGGTTTGGTACCACATTTCGTGACTTCGGTCACCAGAGGTTTGGCGCCTCCAGAGGTTTGTCACCTCATAGCGTCTCGTCCCTGTGGATTAATTCCACCGTGGGTTGGCCCCACATTTGAGATACGGGATCGACGCCAGTGATTTGGTATCACACGATGGGTTGGCCCCATCATTTGATTGTGACTTCGGGTCACCAGTGGTTTGGCACCACCAGTGGTTTGGCACCACACGTATTGACGGATATCGTGACTATAAGTCACCAGTGGTTTGGCACCACCAGTGGTTTGGTACCACACGGGGTAGAAAAAGGAGCATGGATGGCTAGGTTGGGTCGCATAATTGCATGTCATACTAATATCTTGTGTATGAGTGGTATTTTCGGGTTGGGGATTTACACACTGAGTCTTGGTGACTCACCCCTTCTCATATCATCTTGCAGGTGAGTAGAGTGCGGATGCGAAGCCGGGGAGAGCTCGAGGCGGCCATGTTTGTTTTGTGGACTTGAAATTTTATTTTGCCCCGCTTTAAGTTTATTATTCACTAAAATTCGATTGGGTTGTAATATGGCCGCTTATTATTTTGGATGTTTAGGTAGTTGTTTTTTTTTTTTACTTTATTATATAACTGATGAACTTATGAACTGTTAAGCAAATCGGTTAAAGGTAACGTTTTCAAAATAAGTACTCGTATGCGTTTTCAAAAATGTTACCATCGGGTAACAAAATTTTCTAAGTTATCGATAACTCCAATGCTTTAAAAAAAATTAAATGATTAAATGGTTTCAAAGGAAGAAAGGGTTTTCAACTCAATCGTATTTATCAAATCAATCCACTTGAGTTTTTGCAAACACCATTTTATTACCCCAACAAATTGAAAATTTCCATTGTAAATTCGAAAACCTTTCAAAGCGTTTCTACTCCGTGACATACCAGATCCGGTCAAGGCTTGTGGGCTGGGTTTGGGGTGTTACACCATCCGATGCCATCGAGAGTGGCCTAAGTTTGAGGGGCCAAAGTGCAAAATGAAGCTGATTCCAGCTCTTTGAATCGATCCGACTAAATTGAACTCTTTATTTAATTTTTAGCTTTGCATTTATTTTGCATTTTAAATATTTGCATTTAAGCATTTTAGTTCAATAAATGGTTGGTGGTCAATAATTCAACTCAACTTAGTTTAATTAACTGAGTTTCTTTTAATGAATTTTATTTTATTGTTGCTTCATTAATTAATCTAGTTACTAGGTTAATTTATTGATGCATGAGTTAAGTGATTCATTAATGAAGGCATAATTTATTAATGAGGTGTTTAGTGATGGAGATGATTTTTTGGATAATGGAAAAGAGTTAGGTTCGGTATAACAAACGAGAACAAAGGATAGATGTTAGGTAATATTTTGGTTAAGTGATAAGTGATATTTGATGGAGTTGGATAGAAGAACTTAAACAAAGAATCGATTCAACACTAGGAAATTGTCACCCCAGGTTCCATATTTGTTTAAGGTGGAAAATGGAAGTTGATGATGGACCAAGACCCGTTATCTATAAAGATAAGAACCTATGGTAACTAAATGGAAGGTGTAGTGATGATGATTAGTTGGCTATCAAAGAAAAACAAAGGAATAAGAAATGGTTTGGTTGAGATGGAATTGGATCGAAGTGAACTTAAGAATCAAGAATGAATCAACACTATGATTGAGTGCTAACCCGAAACTTATGTGATCTTAAGGGTGATGGATGTCGAAGGATAGATTGACCGTGACCTTCTATCAAGAGTGATGGGAACCAATCGGTATATGGGTGAATGCCACACTCAGTTTAGGATTGATAAGTTCGAAAAGAAACAAGGCAGACGCCACTAGCTTTTGTTAGATAAGTCAGCTTGAGTCTTAAAATGAAATAGGAGAGTTGGAAAACTCACAAAATGTTATAAATATTCAAAAGGTATCAAAATTCCCTTACAATGAGCTGATTAAAAGTATTTATAGTGCTAGATAAGACCTAACTGAAAAGTCACAATTGTTCAGCTTAAATGAGCTAATAATGAGCTGAAATAAAACTTAATCACTAATCACAAACTCTTGAAATTCTAGGCCTAAGTAACAGCAACTATCAATACAATTTAATGTTCTAATTCAACTGATTTAATAAGCTTGAATGCTTAGGTTTCATTCTTGAGCAACCAAAGAGTTTAGAATAAGCCTTGAATTCTCCCTTGGTCAGCCGAATAGACACCAGCAACATTGATGATATTTTTGGGCACACAAACAGACCATGGAGTGTTCTTTAAGAGACATTCGGTTATGGAATGTGTAATCACTCCTTTGTCCATTGCTATTCCTGAACAACTCCTTGGAGAAGATGGAGAGGCTGCCTAATTTTAATGATGCACATTACTCTCCTTTAAATGTTGTAACAACCCTTGTATGTAAATAATACAGTTGAATAGTTGCATTTATCACTTTGTAACAGCCCCTTTGTACATAACTGATTCCAATTGAATAGTCAGCTACAAGCATTTATTAACAAACACATTAAAACACACTAAACTTAATAAGCTTAATTAATAAACTGTAAATAAACACATTTAACACTTAATTTAATAAACCGTAAATAAAATCATTTAACAATAAGTTATTCTATCAATTAAATTAACTAAGATAAGCATTTATTCCAGCAATTAATTAACTAAAATGAGTTTAATAAAAATAAAGTCCAGCAACTCAATTATTAACTAAGATGAGTTTAATAAAGTTAAAGTTCAGCTTGCAATAAATTGCAAAGGACACCTATTGAGCTGAATGAGCTTGTAATGAAACTTTATTTTGCACTTAGGCCCTTCGAGCTTAGGCCAATCTCGATGGTGTCAAGTTGCGTCGTAACATGATGCGACCAGGTTCGCATCATACCCTCCCTCTTGAAGACGATTTGATGCGATCCCGGCCGCATCATGTTACGACACAACTTGATGCCACCGAGATTGGCCCAAACTCGAGGGGCCCAAGTGCAAAATGAAGGTTTTAATTTTAGTTTGTTAATTTGGTTGCTGGAATAAAGACTTTAGTTATTATAATATGAGTCTTTAATTATGTCATGTTTATTAAATGCATCTTTAACTAATGTCTTGCATTATTGATTTACATATTTAATTATGACATATTATGTGTTCTACATTTAATAAAGTCATGCATTATGTAACTCCCATGTTAGTTAAAGTTTGCATCATTAAATTAAGTTTTGCATTAAGTAACTCATTTGTTCATTTAGTTTGCATTTCAAACCATGCATTTAAGCATCTTGGTTTAATAAATGAGTTGCTGGACATTTATTTAACTCATCTTAGTTTAATTAATAAGTGTTTTTATTGAACTTCATTTAATAAAAAGCTTATTTAATTAATCTAGTTACTAGGATAATTTAATGAAGCATGAGTTTAAGTTTATTTAATTTTGCTTCTTTAATTAAACTAGTTGCTGCATTAATTGATGTCTTTGCTTTTAGTTCATTTATTGAAGTCAAGTGTTTAATGTGTTTGAGTTTAATAAGTGTTTAAATGTGTTTAATAAGTTCATTTTATGGTGTTTATTGTAGGTGTCTTTTTAGCTCACAACCGTTACAATTTATGGGCTGTTACAACTTTAATGAAGTGATTTTTAAGTTGATTTTGGTTACAAATAAAGTGGCCGTTACAAGGATGCTTAACACATCAATTAAAGGAGCATTTTAACTCCTCTTAAATTGGCAGCAACCTCTTCACCTACCAGCAGATTTTTTTTGGCTCATTTAAAGGATGAAAACAAGCATTCAAAACCATTTAGTTGCTGGTGACTTTTCGGCTAACCAAGGGACAACTCAAGGGACATTTTAAAGCATTCAAGATGGACATTCAAGCTGATTTAATGTGAATTCAAGCAAGGAGTTAAATTGTTACAAGAATACCAAGAGTCTTGAGTTTAAATTCATTTTAATTAGCAAATTAAGATGTGACTTTTCAGCTAGTTTTTTATATCACTATAAATTTGTGTAATCAGCCTATTGTAAGGGACATTTGAACCTTAATCAAATTTTATGAACTTTGAGTTCGTGAGTAAGTTTATCTCCTCTCCTTTTTCGTACAAGTTTCGTTAGACTTATCAAGTTTGCTTGTGGCGTCTTCGACTTGTTTGAACTTATCACCAAACCCCCTTTTGGTGTGGCATTCTTCAACCTATCTTCATCTTTCCACCTTAACGATATAGAAACCGGGGTGACACTTTTCAGTGTTGAATCGTTTCTAAGTTTAAGTTCACTTCTCCATTTCCACCAAATTAGTCCTTATTATTTTTATTAAACCGATTCCATCTATTATATCCTTCTTCCTTGTTTACTTCCTAGCCGAACTATCTCCATCACTTAACCAATTTTTAAACCCTTTTTGATAAGCTTCTGCAACTTTAGCCTAATTTCACCCTTTTCCGACAATTTTTCAATTACTCCTCGTAGATAATCGGGCATCTTACATACGACTCGACTCAACCCAGAGGCGGATCGTATCATTTGGTATCAGAGCTAGAAAACAAGGAGCACCGACGTTCGTATTCAATCCCGAAAGTAGGTTCGTAATAAAAAAATCACAAAATTTTGAAAAAAATTTACGAAATTGCTTGTATTTCATTCTATTGTATTTGAAGTGAAAAAAATAAAAAGAAAAAAAAAGGAAATTCAAAAAAAAGAAAAAAATATGAGTTAAAAAAAAGGTGAAAGTTTTGCTTTGTTTTTCATCTCCTATTTTTTGTTTTCTTGATCTTCAAAGCCATCATCCTACCCTTATCCTTCGATCAGCAAAACCTTTCTACCATCATTTGGTTTCACCCTTTCCACCCCAAACGCCACACTTATTTTTGTTTCAGCCTACCCTACACTTAAACATCTATCCATTGCACCCATTTTGAAGCTGACCCCAAAGCTGCTAATAGGTCTATACGAGACAAACTACAAAATTACGAGACGAGGTCGAGTAGAAAAAGGCAAGAGAGAGGTGATCAACTTTCGTATTTCTGGTTTACGATCAGGCAACTACGCATACATCTCAATTTCATCTCGAAGTCAGGACTGTATCCGATAATGAGACGATTGGTCCTAGGCCCATTCTCAGCCCAAATGGGCCCACACGCTCGTGTGGCCCATTTGGCCCAAATCTAGCCACAGATATGAGATTCCCATAGTCTAATCCAACATCTACTACACAATCATACAACTTATTCATTTGGGCCCACGGGCCCACTTGGCCCATCGAGGCTCAAATAGCCAAACCCACAAGAATACTCATGATGGCCTCAAGTATCGCGTCGAAGCCCCTACACGTGCGCTCACACGCTCGTGTGGCTACCATTGCCGTGTGACCGGCATTTCGGCATTTGCCGCTCTACAGCTAGAGTAGGGCGAAATACACACCTGATAGGAGTCTGAAGTTAATTCGCGCTCCGAATGCTCCTATGCCCAACGCCAACCAGGTATGCTTCCTCTCCTCATAGACAGCTCCATTTATAGCCAGCTTCTCACCTTCCCTCTTACTAGCTTTCCGATGTGGGATCCCTCCTTTAGTAGAGTTTAAATCCAACACAACTCTGGCTGTCCAATCCGCAAAATAAATACTCCCTTGCTTGTCATGAGATTCGAACCCAAGCTCTCCCATCAGCCAATTCACGCCACTTGCCACTAAGCCACAAGCTCCTCTTGTGTCTAAAATCATGCGCAACTAAATATAAATCTATGGGCCAAAGTCCAAGTTCACTTAAAAATAAATCAAAATGAAATGCCAGTGCCAAGGCTTGAACCTTGGACCCCCTTGCTTCCTTGTGGCATCACTCCCTTGCTCCAGAAGTGGCGTCACTTGCCACTAGATCACAACCCCTTTTGTGTCATTTTTCTCCATATTTTATTCTTAAAGCCTACCTACTAACTCCCAGGGTTTTACTCACCTAAAACCAAAATTTTCCTAAAGCCTAAATTTGATCCCGGGACTTCATAGAAGCTCCCTAACCTTCCAAAAACACTCACCTAATAGGTCCAACTTGCCTTAGTGTCATTCTCTTATTCTCAAAAAAATATTAAATGCTCCCGTGCCCAAGGCCCAATCGGCCCAATTCTACTAGGCCCAAATTCGGGGCGTTACAACTTAATTCCTAAAAGACTTGCATCTTTTGATTTGGCTAGTCATTATCTATCTTTTGGAGTTAATGCCCTTGTTTCGAAAAGTGCCATGAAATGCATTTCCTATGACATGTGTTATAATGGCAATTCTATTGATTCTTTTGGATTGGTTCAGCCTTTGCAAATTGCGAATATTTGTGATAAAAGTTTTTCACTTAAAAGTTTTGACATCTTTGAATGCATAAAATCTTTGAATTCATGTGTTAATCCTTTCTGTTTAAACATGTCTGTTCAATTGATCTGTTATAGGTTATAGCATGAAATAGTTGATCCATTTGATTATGCCAGTCAAGATTAATCTTTAAAATTTTGTGCGAGATTTCCATGCTTAAATCTACTTGTTCAAATGGAAATTGTGATGCAAAAATGTTCGAGTATTTGTGTATCTAAGTTTCCTATGATGCATTTGCGTGAAAACTTGTTGACATTTAAATGCCTGTTTCATTTAGTGATTTACCTTGTTATGTCAACTTTGCATGCAAGTTTGATCGAGTGAGATTGGAGTCACATAATTCTTTGGTGACGATTTTCTTGAATAACATGATATGGACATTGAGATCTAAACGATCTATGTTGCCTCTTGGAATTCATGATCAAGTTCGGGTTTTCAAACCTGGCATTTGTTACTTTGATTCATTTTATGAAAACTTCAAGCAACTTGCATGTTGTACATCTAATTTAAGTTTGCTTGATGTTCGAACTTTAATTGAGGCAATGAAATTTAATGATTTTGGTTTCAATTCTGTTTTGATCCTTAATCATATTGCTTGGCCACACGTGAAATCCTTATTACATTCCGAGAAGGTAAGGCCGATTTTTGCCTATGGACTTGAATCCAATTTCAAACATGATTTGGTTTTCCCATTTAAGCCTGTCCCTCTTGTTGAAACTAACCTTTTACATTTGAAAAGCACGGGCCGTCTGTGTGCTTCATCAATCAATTCAAGTTGATCGAGCTACAAGGTTTGTTTTATATTAGATTTGTGTTGCAAGAGCAAGGTAAAAACAATCTTTGTTTTTCTACTTCTAAAGGTAAGACTTCTGAAACTTTTGAATTATTTTTGTTCTCCTCAGTTGGTGTTAACAATCGTCTTGATAATTTAAGTTTAGAAAGATACTTAGATCATGATGTGTTTGACTATTTTGTTTCATTCAAACATGATCTATCTGTCTTGATTAATGATAAAGAGATTTTTATTTTTGATGATCGCCATGATGTCTATGATAGTAAATCTTTTCAATTACCTGCTTGTGATAATTATGTCTACCATTTGAATCATCTCTCACATGCCAATCATGATTTGTGGAATCAATTTAATTTGTATGCCTATTTTGAAATCCATTCGAATTTGTTTCGAACATTTGACGAGGCATTACTTGGTTTGCATGATAATTCGATTCTGTCCATCCACATGTGTCATATTTTTCTTGTTTTGATTATGCCTAGATTACGAGTTTGTTTGCATCACTTTTTGTTAACTCGAGGTTATTCTTTTCAGGTGACGCGATCACCATCCACCCCGTTCGACCGAGGAAAGAAAGGTAAAAGGAACTATGTCCTCAAGAACCAACGGCTCGATTCGAGGACGAATCGCTTTCAAGAGGGGGGTATGATGCGAACCTGGTCGCATCATGGTTTGACTCCATCCGACGCCATCGAGAGTGACCTAAACTTGAGGGGCCCAAGTGCAACATGAAACATCTCATAGGCCTGATTGATTGTTGGGCCAATGATTTTAAGGACTTTTAATTTAATTAAGTTTTATTTAAATTAATAAGTTTGCATATTTTAATTTTAACTTGCACTTTATGTGTTTTGCATTAAATAAAGTAATGCATTATGTAACTTTCATGTTAGTTTAGTATGCATCATAAATAATGACTTGCATTGTGAAACTCCTATGTTAGTTTAAGTCTGCATTATTAAATTAAGTTTTGCATTAAGTAACTCATTTGTTCATTTAGTTTGCATTTCAAACCATGCATTTAAGCATCTTAGTTTAATAAATGAGTTGCTGGACATTTATTCAACTCAGTTTAATTAATAAGTGTTCTTGTTGAATTTTATTTAAGAAGTGTAGCTCCTAATTAATCTAGTTACTAGGATTATTTATTGATGCATGAGTTTAAGTTTATTTATTTATGCTTCTTTAATTAACTAGTTGCTGGAATAATTGATGCATATGTTTTAGTTCATTTACTTAGTGTGTGTTATGTTTAATAAGTGTTTAAATGTGTTTAATATGTTTGTTTTAATGTGTTAGTTGCAGGCGTCTTTTCAATTGAAAAATTGTTACATTCAAGGGCTGTTACAAATTGATTAAAGAGATTTTTCAAGTGAATTTCGGTTACATTCAAGGGGAAACATTATTCTTCATTAAAAGGAGTTATTATCATTCATTAAAGGGAGCATTATACATCATTAAATTTAGCAGCAGCCTCTTTCATCTTCCATAACCGATGGTTGATTAAAGTGATCACTTCATGAGTTAATTTTTCATTAAAGTTGCTGGTGTCCATTCGGTTGACCAAGGGGATTTCAAAGGTTTTCTCTAAGAATTCAAGACCATTGATTCAGGTGAATTGAAGTGTATTGAAGGGTGGAGTTATTTAGTTTGGCATTCCAAGAGTTTTTGAGCTTTATTTCAGCTCATTATTAGCTCATTAAGTTGATCATATGTGACCATTCAGTTAGCCTCTTTTAACACTATAAATAGTTGTAATCAGCCTATTATAAGGGACTTTTGACTTTAGACATTATATTGAATGAAATTATATCATTTTGTGAGATTTGATTCTCTCAAATTTCGTTTGAAGACTTGTTGGCTTATCTACAAAGCTTGATGCGAGCGTGCCCAGCGAACCCCATCAGTCAAGTCTCCTTAGTCGAGCCTTCCATAGTTGGCAAGCTGATCCCAGTTCGTTTACAGCTCCACGAGCTCCGTCCAGTTCAAATTCAGCTCATTTGAGCTTGAATCAGCTCAATACTTTAGTCTTTAATTATGTCTTGTTTAATTAAATGCATCTTTAGTTAATGTCATGCATTATGTAACTCCCATGTTAGTATAAGTCTGCATCATTAAATTAAGTCTTGCATTAAGTACTCATTTGTTTATTTAATTTGCATTTCAAACCATACATTTCAGCATCTTGGTTTAATTAATAAGTGCTTTTGTTGAACTTCATTTAATAAGTGTTGCTCTTAATTAATCTAGTTCCTAGGATTATTTATTGATGCATGAGTTAAGTTTATTTAATGATGTATCTTTAATTAACTAGTTGCTGGAATAATTGATGCATAGTTCATTTACCTAAGTATTAATGTGTGTTATGTTTAATAAGTGATTACATGTGTTTAATCAGCTCATTTTAATGTATTTATTGCAGGAGCCTTTTCAAGTCATAACCGTTACATTACAAGGGCTGTTACACATTAAATAAAGTGACTATTTAAGTCATTTTCAGTTACAAATGAAGTGATTGTTACAAGGGATGTTTTATACATCATTTAAAGGAGGTTTAAGGAGAATTTAATCATCCAAATTAATTTTGGCAGCAACCTTTCCACTACCAGCCATTTTTGCCATTTCAAAGGTTATTTCAAGCATTCAAACATCATTAAGAAGCTGATTAAGAAGATGGTGTCCATTCGGCTGACCAAGGGCTAACTCAAGAGTCATTTTTCAAGCTCTTAAAGTCATTCATTCAGCTGAATTAAAGAGAATTCAAGGATGGAGTTATTTAGCTCAAGAATGTGAAAAGACTTGACTTAAATTTCAGCTTTTAATTGGCACATTAAGTTGAATGTTTGTGACCATTCAGCTAGCCTAATTTAGCACTATAAATAGGTGAAATCAGCCTTTGTAAAGGGGTTTTTGATCTTTTTGGTTAGTTTGAAAACATTATTGAACTTATATCAAATTTGTGAGATTTCTTCCTCTCACGTTTCGTTGAAGAACTCATTGGCCTATCTAGGTCATTAGTGGCGTCAACCTGCCTTCTTCTTTATCCTGAACTTATCACTATCAAATAGTGTCGCGTTCACCCTTATACCAAGGTTCCTATTGTGCTAAGTAGCGGGTCGAGGTTCTCCTATACTCCATCCGACCATCTTGAAAACTTATAAGCATTTGGGTCAATATTTTCTAATATTGGTTCATGTTTGTTTTTTAGATCATTTTTCATTCCATTCCATCTTTTCGTTTCATCATAATCGAACCATCCATTTCCCTTTCTATCCATTCTTTGTTATCCAACTTCCATTTTTATTTCCATAATTATATTCTCCAAAATTAAACCTATACATATTGTTCACAACTATAAACCCCTTTTTGAACCCTTAAATATAGCTTCCGCCATCATTTTACCTAAAGATATCCTTTTAAAAAGAGCCGAATGATACTTTCTCGTAGACGATCGGGCATCTTACATACGACTCGACTCAACCCCGAGGCGAATAGTATCAAAGCTAGTGGCGTCAACCTGTTCTTTCTACTGTCCCGAACTTATCACTCCAAAAGAGTGTGGCGTTCACCCATTTAAATATACCTTCAGTTCCTACTTTGCTAAGTAGCGGGTCGAGGTTTCACTACTTCCATCATCCACCTTGAAGCTTATAAGTATTTGGGTCATTGCCCTTTAGTAGTGGTTCTTACTTGCTTTGAGTTAGTTCCCTTCCATTCCATCACTATCCTTTATTTTTGTTGCTAGCCGAAATTTCAATTTCTTCCTTGAACCTAAAATCCATTTTATTCCCATTCCATATACCATCCCTCCTTATTTTCAATAACCGAATCTATATATTATTCATTTCCATAAACCCATCTTTGAACTCTTCTTCATAGCTTCCACCAATATTTACTTAAAGCATCATTATTAAACGAGCCAGACGATACTTTCTCGTAGACGATCGGGCAAACTCGCATACGACTTGACTCACCCCAAGGCGGATTGTATCACCTCATGCACAAGGACGTCTCGGATTGAGCTCTGTGGGATATAAAGCTTACCTTCCTTAAACAAAAATCCGTCATACCTATAATAATTCTCAAAAGCAGTTTTCTCACAGGCAAAATAAATCTCATCAAAGTCAGAGTCATTAACATACAATTCTTTTAAGAAAGAAAATCCAAGTAGTTTTGACTCAAGTGAAGACAACAACGTATACCTTCTTGAGAGAGCATTGGCGACAATGTTGTCTTTACCTTTTTTGTACTTTATGACATAAGGAAATGACTCGAGATACTCGACCCATTTCGCGTGCCGTTTGTTCAATTTTTGTTGCCCTTTGATATGCTTCAAAGCTTCGTGATCAGAGTGAATCACGAACTCCTTTGGCCACAAATAATGCTGCCATGTCTCGAGAGCCCGTATTAGCGCATACATTTCTTTGTCATACACCGGATAGTTGAGCAGGGCTCCATTAAGCTTTACGCTGAAATATGCAATGGGTCATTCGTCTTGGGTCAAAACAACTCCTATACCAACACTGGAGGTGTCACACTCAAGCTCAAAAGTTTTTGCAAAGTCGGGTAACGCAAGCAATGGTGTGTTGGTAAGTGATACGATCTGCCTCGGGGTGAGTCAAGTCGTATGCGAGTTTGCCCGATTGTCTACGAGAAAGTATCGTTCAACTTGTTAAAAATAAAGGAAAATGGTTATATTTTAGTAAATGGCAGCAAATTGGGTTGGATAAAAATAGATGATGAATGGAATGATGGTTGAAACAATAAAGAACCCTTAATAGAAGATTAAGGACCCGAATCTTATAGGTTTCAAATGGATGGGTGAATTGGATAAAAACCTCGACCCACTATCTAGCAAGATAGGAACCTCGGTATAAAGGTTTGAACGCCACACCCGAATGGATGATAAGTTCGAAATAAAGTCAGATTGATGCCACTAGCTACTAGATAAGTCAGTTTGAACCTTGAAGAATAATGAGAGTAGATAACTCACAATAAGAAAATTTCATTAAAGATCAAAAGTCCCCTCAATATAACTAGTTACACATATTTATAGTGATAGAAAAACTAGCTGAAAAGTCACATCTTAATTTGCTAATTAAAATGAAATTAAACTCAAGACTCTTTATATTCTTGTAACAACTTAACTCCTTACTTGAATTCACTTTAAATCAGCTTGAATTTCCTTCTTGAATGCTTTAAAATGTCCCTTGAGTTGTCCTTGGCTAGCCGAAAAGACACCAGCAACTAATGGTGTTTTGAATGTTTTGTAATCATCTTTTAAATGAGGCTAGTTGAATGGTCACTTTTAATGAGGCTAATAATGATTTCAAATGAAGAGTCTCAACCTTTGGAATTCTAACCATATAACTCCCATCTTCAATGTGATTAACTCTTGAATTAAATTGTTTGTCAAAATCCTTTGAGTTCTCCATGATCAATCGAAAAGTCACCAACCAAATGAAGAGTCTCAACCTTTGAAATTCTAGCCATGTAACTTCCATCTTCAATGTGAGTAACTCTTGAATTAAATTATTTGTCAAAATCCTTTGAGTTCTCCATGATCAACCGAAAAGTCACCAACCAAATGAAGAGTCTCAACCTTTGGAATTCTAGCCATGTAACTTCCATCTTCAATGTGAGTAACTCTTCAATGAATGCATAACAGCTTTTAGAAATAATGGTTGTAAGATGAAAAGTCACCAATCAGGCCTGTGAGATGTTTCATCTTGCATTTGGGCCCCTCAAGTTTAGGCCACTCTTGATGGTGTCGGATGGAGTTGAACCATGATGCAACTAGGATCGCATCAATTGAAGAAGAAAAGATGTGGCTGGAATTTCTAGACAGATTTGAAGAAGGTAGAAGATGAATGCTTCAAAATTCATCCATGCCAGCTTTGAACATTAAAATAAATGACAGAAATAATGCTAGAAACTGGCTGGGAATTTGAACAACGAAGAACTCGAAAGAACTCGTACAATCTGTTATGCAAACCCGAATTGAATCTATTCTACGTCAACAGACTTGGACCCACTAGATAGCAATCTAGGAACCCGAAGTATCACAAGATTGACACAACAATTCAAAATTGAAATGTCAAGAAAGAAGTTCAAAAAAGAAAAGAATTGAATTTGAGAGAAAACTCACAAAGTAATTTTTATTTCAAAAAGTCTAACCTTTTAACAATGTTTGAAGTACAAATATATAGAAGAATGAAGAGGTGGCAGAATTACATTGTGTGGTTAACATTAAAGAAGTTTAAAAATTAAATTTGAATTGAAATAACTCCTTTTGGGAGGAATTAATTTGCAGCCAAGTAAAAAAGAGGGAGTTGGCATGTTTATCACTTTAAGCATGTGTTAGTTTAGTTTGAAATTCAAACACACAACTTCCCTTGTCCATATCTCTTCAATTGCCGCACAAACGCACAAGAACGGGTTGGTTTTTGGTCACACATGTGCACCACATGCGTACAAGGCTGGCACATGCACATCCACATGCTTGGACACCAGCTAGGCTGCCACATGTGCACTGGTGTACTCCCCAAAACGTAGGACACTATCAGCTACTTCTGGACTTGTTAGCTGAAGTTGAGCTAGTGGAGCCGAAGATGAGTTGACTGGAGCTAAACTAAGCTGAATTCAGCAACTTAGAAGTGAAATGAGCTAACATGAGCTGGTGTAGAGCACTCTAATCTGAGTTGAGCAGAGGAACTAGCCTCTGAGCTGACTTGAGCTGAAGGTGAGCTATATATACTCTCGTGAGCTGGAGTCCTTTCGTGTACATGTTACAAAACAATATAACACTTATCAAAGCTATGTAAACTTAATATAACATAAACAAGTGCACACTTATTCGTTAACACACAAACAACTTGAAGACAATACAAATACTATCAACCCAATCCAAAAACATACTTAACATAATATATACATACTAAACACACCAATATAAGTAGTATGGCATAAGTATGTCACATATCAGCATGCAACACACTATAAAATTTATCTTCTAAGGCACATTCATTTTCAAAAGAGTCAGAAACTTTAGCACAAGTGAAAGAAGGAACTTCCCTGAATTTCTTTGCCTTAGATCGTGTGATAGGTCCTAATGGCAAGACCTCTGGATCAGCCTCCTTGATTGGCTTGGATGTGCCCACATTAGCCCCCCTTCGTGAAAAGGATTTGTCCTCAAATCTGTAAAATTGTCATAAGGGGTTAAGTCTGAAACATTAAATGTGGCACTTACATTATATTCACTAGATAAGTCCAACTTGTAGGCGTAGTCATTCACTTTCTCCAACACCTGAAAAGGACCATCTCCTTGCGGTAACAGCTAAGATTGTCTTTGAGCTGGAAAACGTTCCTTTCAGAAATGAACCCAAACCCAATCACCAACATCAAAGGTGACTCGCTTTCTTCCTTTGTTTGCTTGCTTTTCGTACTGCTGAGTCCTCCGTTCTAAGTTCTCCTTAACCTGTTGATGCAACTTCTTCACATATTCTGCTTTCACTTTACCGTCCCTGTTCATCACCTGTTCTTGTGGCAATGGCAACATATCTAGAGGAGTAATAGGATTAAATCCATAAACAACCTCAAATGGTGACATCTTAGTAGCAGAATGTACAACGTGATTATAAGCAAATTCAACATGTGGCAAACAATCTTCCCAAGTTTTTATGTTCTTTTTAATTATGGAATGAAGTAAAGTAGATAAAACCCTGTTAACAACCTCAGTTTTTCCATCAGTCTAGGGATGACAAGTAGTAGAAAACATAAGTTTCATACCTAATTTGCTCCAAAGAGTCCTCCAGAAGTGACTCAAAAACTTTACATCCCTGTCAGAAACAATTGACCTAGGAATACCATGTAAACGAACAACATCCTAAAGAACAAGTTAGCCACATTTACAGCATCATCAGTTTTATGGCAAGCAATAAAATATGCCATCTTCGAGAACCTATCAACCACAACAAATATACTATCTCTACCGGTCCTAGTTCTAGGCAATCCCAAAACAAAATCCATCAAAATACCAGTCCAAGGGGAATCAGGAATAGGTAAAGGCAAGTACATACCATGTGGTGAAACCTTCGATTTTGCTTTCTTACATGTCACACAACGTTCACAGTACCGTTCAACGTCCCTACGCATTTTAGGCCAAAATAGATGCTCCTTTAATGTCTGTAATGTTTTGGTGACTCCAAAATAACCCATCAGTCCACCTTTATGTGCTTCATGGATCAGAATACCACGCATGGATCCTTGTGGAATGCATATCCTGTGTTCTCTTTGAAAAGATAGCCATCATGCCTATAAAATTTTCCTTCTGCACCTTTTGCGCAAGCATTAAACTTATCTCTAAAATCAGGATCATCAGTGTATAGCTCACGAATATATGCAAATCTAATCAAATGAGAATCAAGGTAATTTAAAAGTCCATACTTGCGTGATAAAGCATCAGCAACGACATTGTCTTTACCTTTCTTGTAACGAATGACATAAGGGAAAGACTCAAGAAATTTAACCCATTTAGCATGTTGTTTGTTTAATTTATGCTTACCTGTGATATATCGCAAAGCCTCCAGATCAGTGTGAATCACGAACTCCTTAGGCAGCAAATAATGCTACCAAGTTTCCAATGCTCGAATCAGTGCATACATCTCCTTATCATAGATAGGATAGTTTAACGTCGCTCCATTAAGCTTCTCACTGAAATATGTAACGAGCCTCTTTTCCTGTGACAAAACAGCACCTATACCAACTCCAGAAGCATCACATTAAACTTCAAACATTTTTATCAAAGTTAGGTAATGCTAAAACAGGTGCTTTTGTCAAACACGCCTTTATTTTTAAAAAGGCGTCCTCTTGTTCTTTACCCCATGAAAAAGACTGAAATCTTCTTTATAATCACAATTAAGGGGGCAGTAATAGAACTGAAATGGGGAACAAACCGACGGTAGAAACTAGCTAAACCATGAAATGATCTAACTTGACTAATTGGTGTCGGTCGTGGCCACTCTTGAATCGCCTTAATCTTCTCAGGATCAACTTCAACTCCCTGAGAACTAACAATATAACCAAGAAATATAAGCTTATCAGTACAAAACACACATTTCTCCATGTTACCAAACAATCTCTCTTCTCGCAAAGTCAACAAAATAGCTTGCAAATGTTTTACGTGATCCTGCAAAGTCTTGCTATAAATCAAAATGCCATCAAAGTACACAACACAAAACTTACCAATAAAAGATCGCTGAACATGATTCATCAAACGCATAAAAGTACTAGGAGCATTAGTTAAATCGAAAGGCATCACTAAGCATTCATATAGTCCTAGTTTCGTCTTGAAGGCTGTCTTCCCCTCGTCGCCTTCTTTCATGCGAATCTGATGATATCCACTCTTCAAATCAATTTTGGAGAAGGTAGTTGCTCCCCACAACTCATCCAACATGTCATCAAGGTGAGGAATGGGATGTCGATACTTGATTGTAATCTGGTTCACTGCTCGACAATCAACACACATCCTCCAAGTTCCATCCTTTTTGGGTACCAACAACACTGGTACAGCACACGAGCTCAAACTCTCTCGAATGTACCCCTTGTCCAACAACTCAGAAATCTATCTTTGAAGTTCCTTCGTCTCTTTAGGGTTACTGCGGTATGCTGGTCTATTCGGAATCGTGGCTCTTGGAATAAAGTCAATCTAATGTTCAATGCCACGAATAGGGGGTAAACCCTTCGGTGTTTCATCAGGAAACACATCCTCAAATTCTTGCAAAAGAGATGAAATAGAAATAGGCAAATCACTAGGAATCTCAACTAATAAACAATTATCTTTAAACAACAAAATAAGCATAGAATGCTGAGAGGAAAGACATTTCCTGATTTCCTTGCTGCTAGCGTACACATTTATCTTCTTTTCCCTCGAGCTTCTTTGATATTCTTTCGCAATCTCACTTGGTCATCTTGCACTTGGCTCGATGTCAAAGGTGCTAAGATGATCTTTTTATCTGCATGAACAAAAGAACACCTATTTGTAAAGCCATCATGTATCGCCCTCTTGTCAAACTGCCATGGGCGTCCCAACAATAAATGGCTCTCATCCATCGAAACAACATCGCAAAGTACTTCATCTTTGTACTTTCCAATGGCAAACGGCACAAGAACCTGCCTAGTCACTCTAATTTCTCCTCTGTCATTTAGCCATTATAACTTGTAAGGATTTGGATGTCGTGTCATCTTCAAACCCAACTTATCAACCATCACAGAACTAGCAACATTAGTGCAACTACCACCATCGATAATTACAACACATACCTTGTCATTGATGAGACATCTCGTGTGAAAGATGTTCTCTCATTGCTGTTCATCCTGAATCGATTGAGTATTCAGACTCCTATTGACGACAAGTGCTTCACTGGTGGCAAACGGCTGCACATTATCATCATCTTCTTCAACGTCCACTGTAGGGGGCTCCTGTTCGTCTTCTTCGGACTCAGATTTAATCTCGCCAGTATCCAACAACATCATGGTCCTCCTATTTGGGCACTAACTGGCAACATGCCCTCAACCAAGGCACTTGAAACACAGAATGTCCCTCGAATGTTCTTGTGTCACCACCTGTTTGTCACGCCTATTTTTAGTAATAGGAGTCTTTGGCTTGCTTGACTCTGCCTTATCTCGAATCTGAAGTGGGGCTTGTGGTGTAGGCTTCCTGAAATTGTTAGGAGCAGATAAAGGATTTGAAAATGATTTAAATGGAGTATTACCTCGATTTGAAGACTTCCTACGTTGCTATCATTCAACTTTTATCGCCATATGCACCATGTCCTCCAACTCAACATAATGCTGCAACTCAACAACATTAGCAATCTCGGAATTCAAACCTACAAGAAAACGTGCCATAGTAGCCTCTCGATCCTCAACAATGTTGGCTCGCATTATGGACACTTCCATTTCCTTGTAGTAGTCTTCAACACTCACACTCCCCTGTTTTGACGTTTGCAACTTCTGGAATAAGTCACGATGGTAATGAGAAGGAACAAATCTCTTACGCATGATTTGTTTCATTTCATTCCACGTTCTCACTGGACCTTCACCGGTGCATCTCCGACTAATTACCAATTGATCCCACCAGATCAAAGCGTAACCAGTGATTCCATCACAGCCAAACGAACCTTCTTCTATTCTGAGTAATTGTAACACTCAAAAACATGTTCGACTTTGCTTTCCTAAGCGAGATAAGCATCAGGATCTGTTCGTCCCTGAAATGATGGAATAACAACTTTAATGTTAGATAGATTATCATCAAGTTGTATATGTCTTCTCAGATTCTGCCTCGGAGACTGATCAACTTCGTTCCCATCATTTCCTTCAATAGGGACTGATTGGGAACCACCACCATCAATTCTGTCCATCCTCAATTGTAGGGGTTTGAGTTCTTGTCTTAAAAGACACTGAAGTTCATGTGTTATGGCATGCATTTGCAAGTTTGGTTGTCGGCCATCCGGGTTCCTCTCATTAGAACCTGTCATTTTAAATAATATAATAAAAAAAGCAAAAACACTATAAAGTTTAGTGAAAATAAAGGAATGGATCTCACAGCACACTCAACACAGTCTCACAGATTGCTCCCAAAGAAAGAACACAACAATTTCACTCAGCACTCGTGTTTCACTCGGGAAAATACTTTAAAGGCTCTTTTTGTCTCCCCTTCTGATCTTACACGCTCAATTTCCTTTTCCACTCAATCACTCATAATCAGTTCTTTAAAGGAACTAATTTCGATCTTTCAGAATCTGTTTACCGTGTCAATTTGTAAGAAACAACAAGGATAAAGAATCAAGGGTTAGAATGAAAATAGGCTGAAAAAAATGAGATATAAAGGCTGAAAACAATGAAATACAAGGCTAGAAAATTAAAAAACGAAACGAAGAAAAAAAGGATGAAAATAAGAAGGAAAAAAGAAAAAAAAATCAACAACTTACTGCAACAGAAATGCTTACAATGACCCTATCACCGAACAGACAAGAATAAGTTGTTTCGGTTGATTTCCAAGCATTTCATGGCATAATATGCGCATCTTTTATCATTTTAAACAAATTAGCACACTTTCTTTTTCTTTTGTTTCTATTTTGTTGTTGTGTTTCGAATCTAATTTTTTTGTGTTTTTTTTTGTTTTGAATTTTCAAATTTGGTTTTTTAACTGTTTATTTTGTCTTCTTGATTTTGAGTGCAGAATGTGCTAACAAAAATCCAACCTAGGCTCTGATTACTATATGATAAGGCATTGCCTGGCAAAATAACGATCTTTGAGTGTTTACGGATCTAGGATTGTAGCAAGCACTTCCCTGCAATTAAACAAAATAAAGAGGTTGGTTTTAGACTTAAAAACACACGAAATTGAATAGATTTGAAGAAGAAAGGATGTTGTTGGAATTTCTAGCAGATTTGAAGAAGGTAGAAGATGAATGCTTCAAAATTCATCCATCCAGCCTTGAACATTAAAAAAAATGACAGAAATAATGCTGGAAACTGGCCGGGAATTTGAACAACAAAGAACTCGAAAGAACTTGCACAATATGTTATGCAAACCCGAATTGAATCTATTCTACGTCAACAGACTTGGACCCACTAGACAGTGATCTAGGAACCCGAAGTATCACAAGATTGACACAACAATTCAGAATTGAAATATCAAGAAAGAAGTTCCAAAAAAAGAACCAAATTTGATAGAAAACTCACAAAGTAATTTTTATTTCAAAAAGTCTAACCTTTTAACAATGTTTGAAGTACAAATATATAGAAGAATAAAGAGGTGGCAGCATTACATTGTGTGGTTAACATTAAAGGAGTTTAAAAATTAAATTTGAATTGAAATAACTCCTTTTGGGCGGAATTAATTTGCAGCCAAGTAAAAAAGAAGGAGTCGGCATGTTTATCACTTTAAACATGTGTTAATTTCGTTTGAAATTCAAACACACAACTTTCCTTATCCTTATCTCTTCAATTGCCGCATAAATGCACAAGAACGGGCTGGTTTTTGGTCACACATGTGCACCACATGTGTACAAGGCTGGCACATGCACATCCACATGCTTGGACGCCACCTAGGCTGCCACATGTGCACTGGTGTACTCCCCGACACGTAGGACACTATTCAGCTACTTCTGGACTTGTTAGCTGAAGTTGAGCTACTGGAGTCAAAGGTGAGCTGACTGGAGCTAAACTGAGCTGAATTCAGCTAGTTAGAAGTGAAATGAGTTGACATGAGCTGGTGTAGAGCACTCTGAGTTGAGTTGAGCTAGGGAACAAGCTTCTAAGCTGACTTGAGCTGAAGGTGAGCTGCATATACTCTCGTGAGCTGGAGTCCTTTAGTGTACATGTTACAAAACAATATAACACTTATCAAAGCTAAGTAAACTTAATATAATGTAGTCTAATAAGTTGTAAACAAGTGTACACTTATTCGTTAACACACAAACAACTTGAAGACAATACAAATACTATCAACCCAAACCAAAAACATACTTAGCATAATATATACATACTAAAAACACCAATATAAGTAGTATGGCATAAGTATGTCACATATTAACATGCAACACACTATAAAACTTATCTTCTAAGGCACATTCACTTTCAAAAGAGTCAGAAACTTTAGCACAAGTGAAAGAAAGAACTTCCCTCAATTTCTTTGCCTTAGATCATGTGATAGGTCCTAATGGCAAGACCTTTGGATCAGCCTCCTTGATTGGCTTGGATGTGCCCACATCAATCTCCCTTGAGTTGTCCTTGGCTAGCCGAAAAGACACCAGCAACTAATGGTGTTTTGAATGTTTGTTATCATCTTTTAAATAAGCAAAAAAAAACTACTGGTAAGTGAAGAGGTTGCTGCCAAATTTAAGAGGAGTTAGAATGCTCCTTAAAACTCCTTAATTTGATGTATTAAGCATCCCTTGTAACAGCCAATTCATTTCTAACCAAAATCAACTAAAAAGTCCCTTCAATCAATGTTGTAACAGCCTTGTAAAGTAACGATTGTGAGCTGAAAAGTTCCATCATTAAACACACTAAAAATGAACTTAATAAACACAAATGAACACTAATTAAACTCCAACACATTAAACACTTGACTTTATTAAATAAACTAAAAGTTAAGACTTCAATTAATGCAACAACTAGTTAAATTATGGAAGCAGAATTAAACTAACTTAAACTCATGCTTCATTAAAACATCCTAGTAACTAGATTAATTAATAAGCCTCTTATTAAACACAACTTATTTATTTAAACTAAACACCTTTATTTAAAGCTAATTTAAAAGTTTTTATTCAGCAAAATAAAAATGCATGAATTAAATCAAACTAAACACAAGCTGAATGAGCTGAATATGAGCTTATTTCAACTTGCAAAAGCATGCGCATTGGGCATATTAAGTTAGCCCGATTCTCCTCATTTTGTCCAGCCATTAACTTGCTCCACTTTTGCTCAACCAAGGCCAAAATAGCCTCCTTGAAATGTTTTACACGTGCTAGGGTGATGGGTACTTGCGGCAACACCACTGCATCTTTGTTGGAACTTGGTGTGACCCCGGATCATGGTCGTATCAGCCTCGGAGTAGTTGTGGCACTCGAACACTAACTTGATCTTTTTCTCCCACTCAAGGTAGGCCTCGGGATCTGATCGACCTTGGAATGGAGGAATGGATAGTTTGATGCTTTTTAAGTCATCATCGAATCTTTCTTAGTCGGGTCAGCCTTGACTGCGGGGGCCTCCCCTCTGAAAACTCGAGTTGGAGTCTTGATCACTTTCGTGATCACTTGGCTTGGAGAGATCATCCTCTTGATCAACTTGCCTTCCTCGATTTCTTTGGGGGACTTATGGGAGTTCTTCGTCGTTGAGCTCGTCCCTCCACTTGGTCGAGTCAATCTTGGATTGGTTCTAGTTTTCGATCAAAAATCTTTCGACCTCTTGTAATAGAGCTTGTAGATTTAAGTCGGGAACATTTCAGACAAGTTGTCTTTCCTCCATATTTCTTTTGGACTTCGAAACTTGTAAGTTTATACCTCACCCAAAATCTCACTAATCACTCGCAAAGAAAACTTTCGCTCATGCTCATGTTTAACTCGATATAGGCTTTTTCTTTGATGTGCACGCTTTAGACTTTTACCACTTGTCTTTTCTCTCATGCTTTCATAGGAGACTCGATGTGACATTATCGTAGTCTAGATGGGTCGGTTACAAGTGGTTACAAGGGATGAATGTAGGGTGTTTAGATAGGCTAACAAAGAAAGAACAAAGTTGGTTATGTGTGGCGTTGGGGTAGAAATGAGGGTAGAATGATGATTTTGAATGATCGAGATTGAAGGTAAGGGTTTAATATCAGAACTTAGAAACGAGAAGAACAAAGTACAAAAAATATTTGCTAACTTTGAACACTTTTTTTTATATTCGTATCTTTTTTTTTTTACTTCGAAACTTTTTTTGTTACAAATACAAACCTATTTAGGATTACTCGATGAACATCATCTCCTCATTATCAAGCTCTGATACCAAATGATGCGCCTTGGGTCCACGATAGACACGAGTTGCAGAGTTGCTCGATCATCGATGATCGGGCAACTCTGCAACTCGTGTCTATCATGGACCCGGGGCACATCAGAACCTTTTACTTCTGACTTCTAAACCAAATTCCATCCCTAATGTTACACCTCTATTCCTAACTTAAACAAATATAGTTACAAAACTTAACATAGCTTCCGCACATAAACTCTTCAAACACCTTCCATTTCGAGTTTCCCAACCACTCCTCATAGACGATCGGGCACTCAAGTGAACGACTCGATTACCCCGGGCCGTCTCACATCAATAAGTCAACTGAAAACTCATATGAATTTTAGAGAGGAGAAAACTCACTCTTTGAACAATGTTCATAAATTTTTCCAAAAGTTTTTTCACAAATGAAAATGAGCAGCTATTTATACCCTACAAAAGGGCTAGCTGAATGGACACTAAAACACTTAATAACTAAGTTAAATAAAACTAGATTAATCTAGAAAATTTTAGAATTAAAGTATTAAATTGGAGTGGCTAAATTCAGCTGTTGGAAGCTCTTTGGACGACATTCTAGAAGGGGCTGATCAGCTTGCACGAATTTGGACACTTCAAGGATACATTGCACTAGCTAGGTGAAGCCAATAAGCTGAAATGAGTTCATTAAAATGCTAACTTTAGCTGAAAAGTTACCAGTAATAAAGGAGAATGTGAACAGCCTTGAATGTGTGAAAAAGGAGCTGGAAAAGTCTTTGGAAATGTGAACAATGATCAGCCGAATGGTCCTTGGTGTGAACACCAAATGTGAATGCCTAGGTGCTGTTTTAGGGAGTGGATCGACCATGCTTGGGAAAATCAATGTGCAGCTATTCCTTGGCTGAATAGTCACTTGGAGAAGCCAAACAATCAGCCCAATTTCGTTGAACTTAGCCATGCATGCATGTGCTAATTCCTTGAACCAAGCTGATGTGAGACGGCTCGGGGTTAGTCGAGTCATTCACTTGTGTGCCCGATCGTCTACGATGAGGGGTTGAAACTCAGAAAGAAAGGTGTTGAAGTATGGAAGTGCGGAAGCTTTTGATAGAATTTTCTTTTAAGTAAATTTAAGTTAGGAATGGAGGTTAATATTATAGGGATTAATTTTAGAATATGGAATGAATAGGTTAGGTTTTGGATAGGTTAAAGAAAGAAGGATGTTCGGTGATTCAGTTAAGTAGGAATGAATAGAAATTGATAAAAGATGGGTACTCGATGGTTCGATTTAAGATGGGATAAGTAAAAGATGGATGTTCGAATGGCTCGGGTTTAGGTTGATCAAAGAAGATAGTTTGAATGGCGATGGAATAAAGAACTTAAATCCGAGAATTGATTCAACACTATATGCAGTGTCACCCCGGTTCTATTCGATTTAAGGTGATCGATGGAAATGTCAGGAAAAGGTTGAACGCCACACCGTGAGGTGATAAGTTCAGAAACGGGTTCGGAGATGCCACAAGCTTGTTTGATAAGTCAACCGAAAACTCGTACGAATAGGTAGAGGAGTAATCTCACTCTTGTGAGCAAAGTTCATATAAAATTGCCAAAAGTTTTTTTACAAAAGCAAATGAGCATCCATTTATACTAAGTAGCTAAGGTAGCCGAATAGCCTAATTTTAGGACTTAATAACTAAGTAAATTCAACTAGAATTAGCTAGAATGTTCCAGAATTAATCATTAACTTGAAGGAGCTAAATTCAGCTGATGGAAGTGCATGGGACGACTTTCTAGAAAGCTGGATGTATGTGTGCACTTTGCTTGGTTCATGCTTCAAGTCTAGGTTCGGCCAAGCCTTTATTTGGCTCCTTAAATGATCACCTTTGGCTGAAAAGTTAGCATCATTAATTTGGCACATGAGCAGCCTATTGAGGTGTGAACAAGAGTTTTGAACAGCCTTTGTCATGTGAACAGGTCCAGCCGAATAGTCTCTAGCATGGCAGCTAGTGTGAACGCCATTGATGGTGCATTGGGGAGGCAATCGACCAAGCAACAAGGTGTTTAATTTCTGGTACTTGTTGGCCAAAAGGTAGCAGCCTAATACAATGTTCCAACCAATCCATGTACCAGCCACATACATTGCACCTAGCTGCATGAATCTCCTTTAATTGGCCTTGTTAAATTTGGCTGCACCTACATGCATAAGAAAAACTCATTAAATCATCTTAATTCAGCTGAATAAAATTAAGGACACAACTAGGACACTTTAATGGACACTTAATTAATATTTAGACAAATTAAACACAAGCTATCTAGGACCTATTTAATAATCGGCTATGAACAAGACATACTAAAAATTTGTAGTAAAATAAGACAAATTAAATTAAGTTTGGACATCTTAATTTCGGCACTAATTAAATCATCAAGACACATTAACTTGCTGAAATAAAATAATTAAATTAAAAGGTTCAATTTATTAGAACGTTAAAATTAAGCAATTTAACTAAATAACCCAATGAGCTGAAATAAGCCCAAATGAACTATTCCAAGCTGAGTTGAATGTGCACCAAAGTGCATAACAACTCCACAGCAACTTGTTGCCTTTGATTCCTTGGACTTCCATAATAATCATATTGCAAAACATTGGTTGCCTCAGGTTGGGTCACATCATCCCCCCTCTTCAAAGCGACTTGTCCTCAAGTCGAGTCGCTGGTTCAACGGGGAGCATTTCCTTGCAATCAAATCTATTCGATCAAACAAAAGAGATTCATTTTCATTTATCTGACATAAAACCAACTTAAGACTAGGGAACGATTGGTTATCATCAAGGTGCAAAAGTTTATCAACGAAACAAGAAATTGATGGCCTTACCTTTTTCGAATTAACATCAGAAGTAGAAAACACAACGGTTAAGTTTGATGGAAAACTTACCTTTCCAGATCGATTTGCCAAATTCTCCAAAGATAGAACCATAGGAACTGATTTAAAGAACTTTGGGCAAACACATATTGCAAATCTCGTTCAAACACACGTCTTCAAATAATCAAACGTCATACAACCAAAATTCATTAAAGAATTACTCAAGTAATTAGATAGAACAAGCTCGATTCGGCCAAGACAATCAAAGTTACAAATTTGATTCAAGTTTTGCATGTTAAAATGTAACAATGGCCAATGTTTGCTCACTTGTTCACAAATTCATCATCTTTACCGATTTCATTAAAGTTAGATTCAGCATTGAGTTTTCATAATTCAAACCGTGTTCTTCTCGCATGACGAACCTTCTTTTTTAGGGAGATATTTCAATCGTAGCTCCTTAAGACCAACAACCTGAAAAGAAAGAAGAAACAAATAGACAATGGTTAAGCAAAACACTCTTCCTTTTCTCTCTTTTTCTTTCACTTTCTTTTTCATGTTTGTTTTTCTCTTTTTCATTTTCATTTTCATTTTCTTTTTCTTTTCTTTTTTCTTCACTTTTTTTTCACTTTTGTTTTCTTCAATTCGCAAATCGTTTCCACTTAATTTTTCATCTTTCTTTTCTTTTGAATTTACAAGTTTTTCTTTCAAAGTTTCCATGGATTGTCTTAGGCGTTGCTGATCTTCCATTACTTGTTGTGGTGACATTGGTGCCAAAACGATGTTCTTGCCGTTATGCTTGAAAGAATACTGATTTGCGAACCCATTGATAAGGCATTGCTTGGCAAAACAACGATCCTTGAGTGTTTACGGATCTAGGATTGTAGCAAGCACTTCCCTGCAATTAAACAAAACAAAGAGGTTGGTTTTAGACTTAAAAACACACGAAATTTTGCAATCTGAGGGTATTTCAGTAATTTCACAAATCAGGGGTGTTTCAATAATTTTGCAATTCGAGGGTATTTTAGTAATTTCACAAATCAGGGGTATTTTGGTAATTTTTCAATCCGAGGGTATTTTGGTAATTTCACAAATCACGGGTATTTCAATAATTTTGTAAACCGAGGTATTTTGATAATTTCACAAATCAGGGGTATTTCGGTAATTTTGCAAATTAGGGGTATTTTGGTAATTTCACAAACTAGGGGTATTTCTATAATTTTGTAAATCAGGGATATTTCGATAATTTCACAAACCGAGGGTATGTTAGTAATTTTACAAATCGAGGGTTATTAACAACCTCAACAGATGGTCCACCGTCGCCTAAATTGACTTAACGGTGAAGATGGGCCTGAGGCCCATTACCCTGCCTAAGTGGGCCCACACACTCGTGTGGCCCATTTAGCCTAGAAACAACCACGACTATGTAACGGCACAGCCCAAATCAATAACTTATCGCATCATGGACATTTCGTTTGGGCCCACACGGCCCCCTTTTAGCCTTACGCGGCCCAAAGCACCTAAGTCATGTGCGCAACATGATAAGCCTATCTATTTCCCTTTTAACAGTGTGACTTGCATTTGTAGGCCCTACGGCCCATTGGGCCCATCAAGGCCCATTCTAGCCCAAGTGACCCACTACGGCCCAAGCCCATGAATTCGCTCATGGTGGCCTTTCTCTTCACACACTCACACTTCGTGAGCTCGATTCACCCCACGAGCGATCGTACTCTCGTATGTCATCGTTCACCGATATTTCGGCTTTTTGGCATAATGCCAATCAACAGTCAATATAATACAATATAAGCACCTTCGGCTGTTCAACTGATTAATGATTAGAACAGTGTATACGGATACACACCTTATCACGTAAAGTACTGAATACTCACGAGCGCCGTCACCTTCACTAGAGCGATCAAACTGCATTTGCCCAGTTAAACCAAAGTATTCTAAACAGAGATAATGATGCGAATGGGCTTAGGGCCCATTCTCGGCCCAAATGGACCCACACGCTCGTGTAGCCCATTTAGCCCAAATCTAGCCATAGATATGAGATTCACATAGACCAGTTCAATATCTACTACACAATCATACAATTTATTCATATGGACCCACGGGCCCATTGGGCCCACTTGGCCCCTTTTGGGCCTATCGTGGCCCAAACAGCCTAAACCCACAAGAACACTCATGATGGCCTCAACTATCACGTCGAAGCTCCCACACGTGTGCTCGCACGCTCGTGTGGCTACCATCGTTGTGTGACCGGCATTTCGGCATTTGCCGCTCTACAGCTAGAGTAATGCGAAATACACACCTTATAGGAATCTGGAGTTGATCCGCGCTCCGACCACTCCTATGCCCAAACGCCAACCAAGGTATCCTTACTCTCCTCATATATTGCTCTATTTAAAGCCAGCTTCTTACCTACTCTCATGCTAGCTTCCCGATGTGGGATCCCTCCTTCAGCAGAGTTTAAATCCAACACAAACTCTGGCCATCCCAACTTAGCAAAATAAATATTCCTTTTTGCTTGCAATGGGATTCAAATCCTTGCCCTCTCCTATGCTACTGACGCTAAACATGCGCAACTAAATACAAGCCTATGGGCCAAAGTCTAAGTTCCTTTAAAAAGAAATCAAAATGAATTGCAAGCACCAAGACTTGAACCCAAGCTCTCCCTTGCAACCTTAATGATGCCTTGCCACTAGACCACTCACTTCCTTGTGTCATTTTTTCCCACATTTTATTCTTAAAGCCTACTTACTAACTCCCAAGGTTTTATTCACCTAAAACCAAAATTTTCCTAAAGCTCTCGTTTGATCCCGGGACTTCATGGAAGCCCCCTAACCTTCCAAAATCACTCACCTAATAGGACCAACTTGCATTAGTGCCATTCTCTTGTTCTCAAAAATTTTAAATGCTCCCGTGCCCAAGGCCCAATAGGCCCAATTCTACTTGGCCCAAATTCGAATCGTTACAAGCCAAGTAAAAAAAAGGGAATTGGCATGTTTATCACTTTAAACATGTGTTAATTTCATTTGAAATTCAAACACACAACTTCCCTTGTCCTTATCTCTACAATTGCCACACAAATGCACAAGAACGGGCTGGTTTTTGGTCACACACGTGCACCACGTGCGTACAAGGCTGACACATGCACATCCACATGCTTGGACGCCACCTAGGCTGCCACATGTTCACTGGTGTGCTCCCCGACATGTAGGACACTATTTAGCTACTTCTGGACTTGTCAGCTGAAGTTGAGCTAGGGGAGCCAGAGGCGAGTTGACTAGAGCTAAACTAAGTTGAATCCAACTAGTTAGAAGTGAAATGAGTTGCCATGAGCTGGTGCAGAGCGCTCTTAGCTGAGTTGAGCTGGGGAACAAGCCTTGAGCTGACTTGAGCTGAATGTGAGCTGCATATACTCTCGTGAGCTGGAGTCCTTTCGTGTACATGTTACAAAACAATATAACACTTATCAAAGCTATGTAAACTTAATATAACATAGTCTAATAAGTTGTAAACAAGTGCACACTTATTGGTTAACACACAAACAACTTGAAGACAATACAAATACTATCAACCCAATCCAAAAATATACTTAGCATAATATATACATACTAAAAACACCAATATAAGTAGTATGGCATAAGTATGTCACATATTAGCATGCAACACACTATAAAACTTATCTTCTAAGGCACATTCACTTTTAAAAGAGTCAGAAACTTTAGCACAAGTGAAAGAAAGAAATTTCCTGAATTTCTTTGCCTTAGATCATGTGATAGGTCCTAATGGCAAGACCTCTGGATCAGCCTCCTTGATTGCCTTGGATGTGCCCACATCAGGCCCCCTTCGTGAAAAGGATTTGTCCTTAAATCTGCAGAATTGTCATAAGGGGTTAAGTCCGAAACATTAAATGTGGCAATTACATCATATTCACCCGGTAAGTCTAATTTGTAGGCGTTGTCATTCACTTTCTCCAACACCTGAAAAGGACCATCTCCTTACGGTAACAGCTTAGACCGTCTTTGGGCTGCAAAATGTTCCTTTCGGAAATGAACCCAAACCCAATCGCCAACATCGAAGGTGACTCGCTTTCATCCTTTGTTTGCTTGCTTTTCGTACTGTTGAGTCCTCCGTTCTAAGTTCTCCTTAACCTGTTGATGTAACTTCTTCACATATTCTGCTTTCGCTTTACCGTCCCTATTCATCACCTGTTCTTGTGACGAAGGCAACATATCTAGAGACTTAATAGGATTAAATCCATAAACAACCTCAAATGGTGACATCTTAGTAGCAGAACGTACAACGTGATTATAAGCAAATTCAACATGTGGCAAACAATCTTCCCAAGTTTTTATGTTCTTTTTAATTATGGAATGAAGTAAAGTAGATAAAACCCTGTTAACAACCTCAGTTTGTCCATCAGTCTGGGGATGACAAGTAGTAGAAAACATACGTTTCGTACCTAATTTGCTCCAAAGAGCCCTTCAGAAGTGACTCAAAAACTTTACATCCCTGTTAGAAACAATTGACCTAGGAATACCATGTAATCGAACAACATCCCTAAAGAACAAGTTACCCACATTTACAGCAACATCAGTTTTAGGGCAAGCAATAAAATGTCTTCAAGAACCTATCAACCACAACAAATATACTATCTCTACCGGTCTGTTCTAGGCAATCCCAAAACAAAATCCATCGAAATATTAGTCCAAGGGGAATCAAGAATAGGTAAAGGCAAGTACAAACCATGTGGTGAAACATTCGATTTTGCTTTCTTACATGTCACACAACGTTCACAGTACTGTTCAACGTCCCTACGGATTTTAGGCCAAAATAAATGCTCCTTAATGTCTGTAACATTTTGGTGACTCCAAAGTGACCCATCAGTCCACCTTTATGTGCTTCATGGATCAGAATACCACGCATGGATCCTTGTGGAATGCATATCCTATTCTCTTTGAAAAGGTAGCCATCATGCCTATAAAATTTTCCTTCTGCACCTTTTGCGCAAGCATTAAACTTATCTTTAAAATCAGGATCATCAATGTATAGCTCACGAATATATGCAAATCCAATCAAATGAGAATCAAGGTAATTTAAAAGTACATACCTGCATGATAAAGCATCAGCAACGACATTGTCTTTACCTTTCTTGTAACGAATGACATAAGGGAAAGACTCAAGAAATTCAACCCATTTAGCATGTCGTTTGTTTAATTTATGCTGACCTATGATATATCGCAAAGCCTCCAAATCAGTGTGAATCACGAACTCCTTAGGCAACAAATAATGCTGCCAAGTTTCCAATGCCCGAATCAGTGCACGCATCTCCTTATCATAGATGGGATAGTTCAACATCGCTCCACTAAGCTTGATACGATCCAACCTAGGGCACCAACGTTTGACAATTTTATGAGCTCGAATCAAATGAATCAAGTGTCGTGGAGCTGTTGTGCACTTTGGTGCACGTCCAAATCAATTCATTTGAGCTCGTTTCAGTTCATTGAGCTGAATTAATTAAATTGCTTAATTTTAAATAAATTGAACTTCTAATTTAATTTTCTGATATGATCCACCTCGAGGCTGAGTCGAGTCGTATGTAAGATGCTTGATTGTCTGCGAGGAGTAATTGGAAAATTGTCGGAAAAGCGTGAAATTAGGCTAAAGTTGCGGAAGCTTATCAAAAGGGTTTAGAAATTGGTTAAGTTATGGAGATAGGTTAGGCTAAGAAGTAAACAAGGAAGATAGACATATATTGGATGGGCTCGGTTTAATAAAAATAATAAGGATATGTATTAAGATAGTTTGGTGGAGGTGGAATTACGAACTTAACTTAAGAAAAATTCAATACTATATAACAGTGTCACCGCGTTTCTTATATCATTAAGGTGGAAAGTTGAAGATAGGTTGAAGGGGGTTTGGTGATAAGTTCAAACAAGTCGAAGACGCCACTAGCAAGCTTGATAAGTCTAACAAAACTTGTACGAAAAAGGAGAGGAGATAAACTCACTCAAGAACAAAAAGTTCATAAAATTTGATTAAGGTTCAAAAAGTCTAAAGTTCTCCAACAATAGGTAGATTACATGTATTTATAGTATCAAATGAAGCTAGTTGAATGGTCACTTTTAATGAGGCTAATAATGAACTGAAATGAAAAGTCTCAACTTTTGGAATTCTAGCCATGTAACTCCCATCTTCAATGTGATTAATTCTTCAATTAAATTGCTTATCAAAGTCCTTTGAGATCTCCATGATCAACCAAAAAGTCACCAGCCAAATGAAAAGTCTCAACTTTTGGAATTCTAGCCATGTAACTCCCATCTTCAATGTGATTAACTCTTTAATTAAATTGCTTGTCAAAGTCCTTTGAGGTCTCCATGATCAACTGAAAAGTCACCAGCCAAATGATGGAGAATTGATTACATGTAGTAAATACCATGAAGCAAACGGTTATGGAAGTTGAAGACAAAGAGGCTACCGAAATTAAAGAATCATAATGCTCTTCTTTATTTAATAAAACAACTTCTTAATGATGAGTTAAGCCTCTTAATATCAGCCCCCTCTTGTGTAACCGAATTCACTTGAAAAGCCATTTTAGTGAATACATAACAGCCCATAGAAGTAATGGATGTGAGTTGAAAAGTCACCTGCAATTAACACATGTAACCAACATATTAATGCAATTATTAAACTTAAAACAAACTAACAACTAACTTAAATTAATGAACTAACACTTAAGCTTCATTTATTCTAGCAACTAGACTTAAATAAATGAACTAACACTTAAGCATCATTTATTCTAGCAACTAGACTTAATCTAGAAACTAGATTAATTAAAGAAGCAACTATTAAATTAAATTTATTAAAAGAAACTCAATTAATTAAACTAAGATGAGTTTAAAATGATGACCAACAACTCCTTTATTAAACTAAGATGCTTAAATGCAAATATTTAAAATGCAAAGCTGAAAAATTAAATAAAGAGTTTAATTTAGTTGGAACGGGTTCAGAAAACTAGAATTGAGCTGAAATCAACTTCATTTTGCACTTTGGCCCCTCGAGCTTAGGCCACTCTCGATGGCGTCGGATGGAGTTGAACCATGATGCGACTAGGATCGCATCATTTTCAGCTTTGCATTTAGTTTGCATTTTAAATATTTGCATTTAAGCATCTTAGTTTAATAAAAGAGTTGCTGGTCATCATTTCAACTCATCTTAGTTTAATTAATTGAGTTTCTTTTAATGAATTTAATTTAATAGTTGCTTCTTTAATTAATCTAGTTACTAGGTTAATTTATTGATGCATAAGTTAAAGCTCATTTAATAATGCTTTTCTTAATTAAACTAGTTGCTGAAATAAATGATGCATAAGTGTTAATTCATTTATTTAAGTTAGTTGTTAATTTGTTTTAAGTTTAGTCATTGAATAAATGTGTCTAATATGTCGGTTACATGTGTTAACTGTAGGTGATTTTTCAGCTTACAACCATTAAATTTAAAGTTTGTTACACATTTAATAAGGTGGCTTTTCAAGTGATTTCGGTTACAAAAGAGGGGTCTGTTACAAAAAGAGGCTTTATACATCAATAATAGAGTTTAAAGGAGTATTACACTTCCTTTAAATTTCAGTAGCAACCCTTCCACTACTCCAAACGTTTTTGCTACTTTAATGGTTAATTCATGCTTTAAAAACTTCATTAAGTTGTTGGAGTCTATTCAGCTAGCCAAAGGAGAAACCAAGAGACATTTTCAAAGCATTCAAGGGCAGTGAATCAGCTGATTAAAGCATCTTAAAGAGAAGAGTTAAGTGATCCAAGAATTTCAAAGGTCTTTGAGCCTTAATTCAGCTCTTTATTAGCACTTTATTAAGTGACCATTCGGCTAGGTTATGCTAGTTTTATAAATATGTGTAAACAAGCCTTTTTGGGGAACTTTTGAACTTTTGAACCTTTAACAAATTTATGAACTTTACGTTTGAGTGAGTTATCTCCTCTTATACAGTTTGCCTCGAGAAGAGTCGAAAAGTATACGAGTTGCCCAATTGTCTACAAGGAGGAAACAAGCCTTCGGGAAATAATTAATAAGATATGTAAAGATAGCTAAGTTTGCAGAAGCTTTTTAAATGAATTTATTTAAGAAACAGAATTAAGTTAGGAATGGAGGTTAGGAGAATGAAGGAAACGATTTAGATGAATGAAAGGATAGGTTCGAAAAATAATTATGGAAGGACAATTGGTGATAGGGGAATGGTTCGGTTTGATGGAAAGAAATAATGATGGAAAAGTAGATAGGTAATAGTTCGGTGGAGATGGATAATATAACTTAAACAAAGAATCGATTCAACACTAAGGAAGTGTCACCCCGGGTTCTATATTTGTTTAAGGTTTCATATAGAAGTCGATGATGGACCAAAGACCCATTACTTAGTGAAGTAAGAACCAATGGTATAATGGTATGAAAGAACAAGTCTAGACGCCACAAGCAGTTGATAAGTCTAGAAAACTTGCACAAAATCAAAGAGGAGATAAACTCACTCGACGAACAAAGTTCATGTAATATGATTAATGATCAAACTGTCTAACATAACTAATGAAAATTACAAGTATTTATAGGCTAATAAGAGATAGCCGAATGGATATCCACATAGCTTAAAGGCTAAGTAAAATTAATACTAGAATAAGCTAGAAAAATCTAGAATAAAACCATTGAGTTGCTTGGTTAGGTTCAGCTGATGTGGGAGGCAAATAGGCAGCTTCTAGATGATTCATTTCTCTTGGCAAGATGAGTGCACTTGGAAGACTAATGGCTATGTCCATGTTCATCCTTTGAGAACGCCAATAGTCACCTTAATGGAGAAGGAAATGAGCTGATTGTGTTTGGACAGCAAGGGCACTCCAATGGACGTTTTCTAGAAGGATGAATGTGCAAGAATTAACTCAAAATTCGTCCAAGTTAATGGGCGGCCTTTGGAAACGTCAAGGGGCATCTTTCTAGAAGGAGAAATGTATTTTGAAGACCCTCAAGGTGCATGCAGCAGCTAGGGACGTCCCTTGCCTTAATTAAGCTCTTAAATTGGTATCTTTTGATGAAAAATTAGCAACTGAACAACACTTGAATTTGTGCAGCAAATGTGAACATCATTGATGTGCATTGGGGAGACATTCGGTCACCTTGGGGTCTTGAATGGGCTGATGACTCCTTGGATGAATAGATGTGATTGGAGAGTCAAAAATGAATAGCCAACATGCATGTTTTAGCCGACCATGCATCCTCCAAGTGCATTGATGCATTTGGTCACATACATTGCACCTAGGTGCATGTATCTCTTAAATGTGCTCCATAGATTCGGCTGAACCTAAAAAGGCCATGAATTCACATTAAATCAAGCCAAATCAGCTGAATATAATTACATACAAGCTATGGACACATTAATGGACATTTTAGACAACTTAAAGACACCATTAGGACACATTGAATTTTTGGCAGCAACTAAATTAACTAAAAATCTGCACATTTAATCTTAGTATTAAAATTACTTTAAAAAGTTGTAATAAAATGAAAAAAATTAATTTAGACTTAGACATCATAAATTCAAACTAATTAAAATGTTTTAGATGCATTAAATTGCTGTAGGAAAAATAAATAAATTAAATGATTCAATTTATTTAAAACATTAAATTAAAGCAATCAGCACAATGAGCTGGAGCGAGCTCGAGTGAGCTTAAATTGAGCTAATCCGGCTCAATTTGGAAGTGCATGAAGATGCACATTAGCTCCACGACACTTGGAACTTTGAATTCGAGCTTCGTCATCTTGACATTCAAGGGTGCCCCGAGCATGCCCGTATCATCCCTCCCCTCTTCAAGACGATACGTCCTCGAATCGACCCGCTGGTTGTCCGAATAAAATTCTTTTTGGCTCGGTTTACCTCAATCAAACGAGACGGATGATAATAGCGATACCTAAAAAAGATAACCTTGAATTAGCAAGTTCGGTTTCAAACAAACTTGCAATCCAAATATGAGCAATACAAGACAAATAGATTGCACGCAAACGGGCATAAATACATTAGCATACAAAAGGAACAAAGCCTTTTCAAATTTTCGAAACAAGATGGAGTAAGCTTCAGAACATGCATACGATTTGAATGATTTCTACAAGTCATGCTTATTATGCGAATAGTAAATCAAATGATATACATAAGCATCACAAGCAGATAAGTGATAAAATTCAAATGGAACACGTAGTCGAACAACCAAACCTTGCATTGTTCGGTATGTGGAACCACTCGCACATGAATCATAACAAGTATCGAACACAAAATTCTTTTTATCAATGAAAAAAATAGATGGATCATCAATAGGTAGAATGAGACACTCAAGCACTTCATGATCGAAAGGTTTTACAAAATAAAAATTAGCATCATGTGTTCTATCATCACCCAAAATAGATTGATCATAAGTAAGCAATTTGGAACAGCTAAGCATATTACGATCTAATGGTTTTGCAAAAAGTAGTTCATCAACACAATGCATGTCATCATTCGAAAAGAACGAAAATTTTTTAACAATTTCAGTAGACTTACCTTGATGCCCGAAAAAAACAAAGATCTTGCTTACCTTGGTCGAACAGTACAAACCTTCTTTCCGTAGGTATGTAGTGTAGTCGAAGCTTCACGTTCGATTCGAACCCTTTCGGGTGGAAAGTGAATTTTAAGTGCATCCACAGAATTTGTTTAAGGAGCGAATAAAAGTTAAAAACAAAATTAACAAATTTCGCAACCTTACTCACAAACCAAGTATCGAAACAATAGAAATTTCTCGCACACAATTGATGATACTTGATTTTTTCATCAAACGGATCAAAAACAATGCTCGATTTAAAAACTTGATTTTGATTATTTGAGTCAAGATGTACCAATGGTCTCGATAAATCAAACTTATTAAAGCAATAAGACTTATGCACATTCAAGATCGAGCAATCAAAACTCTTGACATAATTTAAAACCAATTTGCAAAAACTCAAAGTTTCCATATTTGACAATGAACAAATCTCGTAATATCCACAATCAAACAAATTGGGATTAAAAGGAAACTCATCGTCATACTTACTTGAATCTTGCACTGGCTGGACATTTGTTACTCCACCGTCGTACTTCGCATCACAAGGATCATTATGGAATAAAGTCGTCTTATCATCGTTTAAAACATCACAATTATTCGAGGGATGGCCAATGACGAAATCATCCATATAATCACAATCTTTAAAAAAATTTGATGGAGATTGAATCGCTTCAAAATACTTACCTTCCTTACCTTCAATCTCGCGTGATTCAACTTTACCTTTTTCAATCATGTGAAAATGTCGCTCGTCGGGAAGGTATTGAAGTTGAAGGTCTTTGGGCGATACGTCGGGAACCTGAAATGAAGAAACAAAAGAAGAACAAAGTTTCAATGAGTTAATTAAATCAACACTCACTTCTTCTTGCTCTTCTTGTTCTCTCGTTTCTTTTTCACACTCTTTTTCTATCTCAATTTCTTTCTCAATCTCGATTCCAATTTTTCTTTCTTCACTTTCTTTTTCTCTCATGATCTCAAATTCTTTTTCTTCTTTTTCTTCACTCTCATTTCTATTTTCTTTTCTCTCGAACTCTTTTTCAATCTTTTTTTCACTTTTATTTTCTTTTTCATTTTTGATTACAACAAAAAGAATCGAAAAGAGATGGGTTTGACTCAAGGAAAGAAGTCATTTTCTCATAGAAATCATTTGTTATTCTTTGTGAAAGGTTCTTCGAGTGGGACTTCTTTGAAGCATTCGAGGAGTAGCTAGTACTTTCTTCTTGTTCGTCACCATAGTAGGCTTCAAACTTTGCTTTGCTTCGCCTTGAATCCTTCGTCGAATAAGAATCGTGATTTGAACTACTCCGTGAACTATCTTTCGTGGATGAATTCTTCGACGTATATGAACCACGTTCACTTCTTCGCAAAGGTTTCTTCGTAGATAGATATGTTGAAGCTTTTGAAGAAGAAATCATACCTTCGCGTTGGTAACCTTGAAAAGCCTCAAACTCGCGATTTGATTCATACTGCCTTGAACTTCTATATGAACCATAATCTAGATCGAAATCTCTTTTTGAATGATCTTCAAAAGCGTTTCTTTGAGACGACCTTGACTCCAACCTTCGATTTGAAGAAAGTCGTTCTTGTTGGTCTCATTCCTCGATTCGATCCAACCACTTGTGCAACTTGTCAAACTTGGCATTCATGACTTTTCGCATCCCGTTCAACAAGTATTGATAATCGGAATCTGACAATGCTTCTTGATTCATGATGTTAGTAATGCAAAAGATAATTGATTGAAACAGAAAGAAGAAAAAAAATTTACAAACCTCACCACAAGGCTCACAAGTCACTCACAAAGAAAATTCACTCACACTCTTGTTTCACTCGTATAAGGCTTTTTCTTTGATGAATACACTCGTGGCTTTTACCGCTCTTTCTCGCTCTAGCAAGTTCGTACTTCGTCTCGAAAGACTTATTGCGGCTTGAGGGTCAGCTTCAAAATTGGTTAACAAAGGTTTCACGTTGGGTATCGGGTAGGCTAAAAGAAAGAACAGGCAAATGGAGTAAGGGTGGGTGGCGTTGGGTGAAAAGAGAAAATACCAAATGATGGTAGAAGAAAAATTTTGAAGATCGGGGTAGGAAGATGAGGCTAGAGTGGTGGCTTTGAGGTCGGGAACAAGGTAGAAGAAATGAAACACAACTTGCAAACTTTTCAAAAAAAAAATTTCCACAAACTTTTTTTTATACTCGTATTTTTTTCTTTTTTTTTCAATTTTCGTAATTCTTCTTCTTTTTTTTTTCACTTCAAATACAATATAATGGAATATAAGAAACGAAATTACAACTTGAATTTTTTATAATTTCGAATTTTTTTGGCTTTTTTCTTCACAAACCTATTCTAGCTTCACGTACGTCATCAAAAATCCTCGTTTGGTAGCTCTGATACCAGATGATATAGTCCACCTCGGGAAGAGTCGAAAAGTATACGAGTTGCCCAATCGTCTACGAGGAGGAAACAAGCGTTCGGGAAATAATTAATAAGATATGTAAAGATAGATAAGTTTGCGGAAGCTTTTTAAATGAATTTATTTAAGAAACGGAATTAAGTTAGGAATGGAGGTTAGGAGAATGAAGGAAACGGTTTAGATGAATGAAAGGATAGGTTCGAAAAATAATTATGGAAGGACAATTGGTGATAGGGGAATGGTTCGGTTTGATGGAAAGAAATAATGATGGAAAAGTAGATAGGTGATAGTTCGGTGGAGATGGATAATATAACTTAAACAAAGAACCGATTCAACACTAAGGAAGTGTCACCCCGGGTTCTATATTTGTTTAAGGTTTCATATGGAAGTCGATGATGGACCAAAGACCCATTACTTAGTGAAGTAAGAACCAATGGTATAATGGTATGACAGAACAAGTCTAGACGCCACAAGCAGTTGATAAGTTTAGAAAACTTGCACGAAATCGAAGAGGAGATAAACTCACTCGATGAAGAAAGTTCATGTAATATGATTAATGATCAAACTGTCTAACATAACTAATGAAAATAACATGTATTTATAGGCTAATAAGAGATAGCCGAATGGATATCCACATAGCTTAAAGGCTAAGTAAAATTAATACTAGAATAAGCTAGAAAAATCTAGAATAAAACCATTGAGTTGCTTGGTTAGGTTCAGCTGATGTAGGAGGCAAATAGGCATCTTCTAGATGATTCATTTCTCTTGGCAAGATGAGTGCACTTGGAAGACTAATGGCTATGTCCATGTTCATCCTTTGAGAACGCCAATAGTCACCTTAATGGAGAAGGAAATGAGCTGATTGTATTTGGACAGCAAGGGCACTCCAATGGACGTTTTCTAGAAGGATGAATGTGCAAGAATTAACTCAAAATTCGTCCAAGTTAATGGGCAGCCTTTGGGAACATCAAGGGGCATCTTTCTAGGAGGAGAAATGTATTTTGAAGCCCCTCAAGGTGCATGCAGCAGCTAGGTACGTCCCTTGCCTTAATTAAGCTCTTAAATTGGTGTCTTCTGATGAAAAATTAGCAACCGAACAGTCCTTGAATTTGTGCAGCAAATGTGAACATCATTGATGTGCATTGGGGAGACATTCGGTCACCTTGGGGTCTTGAATGGGCTGATGACTCTTTGGATGAATAGATGTGATTGGAGAGTCAAAAATGAACAGCCAACATGCATGTTTCAGCCGTCCATGCATCCTCCAAGTGCATTGATGCATTTGGTCACATACATTGCACCTAGGTGCATTATCTCTTAAATGTGCTCCATAGATTCGGCTGAACCTACAAAGGCCATGAATTCACATTAAATCAAGCCAAATCAGCTGAATATAATTATATACAAGCTATGGACACATTAATGGACGTTTTAGACAACTTAAAGAAACCATTAGGACACATTGAATTTTTGGCAGCAACTAAATTAACTAAAAATCTGCACATTTAATCTTAGTATTAAAATTACTTTAAAAAGTTGTAATAAAATGGAACAAATTAATTTAGACTTAGACATCATAAATTCAACCTAATTAAAATGTTTTAGACGCATTAAATTGCTGTAGGAAAAATAAATATATTAAATGATTCAATTTATTTAAAACATTAAATTAAAGCAATCAGCTTAATGAGCTGGAGTGAGCTCGAGTGAGCTCAAATTGAGCTCGAATGAGCTAATCCGGCTCAATTTGGAAGTGCATGAAGATGCACATGAGCTCCACGGCACTTGGAATTTTGAATTCGAGCTTCGTCATCTTGACATTCGAGGGTGCCCCGGGTGTGCCCTTATCATCCTCTCTATATTTTGTACAGGTTTCTTAGACTTATCAAGCTAGCTTGTGGCGCCTAAACTTGTTCATTCATTTCCTATACCATCGATTCTTACGTCGTTAAGTAACGGGTCATGGTCCGTCTTCGAACTCCATCTTCCACCTTCTTAAACAATAAAGAAATCGGGGTGACACTTTTAGTGTTGAATCATTTCTAAGTTTAAGTTCATTTCTCCATCTCCACCAACTATCACATATCTATCTTTCATCCATCTTCATTCATTCCCATTAAACCAAACCATCCAAACACATCTTATTTCTTTCTTAACTCTAGTCGAACCTATCCTTTCTCATTATCTAAATCACCTCCAACACTTGGTGAAAGAAACTCGAAAGAAAGTTAAGTCCAATACAAAAGCGTTTGGACCGAGTGGAGGAAAAGGCTCGACGGAAGCAAAACACACCACGTCGAGAAACGGAGTCAAGACCATATGAAGACTTATTTTTGATGACTATTCGAGAAGAGATTATCATCGAGATTCCCACTCAACAAGGCTTCTGAGACAACAAGAAGAAAGCTACAAGTTCGAGGCTCTTCGACATAACGAACGAGAAAGTAGGAGCTACTCTTCGAACGCTTCAAAGATGTCATGCACGAGGAATCTTTCGCGAAGAATCGATCATGATATCTATGAGAACATTTCCTCTTTCTTTGAGACAAATCCTTATATTTTTATTCTTTTGTAACATCTACAAGTTGTAATAAAATCGAAAAAGAAAATCAAAGAAGAAAAAGAAATAGAAAAAGAAGAAAAAGAAAAAGAAATAAAAGAAGAAATATAAAAAGAAGAAAATGAAAAGGGAAAAGAAAATGAGAGTGGAGAAAAAGAGAACATTGAAAAAGAAAGAAAAGAACTCGAATTGGAAAAAGAAACAAAAGAACAAGATGAGCGAGAAAAAGTGAGGTTGATTCAACTAACCCATTTGAACTTTGTTCTTATTTTATTTCTTCTCTTCAGATTCCCGAAAGTCCGAAAGATGATTGTCAACTTCAATACCTGCCCCACGAAAGACGCCTTCGTATCAGCAAAGGTAAAATTGAAAATGGAGTTGAACCACACGAGCCGGAAGGTAAGCGAGGTAAGGAAATTCTAAACGACTCATGGCAATCTGATTTGAAATTTGCCAATGAAATTTCTGGTGACTTAGTTTTTAAAAGCTTCCCTTATTCTCCTCCGATTAACTTTTACTCTTTGAATGTGGTTGATATCTTTCGTTCTGTTCGACAAATCCATTTAATTTTGCAAAATGACGAGTTTTCACGAAAAGCAAATAAATTGTTTGAACATGGTGATTTCGTGAATCAATTTTTGCCTCTTGAAAATTTTTTGAATTTGTGCAATTCTGTTTCGATGATTGCAAAGAGTTTTGATTATATGTTGCCGTGTATGCAAAAGTTTTTTTGGTTTAACATGTTTGATTTAATGAAACCGTTTTTACATTTTGACTTAAATAATCAAACACATGTTTTTAAACTGAGAATATGCATTGGTACATTTTGTGAGAAAATCGAGCCTCATCAATTGTGTGCGAAAAATTACTATCATTTTTATACGTGGTCTTTGAATAAGGTAGCAAAATTTGGCCACTTTGTTTTCAATTTCAATTCGCTCCTTAAACAAGTTCTGTGGTTGTACTTGAAGTTCACCTTTCATCTGAAAAAGGTTGATTTGAATGCGAAGCCTCGACTACACTACAATCCCGAGGAGAGAAGGTTTGTTCTAATGAAGCCAGGTAAAATCGACCCTCATCTTTCTACCCGAAAAGGTAAGATGCTTGAAAACTTTGAAGCATTTTCGTTCTCCTCGGATGGTGATAAGCCTTGCGTTGATGAATTGGTTTTCGTAAAACATTTAGATCATGATATGCTTAAATGTTTTAGTTTGCCTGCTTATGATCTATTTGTCTTGATGGTTGATAAAAAGATTTTGGTGTGTGATAAATTTTATAATTCATGTGTGAGAGAGTCTATAGTTGATCGTCTAATGCAAGGTATGATTGTGCAATTTCATGAATCATGTGAATCATTTCAAATATCTGCTTGTGACGATTATGTCTACCATTTGATTCGTTACTCGCATGATAATCATGACTTGAGGACTCCATCTGAATCGTATGCATGCCTTGAAGCCTATCTAATTTTGTTTCAAGCATTTGGCAAGGCATTATTTCTTTTGTATATTAAACTGATTCTGCTCATCCACTTGCGTTTACTTGTGTTGATATGTCTATGCTTGAATTGCAAAATTGTTTGAAGCAATATTTGTTAATTCACGGCTATTCTTTCCAGGTGTCTCGCTTACCATCCGCCCCATTCGATCAAGGAAAGTCGAGCAAAAGGAATTTTGTTCGAAAGAACCAATGACTCGATTCGAGGATGAATCGTCTTGAAGAGGGGGGAATGATACGATCCAACCCGGGGCACCAATTGATACGGGCACGCCCAAGGTACCAGCATTTTGCGAGTTGATGAGCTCGAATCCAAAAGTCCCAAGTGCCGTGGAGCTTGTGTGCATCTTGGTACACTTCCAAGTTGAGCCGGATTAGCCAATTTGAGCTCAATTTGAGCTCACTCGAGCTCGTTCCATCTCATTGAGCTGATTTGTTAATTTTAAAGCTTTAAATAAATTGAGTAGTTAATTTATTAATTTTTTTCTACAGCAATTAAAATGTGTCCAAATAATTAATTTAGTGTTGAAATTAATTTGTCTTAGTCTAAATTAATTTTTCACATTTTATTACATGTTTTTAAGTTGTTAAAACATAAATTAAATGTGCAGTTTTTTTAGTTAATTAAGGGGCTGCAGAATTCTTACATGAACTAAATGGTGCATTTAGTTTGTCCAAAGTGTCCCTTAGTGTGTCATGGACGAATTTAATTTATGTTCAGCTGATTTGGAGTGTTTTAATGTGAGTTCATTCACTTTGTAGGTTCAGCTGAATCTTCCATGAAGCATTAAAGAGATACATGCACCTAGGTGCAATGTATGTGACCAAAGGCATCAATGAACCTTGGTGGATGCATGGACGGCTGGAACATGCATGTTGGCTGTTCATTTTGGATCCCTAAAAGGCACTTATTCGTCCTCAAATTCACCAGCCCATTCAAGTCTCCAAGGTGGCCGAATGTGTCCCCATCATACATTAAAAACGTTTCACATTTGCTGCACAAATTCATGGGTTGTTCGGTTGCTAATTTTTCATCAAAAGGTGGCATTTTAAGAGCCTAATTAATGCAAGGGACGTACCTAGCTGTTGCATGCATCTTTGAGGGCTTCAAAATACATCTTCCTTTCTAGAAAGATGCCCCTTGACGTTCCCAAAAGCTGCCCATTAACTTGGACGAATTTTTGGACATTCATCCTTCTAGAAACCATCCATTGGAGTGCCCTTGCTGTCCAAATACAATCAGCTCACTTCCTTCTCCATTAAGGTGGCTATTGGTGTTCCCAAAGGATGAACATGGACATGGCCTTTAATCTCCCAAGTACATTCATCTTGCCATATGAATTGCACCATCTAGAAGCTGCCTATTTGCTTTCCCAATTAGCCGAATTTAGCCATGGAGTTTAAAGGATTTTCTTCTAGATTTCTCTAGCATTTTCTAGATTAATTTTTGCTTAGCCATTAAGGCTTTCTAGTGACTATTTGGCTAACCTATGATAGCCTATAAATAGTTGTTATTTTCATTTGTTATGTAAGACTTTTAGAACTTTAATCATATTATATGAACTTTAGTTCATTGAGTGAGTTTAACTCCTCTTCGATTTTGTACAAGTTTCGATCCCGACTTATCAAGCTCGCTTGTGGCGTTAATCGATTCTCTTCCATTACATTATACCATCAGTTCTTATCTTCTTAGATAACGGGTCATGGTCCATCTTCGATTCTATTTTCCACCTTAAACAATTATAGAAACCGGGGTGACGTTTGTTAGCGTTGAATCGTTTCTTGTTTAAGTCCTATTATCCATTCCCACCAGCTATCCTATTTTACCATCTTCTTCACTTCCATCCTAAACCGAACCTATCCATTTATCAACTATCCATTTTCATTACAAATCCATTTCCATAACTTACTCAATTATCATTCCTTTGATAGCTTCTGCAACTTTAATCTATTTACATCCGTATTTTTACTATTAATTCCCGAAGGCTTGAATTACTCCTCGTAGACGATTGGGCAACTAGCATACATTTCGACTCTTCTCGAGGCGAATTGTATCACCAACGTTTGACAATTTGATGAGCTCGAATCAAATGAATCAAGTGTCGTGGAGCTGTTGTGTAGTTTGGTGCACGTCCAAATCAGCTCATTTGAGCTCGCTTCAACTCATTGAGCTGAATTAATTAAATTGCTTAATTTTAAATAAATTGAACTTCTAATTCAATTTTCAGCTTTGCATTTAATTTGCATTTTAAATATTTGCATTTAAGCATCTTAGTTTAATAAAAGAGTTGCTGGTCATCATTTCAACTCATCTTAGTTTAATTAATTGAGTTTCTTTTAATGAATTTAATTTAATAGTTGCTTCTTAATTAATCTAGTTACTAGGTTAATTTATTGATGCATGAGTTAAAGTTCATTTAATACTGCTTTTCTTAATTAAACTAGTTGCTGAAATAAATGATGCATAAGTGTTAGTTCATTTATTAAAGTTAGTTGTTAATTTGTTTTAAGTTTAATCATTGAATAAATGTGTTTAATATGTTGGTTACATGTGTTAATTGCAGGTGATTTTTCAGCTTACAACCATTAAATTTAAAGTCTGTTACACATTCAATAAGCTAGCTTTTCAAGTGATTTCAGTTACAAAAGAGGGGGCTGTTACAAAAAGAGGCTGTATACATCAATTAATAGAGTTTAAAAGAGTATTACACTTCCTTCAAATTTCAGTAGCAACCCTTCCACTACTCCAAATGTTTTTGCTACTTTAATGGTCAATTCATGCTTTAAAAACTTCATTAAGTTATTGGAGTCTATTCAGCTAGCCAAAGGAGAAACCAGGAGACATTTTCAAACCATTCAAGGGCATTGAATCAGCTGATTAAAGCATCTTAAAGAGAGGAGTTAATTGATCCAAGAATTTCAAAGGTCTTTGAGCCTTAATGCAGCTCTTTATTAGCACTTTATTAAGTGACCATTCGACTAGCTTATGCTAGCTTTATAAATATGTGTAAACAAGCCTTTTTGGGGAACTTTTGAACTTTTGAACCTTTATCAAATTTATGAAATTTATGTTCTTGAGCGAGTTATCTCCTCTCTATCTTTCGTACAGGTTTCTTAGACTTATCAAGCTAGCTTGTGGTGTCTAAACCTTTTCATTCATTTCCTCATACCATCGGTTCTTACTTAGTTAAGTAACGGGTCGTGGTCCATCTTCGAACTCCATCTTCTACCTTAAACAATATAGAAATCGGGGTGACACTTTTAGTGTTGAATCATTTCTAAGTTTAAGTTCATTTCTCCATCTCCACCAACTATAACATATCCATCTTTCATCCATCTTCATTCATTCCCATTAAACCAAACCATTCGAACACATCTTCTTTCTTTCTTAACTCTAGCCGAACCTATCCTTTCTCATTATTTAAATCACCTCCAACGCTCAATCACTTCCATTCCTAACCTAAATCCGTTTCTAAGAGTTAACCTATTCAAAGCTTTCGCAAACTTCTCCATATTTTCTAATATATTTCCGAAGACTCAACCTCTCCTAGTAGACGATTGGGCAATTCACATACGACTCAACTCACCCCAAGGCGGATCATATCAAAGCTTCTCACTGAAATATGCAACGGGCCTCTTTTTCCGTGACAAAATAGCACCTATACCAACTCCAGAAGCATCACATTCAACTTCAAACATTTTATCAAAGTTAGGTAATGCTAAAACAGGTGCTTTTGTCAAACACTCCTTTATTTTTAGAAAGGCGTCCTCTTGTTCTTTACCCCATGAGAAGACTGAATTCTTCTTTATAATCCCGGTTAAGAGGGCGGTGTAGAACTGAAATGGGGAACAAACCGATGGTAGAAACTAGCTAAACCATGAAACGATCTAACTTAACTAACCGATGTCAGTCGTGGCCACTCTTGAATCGCCTTAATCTTCTCAGGATCTGTAACACCCCTCACCCAGGTCCGTCGAACACAAGTTTGATCTTTTTCTCCCACTTGAGGCAGGCCTCGGGATCGATCAACCTTGGAATAGAGGAATTGATAGTTTGATGCTTTCCAAGTTGTCATCGAACCTCTCTCAATCATGTTGGCCTCGATTGCGGGGGCCTCTCCTTTGAACACTTGCATTTGATCCTTGATCACTTTCGTGATCACTCAGCTCGGAGAAATCATCTTCTTGGCCGACTTGCCTTCCTCGATTTCTTGGGGACTTATGGGAGTTCTTCGCCGTTGGGCTCGTCCCTCCACTTGATCGAGCCTCTCTTGGATCAGTTCTAGCTTCTGATCGAATAGCCTCTCAACTTCACGTAACAAGGCTTGTAAGTTTAAGTCGGGAACATTTCGTACAGGTTGCCTTTCCGCCATATGCCTTTCGAGACTTCGGGACATTAAAATGTTGAATACTCACTACAAACTCTCACAAGTGCACTCACAAAGAAAAATCACTCACACTCGTGTTTCACTCGAATGTGGCTTTTTCTTTAATATAAACACTCGTGCCTTTTACCACTCGACTCTCTCTCACAAATTTGTACTTCATTTTAGAAGTCTTATCGTAGCTTGAGGGTCAGCTTCAAAGTGGTTACAAGGGTTAATGTTGGGTGTTTCGGGTAGGCTGAAACAAAGAAAGGTATAATTTGGGGAATGTGTGGCGTTGGGCAGAATGGGAAAATACCAAATGATGGAAACAAGGATCTTGGATGATAGGGGTAGAACGATGAATGTAAATGATGGTTTTGGATTTCAGAGACTGAGGAGAAGAATAATAAACTATCAAGAACTTTACAAACTTCACTATCTTTTTTTTAATATTTTCAAATTTTTTTCTTCAAAATGCACGAAAGTAATACAAGAAGAACTTTGAATACAACTTGAAACTTTTTTTTAATTTTGAATTTTTTTAAACTACGAACCTATTCTAACTTCTCGTTCTTCGTTGGAGCTCCTCGTATTCAAGCTCTAATACCAAATGATGTGAGACGGCCCGGGGTTAGTCGAGTTGTTCAATTGTGTGCCTGATCATCTACGAGGAGGTTGAAACTCAGAAAGAAAGGTGTTGAAGTATGGAAGTGCGGAAGCTTTTGATAGAATTTTCTTTTAAGTAAATTTAAGTTAGGAAAGAAGGTTAATATTATAGGGATTAATTTTAGAATATGGAATGTGATGTGAGACGACACGGGGTTAGACGAGTCGTTCACGTAGAGTGCTCGATCGTCTACGAGGAGAGGTTGAAACTTGGAAAGAAAAGTGTTGAAGTATGGAAGTGCAGAAGCTTTTGATAGAATTTTCTTTTAAATAAATTTAAGTTAGGAATGGAGGTTAATATTATAGGGATTAATTTTAGAATATGGAATGATTAGGTTCGATTTTGGATGGGTTAAGGAAAGAATGATGTTCTGTGATTCGATTAAGTAGGAATGAATAGGAATGGATAAAGATGGGTACTTGATGGTTCAGTTTAAGATGGGATAAGTAAAAGATGGATGTTCGAATGGCTCGAGTTTAAGTTGATCGAAGAAGATAGTTTGAATGGCGATGGAATGAAGAACTTAAATTCGAGAATTGATTCAACACTATATGCAGTGTCACCCTGATTCTATTCGGTTTAAGGTGGATGATGGAATTATCGAAAAGGATGAACGCCACACCGTGAGGTGATAAGTTCAGAAACGGGTGCGAAGATGCCACAAGCTTGCTTGATTAGTCAATCGAAAACTCGTACGAAAAAGTAGAGGAGTAATCTCACTCTTGTGGACTAAGTTCATATAAAATTTGCCAAAAGTTTTTTTTTTTACAAAATGAAACATCAAGCTATTTATAACCTAAGCTAGGTAGCAGAATGGCCTAATCATATACTTAATAACTAAGCAAAAATTATGCTAGAAAATTCTAGAAATAAACCATTAATTTTACTAGGCTAGATTCGACTGAATAGGAGACAAAGGGGCAGCTTCTAGATGGATGAATGTATTTGAAGCATGTAGCAAATTCATGGCAGCAACTAGGTTCGCCCCTTACTTTGAATGAGCTCTTAAATTGCTCCCTTTTGGATGAAAAGTGATCAGCATTTAATTGGTATTTGACCAGCCTCCATAGGTGTGAAAAGTCGTTTTTGAATGGCCTCCATGGTGTGAATGCAGCCAGCCGAACAGCCCCTTGTGTGAACAGCCATGTGAAAGGAATTTTTGGAAGTTTAATGGCTGGAAGCTTCTTTGGCCGAATGGGTGCTTGGGGAAGCCAAAAGTGACCAGCCTTTAATGGTTTGTCCAGCCGAACATGCATTGTAATAACCCCTCAATGTACCAGCCACATACATTGCACCTAGGTGCATGAATCTCCTTTAATTGGCCTTGTTACATTCGGCTGCACCTACATGCATAAGAAAACTCATTAAATCATCTTAATTCAATTGGGTTCAGCTGAATAAAATTAAGGACACAACTAAGACACATTAATGGACTCTTAAATAATATTTAGACAAATTAAAAACAAGCTAGCTAGGACACACTTATATTCGGCTGTAACTAAAACGCATTAAAACCTGTTGTAAAAATTAAAACAAGTTAAATTGAGTTTGGACATAATAATTTTGGCACTAATTAAAGCTTCAAGACACATTAACTTGCTGTAGTAAAATAAATAAATTAAAAGTTCAATTTATTTAGGCATAAAAAAATTAAGCAATTTAATTAATTCAGCTCAATGAGCTGAACTAAGCTCAAACGAATTAATCCGGGCTGAATTGAACGTGCACCAAAGTGCACAACAAATCCACGACACTTGTTTCCTTGGATTCGAACTTGGGCCTTTAATACTTCGGACATCGTAAGATCATTGGATTGCAAAACGTTGGTTGCCCCGGGTTGGATTACATCATCCCCCTCTTCAAAGCGATTCGTCCTCCAATCGAGCCATTGGTTCTCTAGAACATAGTTCCTTTTAATCAGCTTTCCTTGGTCGAACGGGGCAGATGGTAATCGATTCATCTGAAAAGAATAACCACGATGATACGAGCATGCACCACCATGAGTCAAGTCCGAGCCGAGATCCGATGGTGCTACCTCAAGGGCCGATCACAAGGGCTCGTGCAAAGTAATTCAAGGAAGTTGTTATAACTTTGGTTTAGCAAGTGTGGGACAATGTCAAAGCTAGGCCTTTCGAACAAGCTGGTGGCAATTCCAAGAGTCCATGTCGCACTCTTCTACAAGCTCAACTTCAAGCTCACGAGCGCACCCCAGTTCAATCTTAGCTCATGCGTCCCCATTGAGCTCAATAAGTTTATTCGGCTCTAGTATTAAATAAGTTTGATACATTAAATAAATTTGGACATATTAATTAGTTGGTTTAAATTTGGACAAATTAAATAAGCTTGATTATGCTTTAATTATTATATATTTAATAGTTAAGATTTATTATGCAAAGCTTAGGATAAATTTAAGAGCTTGTTGTCCATTTAATTGGTTTAGTTGAATTAGTTCATTAAGTTGTCCTAGCTACAGTCAAATTTAAGACATGCATTAACCATCTTTTATTTAATATGTTCCAGCTCAAAAACAAGGTTTAAATATGTCTTAAGCTGTTGGAAACTAATGAGTTTAATTTGAGTTAATGAGCTGAATTTATTTATGTGCAGGTGCATTGTTTGGGACGGCATTTAAGGCCATTAAGCATGCTTGGGACGAAACAATAAATGAGCTGTTTGTTTAGCTCTTCAAAGCTTCTTTCTCGTGAATAACAATACCTTAAATGAGCTGCTGGTGCATGGACGGCTTTAAAAACAAAGTTGCTTCATGAATGGTAAAAGAACAACATTAAAGGAGTAGTATTAAAGGAGTTGCTGGGCTTTGTTTCTCCATGCGTGGATAGCATTTAAGAAGCATGCATGGACGGATTTGGATGGCCATTCACGCCCCCAAGGCTGCCTAAAGAGCTGTATGCCTATTCGAATTTTCAAGGTAGCTTATTTAAGTTCCCAATGCCGAATTTAATATTGGAATTTAGCTCCCAACAATCCCATTAAATTTCGGCTGCACCGAGGTCATTCTAGAAGATGATTTTTGGTGTTCCTTGGCTGAATGTAGTCAAAAAATTAATGAGCTTATTCTAGATTAATCTAGACTATTCAAAGGCTGAATTTCTTAAACATTAAGCATGACCATTCGGCTAGCTAGGGAAGTCTATAAATAGCTTGCCATTTTAAATTGTAAGGAACTTTTGCCAAATTAGTTAATGAAACTCTGTCGAATTTGTGAGAGCACCTTTTCTCCAATTTTGTTTAAGGACTAGTTGGCTTATGTAACACCCCAAACCCGGCCTAGAAGTTTGGCCCAAATCTGGCGTGTCATATTGAAGTGTTTCTTGAAAACCGTGTTTTCTTTTGCGTTCATTTAGTTTCAAAACGTGGTTTATATAAAAACTATTCCGTTTTCAAAATGTTATTAATCACTTAGTAAAATCTTTTTCAATTGCGAAAGCTTAATTAAAATAAATGATTTATGGAAACATGATATTTAAAAATTGGGTTGCGAAAACGTAGTGTTTGAAAGCAGTTATTGTTTTGGAAAACCCGTGTTTTCTAGCCCGGTAGAAAAAAATAATAGAAAATAAAAGTTTAAACCCCAAATGGCCTTATTACAAAAATATTAAACCCAAAGTAAATTATTTGAAAGGCTAGCCATAAGGAAAAACTTGAGAACATGTGGCCACCTCCAAGTCCCTCGCAGCACCGATCCGTCTAAGGCTGGGGATTACCTGCACAGTTAAAAATGGGGTGAGTTTATGAAAACTCAGTGTGTAATCCCCTTACCAGAGTAACAGTCAATATACAGAATCAGAAATCTAACATTCTAGGCCAAAGCCCTTTAACAGTAACAGTACAGTCTAGTTCAGAGCATACGTGGGTCAAAGCCCACTACAATATCATTTGGGTCACATCCCATAACAGAACCAATTGAGCCCAGCCCAAACCAATAGCGGAACAAGTGGCCTAAGCCCAGTACAGTGACAGATCTCATAAATAGATATGCAACAGTATGAGGATGCAGCCCAACCCAATCCAACCATCACACCACCCGTACCAGCCCTACACTCCATGTGGGGACCAAGTCAACCCACCTAGCCCTACACACCAAGAACACAGCCGAGCTGCCAGTATCAACGCAGCAAAGCTGCTAGTAACAGTATACGTGGCTGAGCCACTAAAAGTAGTATATCGTGGTGGAGCCACTGAATCAGTATAACGTGGCATAGCCACCAGTACAGTACTTCCTCCATAAGCATAACCCAACCCAATGCAATATGTCGTGTATGTCATGCTCAATCATTACACGTGTATGCAAAATGGCCATGCTTAGTAACAGCCATTTCAACACATATTAACAGCAAATCAGACACACGCCTACAGTCAAGTCGGTTAAACTATACAATCATAGTCAAATCATGGCACTAAAATCAGTCTTGTACCCTCAGGGGCAAAATAGTCATTTTACCCTATAAGGGTATTTCGGCAATCCTACCCTATAGGGGAATTCAGTAATTCTACTCATAACTAATCCATGTATGCAGTGCATCTCAAACATAATCAATCATACAATTAACACATACAACACTAGTACTACCCCGAGGGTACAACTGTCATTTAATCGATTAGGGGTATAACGGTCATTTCGCCCTGTAAGGGCATCTCGGTAATTTTACCCGTCGAGGGTATTTCGATAATTTTGCAGTTCGAGGGTATTTCGATAATTTCATAAATCAGGGGTATTTCGGTAATTTTACAAATTGAGGGCATTTCGATAATTTCATAGATCGGGGGTATTTAAGTAATTTTACAAACGGAGGGTATTTTAGTAATTTTGCAAACCAGGGGTATTTCAGTAATTTTGTAAACCAAGGTATTCTAAACAGAGATAACGATGCGAACAGGCCTAGGGTCCATTCTCAGCCCAAATGGGCCCACATGCTCGTGTGGCCCATTTAGCCGAAATCTAGCCTTAGATATGAGATTCACATAGACCAGTTCAATATCTACTACACAATCATATAATTTATTCATATGGGCTCACGGGCCCATTGGCCCCACATGGCCCATTTCAGCCCATCGAGGCCCAAACAGCCTAAACCCACAAGAACACTCATGATGGCCTCAACTATCGCATCGAAGCCCCTACACGTGTGCTAGTACGCTCGTGTGGCTACCATTGCCGTGTGACCGGCATTTCAGCATTTGCCGCTCTACAGCTAGAGTAGTGCGAAATACACACCTGATAGGAATCTGGAGTTGATTCGCGCTCCGAACACTCCTATGCCCAAATGCCAACCCAGATATGCTTACTTTCCTCATAGATTGCTCTATTTAAAGCCAGCTTCTCACCTTCCCTCTTGCTAGCTTCCTGATGTGGGATCCCTCCTTCAGCAGAGTTTAATTCCAACACAAACTTTGGCCATCCCAACTTAGCAAAATAAATGTCCCTTTTTTCTTGCGATGGGATTCGAACTCAGGCTCCCCTGTAACTTAATCCACACCGCTAGCCACTGGGCCACAAACTCTTCTTGTGTCTAAAATCATGCACAACTAAATATAAGTCTTTGGGCCAACGTCTAAGTTCACTTAAAAATAAATCAAAATGAAATGCAAGTGCCAAGACTTGAACCTTGGACCCCTTGCTTCCTTGTGTGGCGTCACTTTCTTGTCTCCCATGTGGCGTCATTTGCCACTAGACCACAACTCCTTTTGTGTCATTTTTCTCTACACTTCATTCTTAAAGCCTACTTACTAACTCCAAGGGTTTTATTCACCTAAAACTAAAATTTTCCTAAAGCCCAAGTTTGATCCCGGGACTTCATAGAAGCCCCCTAACCTTCCAAAATCACTCACCTAATAGGTCCAACTTGCATTAGAGCCGCTCTCTTGTTCTAAAAAATTTTAAACGCTTCCGTGCCCAAGGCCCAATAAGCCCAATTCTACTAGGCCCAAATTCAGATCGTTACAGCTTATCTAGTGAGCTAGTGGCGTCAACCCATTTCCTTTGCTATCCATCTATACGACGTTCCTATCCAATCCGATAGTGGGTCGAGGTCCAATTTCCATCCAAAACCGAACCTTAAGAACCTTATAAGCAATTTGGGTCGATACCAATTTGGTGTTGGTTCTTGCTTGTTTCTTAAGACCAAATCGTACCATTCGCGACCATTCTCTAAAACGGATATTCTATTGTTTCCATCGAACCTACACTTACCAATACCAATACCTTAATAGCCGACCATTTCTTATTACCACGTTAGACTCATATTTCTCAACTCAGCCACTCGAACCCAAAGTAACCAATATCCCCAATATTTCCTTAACCCGTAATTCTCTTCTAAAATCCTTGAACCTAAAAACCAAACGTATATCTTGCACTTCATTTGTTTCGAGTTATCTTTTTTTTGGTTTAAAATCCATTCTTATTCGTTTAAAGATTCGTTTACTTTTCTTTTTGAACTCAACATCTACTTCTTCGTTTACGATCGGGCAATCTCGAATACATCTCGAATTCAACTCGAAGACGGGATCATATCACACGAATTAGTAAAAAGCAATGCAAACAAAATTGCAATCCAAGCATAATTGAAACAAGACAAGTATAACGCATGTGGATGGACAGAATCAAATTATCATGCAAACAAAGTAATGCCTCGTCAAATGTTCGAAAAAATTGAATAGATTTCAAGACAAATATAAACGAAGTACGAATTTACGAGAGCGAGAAAGAGCGGTAAAAGGCACGAGTGTACTCAATAGAGAAAAAACCTTATACAAGTGAAACACGAGTGTGAGCAATTTTTCTTTGCGAGTGCCTTGTGAGAATTTTGTGGTGAGGATTTAATTTTCTGTTTTATTCTTTTTGAAATTCTTTCTTTTCAGAAAATAAAAATGAATCAAGAAGTGTTCTCAGAGTCTGACTATCAATACTTGCTGAACTGAATGAAAGAGTCATGAACACCAAGTTTGACAAGTTGTATAAGCGGTTGGATAGAATCGAGGAACGAGACCGGCAAGAGCGACTTTCTTCAAGTCGAAGGATAGAGCCAAGGTCGTTTCAAAGATACACTTTCGAAGAACATTCGAGAAGAGTTTGCGACCAAAATTCTTATTCCTTAAGGAGTTCAAGACGGTATGAATTAAACCACGAATTTGAGACTTTTCAAAGTTACCAACGAGGAAGTGAACGTGGTTCATATGCGTCCAAGTATTCCTCTATGAAAGATCGTTCTCGAAGTGATTCAAATCATTCGACGAGGAATTCAAGGCTAAACAAAGTGACTAACGAGTGTGAAGCCTATCACAAAGATGAATACGCAAGCATGAGTTATTCGTCTTATGATCCCAAGATGTCATGCACGAAGCATCTTCCACAAAGAATTGATCGTGATATCTATGAGAACATTGCCTCAATCTTAGAGTCAAATCCTTGTATTTTTTATTCTTTTGAAACATCTTTTTGTTGTAATAAAACAGAAAAAGAAAAAGAATGTACAAAAGAAAAAGAAAAGAAAACGAGAGAAAAGAAAATAAAAATGAAAAAGAATAAAAAGAAGATGAAAAAGAATTTGAGAGTGAAGAAAAAGAGCTTGAAAAAGAAAATGAAGAAAGAAAAATTGAAAAAGAAATTGAGAAAAAAATTGAGACAGAAAAAGAGTTGGAAAAAGATGAGCCAGATAAAGAGAGTAATTTTTCAACTAACCCTCTTGAAATTTGCTCTTCATCTGTTTCTTCATTTCAGGTTCCCGATATATCGAGTGACGAATGCCAACTTCAATACCTCCAGGAAGAACGACGTTTTCATTTGATTAAAAAAGGTAATGAAGGTATGGAAGGTAAGTGTTTTGAATCAATTCCATCTCCACCAAATTCGTCTAAAGATTGTGACCATGTAAATGATATCGTCATTTGCCATCCCTCGATCTTTTGTGATATTTTAAATGATGGAAATACGAGTTTATCTCATGAAAATCATTGCGTTGCAAAGTATGAAGGTGGAGTAACGTCTATTTGACAAGTGCAAGACTCAAGTAAGTATGACGATGAATTTTCTCTTAATCCCAACTTGTTTGATTGTGGTTATTACGAAATCAGTTCATTGTCTAATACGAAAACTTTGAGTTTTTGTAAATCGATTTTGAAACATATAAAGAGTTTTGATTGCTCGATCTTGAATGTGCATAATTCTTATTGGTTTAACATGTTTGATGTTTCTAAACCCTTGTCACATCTTGAGTTTAATAAACAAAATCATGTCTTTAAACCGGGACTATGTTTTGTATCATTTGGTATGCCTTATTGGAAAATTAAGCAACGACAATTGTGCTTGAAGAATTTCAATCATTTTGATACTTGGTTTTTGATTAAGGTTACGAATTTGACAATTTTGTGTTGAATTTTTATTCGCTCCTTAAACAAATTCTATGGTTGTACTTGAAATTCACATCCATTTGAAAAGTGTTATAAGCAACACTTATGGGATGTTAGAAAGAGTTTAATGTGACTTTTCAAGTGAAAATCAGTTACACACATAAAGGAAGTATTATTCAACATTAAAAGGGAGCTGTTATGATAATTGAAGGAAACATTATTCATCAATTAATATTCATCAATTAATTTCAACAGCAACCTCTTCTTCTTCCAATAACCGTTTGAAGCTTAAAGGTTACACATGAGTTACAAATTTTTATTTAGTTGTTGGAGACTTTTCAGCTAGCCAAGGATAACTCAAGGGACATATTTTAAAAGCATTCAAGATGGACATTTAAGCCTTTTAAAACACCATTAGTTACTGGAGACTTTTTGGCTAGCCAAAGGCAACTCAAAGGACATTTTTAAAGCATTCAAATTCATTTAAATCAGCTCTTTAGGAGTCATAAAGTTGCTGTTATTTGGCTGGAGGAATTCAAGAGTTTTTAGATTTTATTTCAGCCTTTTTAATGCATATTAAAGCTGAATTCATTTGACTCTTTAGCTAACCACGTGTAAATACTATATAAACTTATTATTAGCTTATAAAAAAAGAACTTTTGAGCCTTGAATATATTTTATGAACTTTGTTCTTCGAGTGAGATTTTCTCCTCTCTATATTTCGTACGAGTATCGATTCTGACTTATCAAGCGTTGCTTGTGGCGTCAATCGTTTCTCATCCATCAACTTATACCACAGGTTCTTATCTTTATAGATAACGAGTCTTGGTCCATCATCGACTTCCATTTTCCATCTTAAACAAATATAGAACCCGGGGTGACACTTTCCTAGTGTTGAATCGATTCTTTGTTTAAGTTCTTCTATCCATTTCCACCAACTATCTTACTATATATCCTTTTGATTATTCCTATTATAACCAAGTCCATCCACTATATTCATCTTCCTTGTATGCTTCCTAACCGAATCTATCTCCATCTTCCATCTAAATCTTAACCTTTTTTATCAGCTTCCGCAACTTTAACCTTATTTCACCTATTTCTCGATAACTTTTCAATTACTCCTTGTAGACGATTGGGCAACTCAAATATGTTTCGACTCATCTCGAGACGGATCGTATCATTTGGTATCAGAGCTAGAAAACGAGGAGCTATGACAAACATCGTAAATCCGAAGTAGGTATGTAAATTAAAAAAATTCAAAAAAATTCAAAAAAATTCAAAAAAAAAGAAAAAATTCAAAAAAAATCAAGTTGTAATCTCAAAGTTTTATCTCAAATTCTTTTTCATCTTCTTTTTGAACAATCTTGAATGTGCATAATTCTTATTGGTTTAACATGTTTGATGTTTCTAAACCCTTGTCACATCTTGAGTTTAATAAACAAAATCATGTCTTTAAACCGGGACTATGTTTTGTATCATTTGGTATGCCTTGTTGGAAAATTAAGCAACGACAATTGTGTTTGAAGAATTACAATCATTTTGATACTTGGTTTTTGATTAAGGTTACGAAATTTGCCCATTTTGTGTTCAATTTTTATTTGCTCCTTAAACAAATTCTATGGTTGCACTTGAAATTCACATTCCATTTCAAAAGTGCTGATTCAAATGCAAGGCTTCGACTGCATTATCTTTCTGAAGAGAGAAGGTTTGTATCGCTTGACCACGGTAAGACTGATCTTTTTCTTTCTGACTATAAAGGTAAGTCTTCTGAACTTGTTGACACCTTTGTGATCTTTTTGAAAAGTGACGAGCTTTGCGTTGATGAACTAGTTTTTATAAAACATTTAGATCATGTTATGATTGCCTGTTTGTGATCTATCTGTTTCCTTGAATGATGACAGGATTCTTGAGTTTGATAATTTTGATAATTTTCGTGTGAAAGAATCCATATTGCGTCACATGTGTGATCCATGTAAAATTTTTGAGATGTTTTTGTTCTCTTTCGTTGTTGATAGAACACATGATGCTGATTTTCATCATTTAGATCGTGAAATGTTTGAACGTCCTATCCTATTTAATGACGGTCTACTTGTTGACAAAAGGAATCTTGTGTTTGATAATTTTTGTTCATGTGCGAGTGATTACATATGTCGTTCAATGCAAGATTTGGATGTTCACTTTCAAGTGCCATATGCATTTTCTCAACTATCTGCTTGTGATGAATATATCTATCATTTGATGTGTTACTCGCATGTTGATTTTGACTTGTGGAATCCATTCGAATTGTATGCATACCATGAAACCTACCCAATTCAGATTCAAATATTTGATAAGGCTTTGTTCCTTTTGTATGATAATACAGATATGCCTGTTTGCGTTCGATCTATTCGTTTTGTTTTGTTCATATTTCGATTGCAAGTTTGTTTGACACAACTCTTGCTAACTCTTGGTTATATTTTACAGGTGTCTCGATTACCATCCTCCCCGTTTGATCGAGGAAAGCCGATAAAAAAGAATTCTGTTCGAGAGAACCATCGGCTCGATTCGAGGACGAATCACTTTCAAGATGGGGGTATGATGCGATCCTGGTCGCATCATGGTTCGACTCTTTCCGACGCCATCGAGAGTGGCCTAAGCTCGAGGGTCCAAAGTGCAAAATGAAGCTGATTCCAGCTCATTTTCAGCTCAATTAAACTCCTTTTCGATATGGTTCAGTTCACATGTGTTCATCTCAGCTCATTGAGATTGGTTTAAGTTCACATTCAATTCATTTAGTTTGTGTTTAGCTTGATTTAATTCATGCATTTTTAATTTGCTGAATACAAACTTTTAAATTATTTATTAGTTTTAAATAAAGGTGTTTAGTTTAAATAAAAAAAATCAAAAAAAAATATTAAAAAAAGTTGTATTTCATTTCTTTTGTAATCATCTTTTTACATTTAAAGTGAAAAAAAAACAGAAGCCAAAAAAAAAGTGTGAGAAGTTTTGCAAGTCTTGTTTGCTTTCATTCTCTTCTACTATTCCCGATCACTAAGATTAGATTTTGCCCCACTCCTTCAAAACCACAACGCCGCACACACCCAAAATTTTTTCTCTTTACCTTTAGCCTACCCGATACCCAAAAATTTCTTTTATTCAGCCTCCCCTATACCCGACATCAATATCCCTTGTTATCCATTTTGAAGCTGACCCTCAAGCCACACATAAGTCTTCAAAATGAAGTACGAATTTGCAAAAGCGAGAAAGAGCGGTAAAAGGCACAAGTGTACTCAATATAGAAAAGCCTTATATGAGTGAAACACAAGTGTGAGCGCCTTTTCTTTGCGATTTTGTGGTGAGGATTTAATTTTCTGTTTTATTCTTTTTGAAATTCTTTCTTTTCAGAAAATAAAAATGAATCAAGAAGTGTTCTCAGAGTCTGACTATCAATACTTGTTGAACGAAATTCAAAGAGTCATGAATACCAAGTTTGACAAGTTGTATAAGTGATTGGATAGAATCGAGGAACAAGACCGACAAGAGCAACTTTCTTCAAGTCGAAGGACGGAGCCAAGGTCGTCTCGAAGATACACTTTCGAAGAACATTCGAGAAGAGTTTGCGACCGAGATTCTTATTCCTCAAGGAGTTCAAGACGATATGAATTAAACCACGAATTTGAGACTTTTCAAAGTTACCAACGAGGAAGTGAACGTGGTTCATATGTGTCCAAGTATTCCTCTATGAAAGATTATTCTCGAAGTGATTCAAATCATTTGACGAGGAATTCAAGGCTAAACAAAGCGGCTAACGAGTGTGAAGCCTATCACGAAGATGAATACGCAAGCATGAGTTATTCGTCTTATGATCCCAAGATGTCACGCACGAAGCATCTTCCACAAAGAATTAATCGTGATATCTATGAGAACATTGCCTCAATCTTAGAGTCAAGTCCTTGTATTTTCGATTCTTTTGAAACATCTTTTTGTTGTGGTAAAACAGAAAAAGAAAAAGAATGTACAAAAGAAAAAGAAAAGAAAAATGAGAGAAAAGAAAATAAAAATGAAAAAGAACTTTTGTTCCTTGAATATATTTCATGAACTTTGTTCATCGAGTGAGATTTTCTCCTCTCTATCTTTCGTACGAGTTTTGATTCTGACTTATCAAGCATTGCTTGTGGCGTCAGTCGTTTCTCTTCCATTCAATTATACCATTGGTTCCTACTTTGTTAAGTAACGGGTCTTTGGTCCATCTTCGATTCCATCTTCCACCTTAAACTATTATAGAAACTGGGGTGACACTAATATAGTGTTGAATCGTTTCTTTGTTTAAGTTCTTTAATCCATTTCCACCAAAATATCACCTATCTTAAATCCATCTTCCTTCATCTTAAAACTGAACCTATCATCTAAACTGTCCCCCTCATTTCTAAAACCTCATTCCTAACTTAATCCATTTCTTAAAACAAATTCACTTAGAAGCTTCCGCAGCTCTTCCAAATTTTCCTATAATTTCTCGAAAGGCTTGTTTCCTCTTCGTAGACGATCGGGCAACTCAAATACGTTTAGACTCATCCCCTGCAATTATCACATGTAACCGTCACATTAATGCAATTATTAAACTTAAAACAAATTAACAACTAACTTAATTAAAATGAACTAACACTTAAGCATCATTTATTCCAGCAACTAGACTTAAATAAATGAACTAACACTTAAGCTTCATTTATTCTAGCAACTAGACTTAAATAAATGAACTAACACTTAAGCATCATTTATTCTAGCAACTAGACTTAAATAAATGAACTAACACTTAAGCATCATTTATTCCAACAACTAGACTTAAATAAATGAACTAACACTTAAACATCATTTATTCCAACAACTAGTTTAATTAAGAAAAATATTATTAAATGAACTTAACTCATGCATCAATAAATTAACCTAGTAACTAGATTAATTAATGAAGCAACAATAAAATTAAATTCATTAAAAGAACTCAATTAATTAAACTAAGTTGAGTTGAATTAATGACCAGCAACTCATTTATTAACTAAGATGCTTAAATGCAATTATTTAAAATGCAAACTAAATGAACAAATGAGTTACTTAATGCATGACTTAATTAAATGCAGAACTCATAATGCATGCCATAATTAAAATATGTAGATCAATAATGCATGACATTAACTAAAGATGCATTTAATTAAACAAGACATAATTAAAGACTAAAGTATTAAGTTGATTCAAGCTCAAATGAGCTGAATTTGAACTGGACGAAGCTCGTGGAGCTGGAAACGAGCTGGGATCATCTTGTCAGCAATGCAATGCTCGACTCAGGATACTTGTCCAATGAAGTTCGCGGGGCATGCTCGCATCATTCCCCCTCTTTTAGGCGACTTGTCCTTAAGTCGGGTTGTTCCTCTATTGGAAAATATTTCCTCTCGTTCAGCTTTCCTCGATCGAACGGAATAGAAGATATCACACAATCCTAGAAATGGCTTATCAATGGACAAGAAAGCACGTCACCATCATAGATAAGTAACAGTGGGTTAAGACAACAAAAACCTAAAGATAAACCAAATGCTAAGCAAAAAAACTAATTTTATTTTGCCAAAATGACTTATCAATTTTGACAATGACAAGTGCAAAGTATTCAAATCCAAATAGCTCTTATAGAATGTAAAAGCAAACATACTTCAATTTATTGAAAAGTTTCATTATTCCATCAATGCAAACATGTGGATTCAATTGGATAAAAGGATACTTAGTCATGAATATTTGCAAAAAGTTAAGCATGCTAATCCATATCCAAAACTTTTCAATATGTTTATTCAAAAACAGAAATTCATGTAATTGTACACGCAAAGTGTACCATGGCCAACATCTTTCAATCATTTGCTTATTATCATGATTTGTGATAACATTATGTCCATTGTCACAATCCAACACAAACAAATCAATACTAGGCCAAAAACTACCATTAAACACATCATGATTCAAAGAATTTCAAAACATCCAATCAACAAAATTTTCATCTTCATTTGAACGAGGCAAAGGTATTTGAAAATTTTCAGAGACTTTACCTTGATGATCTTGAAGAGAAGAAAATTTATAATTGGTTTTACCTTTGTCAATCAAGACAAATCTTCTCTCCTCAGAAATGTAATGTAATACAAACCTTTTATCTCGAACAACTTGGATGGGTGATGAGACACCATGACATCTCATGCTCCTCGAAGTGTGGAATTCACAAAAATGAGATTGGTTAGTATTAACAAAATTGATGGACTTAAAAGAAAAAAATAGATCATATTTGAAATCCGATTCAAGTCCATTTACATATGTCAGCCTTACCTTTTCAAAATGAAACAAATATTTCATATGTGGCCAAACAATATGATTAAGGAACAAAACAAAACCAAAGTCATTAAGTTTCATTGCCTTAATTAAAGTACGAATATCAAACAAACTTAAATAAGATGCACAACAAGCAAGTTGCTTGAAGTTTCTATAAAACGAATCAAAGTAACGAATACCAGGTTTGAACACACGAACTTGATCATTCGTTCCAACATGCAACATATTTTGAATAATTTCCAATGTCCACAACATGTTAGAAAATGATGTAATCAACTCACTACAAGACTTAAATTCCACTCGATCAAGTAAGCATGCAAAGTTGACAAAACCAAGTAGATCAAGATATGGGAATCTCATATAAAAATTCAAAGTTTTATCTTGAAGGCCAAAATCAAACGATTTGAACATTGCATGCGAAAGCCTTTTATCATGTATGTCAACCAAAGACATGGTGAACATATAACTATTCAAAGATTCAAATCTATCACGAACCACATGAACAGGCATGTTTAAATAGACATATTTAACACATGAATTCAAAGAGTTTATATAACCAAAATTTGTATGTGCAAAGTTTTTTCAAACACATCTAAAATTCAATTAGGGTGAGCCATTCCAATAGAAGGATCAAATGTGTCACAAGACAAAATTTTCACGGCACTTTTCAAAGAAGGGTCATCAAGTGATGAATAAGGACTAATCAAATCAAATGATGGAGGCATATCAGAAATTGACCTATCAAAATCTTTATGAGCAATTTTTAAATCGGACAACCTTGATTCGATAAACATAGAATCCTTACCTTTCTTACCTTTAATCACAAGTGGGTGGTCGTCACTTGCGTACTTACCTTTCTCGAATAACCGAAAACATCTCTCGTTTGGAAGATAGTGAAGCTGGAATTGGTCGTACAAGACTTTAGGAACTTGAAAAGTTACATTACAAGAAGATCGAACAGGTGGGTTAGTGGAAACAATCCTTGCTTGCTCACTTTCTTTTTCACTTGATTCTTTTTTCTCGAAATCTCTCATTTCTTTTTCCTCAATCTCTTTTTCACTCTCTTTTTGTTCTTTTTCTTTTTCATTGGCTTTTTCAAAGACTTTCTCGAGCTCTTTCAAGAATCTCTCATTTTCTCTCTTACTCGCCTCTTGCCTCTCTTTTATTTCTTTTTCTTCACTCTCATTTCTATTTTCTTTTCTCTCCAACTCTTTTTCAATTTTTTTTCACTTTTATTTTCTTTTCCTTTTTCCTTTTCATTTTGATTACAACAAGTGGATGGTTCAAAAGAGTCAAAAAGAGAAAAATTTGACTCAAGGATCGAGGCAATGTTTTCATAGATATCTCAATCGATTCTTCGTGAAAGAGTCTTCATGCGTGAAGACTTTGAATCATAAAACGAAAAACTCGTGCGTTCTCGTTCATCATCTTGATAGGCTTCAAACTCGAAACTTGTTTTGCTTCGTCTTGAATCCTTCGTCGAATAAGAATCACGATTTGAACTACTTCGAGAACGATCTTTCGTGGATGAATTCTTCGACGCATATGAACCACGTTCACTTCTTCGTAAAGATTTCTCCGTGGATGGATATGTTGAAGCTTGTGAAGAAGAAATCATACCTTCTCGATGGTAATCACGAGAGGTCTCACCTTCACGATTTGATTCATACCGTCTCGAACTTCTATAGGAACCATAATCTCAATCGAAATCTCTTCTTGAATGATCATTGAATGTATGTCTTTGTGATATACTTGATTCCACTTTCTGACTTGAAGACATTCGTCCCCGTTGGTCTCTTTTCTTCACACGGTCTAATCTCCTGTGCAATATATCGAATTTAGAATTCACCATTCTTCGCATTTCTTGCACCAAGTATTGATATTCTGACTAGGTAAATTCTTCGCGAGACATCTTTGATTGCTGAAAATTAATTTGTTAAGTAAAACAAAAATTTTAATTTCTCACAACAAAATCCTAACAATTTCACTCGAAAAGAAAAATTGATGGTTTGCTCTCACGCTCGTATTTACACTCGATTGGCTTTTACCTCCGGTTGAATAGTCTCACACGCTCGTGCCTTTTACCTCTCTTTACCTTTCTCGTGATTGTGTGCGCAGATTCGCCAAGGCTAAAAACCTTTGTCTAGATGGTCGATTTCAAATGGGTAACAAAGGAAGAATTGTATGGTTGTGGGTAGGCTGAAAGAAATTTGTAAGTTGGTTTATGTGTGGCGTTGGGTAGAAGAATGGAAGGTAAAATACTTTGGGCGGGGGTAGTAGAAAAGAATGATAACACTTAATCTTGCAAGAACTTTTTTTGTTTTTTTTTTCCAAATTTTTTTTGGATTTTTTTCACTTCAAATGTAAAAAGATGAGTACAAAAGAAATGAAATACAACTTTTTTTCAAATTTTTTTTACGAACCTATTTGCGGAATTGAATACGAACGTCGGTGCTCCTCGTTTTCTAGCTCAGATACCAAATGATACGATCCACCTCGAGGTGAGTCGAATCGTATGTGAGATGCCCGATCGTATACAAGAAGGTTTCGTTCGGTTTGTTTAAAAAGGATGTTTTTAAGTAAATAATGGCGGAAGCTATGAAGAAGGGTTCAAAGATGGGTTTATGGAAATGAATAATATATAGGTTCGGTTATTGAAAATAAGAAGGAATGGTATATGGAATGGGAATAAAATGTATTTTAGGTTCAAGGAAGAAATGGAAAATTCGGCTAGCAACAAAAATAAAGGATAGTGATGGAATGGAAGGGAACAAACTCAAAGCAAGTAAGAACCACTACTAAAGAGCAATGACCTAAATACTTATATGATGGAAGTAGTGAAACCTCGACCCACTACTTAGAAAAGTAGGAACCTTGGTATAAAGGTGAACGCCACACTACAAATAGTGATAAGTTCAGTTTTCGACAAAGAAAAATGAATGACAACTAGAACACTAGGTAGCCAACAAATCTTTGAACGAAAATAAAGTTTGCCTCACAAAATGAGTAGCATAACATTAACAAATTATCAAAAGTTCTCCACACAATATGTTGATTACATGTATATATAGTATCAAATGAGGCTAGTTGAATGGTCACTTTTAATGAGGCTAATAATGGTTTCAAATGAAAAGTCTCAACTTTTGAAATTCTAGCCATGTAACTCCCATCTTCAATATGATTAATTCTTCAATTAAATTGCTTGTCAAAGTCCTTTGAGTTCTCCATGATCAATCGAAAAGTCACCAACCAAATGAAAAGTCTCAACCTTTGGAATTCTAGCCATATAACTCCATCTTTAATGTGATTAACTTTTCAATTAAATTGCTTGTCAAAATCCTTTGAGTTCTCCATGATCAACCGAAAAGTCACCAACCAAATGAAGAGTCTCAACCTTTGGAATTCTAGCCATATAGCTCCATCTTCAATCCAAATCTTAACCTTTTTAATCAGCTTCCGCAACTTTAACCTTAGTTCACCTATTTTCTGACAACTTTTCAATTACTTCTCGTAGACGATTGGGCATCTCACATACGACTCGACTCACCTCGAGGCGGATCGTATCATTTGGTATTTAAGAAGAGATTTTGATCGAGATTATGGTTCATATAGAAGTCAAGATGGTATGAATCAAACCGCGAACGTGAGACCTCTCGTGATTACCATCGAGAAGATATGATTTCTTCTTCACAAGCTTCAACATATCCATCCACAGAGAAATCTTTACGGAGAAGTGAACGTGGTTCATATGCGTCGAAGAATTCATCCACGAAAGATCGTTCTCGAAGTAGTTCAAATCGTGATTCTTATTCGACGAAGGATTTTTCACGAAGCATCGATCGTGATATCTATGAAAATATTTCCTCGATCCTTGAGCCAAAATTTTCTCTTTTCAATTCTTTTGAATCATCCCCTTGTTGTAATGAAAAAGAACTTGAAAAAGAGTTCGAGAGAAAAGAAAATAAAAATGAGAAAAAAGAAAAAGAGATTGAAAAAGAAGAAAAAGAAATTGAGAAAGAAAAAGGAGAATGAAGAAAAGAAAATTGAAAAGAAACTTGAAATTGAAAAAGATCTTGAAAAAGAAAGTGAAAATGAGTGTGAAAAAGAGACAAAAGAACAAGATGAGCGAGAAAAAGAGAGTGTTTTTCCAACTATCCCATTTGAAGTTTTTTCTTATTCTGTTTCTTCATTTCAGATTCCCGACGTATCGCACGATGATCTCCAACTTCAGTACCTTCCCAAAGAAAGCCGTTTTCATTTGATTGAAAGAGGTAAGGAAGGTAAGGAAGGTAAGTGCTTTGATGAGATTCAATCTCCACCGAATCTTTCTACTGTTTGTGATTATGTGGATAATTTTGTCATTTTCCATCCTTTGATTCGTTACGATGACTTAAAAGATGGTAAGACGTGTTTACCCCATAATAACCATTGTGAATCAAAGTGTGAAGGTGGAGTAAAGTCTATTCGGCAAGTGCAAGACTCAAGTAAGTATGACGATGAATTTTCTTTTAATCCCAATTTGTTTGATTGTGGATATTACAAGATTTGTTCATTGTCCAATACTGAATCTTTGAGTTTTTGTAAATCAGTTCTGAAACTTGTCAAGAATTTTGATCGTTCAATTTTGAGTTTGCACAATTCCTATTGGTTTAACATGTTTGATTTTTCTAAACCGTTGTCACATCTTGAATTTAATAATTAAAATCATGTTTTTAAACCGAGAATATGTTTTGTATCATCTGGTATGTCTTGTTGGAAAATTAAGCAACGATAATTGTGTTTAAAGAATTACAATCATTTTGATACTTGGTTTTTGATTAAGGTTACGAAATTTGCCCATTTTGTGTTCAATTTTTATTCGCTCCTTAAACAAATTCTATGGTTGCACTTGAAATTCACATTCCATTTGAAAAGTGCTGAATCAAACGCGAGGCTTCAACTGCATTATCTTTCCGAAGAGAGAAGGTTTGTATTGCTTGACCATGGTAAGACTGATCTTTTTCTTTCTGACTATAAAGGTAAGTCTTTTGAACTTGTTGACACCTTTGTGATCTTTTTGAAAAGTGACGAGCTTTGCGTTGATGAACTAGTTTTTATAAAACATTTAGATCATGTTATGATTAATCGTTCAATTTTGCCTGTTTGTGATCTATTTGTTTCGTTGAATGATGATAGAATTTTTGAGTTTGATAATTTTGATAATTTTCGTGTGAAAGAATCCATATTGCATCACATGTGTGATCCATGTAAAATTTTGAGATGTCTGTGTTCTCTTTCGTTGTTGATAGAACACATGATGCTGATTTTCATCATTTAGATCATGAAATGTTTGAACATCCTATCCTATTTAATGACGGTCTACTTGTTGACAAAAGGAATCTTGTGTTTGATAATTTTTGTTCATGTGCGAGTGATTACATATGTCGTTCAATGCAAGATTTGGATGTTCACTTTCTAGTGCCATATGCATTTTCTCAACTATGTGCTTGTGATGAATATATCTATCATTTGATGTGTTACTCGCATGTTGATTTTGACTTGTGGAATCCAGTCGAATTATATGCATACCATGAAACCTATCCAATTCAGATTCAAATATTTGATAAGGCTTTGTTCCTTTTGTATGATAATGCGAATATGTCTGTTTGTGTTCGATGTATTCGTTTTGTTTTGTTCATATTTCGATATCAAGTTTGTTTGACACAACTCTTGCTAACTCTTGGTTATATTTTACAGGTGTCTCGATTTCCATCCTCCCCGTTTGATCAAGGAAAGCCGATCAAAAAGAATTCTGTTTGAGAGAACAATCGGCTCGATTCGAGGACGAATAACTTTCAAGAGGGGGTATTATGCGATCCTGGTCGCATCATGATTCGACTCTTTCCGACGCCATCGAGAGTGGCCTAAGCTCGAGGGGCCAAAGTGCAAAATGAAGCTGATTCCAGCTCATTTTTAGCTCAATTAAACTCCTTTTCTATGTGGTTCAGTTCACATGAGTTCATCTCAGCTCATTGAGATTGGTTTAATTTCACATTCAGTTCAGTTAGTTTGTGTTTAGCTTGATTTAATTCATGCATTTTTAATTTGCTGAATACAAACTTTTAAATTATATATTAGCTTTAAATAAAGGTGTTTAGTTTAAATAGATAACTTGTGTTCAATAAGAGGCTTATTAATTAATCTAGTTACTAGGATGTTTTTAATGAAGTATGAGTTTAAGTTAGTTTAATTCTGCTTCCATAAATTAACTAGTTGCTGCATTAATTGAAGTCTTAACTTTTAGTTCATTTAATAAAGTGTTTAAGTTAGTTTAATTTTGCTTCCATAAATTAACTAGTTGCTGCATTAATTGAAGTCTTAACTTCTAGTTCATTTATTAAGTCAAGAGTTTAATGTGTTGAGTTAAATTAGTGTTTAATAAGTGTTTAATGTGTTAAGTTAAATTAGTTTCTTTAATAAGTGTTTAATGTGTTTAAGTTAAATTAGTGTTTAATAATTGATTAAATGTGCTTAATATGTCTGTTTAATGTGTTTGAATGTAGGAAACCTTTCAGCTAGAAACCGTTACACTTATGGGATGTTACAAAGAGTTTAATGTGACTTTTCAAGTGAAAATCAGTTACACACATAAAGGAAGCATTATTCAACATTAAAAGGGAGCTGTTATGATAATTGAAGGAAGCATTATTCATCAATTAATTTCAGCAGCAACCTCTTCTTCTTCCAATAACCGTTTGAAGCTTAAAGGTCACACATGAGTTACAAATTTTTTTTTTAGTTGCTGGAGACTTTTCAGCTAGCCAAGGACAACTCAAGGGACATATTTTAAAAGCATTCAAGATGGACATTTAAGCCTTTTAAAATACCATTAGTTGCTGGAGACTTTTCGGCTAGCCAAAGGCAACTCAAAGGACATTTTTAAAGCATTCAAATTCATTTAAATTAGCTCATTAGGAGTCATAAAGTTGTTGTTATTTGGCTAGAGGAATTCAAGAGTTTTTTAGATTTTATTTCAGCCTTTTAAATGCATATTAAAGCTGAATTCATTTGACTCTTCAGCTAACCACATGTAAATACTATATAAACTTATTATTAGCTTATAAAAAAACAAAAAAAATTCTTTCAAGATTAAGTGTTATCATTCTTTCTACTACCCCCGATCAACCCCAAAGTATTTTACCTTCCATTCTTCTACCCAACACCACACATAAACCAACTTACAGATTTCTTTTAGCCTACCCACAACCATACAATTCATCCTTTGTTACCCATTTGAAATCGACCATCTAGACAAAGGTTTTTAGCCTTGGTGAATCTGCGCACGAAATCACGAGAAAGGTAAAGAGAGGTAAAAGGCACAAGCGTGTGAGACTATTCAAGCGGAGGTAAAAGCCAATCTAGTGTAAATATGAGTGTAAGAGCAAACCATCAATTTTTCTTTCCGAGTGAAATTGTTAGGATATTGTTGTGAGAAATTTAAATTTTTGTTTTACTTAACAAATTAATTTTCAGCAATTAAAGATGTCTCGCAAAGAATTTACCTAGTCAGAATATCAATACTTGGTGCAAGAAATACGAAGAATGGTGAATTCTAAATTCGATACATTGCACGAGAGATTAGATCGTGTGAAGAAAAGAGACCAACGGGAACGAATGTCTTCAAGTCAGAAAGTGGAATCAAGAATATCACGAAGACATACATTCAATGATCATTCGAGAAAAGATTTCCATTGTGATTCCTATTCGTCATCAACTTCAAAACGAAGGGATTTCAATCGAGATTTCTTTTCGTCAAGGAATTCAAGACGACGAGAGTCTGACCTCGATTTTGAACCCGTCCAAGATGACATCCGAAGAGATAAGCATACCTTTTTCCGATCTTCAAAGAAATCCTACTCAGAGTATTTTTCACGAAGCATTGATCAAGATTCTTATGTAAATAATTTTCCTTCTGTTGAACAAAATCATTGTTTTCATGATTCTTTTGTATCTTCTTGTAAAAAGAAAACGAGAAAAGCAAAAGAAGAAAAGGAAAAAGAAATAAAAGAGAGGCAAGAGGCGAGTAAGAGAGAAAATGAGAGATTCTTGAAAGAGCTCGAGAAAGTCATTGAAAAAGCCGATAAAAAAGAAAAAGAAATAAAAGAGAGGCAAGAGGCGAGTAAGAGAGAAAATCAGAGATTCTTGAAAGAGCTCGAGAAAGTCATTGAAAAAGCCGATGAAAAAGAAGTTGAACAATAACAACGAGTGGAAAAAGAGATTGAGGAAAAAGAAATGAGAGATCTCGAGAAAAAGAATCAAGTGAAAAAGAAAGTGAGCAAGCAAGGATTGTTTCCACTAACCCACCTGTTCGATCTTCTTGTGATGTAACTTTTCTGGTTCCTAAAGTCTTGTACGACCAATTCCAGCTTCACTACCTTCCAAACGAGAGATGTTTTCGATTATTCAAGAAAGGTAAGTACGCAAATGACGACCACCCACTTGTGATTGAAGGTAAGAAAGGTAAGGATTCCATGTTTATCAAATTAAGGTTGTCCGATTTAAAAATTGCTCATAAAGATTTTGATGGGTCAATTTTCGATATGCTACCATCATTTGATTTGATTAGTCCTTGTTCATCTCTTGATTACCCTGCTTCGAAAAGTGCCATGAAAATTTTGTCTTGTGACACATTTGATCCTTCTATTGGAATGGCTCACCCTAATCGAATTTTAGATATGTTTGATAAAAGCTTTGCACATACAAATGTTGGTTATATAAATTCTTTGGACTCATGTGTTAAATATGTCTGTTTAAACATGCATGTTCATTTGGTTCGTGATAGATTTGAATCTTTGAATAGTTATATGTTCACCATCTATTGATCTGCTTGGTTTTGTCAACTCTGCATGGTTGCTTGATCGAGTAGAATTTAAGCCTTGTAGTGAGTTGATTACATCATTTTCTAACATGTTGTGGTCATTGGAAATTATTCAAAATATGTTGCATGTTGGAACGAATGATCAAGTTCGTGTGTTCAAACCTGATATTTGTTACTTTAATTCATTTTATAGAAACTTCAATCAACTTTCTTGTTGTGCATCTTATTTAAGTTTGATTGATAGTCGTACTTTAATTAAGGCAATGAAACTTAATGACTTTGGTTTTGTTTTGTTCCTTAATCATGTTGTTTGGCCACATATGAAATATTTGTTTCATTTTGAAAAGGTAAGGCTGACATATGTAAATGGACTTGAATCGGATTTCAAATATGATCTATTTTTTTCTTTTAAGTCCATCAATTTTGTCAATACTAACCAATCTCGTTTTTGTGAATTCCACACTTCAAGGAGCATGAGATGTCATGGTGTCTTATCACCCATCCAAGTTGTTCGAGATAAAAGGTTTGTATTACATTACATTTCTGAGGAGAGAAGATTTGTCTTGATTGACAACGGTAAAACCAATTATAAATTTTCTTCTCTTCAAGATCATCAAGGTAAAGTCTCTGAAAATTTTCAAATACCTTTGCTTCGTTCAAATGAAGATGAAAATTTTGTTGATTGGATGTTTGGAAATTCTTTGAATCATGATGTGTTTAATGGTAGTTTTTGGTCTAGTATTGATTTGTTTGTGTTGGATTGTGACAATGGACATAATGTTATCACAAATCATGATAATAAGCAAATGATTAAAAGATGTTGGCCATGGTACACTTTGCGTGTACTATCACATGAATTTTTGTTTTTAAATAAACATATTGAAAAGTTTTGGATGTGGGTTAGTATGCTTAACTTTTTGCAAATATTCATGACTAAGTATCCTTTTATCCAATTGAATCCACATGTTTGCATTGATGGAATAATGAAACTTTTCAATAAATTGAAGTATGTTTGCTTTGCCCAATTGAGATTATTGCCATATGATCTTTGGACTACATTCTATAAGAGCTATTTGGATTTGAATACTTTGCACTTATCATTGTCAAAATTGATAAGTCATTTTGGCAAAATAAAATCAGTTTTTTGCTTAGCATTTGGTTTATCTTTAGGTTTTTGTTGTCTTAACCTACTGTTACTTATCTATGATGGTGATGTGCTTTCTTGTCCATTGATAAACCATTTCTAGGATTGTGTGATATCTTCTATTTAGTTCGGTCGAGGAAAGCTGAACGAGAGGAAATATTTTCCAATAGAGGAACAACCCGACTTGAGGACAAGTCGCCTAAAAGAGGGGGGAATGATGCGAGCACGCCCCGTGAACTTCATTGGACAAGTATCCCAAGTCGAGCATTGCATTACTGGCAAGATGATCCCAGCTCGTTTCCAGCTCCACGAGCTTCGTCCAGTTCAAATTCAGCTCATTTGAGCTTGAATCAACTCAATACTTTAGTCTTTAATTATGTCTTGTTTAATTAAATGCATCTTTAGTTAATGTCATGCATTATTGATCTACATATTTTAATTATGACATGCATTATGTGTTCTGCATTTAATTAACTCATGCATTAAGTAACTCATTTGTTCATTTAGTTTGCATTTTAAATAGTTGCATTTAAGCATCTTAGTTAATAAATGAGTTGCTGGTCATTAATTCAACTCAACTTAGTTTAATTAATTGAGTTCTTTTAATGAATTTAATTTTATTGTTGCTTCATTAATTAATCTAGTTACTAGGTTAATTTATTGATGCATGAGTTAAGTTCATTTAATAATGTTTTTCTTAATTAAACTAGTTGTTGGAATAAATGATGTTTAAGTGTTAGTTCATTTATTTAAGTCTAGTTGTTGGAATAAATGATGCTTAAGTGTTAGTTCATTTATTTAAGTCTAGTTGCTGGAATAAATGAAGCTTAAGTGTTAGATCATTTATTTAAGTCTAGTTGCTGGAATAAATGATGCTTAAGTGTTAGTTCATTTAATTAAGTTAGTTGTTAATTTGTTTTAAGTTTAATAATTGCATTAATGTGACGGTTACATGTGATAATTGCAGGTGACTTTTCATCTTACAACCATTATTTCTAAAGGCTGTTAAGTAGTTTAATTGAAGAGTTAATCACATTGAAGATGGAATTATATGGCTAGAATTCCAAAGGTTGAGACTCTTCATTTGGTTGGTGACTTTTCGGTTGATCATGGAGAACTCAAAGGATTTTGACAAGCAATTTAATTGAAAAGTTAATCACATTAAAGATGGAGTTATATGGCTAGAATTCCAAAGGTTGAGACTCTTCATTTGGTTGGTGACTTTTCGGTTGATCATGGAGAACTCAAAGGACTTTGACAAGCAATTTAATTGAAGAATTAATCATATTGAAGATGAGAGTTACATGGCTAGAATTTCAAAAGTTGAAACTCTTCATTTGAAACCATTATTAGCCTCATTAAAAGTGACCATTCGACTAGCCTCATTTGATACTATATATACATGTAATCAACATATTGTGTGGAGAACTTTTGATAATTTGTTAATGTTATGCTACTCATTTTGTGAGGCAAACTTTACTCTATTTTCGTTCAAAGATTCGTTGGCTACCTAGTGTTCTAGTTGTGTCATTCGTTTTTCTTTGTCGAAAACTTAACTTATCACTATTTGTAGTGTGGCGTTCACCTTTATACCAAGGTTCCTACTTTTCTAAGTAGCAAGTTGAGGTTTCACTACTTCCATCATACACCTTGAAGCTTATAAGTATTTGGGTCATTACTCTTTAGTAGTGGTTCTTACTTGCTTTGAGTTTGTTCCCTTCCATTCCATCACTATCCTTTATTTTTGTTGCTAGCTGAATTTTCCATTTCTTCCTTGAACCTAAAATCCATTTTATTCCCATTCCATATACCATTCCTTCTTATTTTCAATAACCGAACCTATATATTATTCATTTCCATAAACCCATCTTTGAACCCTTCTTCATAGCTTCCGCCATTATGTACTTAAAAACATCCTTTTTAAACAAACCGAACGAAACCTTCTCGTAGACGATCGGGCATCTCACATACAACTCGACTCACCTCAAGGAGGATCGTATCAATGTCCTTTGAAACAAATAAACAAAACTCCTAAGTATCTTGTAGTGTGGCCATCTCTGAGTCCTCTCCCATGTCGAGCCGTCTACTGAGGGTCACCTGAAACATTTAATAAAAAGGGTGTGAGTTTCAAAACTCAGTGTGTACGACCCTTGGTAACCAATCAACATGCAAATATCACATTGGGCCTAAGCCCTATCAAATTCGGTGGTCTTGGGCCTTAGCCTGCAATGACCTCACATCACATCAGTATCACATGAATGCAATGCACCCATCCCAAATCAAACCCTACACTCCATTTCCCTTCCAACCCTACACTCCTGTGGGGATATAAATATCAACCCACCCATCCCTACACTCCAAAGGTAGCACCAGCAGCGGCACTACTCAAACGTTGCAGCAAAGTTGCTATAATGGGCTTAAAGCCACCGGTGGATCCACGGTAGTCAAGCGACTATGCGATCCTCAAATCTTCCTCCGTATCATCAAAACCCACCCAAATGCAACATATATTTCATGAATGCAACATACACAATTTCACACATTAAGCACTTAGGGGTATTTTAGTCATTTCACTACCCAGGGGTATTTTCGTAATTCTACCCTATAGGAGTATTTAGGTAATTTTGCAAAACAGGGGTATTTTGAAAATTTTGTAAATCAAGGATGTTTTGGCAATTCTGCAAATCAAGGGTTTTCTGGTAATTTTACAAATCAGGGGTATTTTAGTAAATTTACAAATCTAAGGATATTTTGGTAATTTTCAAATCAGGGTATTTTGGTAATTTTCAAAATAAGGGTATTTTGGTAATTTCCAAATCAAGGGTATTAGTTAATTTTGCAAATATAAGGATATTTTGGTAATTTTTAAATAAGGGGTATTTGGTCCCTCTCGGGTTTTAGTTATGAACTTTGGCCCATTAACAAGTCCTTGCGGCTAAAGTGAATAGATACTATGCACCAGGTAGGATTCCAGAGAAGAGGAGGTGGGCCACTAGGACCGCTTAAGTACCAAGCTCTCCCTAGATCCAATCCTAGACATGCATATGTCCGTTGCCACAATCTAACCCAGCGACTGGTCCACGGACATGTTTAATTATTAGATTAAATATTATGCGGTTTAAGAGTTGTTCAGAACTAGGATAAAGTCCATTAAACCCTAGCATACTTGTCTACGTCCCCATAAAGCCCATCAAGCCCATTTCACGTTCATATAGCCCATTAAGCCCAAATCACATCCTTATGGCTTATTAGGCCCAGATCTCATTCATCTGGCCTATTAGGCCCAAAACAGTTCCAGATCATGTAACATGCATGACTAACTCAATTCATATAACCAAATCAATCAATTTCATCAAACTTAGCCTCAGGGCCCACCAGGCCCATTTAGCCACTTTCGGCTTTTTGGCTTTCTGGCATTGTCGATATCATGTGTGTGTAGTGTTTGTACAGACCTGGTTACTGCGACATGCTATACTATCCTTGGTCTTGAACCTATAACCAACCAACCTTCAATCAATCACCCATACTTAATCAAAATATTTACCAAAAGTTGAAGCCTTACCGTAACCTTACCGTGTGCCACGGGGTTCTAATAGCCCTTCCTTAGCTACTAATCATGAGTATCCCCTAGACCTGAACTTTGAGTGACTCATAATTCACACAAGTCACCTCTATAGATCATACTCACATTCGGCCATTTAGTTAAACCATAATCGAGTTGAGTACACTTACACTTTGCTAACGATCCTTACCACGCTTGTGATCTCTAAACCTTACCCTTGTTAATACAAGATTAACAACAATGAGAAGTTAGATAGCCCTTCGGCTTTTAACAAAACACACTAAGGGGTTAACTGAATACTTACCGAATCCACTTTTAATATTGCAGCCTAGATAGCTACTGAACGAGATTCGGCTTTTAACCTTGACTGATAGTAGATAACAATCGATTTGTGATGGAGGAAAACAACAAAGATTTGTCACTAATAGGGATTTCGGCAAGAGAAGATGATGATACTTCGACAATAAAAGAGTTTGGCTATGAGAGAATTCGGCAAAAAGGGATTCAGCTATAGGAGATTTCGGCAACAAGGCAAGGCATTTTCGGTTGTGGAAAAATAAGGTTTCGACAAGGAAAAGAAAAAGAATGGAAAATTCGGCATTACCTGGAACCCCAATTCGACACACACACGTTTATATAGCCTAATTTCTATGCATTGAAGTTAGTATGTATGTGTAGCGCTTAGAATATTAATTTTAAGGTATTAACGGGATTATTTGAAGCCTTAGAGATAGGGGAGACCATAGGGAAAATTTTATTTTTCTTGCTTTGTGGACCCTAGTCTCAGGCATTAGGCCTCTTAAGCAGAGTAAGGGGAAAATAGGACACAAATGGGCTTGTGGTCCAGTGGCAAGGTGGCGTCACTAGGGGAGCTACAAGGTGGCATGAAGATGTCCAAGGTTCGGGTAGTGGTAAGGTGTTTTTGAAGTGTTTATTTTGCATAGTGGACGGCCAAAGTTGTGTGGAATTTGGACTCTTTTGTTGAAGTGTTTGAATTGGTCTTGTGAGCTGATAAATGAGGGAATTTCGAATGAGATAAGGGAGATATCATGGAGAAAAATTAAGAGATGAGAGGTGGGAAGAGTTGGTGCTAAATTGGACTGTGGGGGAAGGTAGGATTCAGCTATTGGCTATAAAAGGAGGTGCTAAATTCCTTTGAGAGGTTCCTTGGGTTCCATTACATTTCTTTTTCTCCCTATTAGTCGAATTCTTCCATTTGCTGAAAAAACCCATCATTCCTTTGCCGAATTTTGGTTTTCTCTCTAGCCGAATTCCCCATACCTTCTCTTCTTAAATTCCTTCTCTTGTTCACCTTTACTTATAGCCGATCACTTCCCCTCTTCTTCTCCCTATTGGTGCTGAATTGTCTCTGTCACCATACAAATCTCAAATGTCGAATTTAGGACGCAGGATCAAAAGTGGGTTTGGTAAGTATTCGGTTAACCTCTTTTGTACATTTTGCTAAAAGCCGATTGGCTATCTAACTGTCCTGTCGTTAACTCTGTGATAACAATGATAAGGTTCAAAGATCGCAAGCGTGGTAGGATCGTTAGCAAGGGTAAGTGTACTCAACTCGATAGTGGATTAAGTGAATGGCCGAATGTGTGTGTGATCTATAGGGGTGACTTGTGTGGATTAGGAGTCACTCGATTTTGATGATATATGTTTGGGTGCAAATCTAGGGATATTCGCGAATAGTAGCTAAGGAAGGGCCACTAGAACGTGTGGCACACGGTAAGGTTATGGTGAGGTTTCGATTTTTGATAAAGTGTGTATTAAGCCAAGATTAATCGTTAAGTGGTGACTATTGTAGGTTCATGATTAAGGGGTTTACAGCACGCGTTGTAACCAGGTGTGTACAAACACTATGCACACACAAAATCGGCAATGCCGAAAAGTCGAAAAGCCGAAAGTGGCTAAATGGGCCCGGTGGGCCCTAAGGCTAAGTTTGGTGAAATGGATTAATTTGATTATATGAATTGGGTTAAGCATAAATGTCACATGATTTGGATTTGTTTTGGGCCTAATAGGTCATATGATTGAGATTTGAGCTTAGTGGGCCATAAAAATGTGATGTGGCCATTATGGGTTATATGAACGAGAAATGGGTTGATGGGCTTTATGGGGAAGTAGACTAGTATGCTAGGGTTTTATGGACTATAGGCTTAGTACTGAACAACTCTTAAATCACATAAGACTTTCTAATAATTAAACATGTCCGTGGACAAGTCGCTAGGTTAGAGTGTGGTAACGGGCATATGCATGTCTAGGATTGGATCTAGGGAGAGCTTGGTACTTAAGCGGCCCTAGAGGCCCACCTCCTCTTCTCTAGAGCACTACCTGGTGCATAGTGTCTGTTCACTTTAGCCGCAAGGACTTGTTAGTGGGCCAAAGTTCATAACTAAAACCCGAGATGGACCAAATACCCTTAAATTTGTAAAATTACTAAAATACCCCTGATTTGAAAATAACCAAAATACCCTTAGTTTGAAAATTACCAAAATATCCTTAGATTTGTAAAATCACTAAAATAGCCCCAAATTGTGAAATTACCAGAATACACTTGGTTTGCAGAATTACCAAAATATCCTTGATTTACAAAATTTCCAAAGTACCTCTGTTTTGCAAAATAACTTAAATACCCCTATAGAATAGATTTACAGAAATACCCTTGGGTTGTAAAATGACGAAAATACCCCTATATGATGAGTATGAGTTTTGTGGATGTTACTCATGTGCATGTTGCATTCATATGATATTCTGATTAGGATGCATATGGGTGGGAATTATGGTACGGATGAAGATTTGAGGATCGCATAGTCGCTTAACCACTATGGATCCACCGGTGGCTTTAAGCCCATTATATGATTAGCAGCTTTGCTGCAACGTTGAGTAGTGCCGCTGTGAGTGCTACCTTTGGTGTGTAGAGGATGGGTGGGTCGATTAGAAATCCCCACAGGTATGTAAGGTTGGAAGGGAAATGGTGTGTAGCGGATGGATTTTTTTGGGGAGGGTTTTGCATTACCTTGTTTTGCATATGATATGATATAATATGATATGATATGATATGAAATGTTATGATATGAGGTCATTGTGGGCCAAGGCCCAAGACCACCGATTTTGATAGGGCTCAGGCCAATGTGATAATTATATATTGAATGGAATGCCAAGGGTTGTACACACTGAGTTTCAAAACTCACACCCTTTATTTAATGTTTCAGGTGATCCTCAGTAAATGACTCGATGTGGTAGAGGACTCAGAGATGGCCACACTACAAGATGATTAAATTTTTATTTCAAAAGACATAGTTTTAATTGTTACTTTCGTTGGATGTAATAAGGTCTTGTACTCCATTTTGACTGTAGACTTAGGGTTTTGTTGTTTCAACTGTTTACTTATTTATTAAACCTGAGTAAATTTCTTATGTTTAAACTTGGTTTCCGAAGTACTTAAAATTATAAAATGGGTTTTTTTTCATTACTTAACAAGACTCAAGGATTTTGGGCTTTTGGGCCTTAAGATTTTTAATTAGCAAAATCGTTTGACTTATGCCTTTGATGTGACAAGCCAGATTTGGGCCTAACTTCTAGGCCAGGTTTGGGGTGTTACATTTAGTGTTATCAGAGCCTGATTGTAAAGCTCAGGCTGTGAAATGGGCCTTAGATTTTGGGTTTTAAAAAAAAGTTTTTGCAGGATTCTTGAAGTGTGGTTCACCGAGCCTCGACGTCGAGCCAAGTAAGTTTTCTGTACTACATTTGTTTAAATTACAGAACTATATAGATAATGGGCTACTTAAAAATAGGCTTTTAGAGATTAAAGCCCGTAGGAAACTTAAGCCTGTAGTGGATTCTCGATCGCGTAATATCTTTAAAAAAATGGTTACTCGCATAAGACATGTGTCTTAAATAAGTGGAACTATGCACTAATTACATAAAATTTTTAATTTAGAAATACGCAACGATGAGCGCTAGAAGAGGTGCAAGAGGCCACGGCAGAGGCCATGGAAGTGTTAGGGCAGGGTCATCCAAGTCGGGCCATATGCCCAACGTTAGAGTAGGGGAGGCTCCGGCCTCACCAGTAGCTGAAAGGGGAGCATATGAACGGGCTGTTGTTATGGAAGATTCCGTATCGCAGGCCATGTTAAGGATCTTACAAAGGGTCGTTGGGCCCAATAATGGTACAGGAGTCGTGGGTCGATCGTGGAGCGACTCCGGGCTAATGGGGCAGAGATTTTCAAAGGAGTAGCAGGGGTGGCCCCGAGTGTGGCGAAGTATTGGTTGGAAGCTACTGAAAGGATAATGGACGATCTGGATTGCACGGCTAAACAAAAAGTTAAAAGGGGCGATATTCTTACTTAGGGAGGAAGCCTATCAGTGGTGGTTGACCGTAAAGGAGGGCAACCAACCGAAGCAAATCACCTGGGAGTTCTTCAAGTCGACATTCCAGGGGAAGTACGTTGGAGCAGCCTATGTGGATGCCCGAATGAAGGAGTTTTTGAGTTTGACTCAGGGAGATAAGTCAGTAGCAGAGTATGAGGCTGAGTTTTTGCACCTCAGTCGATATGCCAAGGGGATAGTCGCAACAGAGCATGAGAGATGTCTACGGTTCGAGGGAGTGGGACTTTGCGGTCTTGGTGGAGAAAGCAAAGATAGCAGAGGAAGTAAAGCACACGGAGCGCCTCCACCGAGAAAAGGAGAAGGGCAAGAACAAACGGAACGTGGAAGCTATGGGGACTGAACAGAGGCCTACAAGGAGGGCCAAAGTGAATGGGCCGGTTAGAGCTGAGGCCCCTGTTGTTGTTGCTAATACCGGGATACCACCTTGTGTTGTGTGTAGAAAAGGGCATACGAGTGAATGTTGGAGGAGAATATGAGCTTGTTTGAGCTGTGGATCTATGGAACATAGGATTAAAGAGTGCCCAAGAAGGCCAAATCAGGAGCGAGCCGATGGCAGTGGTAATTTTCAGCCACAGAGGGACGGTCAACAACCACCAAGGGGACGTGGACAAGCCAGGGGCGATAATGTTAATGAACGCGATTGTGGAGCACTAGGTACAGGTGTAGGTTATGCTGAGGCGAGGCAGCCAGCTTTGGTCTATGCAGCACGTGGCCAAGGGGACAAAGACGCTCCAGATGCGACTAATGGTGCATACCCTACCGTAGTATACTGAGTGTTTATTTTGGCTTTAGAATTAGAGTGTGCAGCAAAAGCATAGTGGTAGGACTTTGGTAGTACGATTGTTAGTTAGTTGGAAATTTCGAGCATGAAATTTCTTTAAAGAGGGTAGAATTGTAACGCCTCAAATTTGGGCCTAGTAGATTTGGGCCTATTGGATTGTAATGCCCCAAAAATCTCGAAACCCTAATTTATATGCATTGAAGTTAGTATGTATGTGTAGCGCTTAGAATATTAATTTTAAGGTATTATCGGGATTATTTGAAGCCTTAGAGATAGGGGAGACCATAGGGAAAATTTTATTTTTCTTGCTTTAGTGGACCCTAGTCTCAGGCATTAGGCCTCTTAAGCAGAGTAAGGGGAAATAGGACACAAATGGGCTTGTGGTCCAGTGGCAAGGTGGCGTCACTAGGGGAGCTACAAGGTGGCATGAAGAGGTCCAAGGTTCGAGTAGTGGTAAGGTGTTTTTGGAGTGTTTTATTTTGCATAGTGGACAGCCAGAGTTGTGTGGAATTTGGACTCTTTTGGTTGAAGTGTTTGAATTGGTCTTATGAGCTGATAAATGAGGGAATTTCGAATGAGATAAGGGAGATATCATGCAGAAAAATTAGGAGATGAGAGGTGGGAAAAGTTGGTGCCGAATTGGACTGTGGGCTATAAAAGGAGGTGCCGAATTCCTTTGAGAGGTTCCTTGGGTTTCATTACATTTCTTTTTCTCCCCCTTAGCTGAATTCTTCCATTTGCCGAAAAAAACCCATCATTCCTTTTCCGAAATTTTGGTTTTCTCTCTAGCCGAATTCCCCATACCTTCTCTTCTTAAATTCCTTCCCTTGTTCACCTTTAGTTCTAGCCGATCACTTCCCCTCTTCATCTCCCTATTGGTGCCGAATTTTCTTTGTCACCATACTAATCTCAAATGCCGAATTTAGGCTGCAGGATCGAAAGTGGGTTTGGTAAGTATTCAGTTAACCTCTTTTGTATGTTTTCCTAAACCGAAAGGCTATCTAACCGTCCTGTCGTTAACTCTGTGATAACAAGGATAAGGTTCAAAGATCGCAAGCATGGTAGGATCATTAGCAAGGGTAAGTGTACTCAACTCGATAGTGGATTAAGTGAATGGCCGAATGTGTGTGTGATCTATAGGGGTGACTTGTGTGGATTAGGAGTCACTCGATTTTGATGATATATGTTTGGGTGCAGATCTAGGGATATTCGCGAATAGTAGCTAAGGAAGGGCCACTAGAATGTGTGGCACATGGTAAGGTTACGGTGAGGTTTCAGTTTTTGATAAAGTGTGTATTAAGCCAAGATTAATCATTAAGTGGTGACTATTGTAGGTTCGTGATTAAGGGGTTTACAGCACACGTTGTAACTAGGTGTGTACAAACACTATGCACACACAAAATCAGCAATGCTGAAATGCTGAAAAGCCAAAAGTGGCTAAATGGGCCAGGTGGGCCCTGAGGCTAAGTTTGATGAAATGGATTAATTTGATTATATGAATTGGGTTAAGCATACATGTCACATGATCTGGATTTGTTTTGGGCCTAATGGGTCATATGATTGAGATTTGGTCCTAGTGGGCCATAAAAATGTGATGTGGCCATTATGGGTTATATGAACGAGAAATGGGTTGATGGGCTTCATGGGGAAGTAGACTAGTATGCTAGGGTTTTCTGGACTTTAGGCTTAGTACTGAACAACTCTTAAATCACATAAGACTTTCTAATAATCAAACATGTTCGTGGACAAGTTGCTAGGTTAGAGTGTGGTAACGGGCATATGCATGTCTAGGATTGGATCTAGGGAGAGCTTGGTACTTAAGCTGCCCTAGCGGCCCACCTCCTCTTCTCTAGAATCCTACCTGGTGCATAGTGTCTGTTCACTTTAGCCGCAAAGACTTGTTAATGAGCCAAAGTTCATAACTAAAACCTGAGAGGGACCAAATACCCTTAGATTTGTAACATTACTAAAATACCCCTAATTTGAAAATAACCAAAATACCCTTAGTTTGAAAATTACCAAAATATCCTTAGATTTGTAAAATCACTAAAATGGCCCCAAATTGTGAAATTACTAGAATACCCTTGGTTTGCAAAATTACCAAAATATCCCTGATTTAAAATTTCCAAAGTACCTCTGTTTTGCAAAATTACCTAAATACCCCTATAGAGTAGATTTACGGAAATACCCTTGGGTTGTGAAATGACAAAAATACCCCTATATGATGAGTATGAGTTTTGTAGATGTTACTCATGTGCATGTTGCATTCATATGATATTCTGATTAGGATGCATATGGGTGGGAATTATGGTACGGATGAAGATTTGAGGATCGCATAGTCGCTTAACCACTATGGATCCACCGGTGGCTTTAAGCCCATTATATGATTAGCAGCTTTGCTGCAACGTTGAGTAGTGCCGCTGTGAGTGCTACCTTTGGTGTGTAGAGGATGGGTGGGTCGATTAGAAATCCCCACAGGTATGTAAGGTTGGAAGGGAAATGGTGTGTAGCGGATGGATTTTTTTGGGGAGGGTTTTGCATTACCTTGTTTTGCATATGATATGATATAATATGATATGATATGATATGAAATGTTATGATATAAGGTCATTGTGGGCCAAGGCCCAAGACCACCGATTTTGATAGGGCTCAGGCCAATGTGATAATTATATATTGAATGGAATGCCAAGGGTTGTACACACTGAGTTTCAAAACTCACACCCTTTATTTAATGTTTCAGGTGATCCTCAGTAAATGACTCGACGTGGTAGAGGACTCAGAGATGGCCACACTACAAGATGATTAAATTTTTATTTCAAAAGACATAGTTTTAATTGCTTACTTTCGTTGGATGTAATAAGGTCTTGTACTCCATTTTGACTGTAGACTTAGGGTTTTGTTGTTTCAACTGTTTACTTATCTATTAAACCTGAGTAAAGTTCTTACGTTTAAACTTGGTTTCCGAAGTACTTAAAATTATAAAATGGGTTTTTTCATTTCTTAACAAGACTCAAGGATTTTGGGCTTTTAGGCCTTAAGATTTTTAATTAGCAAAATCGTTTGAATTATGCCTTTGATGTGACACGCTGGATTTGGGCCTAACTTCTAAGCCGGGTTTGGGGTGTTACACCAAATGTAAATAATTTTCCTTCTTTTGGAAATCCTTGTTATCATGATTCTTTTGTAACATCATGTAATAGAAAAGAAGACAAGGAAAAAGAAATAAAAAGAGAAAAGAGGCAAGAGGCAAGGAAGAGAGAAAATGAGCGAGTTTTGAGAGAGCTCAAAAAAGCCTTTGAAAAATCCATTGAAAAAGAAAAAGAACAAAAAGAGATTGAAAAGCAAAACGAGAGTGAAAATAAGAATGAGAAAGTGATTGAAAAAGAAAATGAGAATGAAAAAGAGTTTGAGAGTGAACAAAGAGTGGAAAAAGAAACTGAGATAAAAGAAAGAGTGGGAGAAGTGTGTGTTCTTGAAGAAAACCAATCGAGTTAAAAAGATAGCGAGTGAGAACAAGCAAGGATCATTTCTACTATCCCACCTGTTCGATCTTTTTGTGATGTAACTTTTCAGGTGCCTAGAAGTTTGTGCGACCAATTCCAACTTCACTACCTTCCAAACGGGAGGTGTTTTAGGTTGTTTGAAAAAGGTAATTATGAGAACGACAACCACCCACTTGCGATCGAATGTAAGAGAGGTAAAGAATTCGTGTTTATCGAATCAAGGTCGTTCGATTTAATAATTGCTCAAAAAGATTTTGATGGTTCAATTTCTGACATGGCTCCATCTTTTGATATGGTTTCTAATTGTTTGTCTTTTATTGATAATGTTTCTGTTTCAAACGATGCCATGAAAGTTATATCTTATGACATGTTTAACTCTTCTGTTGAGATGGTTATGCCCAAGCGAAATGTGAAAGTTTGCGACACAAATTTTGCAAATACCAAAATCGATGTGTTTCTTTAAATTCATATGCTCAATCTTTTTGTTTAAACATGTCTGATCAGTTGACTTGTTTTTTTTTTTCAAGTTATTTTTTTTTTCAAGTTATTTTGTGCGAAATCTACATGTCATGAGTAGCATTTTCGAATGAGATTTTTGAAGCATAAATCTTTGTTTATACGCCTGCTTGGTTTTACCAACTCTACGTTCCTGTTTGATCGAGTAAGGTCTAAATCATGTGATGGACTCGAACGTTTGAAAAGTTGTATGTTCACCACTTCTTTGATTGATCGAGTGGAATTTCAGTCATTTGGTGAATTGGTTACATTTTCTTCTGACATGTTGCCTGTTGGAATTCATGATCAATTACGAGTGTTGAAGACTAGCATATGTTACGTAGATTTGTTTTATGGAACATTCAAGCATTTTGCATCTTTTGCATTCAACTTATGTTTGTTCGATGTTCGAACTTCTATTCAAGAAATGAAATTCAATGATTTGGGTTACAATTTTGATTTGATCTCTAATCACCTTGCTTGGCCACTTATGAAACTTTTGTTTCGTTTGAAAAAGGTAAATTCGACACATTTATTTGGACTTGAATCAAATTTTGTAAACGACCCTTCTCTTCTTTTTAAGTCCATCGTTTCTGTTCATACTAATCGATTACATTTTTGTGAATTCCATCCCTCGAGAAGCATGAGATGTCGTGGTGCCTCATTGCCCATCCAAATTAATCGAAGTAAAAGGTTTGTTCTACACTACATTCCCGAAGAGAGAAGATTTGTGAACAACGAGCAAGGTAAAAATGATATTTGTTTTTCTACTTCTAAAGGTAAAACTGCCGAAACCTTTGAATCGATTTTGATCTCTTCGGTTGGTGTTAACAATCGTGTTGATAATTTGAGTTTTGAAAGATACGTAGATCAAAATGTGCTTGACTATTTTGTTTCATTCGAACATGATCTATCTGTCTTGATTAATGATAAAGAGATTTTTGTTTTTGATAATTGTCGTGATGTCTATGCTAGTGAATCATTTCAAATACCTGCTTGTGATGATTATGTATATCATTTGGTTCATTTCTAGCATGCCAATCATGACTTGTGGAATCAATTTAATTTGTATGCCTGTTTTGAAACTCATTCGAATTTGTTTCGAACATCTGGTAAGGCATTATTTCTTTTGTATGATAATTCGATTTTGTCCATCCACATGCGTCATATTTGTCTTGTTTTGATTATGCCTAGATTACCAGTTTGTTTGTATCACTTTTTGCTAACTCGAGGCTATTCTTTTCAGGTGATGTGATTACTATTCGTCTCATTCTATTGAGAAAAGCAAGGTAAAAGGAACTATGTCTTGAAGAACCAATGGTTCGATCCGAGGATGGATCGCTTTCAAGAGGGGGTATGATGTGAACCTGGTTGCATCATGGTTAGACTCCATCCGACACCATCGAGAGTGGCCTGAACTTGAGGGGCCCAAGTGCAAGATGAAACATCTTATAGGCCTGATTGATTGTTGGGCCAATGTTTTTAAGGACTTTTAATTTAATTAAGTTTTATTTAAATTAATAAGTTTTCATATTTTAATTTTAACTTGCACTTTGTGTGTTCTGCATTTAATAAAGTAATGCATTATGTAACTTTCATGTTAGTTTAGTATGCATCATAAATAATGACTTGCATTATGAAACTCCCATGTTAGTTTAAGTCTGCATTATTAAATTAAGTTTTGCATTAAGTAACTCATTTGTTCATTTAGTTTGCATTTTAAATCATGCATTTAAGCATTTTAAGTTAATAAATGAGTTGCTGGACATTAATTCAACTCATTTTAGTTTAATTAATTGAGTTTTTGTTGAACTTTATTTAATAGTTGCTTCTTTAAATAATCTAGTTACTAGGATAATTTATTGATGCATGAGTTAAAGTTCATTTAATAATGCTTCTCTTAATTAAACTAGTTGCTGGAATAAATGATGCATGTGTGTTAGTTCATTTATTTAAGTTAGTTGTTAATTTGTTTTAAGCTTAATAATTGAATAAATGTGTCGGTTACATGTGTTAATTGCAGATGACTTCTCAAGAGATTTCGGTTACAAAAGAGGGGCCGTTACAAAGAGGCTTTATACATCATTAAAAAGAGTTTAAAGGAGCATTATACTTCCTTTAAATCTTGGCAGCAACCCTTCCAACTACCCCAAACATTTTTTGCTACTTTAATGGACAATTCATGCCTTAAAAAACTTCATTAAGTTGTTGGTGTCTATTCAGCTAGCTAAAGGTAAAATCAAGAGTCATTTTTTAAGCATTCAAGGACATTGATTCAGCTGATTAAAGTATCTTAAAGAGAGGAATTATTTGATTCAAGAATTTCAAAAGTCTTTGAGCCCTAATTCAGCTCTTTATTAGCATTTTATTATGTGACCATTCGGCTAGCTCATTCTAGCCTTATAAATATGTGTAATCAAGCCTTTTTAAGGGACTTTTGACATTATATTGAATGAAATTATATCATTTTGTGAGATTTGATTCTCTCAAATTTCGTTTGAAGACTTGTTGGCTTATCTACAAAGCTAGTGGCGTCAACCTGTTCTTTATTCTATCCCAAACTTATCACTCCAAAAGAGTATGGCGTTCACCTATCAAAATATACCTTCGGTTCCTACTTTGCTAAGTAGCAGATCGAGGTTTCACTACTTCCATCATCCACCTTGAAGCTTATAAGTAATTGGGTCATTACTCTTTAGTAGTGGTTCTTACTTGCTTTGAGTTTGTTTCCTTCCATTCCATCACTATCCTTTATTTTTGTTGCTAGCCGCTCTTTGAACCTAAAATCCATTTCATTTCAATTCCATATACCATCCCTTCTTATTTTCAATAACCAAACCTATATATTATTCATTTCCATAAACCCATCTTTGAACCCTTCTTCTTAGCTTCCGCTAATATTTATTTAAAGCATCATTATTAAACGAGCTGAACGATACTTTCTTGTAGACGATCGAGTAAACTCGCATACGACTCGACTCACTCCGAAGCGGATCGTATCATGTATCTATTGGTGTAGCCGTCGTGGATAACTTTTCAATCGTATTGCCACGGCCTACCGAGCAACAGGTGTCCCACGTGCATGGGCATGACATCACAAAGTATTTCATCCTCGTATTTTCCAATTAAGAAGGTCACTCGAACTTGATGGGTTACCCTGATCTCGCCACCATCGTTGAGCCATTGAAGCTTATAGGGGCTCGGATGTGGGGTGGTTGACAAACCAAGGTCGTTTGACCATCAAGGTACTTGCCACGTTGGTGCAACTGCCACCATCGACGATTAAACTACAAACTTTTCCATTTACTTGGCATCGAGAATGAAAGATATTCTCCCATTGTTGTTCGTCTTCCGAGCCTTGGAAGCTGAGACTCCTTTTGACTACGAGCAACTTGCTTTCTCGTACGACAAAGGACATCTTTTCCTCGTGGCAGATTGCTTCGGCTTCATTTCCACTCGTACTTCAGTTCATGAAAGAAATTAATTTTTACCTTACCACAAAGTCTCACGAGTTCACTCACAAAGAAAAATCACTCACACTCGTGTTTCACTCAAATATGGCTTTTTCTCTAATGTAAGCACTCGTGCCTTTTACCACTCGACTATCTCTCACAAATTCGTATTTCGTCTTTAGAAAACTTATCGCAACTTGAGGTTCAGCTTCAAAGTGGTTACAAAGGATAATGTTTGGGTATCGGGTAGGCTGAAAACAAAGAAAAGGGCAAATGGGGTATGTGTGGTGTTGGGGTGAAATGAGGAAATACCAAATGATGGTGATATGGATCTTGGATGATCGGGGTAGAAAGAAGAATGAGGGTAGAATATTGGTTTTGAAGATCGGGAACTGAAAAATTAGAACGAGAGCACAAACTTGCAAAAACTTTACGATCTTTCTTCTTTTTTTATATTTTTGTATTTTTTTACTTCAAATGCACGAAATTAAATACAAAAGAACACTTTGAATACACTTTGAATTTTTTTTTAATTTCAAAATTTTTTTAACTCACGAACCTAATTTCGGCTTCTCGATCATCGTCGGAGCTCCTCGTTTTCAAGCTCTGATACCAAATGATGTGAGATGGCTCGGGGTTAGATGAGTCGTTCACATAGGGTGCCCGATCATCTACGAGGAGAGGTTGAAACTCAGAAAGAAAGGTGTTGAAGTATGGAAGCGCGGAAGCTTTTGATAGAATTTTCTTTTAAATAAATTTAAGTTAGGAATAGAGGTTAATATTATAGGGATTAATTTTAGAATATGGAATGATTAGGTTCGGTTTTGGATGGGTTAAGGAAAGAAGGATGTTCGGTGATTCGGTTAAGTAAGAATGAATAGGAATGGATAAAGATGGGTACTCGATGGTTCGGTTTAAGATGGGATAAGTAAAAGGTGGATGTTCGAATGGCTCGGGTTTATTTTGATCAAAGAAAATAGTTTGAATGTCGATGGAATGAAGAACTTAAATCCGAGAATCGATTCAACACTATATGCAGTGTCACCCCGGTTCTATTCGGTTTAAGGTGGATGATGGAATTATCGAAAAAGATGAACGCCATACTGTGAGGTGATAAGTTTAGAAACGGGTTCGGAGACGCCACAAGCTTGCTTGATAAGTCAACCGAAAACTCGTACGAAAAAGTAGAGTAATCTCATTCTTGTGAACAAAGTTCATATAAAATTTGCCAAAAGTTTTTTTTTACAAAATGAAACAGCAAGCTATTTATAACCTAAGCTAGGTAGCCGAATGGCCTAATCATATACTTAATAACTAAGAAAAAATTATGCTAGAAAATTCTCTAAATAAACCATTAATTTTACTAGGCTAGATTCGGCTGAATATGAGACAAAGGGGCAGCTTCTAGATGGCTGAATGTATTTGAAGCATGTAGCAAATTCATGGCAGCAACCAGGTTCGTCCCTTGCTTTGAATGAGCTCTTAAATTGCTCCCTTTTGGATGAAAAGTGATCAGCATTTAATTGGTATTTGAGTAGCCTCCATAGGTGTGAAAAGTTGGTTTTGAATGGCCTCCATGGTGTGAATGCAGCTAGCCAAATAGCCCCTTGTGTGTGAACAGCCATGTGAAAGGAATTTTTGGAATTTTAATGGCTGGAAGCTTCTTTGGAAAAGTGACCAGCCTTTAATGGTTTGTCCAGCCGAACATGTATTGTAACAGCCCTTCAATGTACCAGCCACATACATTGCACCTAGGTGCATGAATCTCCTTTAATTGACCTTGTTACATCCAGCTGCACCTACATGCATAAGAAAACTCATTAAATCATCTTAGTTCAATTGGGTCAGCTGAATAAAGTTAAGGACACAACTAAGACACATTAATGGACTCTTAAATAATATTTAGACAAATTAAAAACAAGCTAGCTAGGACACACTTAATATTTGGCTGTAACTAAAACACATTAAAACCTCTTGTAAAAATTAAGACAAGTTAAATTGGGTTTGGACATCATACTTTCGGCACTAATTAAAGCTTAAAGACACATTAACTTGCTGTAGTAAAATAAATAAATTAAAATTTCAATTTATTTAAGCATAAAAAATTGCTTAATTTAGCTCATTGAGCTGAACTAAGCTCAAACGAATTACCCGGGATGAATTGAACGTGCACCAAAATGCACAACAGCTCCACGGCACTTGTTTCCTTGGATCTGAACTTGGGCCTTTAATCCTTCGGACATCGCAAGATCATTGGATTGCAAAATGTTGGTTGCCCCGGGTTGGATTATATCAGAATGAATAAGTTCTGTTTTGGATAGGTTAAAGAAAGAAGGATGTTTGATGATTCGGTTAAGTAGGAATGAATAGAAATGGATAAAAGATGGGTACTCGATGGTTCAGTTTAAGATGGGATAAGTAAAAGATGGATGTTCGAATGGCTCGGGTTTAGGTTGATCAAAGAAGATAGTTTGAATGGCGATGGAATAAAGAAATTAAATCTAAGAATCGATTCAACACTATATGCAGTGTCACCCAGGTTCTATTTGGTTTAAGGTGATCGATGGAAATGTCGGGAAAAGGTTGAATGCCACAACGTGAGGTGATAAGTTCAAAAACAGGTTCGGAGACGCCACAAGCTTGCTTGATAAGTCAACCGAAAACTCGTACGAATAGGTAGAGGAGTAATCTCACTCTTGTGAACAAAGTCCATTTAAAATTGCCAAAAGCTTTTTTACAAAAGCAAATGAGCATCTATTTATACTAAGTAGCTAAGGTAGCCGAATAGCCTAATTTTAGGACTTAATAACTAAGTAAATTAACTAGAATTAGCTAGAATGTTCCAGAATTAATCATTAACTTGAGGGAGCTAAATTCAGCTGATGGAAGTGCATGGGACGGCTTTCTAGAAGGCTGGATGTATGTGTGCACTTTGCTTGGTTCATGATTCAAGTCTAGGTTCGGCCAAGCCTTTATTTGGCTCTTTAAATGATCACCTTTGGCTGAAAAGTTAGCATCATTAATTTGGCACATGAGCAGCCTATTGAGGTGTGAACAAGAGTTTTGAACAGCCTTTGTCATGTGAACAGGTCCAGCCGAATAGTCTCTAGCATGGCAGCTAGTGTGAACGCCATTGATGGTGCATTGGGGAGGTAATCGGCCAAGCAGCAAGGTGTTTAATTTTTGGTACTTGTTGGCTGAATGGGTGCTTTGAAATGCCAAAAGGTAGTAGCCTAATACAATATTCCAACCGATCCATGTACCAGCCACATACATTGCACCTAGGTGCATGAATCTCCTTTAATTGGCCCTGTTAAATTCGGCTGCACCTACATGCATAAGAAAAACTCATTAAATTATCTTAATTCAGCTGAATAAAATTAAGGACACAGCTAGGACACTTTAATGGACACTTAATTAATATTTAGACAAATTAAACACAAGCTATCTAGGACATATTTACTAATCGGCTATGAACAAGACATATTAAAAATCTGTAGTAAAATAAGACAAATTGATACGAACCTGGTCGTATCATGTTTCAACACAAACCGCCGACAACGAGAATGGCCTAAACTTGAGGGGTCCAAGTGCAAGATGAAACATCTCATAGGCCTGATTGATTGTTGGGCCAATATTTTTAAGGACATTTTAATTTAATATAGTTTTATTTAAATTAATAAGTTTGCATTTTTTTAATTTTAGACTTGCACTTTGTGTGTTCTGCATTTAATAAAGTTATGCATTATGTAACTCATTTGTTTATTTAGTTTGCATTTTAAAACCATGCATTTAAGCATTTTAGTTTAATAAACGAGTTACTGGTTTTAATTCAACTTATTTTAGTTTATTTATTTGAGTTTTATTGGACTTCATTTAATAAGATGCTCATTTAATTAATCTAGTTACTAGGATAATTTAATGAAGCATGAGTTTAAGTTTATTTAATTTTTGCTTATTTAATTAAACTAGTTGCTGCATTAATTGATGTCTTTGCTTTTAGTTCATTTATTGAAGTCAAGTGTCTAATGTGTTTGAGTTTAATTAGTGTTTAATTGTGTTTAATAAGTTCATTTTAATGTGTTAATTGCAGGTGACTTTTCAGCTCACAGCCGTTACACATTCAATAAGGTGGCTTTTCAAGTGTTTTCAGTTACATAAGAGGGGGCTGTTACAAAGGAGGCTTTATACATCATTAAAAAGAGTTTAAAGGAGCATTATACTTCCTTTAAATTTTGGCAGCAACCCTTCCAACTACCCCAAATGTTTTTTGCTACTTTAATGGACAATTCATGCCTTAAAAACTTCACTAAGTGGTTGGTGTCTATTCAGCTAGCTAAAGGTGAAATCAAGAGTCAATTTCCAAGCATTCAAGGTCATTGATTCAGCTGATTAAAGTATCTTAAAGAGAGGAATTATTTGATTCAAGAATTTCAAAAGTCTTTGAGCCTTAATTCAGCTCTTTATTAGCATTTTATTATGTGACCATTCGGCTAGCTCATTCTAGCCTTATAAATATGTGTAATCAAGCCTTTTTGAGGGACTTTTGACATTATATTGAATGAAATTATATCATTTTGTAAGATTTGATTCTCACAAATTTCGTTTGAAGACTTGTTAGCTTATCTACAAAGTTAGTGGCGTCAACCTATTCTTTCTTCTATCCAGAACTTATCACCCCAAAATAGTGTGGCGTTCACCCATTTAAATATACCTTCGATTCCTACTTTGCTAAGTAGTGGGTCGAGGTTTCACTACTTCCATCATCCAACTTGAAGCTTATAAGTATTTGGGTCATTGCTCTTTAGTAGTGGTTCTTACTTGCTTTGAGTTTGTTCCCTTCCATTCCATCACTATCCTTTATTTTTGTTGCTAGCCGAATTTTCCATTTCTTCCTTGAACATAAAATCCATTTCATTCCCATTCCATATACCATCCTTCCTTATTTTTAATAACCGAACCTATATATTATTCATTTCCATAAACCCATATTTGAACTCTTCTTCATAGCTTCTGCCAATATTTACTTAAAGCATCATTATTAAACAAGCTGAACGATACTTTCTCGAAGACGATCGGGCAAACTTGCATACGACTCGACTCACCCCGAGGCTCTGAAGATCGAAGAACGCAACGAAGACTAGTCCGTAAGTAAAAAAAAATTCAAAAAAATTGCAAGTTGTATTTCATTTTGTTTATTGTAATTCATTTAGTGAAAGAAAACAAAATAAAAAAAATCGAGTTTCAATTAAACACTACTTCACCTTCGAGTTGGTTAATGTAAAGATTGGTGTTAGAAAAGCTCGTCTCACCACCATTCAAGGAAGATAGTGGAAAATCAAATGCTAGATTATCCTTACCTAACTTACCTTTGGCCTCGTCTGGTTCGATGTCATCTTCAACCTTACCTTTTTCGATCATACGAAAATGTCGCTCGTCAGGAAGGTATTGAAGTTGATATTTTCCATTCGACTTTTCGAAAACCTGAAAAGAAGAAACAAGAACAAAATCCAAATGGGTTAGTTGAATCAACACTCACTTTTTCTCGCTCATCTTGTTCTTTTGCCTCTTTTTCTCTCGTTTGTTTTTCAACATCTCTCGTTTCTTTTACACTCTCATCTTTTTCTTCAATTTCTTTCTCTTTTTCAATTTCTTTTTCTTTTTCTTCTTTTTCAGTTTCTTTTTCAACTTCTTTTTCTTTTTTAGTTTTTTTCCTTTTCTTTTTCTTTTTCTTTTCTTTCGTATTCTTTTTCGATTTGATTACAACATGAAGATGATACAAAAGAATCGAAAAGATAAGTATTTGGCTCAAAGAAAGAGTATTCTCGTAGGCTTCTCGACCATTTCTTCGGGAACGATCCTTCGTGTGTGACGTCTTTGAAGCATACGATGATTGACTCGTACTTTCACTTTTATCGTCTCAAAAAATCTCAAACTCGAAACTTTCTTCTCATTGTCTCAAAAGCCTTGTTGAGTAAGAGTCCCGATAATAATCTCTTCTTGAATAGTCATTGGCAATGGGTCTTCGAGATGGTCGCGACTCCTTTTCTCGACTTAGTGGATTTTGCTTCCGTCGAGCCTTTTCCTCCACTCAGTCCAAACGTCTCTAAATTGGACTTAGCTTCCTTTCAAGCATTCGGCCCATCTCGTTCACCTAGTATTGAAATTCAAATGTAGAAAACTCTTCTCGAGACATGGTTATTTTTTAAAAGAAGAAATGTTAAAAACAAAAACAGAAATTTGTTACCTTACCACAAAAACTCACAAGTTTGCTCACAAAGAAAAAAATTCACTCACACTCGTGTTTCACTTAAATATGGCTTTTTCTTTAATGAATTCTCTCATGCCTTTTACTCGGGGCAAACCAAGATGCCTATCTCGATCCTCTTGAGATCCTCAAAGGCCCATCAATTTTGAGCCGAATTCCAGCTCAATTAAACTTCAATCAATACGGTTTAGCTCACTTGAGCTCTAGTTAGCTCACACGAGCTCATTTCAGCTCATTGAGCTCATTTAATTATTTTTAGTCCATCATTTAATATTTGAATAAAATTAAAATATTCTGATTAATTAATTTTTATACAGCTTTAGAAATGTTCTATGTAACATCCTGGAATTAGGGGTTCTGTATTTTATGCAATTCTAAGTGTTTGGCTTGTATAGTATGTTATTTTTGGTATATTTGGGGGCCCTGGAGAGGCTCGGGTTCGAGCCAGAGCTTTAGAAAAAATTTTCTTTTTGGGCACTTTAGGGAGGAGAGCTGGTTGAAGCAGGCTTTAAGAGTATTTTCTAGTGTTTGTTGACATAAGAAGGAGTGTGGTAGAGTGGCAAGTGACGCCACTTAAGGTGCAAGGGGGTGGCGTCACAAGGGAGCAGAAGGGAGAAGGAGTTCGAGTCTCAACTGCAGCATGTGGAACTTTATTTTTATGCTCAAGATGGTGGAGTGTTGGCTTTCGACTGGGACTCTTTAAGGAGGTTGTGGAATGAGTCAACAGGTTCAAAATGGGTGGATGTGAGAACTTGAAGAAGTTTGAATCGGTCAAGCCAATTCAAATTGGTGATGGGAAGTGAAGCTAGGAGCAAATCAAGGGATTTGAAGTGAGGGGGAGGTATTGGCCGAATGTAAGAGTCTTGGAGGGAAGAATTTCGGTTTAATTGCTAGAGGTGTGTGCCGAAATTCTCATTAGTCTTAGGTTCTTCCCATTTTGGTATTTTCGGTCAGAGGAAGTGAGACTTGTGCCTTTTTGTTTCTTAGACAATTTGATTAGCATATTTGGTCATAAGTGAGGGGGTGAGTGCCGTACCTTCGGGTTTTCATTTGAGAGAATTTAACCTTTTTGCTTCTTGGCGAAGAGCATTTCTTTCAAGCTTTGGGTTGCTCCCATTTCATCTTGCAGAATCTTAAGCACTCTAGTAGCTTTTCTCCTTCTCTTCTTCTTTACTCTTTTCTCTTAAACACCATAACTGAACCTCTATTTCCCATTTCTTATCATTCGTGTTCTCTCCATAACCGAACCATTCTGCTTACTGTTACCCAAATCTCTCCTCATTATCTTCCCTTCCCATTCTTCTTTTTGTTTTACATTCTTTTCACAATAGCCGAACCTTAGCCTAACCATTTGCTTTTCTTTTCATCTTGTTCTTCTTGTTTTCTTCTCATAGCTGAAATCTTGAAGAAGCTTCTTATCATCCTTGTATTCTCTTCTGAAGCCGGGTAATCCCTTTGGTCTCTAGTGAATCAGATTCACTTTGTTTGTTTGATTGTTAAAGGTAATGTTCTTCTTTTCATAAAAGCCGAATTTTCTTCTCCTTCTAGTTCTTTCAGCTTCTTTCTCTTTTCTTTTCTGCTACTCTATCTCCTTCTTCACTAATCGAATCTCTGTTCTTTTTCATCTTGAATTGATGCTGCTCGTATAACCTAGGGCGTGAAAGGCTATTTTGTTTTCTCTCTACCGAATCTACTTTGGTTTTTCGCCACCATTATCAATGCAAGGTAACTTTGTGCAATATCTTTTCCTTCTCTAAGTTTTCTTTTAAGCCAAATACTCAAGGGAAATCTTTGACTGTTAGGCCTGAATCTCTGCTTCTCTCAAAACTCATCTCTGATTCAGGAACGAACCAGTTGTTGTGCGGTTCATCACTTATCAAAGTAAGAAGTCATTTCTTTTTGAGCTTTCCGCTATTATTTCCTTTGTGTTGCAGTCTGCCTTAACCGAATTTTCGTATTAGTCAATCAGTGTTTCTCTTTGAGTACTGATCAAGGCTCTCTTCATGGATGCGTGTGCCAGTCAAACTAAGGAGGGGAGTGGACCCGTAGTCTCTGCCCTTAAGTTTAAGCGACGTGCTGTGTCGGCGGTTCGAGACTTTTTGCCAGGCTATGGTAGGGAGCCGACATTTTCCTGGGATAGACAAATTGCTGTTGTTTCTCCTAGTGAGAGTGTCGACAATCTAGAGAGTCTAATCTTACGCGTAATCAGGTGTGTAATGCTCACACCTTTCTTTATTGTTTTGCGTAAATAACTGTGTTGGCTGAAAGCCGAAACGACTGTACAAACAGTCGAGATACCCTTGTGGGTAAGGTTGGAGACACTAGGTAAGTACCGTTAAAATTGCCTCTTATGTAATATGATTATGTATGACTTGATTAACTGCTATACATGGATAATATGTTTGCATCGGATTTTGGGATGTGAACGAAAGGGGAAGTGTGATTCTGTGACTCTGTCACCAGTGGTCTGGGACCACAGTGGTTTGGAACCTAGTATATATATGTTTATCAGTGACTTATCTCAGTGGTCTGGGACCACAGTGGGTTGGCCCCACATATACTTATCATAGATTGTCACAGTGGTTGGGACCACAGTGGGTTGGCCCCACGTTTATATATTCTGTGACTCTGTCACAAGTGGTCTGGGACCACAGTGGTTTGGAACCACAGTGGCTTGATGCCACGGGTGTTTGGCTGATTCAGGCGACCTAGAGGTTGGAAAACTAGGTTGGGTTGGGCTGCATTGCATACATTTTTACTATGCTATATTGTGTGGGCGAATGCCCAATGTGTTCTGTGGGCTTAGGCCCAGATTGCTTCCATAAGGGGAATTACACACTGAGTCTCGGTGACTCACCCCTCTACTTAATTTTGCAGGTAATCCCTAGATCGCGGATTTGGAGCCGAGGTAGACTCGAGGTGGCCATGCAATATTTTTCTCGTAAATTCGCTTTCTTTCTTTAAACTTGTTTTTAGTTGGGAATTTGCTATGTAATAAGGCCTCCTATTCTTTAATTTGGGTTTTGGATTTTATGCTGTTATAACATTTCTTATGAGATGTCGAATATGGAGTTTTCTAAAATAACAATCTAAACAACCATGTTTTTCAAGTGTTAACAAAAGATGCAAGCAATTAATTAACTAAATTCAGAAATTTCTCTTAAACCTACAAACACTAATTTCAAAATCTCACATTTCGGAATGCCACTAGTTTCTGGTTTCCGTACCACAAAACCTGATTTCAACTAACAGTTCTTTAAAATAGGAGTTGGTAAGAAACTTTTAAACTAAATGTTATTTTTAAGATAGAAACACAAAACAAAAAGTTTCAAAATTGCGACGTTTCTTTAAACTTCCGAAGTTCATTTAAAAAACCTTTCCATGTGACATACCAGATCTGGTCGTGACGTTTAGGCCGGGTTTGGGTGTTACAATTGTGGTATCAGAGCCTGAGTTACAAAACTCGGCTGTGGGTGTGGGGTTCAAAAATGTTTTCCAAAATTGGTTTGTAAATGGTTCAGAAAAAAATACATATTTTTTGGAAGTATGGCACCCGAGTCTCCAGCACCAACCCGCACTGTAAGTTTTCTGATTATTGCTTGAATTCCTATGAAATATTGTGATAGATAGTTTTTAGAAATACAAATTTAGAAACTGAGACCTTTAGAAATATGTGTTCGTGAAAACTACTTCTAATACTATTTTTCATAAGACTGTCCGGTAATAAACAGTGGAAGAAATACTAACTCATAAAATTTTAATTAGAGTAAGTCGAATTCATAATCATGAGCACTAGAGGACGCAGACGTGGTATGCGCGGCAGTGGTAGAGGCCGGGGTGTTCAGGCTGAACCCTCAGAATCAGGGCATGGACTGGAAGGTGAAGTGCCGGCATCACCAATTGTGGAAGCAAGATTCCAGGACCAAACTAGTGGAGGCGATGTTGTGTCTCAAGCTATGTTGCGTGTTTTGGAGCGGGTTGCTGGAGCAAGTACGGGATCAGTAGCTCGAAAATTTGTATCTGAGCGACTCCGAGCTAATGGGGCTGAGATATTTAGGGGCATTTCTGGTGTGGCTCCTAACGTAGCTGAGTACTGGTTGGAAGCGGTTGAACGAATCATGGATGATCTTGATTGTATCGCGAAGGAAAAGTTGAAAGGAGTAGTGTCTCCTTCGAGATGAGGCATACCAGTGGTGGCTCACGGTAAGAGATGGTACATCAGTGGACCGTATTACCTGGGACTTCTTTAAGACAGTGTTCCAGGGAAAGTATGTGGGGACAAGTTACGTGGACGCTCAGAGGAATAAGTCAGTGGCTGGGTATGAGGCGGAGTTCCTGCGTTTAAGCCGTTATGCCCGGGGTATCATTGCAACAAATCACGAGCGTTGTGTCCGATTTGAGGATGGCCTGAGGGATGAGTTGCGAGTATTGATAGCTCTGCAACGGGATAGGGAGTTTGTTGTTCTGGTTGAGAAGGCTAAGATAGCCGAAGAGGTGAAGCGATCTGAAAGATAGAATCGGGATAAGGATAGGGGTAGGAATAAGAGGAACTTTGGGTCATCAGTATCTGTTGGGGGTTTCCAAAAGAGGCCTAGGTTTGATGGGCCGAGTCGAGTTGCAAAGTCTGTTATTGTTGGTCGGTCTCAACCATGTGCTAGATGTGGAAATTTTCATTCGGAGGAGTGTTGGGCAAGAAATAGAGAATGCTTCAGGTGTGGATTTGTAGATCATCTGGTGAGGGACTCTCCACAGGATCCAAGAAGAGCACGGCCAATAGGTCAGGGATATGCACAGTTTGGAAGAGGTGGGTAGCACCCACCAAGAGGTAGGGGTCCGGCCAGAGGAGGAAATGGTTTTGGCGAAGGGTGTGGAGCACCGAGCAGACGTGCTGGGAATACAAATGCGAGACAGCCTGTATTGGTTTATGCAGCTCAACCCCGAGAGGATGGCGATGCACCGGACGTCATAATCGGTACGTTCCTTATTTTTGGTTTGCCTTTTACAGCACTGATAGATATTGGGTCAACACATTCGTATGTTGCTAGTGTCTGGAACTTTGAATATAGAATCTGAGGTTGCTTCTTGGGAGATGACTGTGATTAGCCCTTTAGGACAATCGGTAGTGGTAAACAAACTATTTAGGAGTGTGCCTTTAGAAGTTCAAGGGATAGTCTTTCCGGCTGACTTGATGGAATTGCCGTTCGGCGAGTTTGATTTGATTTTAGGCATGGACTGGTTAGTTAAGTATCGAGCAAGCTTGGATTGTGCTGCTAAGCGCATGTTATTGAAGACTCTCGAGGATAAGGAAGTGTTGGTGATAGGTGAGAGAAGGAATTACCTGTCCAATATGGTGTCTGCTCTAAAGGCTAAAAGGATGGTGAAAAAAGGGTGTGAGGCTTTCTTAGCTTTCGTTAGTGCTTTGGAAGCCAAGGAGTTGTCTGTAAGAGATGTTAGGATGGTGAAGGAGTTCTCAGATGTTTTTCCAGAGGGGCTTCTAGGGTTACCTCCGGACCTCGAGGTGGAGTTCTATATTGATATTCTTCCGAGAATAGCTCCGGTGTCTGTTGCCCCGTATAGGATGGCGCCGAAGGAGCTGGTGGAACTTAAAGCTCAGATTCAGGAATTGTTGGATCGAGGTTTTATCCGACCAAGTGTGTCTCCATGGGGAGCACCGGTGTTATTTGTCAAGAAAAAGGATGGGTCGATGCGGATGTGCATTGACTATAGGCAATTGAACAAGCTGGCGATTAAGAACAAGTACCCGCTGCCAAGAATTGACGATCTGTTCGATCAGTTGCGAGGTGCTTCGGTCTTCTCGAAGATAGACTTTAGGTCAGGTTATCATCAGCTTAAGGTCAAGGAGGCGGATATTCATAAGACAACTTTTCGAACTCGTTATGGTCACTACGAGTTCTTAGTGATGCCGTTCGGGTTGACAAATGCACCAGCCGCATTTATGGACATGATGAACCGGGTATTCCAACCCTAATTGGATCAGTTTGTCGTAGTGTTCATAGATGATATCTTGGTATATTCAGGGATGGAAGAGGAGCATGATTCGCATATTCGGATTGTTCTGCAGTTTTTGAGAGAGAAGCAACTGTATGCTAAATTCAGCAAGTGTGAATTTTGGTTGAGGGAAGTTACCTTTCTGGGGCACGTTTGTGTCTGCCGAGGGGATTAGGGTTGATCCCCGCAAGGTGGAAGTTGTTTTGGATTGGAAACCACCAAAGTTTGTAGCGGAAATTCGAAGTTTCCTTAGGTTAGCTGGGTACTACAGAAGGTTTTTTGAGGGATTCTCGTTAATCGTTGCACCTTTAAACAAGTTGTTACGGAAAGGGGTACCATTTGTTTGGTCAGATAAGCAATAGGAAAGATTTGAGAAGTTGAAGAGGATTTTGACGGAGGCACCAATGTTGATTCAGCCTGAGGCTGGGAAGGAGTTTGTGGCCTATTGTGATGCGTCGCACACCGGGTTAGGATGTGTGTTGATGCAAGAGGGGAAAGTGGTAGCGTATGCATCTCAGTATCTGAGACCACATGAAGTGAACTATCCCACTCATAACCTGGAGTTAGCCGCGGTAGTGTTCGCTCTGAAGATTTGGAGGCACTACTTGTATGGAGAGAAGTCTATTATCTACACCGATCATAAGAGCCTGAAATATCTCCGTACCCAGAAGGAGTTGAATTTAAGGCAACGGAGGTGGATTGAATTGTTGAAAGATTATGATTGCTCGATTGAATATCACCCAGGTAAAGCTAACGTGGTGGCAGATGCGTTGAGCCGTAAGGTGATATCTGATTTAAGGGCAATGTTTGCTCATCTCAGTTTGTATGATGATGGAAGCTTGTTAGCTGAACTTTAAGTGAAGCCTTCATGGGTAAGCCAGATTAAAGAGAAGCAGTTGTCAGATGAATCGTTGAGTTCTAGATTTCAGCAAGTGGAAGGTGGTGAGATAGAAGATTTTAGTTTGAACAGTGATGGGGTATTGTGCTTTCGTGGAAAGGCTTGTATGCCGAGGGATTCCGAGTTGAGACAAAGGATTCTGCAGGAAGCGCATAGTAGTCCATACGCTATGCATCCCGGTGGGAGTAAAATGTATCGGGATTTGCATGAACAGTTTTGGTGGCCAGGTCTGAAGCAAGAAGTTACCGAGTTTGTGAGTAAGTGCTTGATGTGTCAGCAGGTGAAGGCGGTTGCCTTTAGGGTTGCTACAACCAGTGAAGATTCCACTTTGGAAGTGGGAAAGGATAGCTATGGACTTTGTTAGTGGGCTACCTCTTATGCCTACTAGAAAGGATTCGGTGTGGGTGATTGTCGATCGGTTGACGAAGTCTGCTCATTTCATACCGGTTCATGTTGATTACTCACTACAGAAGTTAGCCAAGCTGTATGTAGCAGAAATTGTGAGGTTGCATGGGGTACTAGTGTCTATCATATCAGACAGAGACCCTAGGTTTACATCGTGATTCTGGAAGGCGTTGCATAAAGCGTTGGCTACAAGACTGGATTTCAGCATAGCGTTTCATCCACAGACTGATGGTCAGTCGGAGAGGGTAATTCAGATTCTGGAAGATATGTTGAGAGGCTGTGTTATCGACTTCAGGGGTAATTGGGAGGATTTCTTATCGTTGGCAGAATTCGCATACAACAATAGCTATCAATCTAGTATTCAGATGGCACCTTACGAAGCGTTGTATGGTCGTAAGTGTCGTACTCCTACCTGCTGGACAGAGTTGGGTGAGCGACAGTTGTTGGGTCCAGAATTGGTTTCAGAAACAGAGGAAAAGGTTAAGTTGATTCAGACTCGGTTGAAGGAAGCTTTCGACAGGCAGAATTCGTATGCAGATCTGAAGCGTAAAGAAATAGAGTTCTCGGAGGGTGATCAGGTCTTTCTAAAAGTTTCACCTTGGAAGAAGGTTTTAAGGTTTGGACGAAAGTGCAAGTTGAGCCCCACGTTCATCGGGCCTTATCGTGTGTTGAAACGTGTGGGACAAGTAGCTTATCAGCTCAAGTTACCTCCGGAGTTGAGTCGGATACATGATGTATTCCATGTTTCAATGTTAAGATGCTATCGTTTGGATCATCTCACATAGTGCTGATAGAGGAAATTGAAGTAAGACCTGATTTATCTTTTGAAGAAGAACCAGTTTAGATCTTAGATCGAGATGTTAAAGTATTAAGAAGGAAGTCAGTTCCGTTGGTTAAAGTTTTGTTGCAGAATCACAGTTCTGAGGAAGCCACGTGGGAGTCAGAGGATGTGATGCGACAGCAATACCCTCACCTCTTTTGATTAGGTAATTTCTAGGCCGAAATTTCTTTAAGGGGGTAGAACTGTAACATCCTGGAATTAGGGGTTCTGTATTTTATGCAATTCCAAGTGTTTGGCTTGTTTAGTATGTTATTTTGGTATATTTGGTGGCCCTGGAGAGGCTCGGGTTTGAGCCAGAGCTTTAGAAAAATTTTGCTTTTTCGGCACTTTAGGGAGGAGAGCTAGTTGAAGCAGGCTTTAAGAGTTTTTCTAGTGTTTGTTGACACAAGAAGAAGTGTGGTAGAGTGGCAAGTGACGCCGCCACTTAAGGATCAAGGGGTGGCAAGGGAGAAGGAGTTCGAGTCTCAACTACAGCATGTGGAATTTAATTTTATGCTCAAGATGGTGGAGTGTTGGCTTTCGGCTGGGACTCTTCAAGGAGGTTGTGGAATGAGTCAACAGGTTCAAAATGGGTGGATGTGAGAGCTTGAAGAAGTTTGAATCGGTCAAGCCAATTCAAATTGGTGATAGGGAGTGAAGCTAGGAGCAAATCAAGGGATTTGAAGTGAGGGGGAGGTATTGGCCGAATGTAGGAGTCTTGGAGGGGAGAATTTCGGTTTAGTTGCTAGAGGTGTGTGCCGAAATTCTCATTAGTCTTAGGTTCTTCCCATTTTGGTATTTTCGGTCAGAGGAAGTGAGAGTTGTGCCTTTTTGTTTCTTAGACAATTTGATTAGCATATTCGGTCGTAAGTGAGGGGGAGAGTGCCGTACCATCGGGTTTTCATTTGAGAGAATTTAACCTTTTTGCTTCTTGGCGGAGAGCATTTCTTTCAAGCTTTGGGTTGCTCCCATTTCATCTTGCAGAATCTTAAGCACTCTAGTAGCCTTTCTCCTTCTCTTCTTCTTTACTCTTTTCTCTTAAACACCATAACTGAACCTCTATTTCCCATTTCTTATCATTCGTGTTCTCTCTATAACTAAACCATTCTGCTTACTGTTACCCGAATCTCTCCTCATTATCTTCCCTTCCTATTCTTCTTTTTGTTTTACATTCTTTTCACAATAGCCGAACCTCAGCCTAACCATTTGCTTTTCTTTTCATCTTGTTCTTCTTGTTTTCTTCTCATAGCCGAAATCTTGAAGGAGCTTCTTATCATCCTTGTTTTCTCTTCTGAATCCGGATAATCCCTTTGGTCTCTAGTGAATCGGATTTACTTTGTTTGTTTGATTGTTGAAGGTAATGTTCTTCTTTTCATAAAAGCCAAATTTTCTTCTCCTTCTATTTCTTTCGGCTTCTTTCTCTTTTCTTTTCTGCTCCTCTATCTCCTTCTTCACTAACCGAATCTCTGTTCTTTTTCATCTGGAATCGATGTTGCTTGTATACCTAGGGCATGAAAGGCTATTTTGTTTTCTCTCTGCCGAATCTACTTTGGTTTTTCACCACCATTATCAACGCAAGGTAACTTTGTGCAATATCTTTTCCTTTTCTAAGTTTCCTTTTAAGCTGAATACTCAAGGGAAATCTTTGACTGTTAGGCCCGAATCTCTGCTTCTCTCAAAACTCATCTCTGATTCAGGAACGAATCAGTTGTTGTGCGGTTCATCACTTATCAAGGTAAGAAGTCATTTCTTTTCAAGCTTTCCGCTATTATTTCCTTTGCGTTGCAGTCTGCCTTAACCAAATTTCCTTATTAGTCAATCAACGTTTCTCTTTGAGTACTGATCAAGGCTCTCTTCATGGATGCGTGTGCCAGTCAAACTAAGGAGGGGAGTGGACCCGTAGTTTCTGCCCCTAAGTTTAAGTGACGTGTTGTGTCGGTGGTTTGAGACTTTCAGCCAGGCTGTGGTAGGGAGCCGACATCTGCCTGGGATAGACAAATTGCAGTTGTTTCTCCTAGTGAGAGTGTCGACAATCTAGAGAGTAGTCTTACGCATAATCAGATGTGTAATGCTGACACTTTTCTTTATTATTTTGCGTAAATAACTGTGTTGGCTAAAAGCCGACACGACTGTACAAACAGTCGAGATACCCTTGTGGGTAAGGTTGGAGACAACTGCTATACATGGATAATATGTTTGCATCGGGTTTTGGGATGTGAACGAAAGGGGAAGTGTGATTCTGTGACTCTGTCTCAAGTGGTCTAGGACCACAGTGGTTTGGAACCATGTATATATATGTTTATCAGTGACTTATCTCAGTGGTCTGGGACCACAGTGGGTTGGCCCCACATATACCTATCAGAGTTTGTCACAGTGGTTGGGACCACAGTGGGTTGGCCCCACGTTTATATATTCTGTGACTCTGTCACAATTGGTCTGGGACCACAGTGGTTTGGAACCATAGTGGCATGATGCCACGGGTGTTTGGCTAATTCAGGCGACCTAGATGTTGGAAAACTAGGTTGGGTTGGGTTGCATTACATTGCATACATTTTTACTATGCTATATTGTGTGGACGAATGCCCAATGTGTTCTGTGGGCTTAGGCCCAGATTGCTTCCGTAAGGGAATTACACATTGAGTCCCGGTGACTCACCCCTCTGCTTAATTTTACAGGTAATCCCTAGATCGCGGATTTGGAGCTGAGGCGGACTCAAGGTGGCCATGCAATATTTTTCTCGCAAATTCGCTTTCTTTCTTTAAACTTGTTTTTAGTTGGGATTTTTCTATGTAATAAGGCCTCCTATTCTTTAATTTGGGTTTTGGATTTTATGCTGTTATAACATTTCTTATGAGATGCCGAATATGGAGTTTTCTAAAATAACAATCTAAACAACCATGTTTTTCAATTGCTAATAAAAGATGGCAAGCGATTAATTAACTAAATTCAGAAATTTCTCTTAAACCTACAAACACTAATTAAAAAATCTCACATTTCAGAATGCCACTAGTTTCTGGTTTCCGTACCACAAAACCGATTTCAACTAACAGTTCTTTAAAATAGGAGTTGGTAAGAAACTCTTAAACTAAATGTTATTTTTAAGATATAAACACAAAACGAAAAGTTTCAAAATTGCGACGTTTCTTTAAACTTCCAAAGTTCATTTAAACAACCTTTCCCTATGACATGCCAGATCTGGTCGTGACGTTTAGGTCAGGTTTAGGGTGTTACATTCTAAGTATGTTTTATAGCCGAATTTAAGTTGTCCTGAGTGTTTTTAATTTGTCCAGAATTATTACATGATTTTTAAGTTGTCTTAGTCTTAGCCAATTTTTAATGTGTCTTGATTAAGTCTCAATTAATTTTTCTAAGTTTCCATTATATGTGTCCTAGTTATGTTTTTAATTATATTCAGCTGATTTGGCTTGAATTAATGTTAGTTCATGTGTCTTGTAGGTGTAGCTGAATGTGGGCAACATTTAAAGCCAAGTTCATGCATGGCTTGGTTCAAGGAATTAGCACATGCATGCATGGATAAGATCAAAAAAATTGGGCTGATTGTTTGGCTTCTCCAAGTGACTATTCAGCAAAGGAACAACTGCACATTGATTTTCCCAAGCATGGTTGATCCACTCCCCAAAATAGCACCTAGGCGTTCACATTTGGTGTTCACACCAAGGACCATTCGGCTGATCATTGTTCACACTTCCAAAGACTTTTCCAGCTCCTTTTTCAGACATTCAAGGATGTTCATGTTCTCCTTTATTTCTGGTAACTTTTTAGCTAAAGTTAGCATTTTAATGAGCTCATTTAAGCTCATTGGCTGCACCTAGCTAGTGCAATGCATCCTTGAAGTGTCCAAATTCGTGCAAGCTGATCAGCCCCTTCTAGAATGTCATCCAAAGAGCTTCCATCAGCTAAATTTAGCCACTCCAGTTTAATACTTTAATTCTGGAATTTTCTAGATTAATCTAGTTTCATTTAACTTAGTTATTAAGTTTTTTAGTGTCCATTCGGCTAGCCCCTTTGTAGGCTATAAATAGCTACTCATTTTCATTTGTGAAAAAACTTTTGGCAAAATTTATGAACATTGTTCAAAGAGTGAGTTTCCTCCTCTCTAAAAATTGTACGAGTTTTCGGTTGATTTATCAAGCAAGCTTGTCACTAATGAACCTTAAAAGCTAAGTAAAAATTTAGCTAGAAAAGTCTTGAAAATTCTGGAACAAATCCATTGAGTTGCTATGTCCAAATTCGGCTGAAAGGGAGTGCATGGGACGGCTTCTAGATGGCTGGTTGCATGAAGACTCTTTGCTAGATGCATGCTTCTTTCTAGGTTCGGCCAATAGAGTTAAAGGCTTCATTCATTAAGCAACTCTTGTTGAATAATTACCAGCTTTAATTAGGTGAGTTGAGCAGCCTTGGAGTTGTGAACATGTGGTTTGAAAGGTCATTTGAATGTGAACAGCCCCAGCCGAATAGACTCTTGCATGGGCAGCTAGTGTGAATGCCTATTGATGGTGCATAGGGAAGACAATCGACCAAACATCAAAGGATTGAATGCTGGTACTTATTGGCCGAATGGACACCTTGAAAACTCCAAAAATCAGCAGCCAAATACATTGCCTTAGTCGATCCATGTATTAGCCAAATTCATTGCACCTAGGTGCATGCATCTTCTTTAAAGCTCCTTGAAGATTCAGCTGAACCTACATGCATGGAAAAGGATACATTAACTTGATTCATTTCAGCTGAATATCAATTGAACTTACCTAGGACACCTTAAGGGACACTTAGACAAATTAAAATAAGCTAACTAAAACACATTCAATATTCGGCTGTAGCTAAAAACCAAATAAGACTTGCTGTAAAAATTAAGACAAATTAAATGGCAATTTGGACTTCATAATTTCGCCTCTAATAAAGACTCTAGGACACATTAAATTGCTGTAGCAAAATTAAATAAAATCATTAAGTTCAAACTTAATTAACCGAAAATTTAAGCAAGCTAATTAATTCAGCTCATTCGAGCTAAACCAAGCTGGGGTAACTTGAATGAGCTGAAGGTGAGCTAAAGTCAGCTCGTAACAAAGTATAAAATCGACTTGGTTTGCTATTTTGAGCTGCTATGGCATGCTTGCTAGCTGAATCAGCCCACACTTGTTCCACAAGTGCCGAAATGGACTCCTTGAGCTGCCTAGCTCGTGCTCGCGTGATAGGGCCTTGGGGCATCACCAAGGGATCCACATCCGAACTGGAATCTAGCTCGGGCGAGGTCGCATCAGCTAGGATAGAAATAAGAAAGATGGTGATTTAGATGTCTCGATTTAGTAAAGAAATAAAGGATTTATAATTTGGGATGGTTGGGTGGGGATGGAAAATGAACTTAAACGTCAGAAATAATTCAACACTAAAAAGTGTCACCCCAATTTCTATATTGTTTAAGGTGGAATTACGGAATAGAAAGTTGTTGAACACCACACCAAAATTGATGATAAGTTCAAAGAAGTTCAGTTGACGCCACTTGCTCGCTAGATAAGTCAATTCGAGACTCACACGAAAATAAGAGAGGAGTTTAACTCACTCAAGAACAAATTGTTCATTCAAAAGACTGGCCAAAAGCCCTTTTACAATGGAAATAACAAAGTATTTATAGTACTTAGCTAGGTAGCCGAATGGCCTAATTAAAAACTTAATATAGCTAAGCTAAATTATATTAGAACAAGCTAGAAAATTCTAGAAATAAAGCACTAAATTTCTGTAGCTAAACTCTACTGATTTGGAGCTCAATGGACAGTTTCTAGAAGGCCAAATGAACTTGGAAGCTTTTGCTTGGTACATGGCACTAGTTAGGTTCGGCTAATGGCTTTAATGGAGCTCAATCAATGTGCAACTTTTACTGAAAAATTACCAGCATTAAAGGAGGATTTGAGCAGCCATTTGGAGTGTGAATGGCCGGTTTTGAAAGGTCTTCATAGTGTGAACATGGCTAAACCGAATGGACATGGTGTGAATAGCAAGTGTGAAAAGAATTGTGCTGCTTTGGGGATAGGAACGGCCAAGCCTTAGGGAGCTTAATGGCTGGGCACCTTTAGTCAAATGGGTGCCTTGGGGAGCCAAAAGTGATTAGCTTTAAAGCTTAGCACCAACCGAACATGCACTTTCCAAGTACATTGAATCTACATGCACACATCTTCATAAATGGCTTCAACAAATTCAACTGCACCTATTTAACACCAAGAAACACTTTAAATTAAGCCATAATCAGCTGAACATAATTAAAACACAATCTAGACATATTAAATAACACTTAGACAAATTAAATAAAAAACTAAGACACATTAAAATTCAGCTAAGGCTAGGACACTTTAAAAACTTGTAATAATTCAAGACAAATTTAATTAACTTAAGACACCATAAATTTGGCTAAGACAGAGCACTTAAAGCATATTTATAAGTTGTATAAAAATTAACTAAATGAAATATTTAATTTATTCAAATATTAAGTAATGAGCTGAAAATAAATTAAATGAGCTTAATGAGTTGAACTAAGCTCCTGTGAGTTGAACCGAGCTCAATTCAGTTTGCACCAAAGTGCATGGCTTGCTAAAATTTTGGGCCCGAGCTGGTCCTTTGTCTTCGGATTGGAATTCATGCCACAAATGACTCGACAAAGCTGCCACGGCCTCATGCAATTGCTTAGTCCGAGCTCAAGTCAGAGGGCCTATGGGAAGCTCGAAAGCATCGGAATTCGAATCCTTGGTTGCCCCGGGTATGCTTACATCAAGAGAAGATGACATCTTAGGAAGCCTTGGAAACATTAAGAATTCACAACTCCTTTCAATGGCTCTAGTTGCCCCTCCAAGAAAGAGATCTTGGCAAGAAAAAGATTGAAGATGATTCCCACAACCTAAAAGATTGTTAAAACATCTTCTAAAAGAAACTAAGAGCAATTCTTGAAGAAAAACTCAAAAAGAATTATTATTAACTTAAAAACAAAAATCAATTATATCTATATAAGGGTGGACGACCATGCTACTTGTAACACCCCAAACTCGGCCCGGACGTCGTGGTTGAATCTTGCAATGTCACATTGAAGGGATAATTCAAAACGATTTTGCTAAGTTAAAATTTAAGGCCTAAAAGCCCAAAATCCTTGAATCTTGTTAAGTAATGATAAAAAGCCCATAATTTAGGTATTTCGAAAACCATGTTTCAGAAAATTTATTTAAGTTTAGCAATTAAGTAAACAGTTGAACAATGATAACAAAACACAAAATCTAAAGTCAAATCGGAGTACAAGGCCTTATTAAACCAGTGGAAATAAAGTAATTAAAATCATGTCCTTTGAAACAAATAAACAAAACTCCTAAGTATCTTGTAGTGTGGCCATCACCGAGTCTTCTCTCATGTCGAGCCGTCTACTGAGGGTCACCTGAAATATTTAATAAAAGGGTGTGAGTTTCGAAACTCAGTGTGTACGACCCTTGGTAACTAATCAACATGCAAATATTACATTGGGCCTAAGCCCTATCAAATTCGGTGGTCTTGGGCCTTAGCCCGCAATGACCTCACATCACATCAGTATCACATGAATGCAATGCACCGATCCCAGATCCAACCTTGCACTCCATTTCCCTTCCAACCCTACACTCCTGTGGGGATATAAATATCAACCCACCCATCCCTACACTCCAAAGGTAGCACCAGCAGCGGCACTACTCAAACGTTGCAGCAAAGTTGCTATAATGGGCTTAAAGCCACCAGTGGATCCACAGTCGTCAAGCGACTATGCGATCTTCAAATCTTCCTCCGTATCATCAAAACCCATCCAAATGCAACATATATTTCATGAATACAACATACACAATTTCACACATTAAGCACTTAGGGGTATTTTAGTCATTTCACTACCCAGGGTATTTTAGTAATCTTGCAAATCTAAGGGTATTTTGGAAATTTTCAAAGTAAGGGTATTTTGGTAATTTTCAAATCAGGGGTATTTTGGTCCCTCTCGAGTTTTAGTTATGAACTTTGGCCCATTAACAAGTCCTTGTGGCTAAAGTGAATAGACACTACGCACTAGGTAGGATTCCAGAGAAGAGGAGGTGGGCCACTAGGACCGCTTAAGTACCAAGCTCTCCCTAGATCCAATCCTAGACATGTATATGTCCGTTGCCACACTCTAACCCAGCGACTTGCCCACGGACATGCTTAATTATTAGATTAAGTCTTATGCGGTTTAGGAGTTGTTCAAAACTAGGCCTAAAGTTAATTAAACCTAGCCTATTTGTCTACGTCCCCATAAAGCCCATCAAGCCCATTTCACGTTCATATAGCCCATTAAGCCCAAATCACGTCCTTATGGCCCATTAGGCCCAAATCAATTCTAGAGCATGTAACATGCATGACCAACTCAATTCATATAACCAAATCAATAATTTCACAAAACTTAGCCTCAGGGCCCACTGGGCCCATTTAGCCACTTTCGACTTTTCGGCTTTCCGGCATTACCGGTATCACGTGTGTGTAGTGTTTGTACACACCTAGTTACTGCGACGTGCTATATTATCCTTGGTCTTGAACCTACAACCAACCAACCTTCAATCAATCACCCATACCTAATCAAAATATTTACCAAAAGCCAAAGCCTTACCGTAACCTTACCGTGTGCCACCAAGTTCTAATAGCCCTTCCTTAGCTACTAATCATGAGTATCCCCTAGATCTACACTCACACATACACCATCAAACTTCGAGTGACTCATAATCCACACAAGTCACCCCTATAGGTCATACTCACATTCGGCCATTTACTTAAAGCATAATCGAGATGAGTACACTTACACTTTGCTAACGATTCTTACCACGCTTGCGATCTCTGTACCTTACCCTTGTTAATACAAGATTAACGATAATGAGAAGTTAGATAGCCCTTCGGCTTTTAACAAAACACACTAGGGGGTTAACTGAATACTTACCGAATCCACTTTTGATCCTGCGGCCTAGATAGCTACTGAATGATATTTGGCTTTTAACCTTGACTGATAGTAGATAATAATCGATTTGTGATGGAGGGACAACAACGATTTGGCACTAATAGGGATTTCGGCAAGAGAAGATGGTGATACTTCGGCAATAAAAGAGTTTGGCTATGAGAAAATTCGGCAAAAAAGGATTCGGCTATTGGCACTAATAGGGATTTCGGTGGTGATACTTTCGGCAAAAAGGGATTCAGCTATAGGAGATTTCTGCAATAAGGCAAGGTATTTTCGGTTGTGGAAAAATAAGGTTTCGACAAGGAAAAGAAAAAGAATGGAAAATTCGGCATTACCTAGGACCCCAGAATCGACACACGCACATTTATATAGCCTATAGCTGGAACCTAGCCACCCCTAAAGTCCAATTCGGCACCACTTCATCCACTGCTCATCTCCTAATTTTTGTCCATGATATCTCCCTTATCCTTCTCCTAAATTCTCTCTACTGATCACTTCTCCTTAGAGTCCCTCTACACGCCACTTCCAGCCTTCTAAAAGCCTAAAATTAAACTCCAAAATAAAGCTAAGCTAGCACTCGAACCTCAGACCTTCCTGCATGCATATGTCGCCACCTCTCTACACCTTAGTGGCGTCACTTAGCCACTTCACCACAGGCTTCTTTTTGCCATTTTCACTTACTTTTATTTAAAAGCCCACTACTCACAACCCTGATTCTTTAACTAAATTAAGAATCCTCCACCACAAAACTCGAACCCAGAGCTTATCCAACACACCTAGACACTCCAAATTCATTAAACCTTTAAAGCCGTCATGTCATTTTCTTGCTCACTTAAAAATTTTATGAGACCCGAAGCCCAGTAGGCCCAATTCTTCTAGGGCCAAGTTCAAGGTGTTACACTACTTATAAGCCCCCAAAATAAGTTTTACTAACCCTAATAGAATAACTAACATGACAACTCATCAAATAAGAAAAACAAAATAATTCTTAGTGTGGACTTTTAATGGGAATTCGACCAGTGGAATTAAATGGGCTCCTTAGGCTGAACTTTTACATGATGATCCACCTATTAAAATAAAATTGGACCTAAAGTTTTAAATATTTTACGATTTGGTCCATTTTGATAATTTGGCCTGATATTCAATTAAATTACTTTCCAAAATTTAAGATGGGCTTGTAGACATCTTAATGGCCCATATTTTCAAGAACTTGGTCTTGTGATCTGTTTGCTCCCGAATTTGGCTTGTTCAAGCTCATACATGAAATCCAATACGCCTTGGCTGCAAGATTCAGTTTCTTGGATCAATATTTCCAATATTTGAAATCTTGATTTTCTTAATTCTTGAAATTGTCCGAAACAACAAAATTGGACCAAGATTCGATTTCTTGATTTTCTTGAAAACAAGATAGTGAATCTTGATTTTCTTTTTCGGTCATGTGTGCATCTAGGGCCTTGGTAACGAAGTCTTGGATGGTCTAGTTCAATCTTGCTCCGTAACAACCCAATTTAGGGGCTAGTCGTGATGCGTCCTCGGGTTCACGAATGACACGAGTCACTTTAGGTGCCCGATCGTCTACGAGGAGAGATCTCATCTTCGGAAGACAATAGATAAAGAGTTAAGTTTGCGGAAGCTTTGAAGTGAATTTCTTTTATAGTTTGGTTTAAGTTAGGAATGGAGGTTAAGGAAAATGGAAGCAAGTGAGAAGATTGGGAAGAATAGGTTTGGTTTGGGTGATATAAAGGAAGATGGATGATGACGGTTTCGATTTAGAAAGCAATGATTAAAGATAGGTAAGAATGAATAATCAATGTCTCGGTTTAATAATGGATAACAAGATAGTTTGGTGACGATGGAATAATGAACTTAACCAAGAGTGATTCAACACTAAAAAGTGTTCACCCCGATTCTTATACGATTAAGGTGAAAGATGGAGATAGAATGAACGCCACACTTGGGTTTAAGGAGTGATAAGTTCAAAAACGAATTTGGAGATGCCACAAGCACACTTGATAAGTCAACCAAAAATTCATACGAATAAGGAGAGGAGTAATCTCACTCAAGAACACAAAGTTCATAAAATTTTATCAAAGTTCAAAAGTTCAAAAGTCCTCTAAATAAGCTAATTACAAACTATTTATAGTGCTTCATGAGGCTAGCTGAAAGGTCACATAAATTCAGCTTTAATGTGCTATTTAATGGCTGAAATAAAGCTTAATCAATAAGTAAAAACTCTTGAAATTCTAGGCCTAAGTAACAGCAACTTTTAACATGATTTAATGTTTCAATTCAGCTGAATAAATGAGCTGATTACTTGGGCTGGAAGAATTAAACGTTTTGGGAAACCAAATGACTTTAATTCCTTCATTAAATTAGCCTTGGACAGCCAAAGAGTCATGTCCTTTCACTTAATTCATGCATAGCTGAAAAGTCATGTTTTTTCACTTGATGAAGGCTTAATGGTCCTTTAAATGTGCTGCTTGATGTCCCTTCATTTTCCCCTTAACCAAATGCCTTAATGCTTGTGTATTCATCTCCTTAATTAGCACCATAACTAACTTTGAGTGCATGAAACTGATCAGACTTGAAGAGTCACTTTTGGTCCATTTGAAAAGCCACTATAATGAGTTTTGAAGACTTGAAAAAGTCCAAACTTGAAGAGTCAATTAGCCATATGAATAGTCACCTACAAGGTAGATAATTAAGCATTAAAGACACTCATAAGAATCAGCACACTATAAACACTCATACACCAATTTATTTGCAGCTCAAATCACCTTATTTAAAATGAAAATAAACACACGTTAATTTATGTAGTAAAAAGTAACAGCCAAATTAAATAACATACTTATATAAACAAACTCAAACATATTTAACAACTAAGATGCTTAAATGCATGGTTTAAGATGTAAACTAAATAAACAAATGAGTTACTTAATGCATGACTTAATTTAATGATGCAAACTTTAACTAACATGGGAGTTACATAATGCATGTCATAATTTATGATGCAAACATAACTAACATGAGAGTTACATAATGAATGACTTTATTAAATGCAGAACACATAATGCATGTCATAATTAAAAGATGTAGATCAATAATGCAAGACATTAACTAAATATGCATTTAATAAACAAGACATAATTAAAAACTCATATTATAATAACTAAAGTAACCAAAATAAAAAAATCAAAGTCATTATTCCAGCAACCAAATTAACAAACTAAAATTAAAAGCTTCATTTTGCACTTGGCCCCCTCAAGTTTGGGCCAATCTCGGTGGCATCGAGTTGTATTATAACATGATGCAGCCGGGATTGCATCAAGTCAGAATAGTGATCTCGGGATCACTAATTTGAGGTTAGAGAAAATTATTTTCATGTTATTTTATGAGTTAGAGCATGATTATATAAGTGCATAAAAATTTTGGTGCTTTTATTTTAGCTATTTCATGCTTAATCGCAAAAAAAGGACTAAATCGCATAAAGTGTAAAAGTTCTATTTTATAAGATAAAGGTATTTATTACCTAAAGAACATTAATTGGAGGTCTTTAAAGTGCGATTAGACCCCTAAGTATAGGGTGGCTGGCCATAGGAGACAAGAATTGTCAAAATTGGTCAAAGTTGGTAAGTTTGGTGAATAAATTGATTGTTTAATATTAAAATAAAGAAAAGATAATATCCAACTTTTTACTCATCTTCCTCCACCAAAAATTGCAAGCAAAATAAGGGTTTTGAAAGCTCAAAATTTCACCAAACTCTTTCCCTACAAAGCAAGAAGAGAAAAGAATCAACCTCAATCGGGGAAAGAACAAAACATCGGACTAGACCGACAATCTAGCCTATTTTAAAATCAAGTATTGCTAAGATAGCTCGAGAATTCGCTGACATCGGAGTTGGAGATCACACTATCAACCACTTTTTGGTATAGCCAAATTAGATTTATTTTGAGTATGGCATGTATAGGACTTGAATGTTTTGGTTATGTCATATTTCCAAGCCAAATGTGTTTGCTACTATGGTTGTTTCAATTCATTTTGTAAATGGTCATTAAAGTTGGGCCAATACTTGACTAGTTCTCATATATATATATATATATATTCATTGATGATGAATCATGAAGTTTATGCTTGTGTGGATGCTTGATTTGAATTGGTATAAGTATGGTTGCTATGTAGGGTGGCATTTGGCTTGGAATATAGCCTTTTCAATGTTCACACGGGTAGATACACGGGCGTGTGTCTAGGCCGTGTGTGATACATGGTCAGCCCCATGGGCGTGTTGATCAGCCATGTGTCCCCTTGTGAGCTAGGTTTACAAGTCAGTATGCTAAGTAGTAAACACAAGGGCAGAGACACGGCCGTTGATGCGAGCTCGCCCAACAAGGTAGATGCTGAGTCCATGGAGCTGCCATCGGGACCAATCACTCGAGCCCGTGCCAAAAGATTCTGAGAAGCCGTAGCAAGCTATATTACTCCAGTGTGGAATGATGGAATAGCCGAACATAAAGTGCCCAGCTCAACTAACTTGATTCGCACCTATCTACAAGCTGATTTAGCTCGTGTTAGCTCAATTTAGCTCAATTTGGCACTTAGCTAGCTCAATGAGCTAATTGCATTTATTTTGAATAAATTTAAATTAGTTGTGTTAGTTAAAATCAGCTCAAATCATTTAATTAACTAAATGTGTTTAAATCTAGATATTTTAATTTTAATTATTAAATGTGTCTTATATTAATACATGTTTTTAATATGTCTATATTAAGACATAAAATAAATGTGTTTAGTTTAATTACATAATTTTAATGTATCTAGACTAAAACAAATTTATTAGTGGCTGCTAATTAATTTGTCTTAGCTGAAATTAATGTGTCTTAGCCTTATTTAATTACTGCTCATTAATTTGTGTAGGATACATGCATGGACGGCAAAGGGCAGTAAGAAATGTGCATGGACGGTATTAAGGGCTGTTGATTTCTCCCATATTCCTCTTTGTGGAGACCATTGGACAAGGGATTAATTTCCAGCTGATGCCTTTTCGTGGAGCTCAAATAAGCTGCTGTTTTGAGCTTCCCCAAGAGCCAATTTCGTGGAAAGCAAGGGCCAAGAGTTGCCTCATTAATTCCAGCAGCTAGCAGACTTAGAGGCTGCTCATATTCGGCCAAAGGTCATGCCTTTTCAAGCTGGCCATTTCTCTTCCCCAAGGCAGCAATTAAGCCTTCTTAAAACACCTCAGCTGAATGTGGATTTTCACCATTAAGAGACCAGCCGAACCATCCATTCTAGAAGCCTTATTTTTAGATTTTTAATTAAAGATTAATCTAGAATGTGCTTAGGAAATTTCTAGGAAGTTTCCTAATGAAACTTAAGGTTTAAGGATCTATTAAAGAGGCCATTCGGCTAGCCTTAGTTCAGCCTATAAATATGCTTTGTAATTCACATTTGAAGGCTAATGAACAATTTTATAACTTCGATAATTTGTGAGGTTGTTTTCAACTCTTGTTTTTCTCCAAAGACTTGTCTGACTTATCAAATACCTTTGTGGCATCAAACTTGTCTTTCCTATCCCGAACTTATCACTTTGCAACCCCAAGGTGTGGCGTTTGACTTCTACCGAGGTTCCTATCAACTTTGATGGTGGGTCGAGGTTTACTTTACTTACTTTATCCTTCCACTGAAACCGTACCAATCTAAGTATTCACATAAGTCTCGGGTTAACACACCTTTATTGTGTTAGTTCGAACTTGAATCCTTAGCCTAAAACTTTCCTTTATCAGTTTTCAAACGGCCCATACACCAACGAACCTATTTGAGCCATTCCATCTCTTTTCTAACCGTTTCTTAAAAACATAACTTTCACTTACTCAATTTACGATCGGGCACATATTACGACTCGAACCTTCAACGAGCTGAGTTTCGTATCAAGTTGGTATCAAAGCTAGTCAAATTCGAGTATCGATGTTTTCGGATTCCCGAAATCATATTGTAAAAAAAATAAAAAAAGTCGAAAAAAATTCAAAATATTGTATTTGAAGTACTATAAAAAAATATGAAAAAAATACGAGTTAAAAAAATGAAGTGTTGAGTTTTGTCTGGTTTCTCTTCATTCTATTTCACGATCAACAATCCCTTCTACCATTGCTTCTTGCCCAAAACGCCACACTCAAACCCGACGCTTTATTTTTTTCTTGTTGAAAGCCTACCCCAAACCCGATATCATCTCCCACCAAACCACATCAACTTTGTAAGCCGACCCCAAACAGTGCTGATTCGTCTACCTAGTTTGCAGAGAACTTCGAGAGGCACAAATCGAGTCGTAAAAGGCAAGAGAGGTTGGTAAGATTATCCGAGAGAAATAAAATCCGAAAATTGAGTGACTTTCCTTGTGAGTGATTTGTGAGTTTTTGAAGTGTGTCTAAATTTTTCATGTTTGAAAGTCCCGATAAACGCCAAATGGACCGGGGAGGGTTGCGTCCCGTTCGTAATGTCGCTCAAAGTGGAGGAGTTCCTGATTTGGGCCAACAAGCATTGATACGAGAATTCCAGCATATGCTCCGAGAAACAATAGAATTGATACAAAAGCAATTGGATCAACTAGGTGAGGAAGTGCAACGCGTAAGGACTCCACAAAACCAAAGGCGAGATCATGGACAACCTAGACCAGCGCAAGAAGACCTATATGAGCCAGTGACCACAAGAGTGATCATTCGTTTGTTCAAGGTGTTCAGGCACAAGGACGAAGAAACCACGGGCAACGAGATAGAGATCATCCCGATGACAATCTCAAAAACATCAAGATGTCTATCCCTCCATTCCAAGGCAAGAATGATCTCGAAGCCTATTTGGAGTGGGAAAAGAAAATGGAACTTGTCTTCGAGTGCCATAACTACTCGGAGAACAAAAAGGTCAAGCTCGTAGCCATTGAATTCTCGGACTATGCGATTGTGTGGTGGGATCAATTAGTGACTAGCCAAAGAAGGAACGGTGAGCGGTCTATCTCTACTTGGGCCGAAATGAAGGCAGTTATGCAGAAACGTTTTGTACCCTCCTACTACCATCGAGAGTTGTACTAGCGGCTACAAAATCCCACACAAGGTAACCGAAGTGTCGAAGACTACTATTAAGACATGGAAATAGCCATGATAAGAGCCAATATGAAGGAAGATCGTGAAGCAACAATGGCTAGATTCCTAGCCGGATTGAACCGAGATATTGCCAATATCGTCGAGATTCAACACTACGTTGAAGTTATGGACATGGTGCATATGGCAATAAAAGTCGAGAAGCAATTGAAGCGGAAAGGAGTCACCTAGATGTATCCCACGACTTCTGCCAACAAATAGACTCAAAGAACGAGCAAAGCTCCCATCCAGCCTAAGGAACCTGTCGTTGCCACCAAGCCCAATCAACCAAGTGGTGAAACTAGCAAAAATAAAAATAAGGCCGTTCTGAATAGATCTCGCGATATAAAGTGTTTTAAATGTCAAGGAAGGGGCCACATTATTAGCCAATGTCCAAACTGGTGAGTGATGGTGGTGTGGTCAAATGGTGAGATCGAGTCTGAAGATGAACGAGAGGAAGATCCTGAAATCACCACGAAGGAAGATGAAGAGCTCGAGTTTCCCGTCGGAGGAGACATACTCGTTGTCAAGCGAAGTTTGAATACCCAAGGAGTTGAAGAGGAACAACAACGAGAAAACATTTTTCACACCCGTTGCCATGTTCAAGGCAAGGTGTGTAACCTGATTATCGACGGAGGGAGTTGCACCAATGTCGCGAGTTCTTTGCTCGTTGAAAGACTTGGTTTAGCCACCACTAAGCATCCAAATCCCTACAAGCTACAATGGCTAAACGACGGAGGTGAGCTCAAAGTTACGAAGCAAGCCAAAGTTGCGTTCTCCATAGGCAAGTACCAAGACGAGGTGATTTACAACGTCGTACCGATGCACGCGGGACACCTACTGTTGGGACTTCCTTGGCAGTTTGATCGATGAGTAGTCCACGATGGCTACACAAACCGGTACTCATTTAAGCATCTCGAAAGGAATGTTACATTAGCCCCTCTCACGCCGAAGCAAGTGTACGAATATCAGCTTAAGATGAAGCAATCTATTGAGAGAGAAAAAGAAAAAGAGCAAAATAAAAAGAATGAAAAGAAAAAGAAGGAAAAAAGTGAGGAGAGCGAGTCAAAAACACGAGTGTCCAAAGAAAAAGATAAAGAGAGCAAAAAAAATGAAAAAACGAGTGTTTTTGCGAGAAAAAGAGAGATTCGAAAGTTATTGTAGGCAAGGCAACCCATTCTTGTACTTATGTACAAAGAGTGTTTATTGGAAACTAACAAGTTTGACACTTCTTTGCCTATTCCTGTAACACCCCTTACCCGTATACTACGCTGGAATCGGGTACGAGGCATTACCAGACTTAACAATACATTCTACCAAATCCCGAGCCACAAAATTTCACTTATAATTTAAACTTTAACAAACACATGCATACACAAGCATTATAACTCCATGACCAATATGAGCCATAACTCATGGCTAAATACAGAATAATCCGTATTACCGTTATGAAGCAATACGTTTAATAAAATTAATTAACACATATACACAATGACTTAGTTTAGCCCTTATACATGCCATAACTTAAATCATTTATAAATAAAGATACCCATAGATAGCTTGATAGTGTGAAGCGATCTCCGACGACCTTCAGCCCGAGCTTGTTTAATAGGACTCTGAAACATGGGAAAGAAAAGGGGGTAAGCTTATAAAGCTTAGTAAGTTCACATGTAAAAATAATAAGCATTAGCAATGAATTTAGCTTACTACTAAGCTGTAATAACTTGCATAAATAATGCTAAGTTCTTACTTTCTCAACTTACTAAGTTCTTACTTTCTCAACTTACTCATTTGTAGCCTTATCAAAGCCTCAACGAGACAAATCCTCACAACAAGTTCTCTAATTGATACAATAATTAAATCACATGCTTATACCTTATTACTCATGTTCACATTAATCTGTCTACTTGAATCACTATCACTAAATTATTTATTTCTTGAACTACAGAGCTCCAAATTACAAACCTCTAATTTTCCCTAAAACTAGACTCACGTATCTTCATACCATAAAATTTCTAGAATTTTTGGTCTTTCCAATTAGTACAATTTATTCATTAAAATTTCCCTTGTTTCACTATTCAACTATTCTGACCTCTCTTCACTATGAATCAATTATCTCCTCGTACAGAATTCAGATGACCTTATTGTTTAGTTTATTTGAAACTAGGCTCATTCAAAATTTTAGGAATATAAATTATATCATATAATTATTTTTGTACAATTTTTAGTGATTTTTCCAAGACAGAACAGGGGATCACATAGTCATTCTGAACCAGTCTCACAAAAATTTAAATATCTCAAATTATACAAATCCTTTTTTTGTTCTGTTTCTTTTATATGAAAATAGACTAAATAAGCTTTAAATCAATATCTCATCTAACTTATAATTCAATTTCTACTATTTTTGGTGATTTTTCAAAATCACATAACTGCTGCTATTCAAAACAGTTTTATTTGTAAATTTTTGCTCTCACTCACTTTAGTTGTATTCATTACTTACCTATAACAATCTTTCCAATTTCCGATTACATATCGAGCATATTTCTCATATGTTACACATGCATATACCTACACTTATCACTACAAGCCACACATAATTTCACTTAATCGATTTTCCCGGTGAACTCATGGTAACCTTACCAAAGGCTCAGAATACAAAGGGCACCTTACTTAATAGCTTGCTTACATACCTGCAACATTCTCACTTAACACATAAGTACTCTTTCATAATATAGGCATATTGCCAATCATGTCATAAAGTGTCACAAGCATAACTGAAAACTCATCACTTAATACTTGATAATCTCAATTACTTACAATCTCAATATTAAATAAGCCTTAAATGCATACCTGTACTCATACCTGTACTCTTTCTTCATGTTCTCACCTTGTCATTTCTTTGACTTACTCTTTGGACTACTCGGGAAAATTTTCCTTTTTAAACTTACCATTGCCATGTCTTGACATGGTCTTACGTGGTATCCTTGCCTTATGAACTCACCAATGCCATGCCTTGGCATGGTCTTACATGGGACCTTTGCCTTATAGTAACTCATCAATGCCATGTCTTGACATGGTCTTACATGATTTCCTTGCCTTATAGAACTTATCAATGCCATGCCTTGGCATGGTCTTATATGTTATCCTTATCTTACCAAATGCCATGTTCCAAACATGGTCTTACATGGTATCCTTGTCTTACCAAATGTCATGTTCCAAACATGGTCTTACATGGTATCACTGTCTTAGTGCCAATGCCACATCTTGATGTGGTCTTACATGGAGTCCTTAATCAATGCCGATGCCTTATCTTGACATGGTCTTACACGGGATCCTTGCCTTACCAATGCCATGTCTTGACATGGTCTTACATGGTATCCTTAACCGTCAATTCCTCCTTAAATACCATGTTATGAACATGGACTTTTCCGTCAATTCTTCCTTAATTGCCATGGTATAGCCATGGACTCTGAGATATCAATGCCTTGTCAAGTCATAGCTGAAACATACTTGCTCAAATTCTCAAGGTTAGTCACATAACTCAATAATAACATTACTAATAACAATAATTGCATAATAATAAAATGCTACTCAACTTACATACTTACATTCTAAATCTCATCATATCATCAACTTAACTTATTCTCATCAAACTATGCTAGTCAATACTTTCTTGTTATCATACAAAGCCATATTACAAAATATGGTCTAACATATAAATTATACAAGTTCTCTTTCCAATATCGAATTATTATCGAACATTAATCATTATATCTAAAACTCAATACTATAGTATTTATGGCCAAAATATCAATTTATCATTCAAATATGCATAATTAACTGCTTATTAAACATATGAACTTACCTCGATACCAAAACGATCATTTTACCAACTTTCCCGATTTTTGATTTTCCTCCCGTTCTAGGTCCAAATCTCATTTTTCGGGGTCATGAAGCTTGGAAAGCTTGAAAACCCTATCTATGGCTTCCCACATGTTAAATTCAACCTAAGCTTGAAGATGGACAAATTTTGCATTTAAATTTTGTTTTTAATTCATTTAATTCACTAAATTACCAAAATGCCCCTTAAAAAAATCTTTTGAAACATACCCATCCATGTCCATTTTTGTCCACCAACTTAACCAATGGCCTAATTATCATTTAAGGACCTCCAATTTAAAATTTCATAACAACTGGACACCTCTAACATGTAGAACTCAACTTTTGCACTTTTTACAATTTAGTCCTTTTGACTAAATTGAGTGCCTAAACGTCAAAATTTTTGAATGAAATTTTCATGAAATCATTCCGTTAAATTGTAGACCATAAAAAATATAAATAAAATAAATTTCTCAACATCGGATTTGTGGTCCCGAAACCACTGTTCCGACTAAGCCCAAAATCGGGCTGTTACAATTCCTATTGTTTCTTTGTTGCAAGAATTTGGCGACGTATTTCTCGAAGAAGTGCCGAATGGGCTGCCTCCCATTCGAGGCATCGAGCACCAAATCAATTTCATACCTGGTGCGAAATTCCCAATAGACCGGCCTATCAGAGTAATCCCGAGGAAACAAAGGAGTTAGAAAGGCAAGTCGCCGAATTGATGGAAACGGGGTACATCTGCGAAAGTCTAAGTCCGTGCGTGGTTTCGGTCTTGCTGGTCCCTAAGAAAGACGGGTCGTGACTAATGTGCGTTGACTGTCGTGCCATCAACAAAATCACCATAAAATATCGCCATCCCATTCCCCGCCTCGACGATATGCTCGACGAACTTAGCGGAGCCCAACTGTTTTCAAAGATTAATTTAAAGAGTGGTTACCATCAAATCCAAATGCGGGAGGGAGACGAATGGAAGACCGTGTTCAAGACTAAGTACGGTTTGTACGAATGGTTGGTAATGCCATTCGGACTTACAAACGCTCCTAGTACTTTCATGCGCTTAATGAATCATGTCTTACATTTGTTTAGTGGAAAATTCTGTGTTGTGTACTTTAATGATAATTTGATTTATAGCAAAAGTTTGGAAGATCATGTTCAGCACCTGCGTGCGGTGTTGGAAGTGTTGCGAAATGAGGTACTTTATGCTAACTTAAAGAAATGTTCTTTTTGCACTAATGAAGTTGTCTTTTTAGGCTTTGTTGTAAACGCTCGTGGCTTGGAAGTTGACCAAGAAAAGGTCAAAGCGATCAACGAATGGCCGCGTCCAACTATCATCAGCCAAGTGAGGAGGTTTCACGGGTTGGCAAGCTTCTATTGAAGGTTTGTGCCTAATTTTAGCTCTTTAGCTGTCCCTTGACAGGTATAATCAAGAAAAACTCTCCCTTTGTGTGGACTGATGATCAAGAGATTGCTTTTAATAAGATTAAAGAATGTCTAACTAATGCTCCATTACTGTCTTTACCTGATTTTAACAAGACATTTGAGATTTAGTGTGATGCTTCAGGTATTGCATCGGTGCTGTTTTGATGCAAGATGAACGGCCTGTAGCGTATTTTAGCGAGAAGCTCAATAGGGCTATGTTGAACTATCCAACGTATGACAAAGAATTGTATGCGCTGATTAGGGCCCTAGAGACATGGCAGCATTATCTATGGTCGAAGGAATTCATAATTCACTCAGACCACTAGGCTCTAAAGCATCTCAAAGGACAAACAAAGCTCAATAAACGACATGCCAAGTGGGTGGATATTTGGAATCATTTCCATACATGATCAAATACAAAAAGGGTAAGGAAAACGTTGTAGCCAACACATGATCGCGAAGGTACGCACTTGCTAACTTGTTGGATTCTAAATTGCTTGGTTTTGAGTTTATAAAAGAACTTTACAAATCTGATCTTGATTTTGGAGAAATTTACGAGAAGTGTTCGCATGGAGCTCATGAAAAGTATTTTCTGCCCGAGGGATATCTTTTTCGTGAAGGCAAGCTTTGCGTGCCTCAAAGATCTGTGCGAGACGTGCTCGTAGATGAAGCCCATAGTGGAGGACTTATTGGCCACTTCGGAGTTACTAAAACTCTAGCCTAAAATGAAACGCGATATTACAAGGAAATGTGAACGTTGCATCACTTGTAAGAAAGCGAAGTCACAAATTAAACCGCATGGTTTGTATACTCCATTGCCCATTCCCGAGGCGCCGTGGGTTGATATCTCGATGGACTTCATTCTAAGCCTTCCTAGAACCAAACGAGGGAGAGATTCCATATTCGTTGTTGTAGATTGTTTTTAAAAAATGGCTCATTTTATCCATTGCAATAAAATTGATGACGCTACTAACGTTGCTAATCTATTTTTCAAGGAAGTTGTTAGGTTGCATGGGATTCCTCGAACCATCATTTTCGATCGCGACACGAAATTCCTAAGTAACTTTTGGAGGACATTGTGGGGTAAGTTAGGCACCAAGCTGCTATTTTCGACAACATGCCACCCCCAAATGGATGGCCAAACCGAGGTAGTTAACCGCGTACTATCAACTTTACTTCGAGCCATCTTGCGCAAAAATTTGAAGATGTGAGAAGAATGCTTACCTCACGTGGAATTCGCATACAATCGGACTATTCATTCAGACACGAAATACTCTCCATTTGAGGTAGTATATGGTTTCAATCCTATTACCCCTCTTGATTTGGTACCTATGCCTTCTATCGAGTTAGTGAATGTAGATGGTAAAAAGAAGGTCGAGTTTGTGAAACAACTGCATAAAAATGTTAAAGATAACATCGAGAGGAGGACCGAACAATATGTTCGAGGAGCAAATAAGGGGTGACAGGTCTTATTTGAACCCGGTGATTGGATTTGGATCCACATGCACAAAGAAAAATTTCTCGAGCAACGAAAATCCAAACTTCAACCAAGGGGTGACGGCCCAATCCAAGTGTTGGAACAGATCAATGATAACGTTTATAAAATCGACTTACCGGGTGAGTATGGGGTGAGTGCAAGTTCTAACGTTGCTGATCTCTCTCCTTTTGATGTAGGTGACGATTCGAGGACAAATCGCCTTGAAGAGGGGGGATGATGCAAGCTCGCCCAACAAGCTAGATGCCGAGTCCATGGAGCTACCATCGGGACCAATCACTCGAGCTCGTGCCAAAAGATTCCAAGAGGTCGTAGCAAGCTATATTGCTCAAGTGTGGAATGATGGAATAGCCGAACATAAAGTGCCCAGCTCAACTAACTTGATTTGCACCTATCTACAAGCTGATTTAGCTCGTGTTAGCTCAATTTAGCTCAATTTGGCACTTAGCTAGCTCAATGAGCTGATTGCATTTATTTTGAATAAATTTAAATTAGTTGTGTTAGTTAAAATCAGATCAAATCATTTAATTAACTAAATGTGTTTAAATCTGGGCATTTTAATTTTAATTATTAAATGTGTCTTATATTAATACATGTTTTTAATATGTCGATATTAAGACATAAAATAAATGTGTTTAGTTTAATTACATAATTTTAATGTGTCTAGACTAAAACAAATTTATTAGTGGCTACTAATTAATTTGTTTTAGCCAAAATTAATGTGTCTTAGCCTTATTTAATTGCTGCTCATTAATTTGTGTAGGATAAATGGATGGACGGCAAAGGGCAGCAAGGAATGTGCATTGACGGTATTAAGGGATGCTGATTTCTCCCATATGCCTCTTCGTGGAGACCATTGGACAAGGGATTAATTTTCAGGTGATGCTTTTTCGTGGAGCTCAAATAAGCTGCTGTTTTGAGCTTCCCCAAGAGCCAATTTCATGGAAAGTAAGGGCCAAGAGTTGCCTCATTAATTCCAGCAGCTAGCAGACTTGGAGGCTGCTCATATTCGACCAAAGGTCATTGACCGCTAGTCAGAGTCTTAAAATTTATCCTTTTTCGAGTGAAATTGCTCTTTTCCACGACAGGGACACAGCCATGGCACACGCCCGTGTGAGTTGTCTTTAGGCCGTCTTCAGACTTTTAATGAGGCACGGCCGTATGGTCTTGGGCCCAGGCCGTGTCAATTTCTATTTTGGCCTAATTTGGTCCATTTTAAGCCCGTGTCTCGTTCTTTTCATCCTCGGGTGCTTTCTTGAGTATAGAACATGAAAAGAAAGGATTAAGAGCACCTTTTTTACATAAATCAAAGGATAAATCATCCAAAAGCATGCTAAATGTGGGCTTAAAATATGTTACTTTTACGGTTTATCAAATATCCCCACACTTAAGCTTTTGCTTGTCCTCAAGCAAAATTCTCAAGTCACCATTAAAACAAAACTTCCCCGATTCATAATATTCATCAGTAATGTGTCATCATAATTCAAAGATAATTCATACATGGATAACTCAACTCAAAGAGTCCTAAAGATTCAAACAATCAAAGTCATAATTTTTATAGTATGAAAACATAGGTGTTTCCCTTTACCTGAATAATTACCTCTGATTCAAAATTGACAAGAATTGACATCCTTACTAAAGATTCACTCAAACCACTCGAAGTGTTTAAAGTTCAAAATTAAGCACTCAAAAGTTGAACGTGAAAAGTTAATCCCATAGGCTTGCATGAAAATCAAATCTCCACCACTATAATATGAGACGATACACAAATCAAAAGGTCTTTACAGGGTTGTAACGGGGCTTAGGTTCAACGGTATGGAGATAGGCTGAATTAAAGGGTTAGAATCGAGACTGACCTGACAAATTACCTAACTAGAAATAACGGACTAATAATGAATAATTACATCAATTGAAAACTTTTACTACTAATAATAATACTCTGATATGAGCTTCTTCTTCAATAATTGGAATTTAACGTATAAGCTCACCCAATCACAAAATTAATAGTAACTATTCTTCGATTTTTTTTATCAATAGCAAGTCAAATAATGAATTCAACTACTAAAATAATATGATTAGGAAACCGATCAAATCAAATCTCGATATAAGGGTAGTAAAAAAGAATGGTGATAACAAATACAAAGGGTTTTCGATTAATATTAGTAGGTGAGTTAATAAAAAGGGTTGTTAGGATCAACGGGGTTCACTAAGGGTTAATTATGAAGGTAGGCTTTTAGTGGAGTGAGTGGGTTAAAACCTAGGTGCCTTTATCATCTCTGTATATCAAATCAAAGGTGTGGTCTCAACATGTATAATCGATGCAAGTTCTAGAATAAAAAATCAATGTTGACACACTCATAATCAATAAAGTGAGCACGAAAAAGAATATATACTCTTAGAAGGTTCAAAAGCTCACAGAAAATTATGGGTTTTTGATATCAACCTTGTATATTTCAAACTTCAAGGTAACATTCAGATTCAGGTAGACAATCTAAAAATTTTAAATTTTGAAAAATAGACTTATCATGCTTGATTCTCTAGTATCCTTCAAATTTAATCATCAATGCACAATTATCAATGGCTTACTCTAAAACATATCAATAAAAATCATAAATCAAAGGAAATTTCATTCTAATCATAATATGAGAAACTTACTTAGAGACAAGTTATCATTCAGGGATTTGAGAATAATGAAGAAAATTAGGCACTTTCTCGAAATAAATATTCACCCCCCACACTTAAGATGTTCATTGTCCTCAATGTACAAAGGTAGATAATGATCATATAGTAAGAAAATCAAAAGAGAGTGAGAGAAGTGAAACTTCCTGAATTATGGATGAAATCCTTGGAGGATGTTCCATGTATAATTTATGTTTTTGTTCCTTGAGTTGTATATTAAATCTATTTAATCTGCGAAGTTATCAATTAAAAGTTCAGGGAGAAATATTTAATGAGAGTTGTTATAGATACTCGAGGGTTAGACAGCCAGTGATAACATAATTAAAATAAAGGTTTGGAATATAAAAGGCAACAAGTTTAAATTAAGACGAAAAATAAAATAAAATTAAAATGAAAACTAAAAACAAAAAAGAAAAGGAACTCAAGGTCCTCGTCGTCTGCTGGGTCTCAAGGTGGTGGTGATGAAGAGATGTGAAAATGATGACAATCTACTGAAGGGTGGCCTCGATGCTGTCAAATCGTCGAGCGGTGTCATTGAATTACTGAGTACAGTAATGCTTGAACTGGGTGAGGCATGCAAAAATGTTTGATAGTGAAGCTGCTGCCTGGGAGGGACGATGGCTCGGTAGTGGTGCATCCTGTGGTGGTTGGACATGTCCTCGGGGTCCTCCTCGTCGGTGGGAAGGGCTAGTCGGTATTGTGGGGGATCGGTTCCATGTCGATATTTGATCATCCTCATATGCAGCATAGTCTGGATGCCCTGAGGTACCATCTGCCCAATCAGTGTGAGGGAGGAGATCTGTGTTTCAGTGTTGAGGAGGCCGAAGTACCGAGCCAAACGTGTGATGTAAGACCCATCGATATGATCCCCCTCCTATGTGGCTCTGTCTGGTGCTGAATTGTACGGGCTATGAAATATGCTAGGTCGAAAATGTGGCCATTGGACATGCACCACAGGTAGTAGACGTCGTGAGTATTTACGAGCCGGTGCTTTCGCGTCGACCTGTAAGAGTATGAGCCAAAATAGCATGTACGTAATTGCCCTTGTTGGGGGCTAAGTTGTACCAACAGCTTACGGGGTACAGTGAATGTGGCGGTGTAGCTCGAAGAGATCATTTTCTGCTACAAAATCTTCCGTATAAAGTCCTAGTGCGGCCCCGAATTGTGGTATGTTCAGCTATTGTATGGCGCCTCCTAGACGGAATTGTATCGTGCCTGGATCATTGTGTCGTGTCATCACTACCTGGAGTTGGAAAGTAGAGCAGAGTTCTAAAGTAAGCTCCAAATACATCGGTTCGATAATGTTAAAAAATTGATCCAATGGATCGGTTGAAAGCAGAGCTCGAACATCGTCTACGAGATGGACCTGCTGCAAAGCAGCCCAATCAATGCATCTACCGGTGCCGAGAGGTCGCGCCCGTAGTGCCTTATAACGGTCCTCTTGGGCCTCTTGAGGGAATTGGAGGAACCGGTGGTGCACTTCGGCTGATGTGCTAGCGGAGGATGAGCTGGGTCCCTTTCGTTTTTTAGATGTAGTGGCTGCGGTTCGCTTTCCTCGTGACGACGACATTGTACCTGAAAATAAATAATATTCAATTATCAAGTACTTTTATCAATATAAAAAATATTCAAAGGCTAAATAAGAACATTTTAACCATGAGCAACCATTTCTACAGTGATTAGTTCTATCTAGTTCTGATTACTACTTAAACATTGACTAAAATACTTAAGATAACAATCAAGTTAGTTCTAAAATTCTAAAGATTAGCTTAATGATAAATAAAAATAATAGTAAGAAGAGACTAAAATGAAATCTTAGTCTCATAATAGGTAAATAGATGGAAATGAAATAGTGAAGGGTGACCAGTAGTGATTTCAAGCATGGCGACGGGCAGAGCATGATTGGTAGGCACGGTGGTGCACGGTCGTGTGCTGTTAAAATTCTGGGTATTATGGCCATGCATTGGGCGTGGCTTCGTCTTTTGATGGTTGTTTGAAAGGAAGAGAGGTGAGGGAGTTGTGAGAGTTAAATGGGGTGATTTTTGTCGATGGTGGTCAAATTGGGGGGTGGGGACTTGATGGAAACGGTTTTAGGGTTGGGGTTTTGGGGAAGATGGGGTGTTATGTTCTTTAAATAGGGGTGAGAGCAGGGCTGAGGCCATACCAGTGTCTATTTTATTTGGCTCGTGTAAGTCGCGATTTTTGAATTTGGGCACGTTTGTGATGTTGCCCACGCCCGTGCTTCTAGGTCGTGTATGATTATGTTCGCTTCTCCCACACCTGTGCTACGTTTGCCACGCCCGTGTTCATATAGTCAGTGTTGCACACGGTTGGTCGGCATGGGCGTGGCTCGTGTCCATGTTGGTTTACTCAGAATTGACCACGGTCGCATCGCATGGCCATGGTCTTTTTATCGCAGCTCGTGTTAGGGAAAAATTTTTCTTCTTCATCTCACACGTCTGCCTGCACGCCCATTTTTCATCCTGTGGCTACCACACGGCCACGAGCACGCCTGTGTGTGGGGCCGTGTGGTAGGAAACCTGCGCTTTTCAGTTAGTTTGATTTAGGTGCTAAAAGGAAAGATAAACTTAAAATGTGAAAAGTAATGGGGTTAGTGAAGTTAGTGCTCGGGCTGCCTCCCGGGAAGTGGTCGTTTAAAGTCTTAAGCTAGACTCACCCTGTTTTCATTCCTAAAAGAAGTTTCACGGAGTTGAACCTTGAAATCTTCACCATTATAAAGTTTCAGTCGATGGCCATTTACCTTGAATGTTCCTTGAGTTGGATGGATTACCTCGACTGTGCCGTAAGGAAAAATAGATTTTATCACGAATGGGCCTGACCACCTTGATTTCAGCTTTTCGGAAAATAGTTTGAGTCTTGAATTATACAGCAGGACTAAGTCTCCTACTTCGAATTGCTTTGATTGTTTTAAACGAGCATCATGGCATCGTTTGGTTGCCTCCTTATATAGTCATGAATTCTCATAGGCCTCAGCTCGCCATTCATCCAGTTCGTTTAACTGCATCATCCTCTTCTCACCTGCGATTTTAAGATCGTAATTCAAGAATTTTATAGCCCAGTAGGCTTTGTGCTCTAACTCAAATGGTAGATGACAACTCTTTCCGTAAACAAGTTTGTATGGGGATGTCCCTAAAGGGTTTTAAATGCTGTTCTGTAAAGCATCATCCACTTTTACTGCCCAATCTTTCCTATTTGATTCAACTGTTTTCTCTAGGATTCGCTTAAGCTCTTGATTTTGCACTTCCACTTGCCCACTGGTTTGAGGATGATAAGGGGTAGCTGTTTTGTGGTGTACTCCATATTTTCTTAAGACTTTTTCAAATTGAGTATTGCAAAAGTGAGTGCCCCTATCACTGATGATTGCTCTGGGTGTTCCAAAATGAGAGAAAAGTTTCTTAAGAAACTTTACTACAGCTCTAGCATCATTAGTAGGTAAAGCTTGGGCTTCCACCCATTTTGACATGTAATCTACTGCTACTAAGATGTATTTATTTCCAAATGAACTAGGGAATGGACCCATAAAGTCAATACCCCATACATCAAATATCTCACATGATAACATATATGTCTGAGGCATTTCATCGCGTTTAGAAATATTACCTGTTGTTTGGCATTTATCACACGAAGCGGCATACCTGTTGGCATACCTGTTGGCATCTTGAAAGAGTTGGCCAATAAAATCCTGATTCGAGCATTTTGTGTACTGTCTTAATCCCGCTGTAATGTTCTTCTGAAAGTCCTGAATGGCAATGTTCTAAGATTTTACTTGATTCCGCCTTTGTAACGCATCTCTGAATTACTTGATCTGCACATATGCGGAACAGGAAGGGATCCTCCCAAAAATAGCTTTTCGCATCAACAAAGAATCACTTCTTTTGGTGATGTGTTAGCCTTTTGGGTAAGATGTTAGCAGCTAAATAATTCGCAATATCTGCAAACCATGGTACCTCAGTGTTAGTTATAGAAAAGAGTTGTTCCTCGGGGAACGAGTCATTTATTTCACTCTCGCCGAGCTATTCGATATGTGGGTTCTCAAGCCTGGAGAGGTGATCTGCTGTAAGGTTTTCAGCTCCCTTCTTATCCTGTATTTCCAAATCAAATTCCTGTAAGAGTAAGATCCATCGTATGAGTCGAGGCTTTGCATCAGGTTTAGTTAAGAGGTAACGAAGAGTTGAATGATCAGTGTAAACGACAACTTTAGATAATATTAGATACTGTCTAAATTTGTCAAATAGAAAAACTACAGCTAGCAATTCTTTCTCTGTGGTGGTGTAATTTTCTTGTGCGGGTGTCAATGTTCTGCTAGCATAATAAATTGGCTGAAAATGCTTGTTTCTTCCTGTCCCAAAACTGCACCTACTGCAAAATCACTTGCATCACACATTAGTTCAAAAGGCAGATTCCAATCAGGTGCAATTATAATTGGAGCATTTATTAGTTTATCTTTGAGAATTTTAAATGCATCTAAACACTCCTGATCGAAATTGAAATGAACATCTTTTTCTAGTAATCTTGTTAAAGGCTTAGCTATTTTAGAGAAATCTTTAATGAATCTTCTGTAAAATCCAGCATGTCCTAAAAAGCTTCTAATAGCCTTAACTGAACTAGGGGGAGGTAATTTTTCTATGGTTTCAATCTTAGCTTTATCTGCCTCCATCCCTTTACTAGAAATCTTATGTCCTAACAAAATCCCCTCTCTAACCATAAAGTGACATTTTTCCCAATTCAAGACAAGATTTGTTTCCTCGCATCTTATTAGAACTCGTTCTAAATTTTTAAGGCAAAGGTGGAAAGAATTACCGAATACCGAGAAGTCATCCATAAATACCTCCATAATGTCTTCCACAAGTTCATCAAAGATGGCTGACATGCAGCGCTGAAAAGTAGCAGGAGCATTACATAATCCAAAAGGCATTCTACGATAAGCAAACGTACCGTATGGGCATGTAAATGTTGTCTTCTCTTGATCTTCAGGAGCTATTGGGATTTGGAAGTAGCCGGAGAGTCCGTCCAAGAAGCAGTAGTACATATGCCCAGCCAATCTTTCTAACATCTGATCAATAAAGGGCAAAGGGAAGTGATCTTTTCTGGTGGTGCCGTTCAGCTTCCTATAGTCAATACAGACTCTCCAACCTGTGACTGTTTTTGTGGGAATCAGTTCATTCTTTTCGTTGGTTACCATAGTCATGCCTCCTTTCTTCGGAACTACCGGCACAGGACTTACCCAAGTGCTATCAGAAATAGGATAAATTATTCCTGCATCTAGAAGTTTAATTACCTCGGTTTTGATAACTTCTTTCATATTGGGGTTTAAACGTCTCTGAGGTTGCCACACAGTTTATACTCATCTTCCATTAAAATTTTGTGGGTGTAAAATGATGGGCTTATTCCTTTAATGTCTGACATTTTCCATGCTATGGCCTTTTTGTGCTTCCTTAGTACTCTTAGTAAATCTTCCTTCTCTTTGGCTCCTAGTTTTGAAGAGATGATTACTAATAATGTAGAATTATCCCCCAGGAATGCATATTCTAAATGCTTTGGTAATTGTTTTAGTTCTAACTTGGGCGGCTCATCAATAGAGGGTTTCATTTGTCTAGAAGATGATGCATTGGGATTCTCATCATCGGTGTCGTCGCCTTTCCCCTCACCTTGTGAAAGACACAGTTCCATCATGTCACTATGCATGATTTCCTGCAAAAATTCTTTAAAAATGTGATCAGTGGCATCAACAAAGTAACAAGAATCATCTTGTTCTCTAGAATATCTCATGGCATCATGAATTTAAAAAAAATAATTTCCTCATCTCCTACCCTTAGTGCAAGTTTACCATCACCAACATTAATGACAGCCCTTGCAGTAGCTAAAAAGGGTCGTCCCAAAATTAAAGGTACCTCTACGTCCTCATTCATGTCAAGCACAACAAAATCAACAGGAAATATAAACTTATCTACTTTTACTAGAACATCTTCAATAATTGCCCTAGGATACTTAACAGATCTGTTAGCTAACTGAATACTCATCCTAGTGAGTGTTGGTTCCCTGAGACCAAGTTGCTTAAACATTTTATAAGGCATTAGATTAATACTGGCTCTTAAATCAACTAATGTTTTCTCTATGCTCAAACTACCATTTAAACAGGGAATAGTGAAACTTCCTGGATCTTTCAATTTGGTTGGCAGCTTGTTTTGGATGATAGCTGAGCATTCTTCATTAAGTTCCACTGTTGAAATTTCCTCGAACTTCCTTTTATTTGTTACAAACTCCTTTAAAAATTTTGCATATGTTGGCATCTGTGAAATAGCTTCAACAAAAGGTAAGTTAATATGTAGTTGTTTGAAAAGTTCAAGAAATTTACCATATTGTGCGTCTAAGTGGTCTTTCTTCAACTTTGCTGAATATGGGATTGTTGGTTTAATTTCCTCATGGATCGGTGTTTTCTTTGCCTTGTCGGTTTCATGTGGTACCTCTTTCTTTGCGTCGATTAGCTCCCTTCCACTTCTCAGTGTCATTGTCTGTACTTGCTCTTTTTCCCTAAGTAAGCTTTCTGATCGTATTTCAGAAACTAACTTAGTAAGTTGCCCGATTTGATCCTTGAACTCCTATGCCAATGCCTCAAGTTTTGTTTCTATATTTTGGAAACGTGTTTCTGATGCTGCTATGAAGTTTGTTAGCACCGCTTCAAGGTTCGACTTCTTTTCCTGTGGGTAGGGCTGTTGTTGGAAGTTTTGGGAAGGTTGTTGCCTTTGATTTCTTTGATCGCCCCATGAGAAATTGGGGTGGTTCTTCCAACCTAGATTATAAGTATTACTATAAGGGTTATTATTAGATTGGAAATTGTTACCCATATAGTTCATTTACTCGCTCTCCATGCCCTGTCCGTAGGGTGGGTACTCAGGATTCGCCACGCCCTCACTTGTCTCGCACTGCATTACTGGATGTGCTTGCGAAGAACCATAGAAACTATCAAATTTTTTATGTAGCAATTCTACCTGATTTGATAGCGTGGTCACTGCATCCATGTTGAAAACTCCGGCTGCTCTGGCTGGCCTTGTCCTTGTAACTTGCCACTGATAGTTATTCAGTGACATCTCTTCTATAAACTCGTAGGCTGCTTCAGGAGTTTTGTTGTTTAGGGTTCCACCGGCAGCTGAATCGATTAGTTGTCGTGTTGAAAGGTTCACACCGTTGTAAAAGGTTTGGACCTGTAGCCACAATGGTAATCCATTGTGTGGGCACCTTCTCAACAAATCCTTGTATCTCTCCCAAGCGTCGTAAAGTGTCTCTAAATCCATCTGCACAAAAGAAGAGATATCGTTCTTAACTTGGCCGTTTTGGCTGGCGGAAAATATTTCAATAAAATTTTTCGGTCATTTCGTCCCATGTAGTGATTGATCCTCGTAGAAGAGAATGTAACCACTGTTTGGCTTTATTCCTTAGGGAAAAGGGAAATAACCGAAGACGGATGGCATCATCAGAAACGCCATTTATCTTAAAGATATCACAGAATTCTAGAAAATTCGCTAAGTGTGTGTTAGGATCGTCATCCTGCAAACCATCAAACTGAACAAACTATTGTATCATCTGTATAGTGTTAGGTTTCAGTTCAAAATTATTTGCAGCAATAGTAGGCCTAACAATACTAGACTCAATTCCTGTTAAACTAGGTTTAGCATAATCATACATAGTGCGTGAAGCATGATGTTCGGCCATCTCTGGAGGTGGCGGATTATTCTCTGTCATCTCTTCTGTAGTATTAATTTCGACTTCTTGCTCTTCTTCTATGTAGTTTAAGCTTCGTCTTATCTCTCTACGATTTCTGCGAACGGTACCTTCAATATCACTATTGTAAAGTAAGGGTCCTGACGGGTTCCTTCTAGTCATAAACTAGAGGTACCTAAAAGGAGTGAAAGAAAGAAATTAGCAAAAATAAAAATAGACTAAAAAATAAAAGTATTGCAAAAAAAAAGGCTAAAGTAATAAAAATTGAGCGTTCTTAATATTTCAGTTCCCCAACAACGGCGCCAAAAACTTGATCGCTAGTCAGAGTCTTAAAATTTATAAAAAGAATGATCGAACCTAGAAACTAACTATGACAATGATTTGAGGCAAGCACACCTATCGAATAGTAGTATAGTTAAGGCAAGACCGGAATGTCGAACCCAAAGGAACCAAAAGTACTAATACTAACTCTCTTTTTATTATTTAGCCTAAGAATAAAGGGATTTATTTATCTAATCTAAATTAATTAACTACCAAACTAAAGATGCAAAGACAAAGAGAAAAAGTTTGGGAAAATAACTTGAGAGAAACCAATTGATTAAAACGACACCCAAGGAAGAATCCACCTAGACTTCACTTGTTATCTAACTCTGAACCAGACGATTTGTTCATTTGACTTGATCCGTAAGATTCCCTAATGTATATTAAACCCTCTCTCGAAGCGAATAACGTCTAACCCTAGGTTGATTAATTGAAATCTCTTTCTAATTAAAACCCCTAGAATCACATACTTGAATTAATATCCCGGAAATATCAACACAAGAATTAAGAACACATAATTAAGAACAAGTTAAATATTTATCATATAGTTCAGCAAACGATAACAAGATTCATCTTAGGTTTTATCCCCCTCAGGCATCTGAGAGTTTAGTTCATAATAATAAAAGAAAACATCTCAAAAGAAAAGATAAAACAAAACATAAGAAATCCCTAAAACCCCCTAAAGGAATTGAAGGAGAAATCCTCCATCTTGAGTATAATTCCGGCTTCTTGAGATGGATCAAGTGGCTATCTTCGAGTGATTCTCCACAAATTTGACCTTTCTGGCTCGGCTTCTTGGCCTAGCTAACCACCCCCTTCTAGGTTATACTTAGGGTGTTTATATAGGCTTTTGAGATAGGTTTCTTTGCCCCTAAGTATTCTTTTCTGAGTGAAATTGCTCTTTTCCACGACAGGGACACGGCCATGGCACAAGTCTGTGTGAGTCGTCTTTAGGCCGTGTTCAGACTTTTAATGAGGCACGGCCATGTGGTCTTGGGCCCAGGCTGTGTCGATTTCTATTTTGGCCCAATTTGGTCCGTTTTAAGCTCGTTTCTCATTTTTTTTCATCCTCGAGTGCTTTCCTGAGTATAAAACATGAAAAGAAAGGATTAAGAGCACCTTTTTACATAAATCAAAGGATAAATCATCCAAAAGCATGCTAAATGTGGGCTTAAAATATGTTACTTTTACAGTTTATCAGTCATGCCTTTTCAAGCTGGCCATTTCTCTTCCCCAGGACAGCAATTAAGCCTTCTTAAAACACCTCAGCTGAATGTGGATTTTCACCATTAAGAGACCAGCCGAACCATCCATTCTAGAAGCCTTATTTTCATATTTTTTAATTAAAGATTAATCTAGAATGTGCTTAGGAAATTTCTAAGAAGTTTCCTAAAGAAACGTAAGGTTTAAGGAGCTGTTAAAGAGGCCATTTGGCTAGCCTTAGTTCAGCCTATAAATATGCTTTGTAATTCACATTTGAAGGCTAATGAACAATTTTATAACTTCAATAATTTGTGAGGTTGTTTCAACTCTCGTTTTTCTCCAAAGACTTGTCTGACTTATCAAATACCTTTGTGGCGTTAAACTTGTCTTTCCTGTCCCGAACTTATCACTTTGCAACCCCAAGGTATGGAGTTCGACTTATACCTAGGTTCCTATCAACTTTAATAGTGGGTCGAGGTTTACCTTACTTACTTTATCCTTCCACCGAAACCGTACCAATCTAAGTATTCACATAAGTCCCGAGTTAACACACCTCTATTGTGTTAGTTCGAACTTGAATCCTTAGCTTAAAACTTTCCTTTATCATTTTTCAAACGTCCCATACACCAACGAATCTATTCGAGCCATTCCATCTCTTTTTTAATCGTTTCTTGAAAAACAAAACTTTCACTTACTCAGTTTACGATCGAGCACATATTACGACTCGAACCTTCAACGAGCCGAGTTTCGTATCAACCGTGTGTCTCAACCGTATGGGAGGTACGACCTTAGACATGGGCGTGTGCCCAGGCCGTGTGAAGTCTGTACCTGAAGGTAGGAATTTAAATTCAACACACAGCCTAAGGACACGGGCGTGTGCCTTGGCCGTGTGACCTTAGTGAGGTGATGACATCATAAACAGAATGCCATGGTTTTTTGTACACGAGCTAAGAGACGGGCTTGTCGAGGCCGTGTGAGGGACACGGGCTAGGGACACGGTCATGTGTCTGGCCATGTGAATTAAGTCAATGTCGACCACGGGTGAAGAACATGGGCATGTCTCAGGGGCACACGGGCGTGTCCCTTGAATAACACGGGCGTGTGGCCCTAGTTTGGACAAAATTTTCTAAGAGCATAAAAGTTCTTGATTTAATTTTGAAACCTCCCAAAAGTATGTTTAGGGCCTCGTAGGCCCAGAATAAGCAGGTTATGAGTTTAAATGGAAAGTTCCTAAGCTGCAGCGAATTTTATAGCCCAATGTTTTATGTTTAAGCAAGTTAAGTTAGGTAATGTCTCGTATCCGGTTTCAGCTTCGAACACGGGTAAGGGGTGTTACATTTATTGGTATCTGAGCTATGGTTTAGTCGATTCTAGGACTAATGTAGCGTAAGTATGAGTCTAGCTATACATGCCATACGTAAGAGAAACTGTGTAATGACAGTGTGACAGCTCTTGACGTTTTAAATTGTGTTTCTATATAGTGAATAGATCTTGATCCCGACCGAACTGTAGCCGATGATGCTGCAAGTAATGCGCCGACTCCCGCGCAAGGGACCATGCCAGTAGATAATAGACCCGAGACCTTAGGTTAGAGAGAAAAGGCCCAAGAAGCCTTTCCCCACATGATGAGCAACTAGTACACTGAGTACATTTGAGCAAATCCTAATGCTCAACCGCCTCCACCCCCACCTATTCCTCAACCTGCTCCTGTAACTCCTCAAGTGGTTAAGGTAGTGAGAAGGGAAAGGCCTCCGATCGATAAGATCCGAAAACAAAGAGCCGAGGAATTTCAGGCTAGTAAGGATGATGACCCGGAGAGAGCGGAATTCTACTTGAGAATACCATCAGGGTATTCGATGAGTTGTCATGCACACCTGAAGAGTGCATAAAATGTGCGGTATCTCTCTTGAGAGATTCGGCCTATCAGTGGTGGAACACCTTTGTGTCGATGGTACCAAGGGAGAGAGTTAGCTGGGAATTCTTCCAAGAGGAATTTCGGAATAAGTATATCAGCCAAAGATTCATTGACCAGAAGAGGAAAGAGTTCTTGGAGCTAAAGCAAGGCCGACTAACAGTGACTAAATACGAACGTAAGTTCATAAGGCTTAGTATGTATGCCCAGGAGTGTGTGTCTACCGAGGCCATCATGTGCAAAAGGTTCGAGGACAGGTTAAATGAAGATATCCATTTATATGTTGGAGTCCTCAAACTAAAAGAATTTGTGGTGTTGGTAGATAGAGCTTGTAAAGCTGAAGAGTTGGCTAAAGAGAAAAGAAGAGCTGAGATTGAGTCCTGTGACTCGAGAAAAAGGCAATTGAGTAAGTCCTACCAATCCTCATCTAAGAAATTGAGGGATTTTGCTACTCGACCAACCACTTCAGTCAGGTTTTCAAACCAAAGTAAGGGCAAACAATTTTTGGGGTCTAAAGCGTAGACCACATCAGTTGCTAGTGTTAGCAATACCCGACCGAGTAGACCAGAATGCCCGCAGTATGGCAAGCGTCATTCTGGTGAGTGCCGAGCAAACGAGAAGGCTTTTTTTAGATGTGGGTCTTTAGACCATTTTACCAGAGATTGCCCAGAGGTGGACGAGAAATAGAAGTCCCAAAATACAAGACCGAGAAGTGCTACTAAAGGAAGATCGCAGAAAAACCTGGGAAATGAGATGAGTAGCAAGAATACATCTAGAGAGCAGACTACAAGATTTGAGGGTAGAGCACCAATGAGAACATATGCCATTCGTGCTCGTGAAGAGGCATCTTCCCCTGACGTAATCACGGGTACATTTTCTCTTTAAGATACTCGTGTTATAGCTTTAATTGATCCGGGATCTACCCACTCATACATATGCATGAAATTAGTCTCTAGCATGAGCATGCCTATAGAGTCTACTGAATTTGTAATAAGAGTGTCCAATCCCCTAGACAAGTATGTGTTGATTGATAGAGTATGCAAAGTGATATGGCCATGATCCGGGTCACACCAAGTTCCAACAAAGAGCCATTAGAGTTGCCACAAGGACCCATCACCCGAGTACGTGCAAAACGTTTCAAGGAGGCTGTTACGGCCTTAGTTGAGCAAAAGCGGAGCAAGTTAATGGCTGGACAAAACGAGGAGAATCGGGCTAACTTAATAAGCCCAATGCGCATGTTTTTGCAAGTTGAAATAAGCTCATATTCGGCTCGTTCAGCTTGTGTTTAGCTTGATTTAATTCATGCATTTTTATTTTTAAAAACTTTTAAATTAGCTTTAAATAAAGGTGTTTAGTTTAATTAAATAAGTTGTATTTAATAAGAGGCTTATTAATTAATCTAGTTACTAGGATGTTTTAATGAAGCATGAGTTTAAGTTAATTTAATTCTGCTTCCATAAATTAACTAGTTGCTGCATTAATTGAAGTCTTAACTTTTGGTTCATTTAATAAATTCTAATGTTTAATAAGTGTTTTAATGTGATTAATTTGTTTGTTTAATGTGTTTGAATGTAGGAAACTTTTCAGCTGAAAACCGTTACACTCAAGGGATGTTACAAAGAGTTAATGTGACTTTTCAAGTGAAAACGGTTACACACATGGGGAAGCATTATTTAACATGAAAGGGAGCTGTTATGATCATTGATGGAAGCATTACATCTCCATTAATTTTGGCAGCAGCCTATTCATCTTCCATAACCATTTGAGGCTTAAAAGATCACACAAGAGTTACAACTTCTCATTAAGTTGCTGGTGACCATTCGGCTACTAAGAAAGCATGAAACCAAGCATTCAAACTCACTGAAATCAGCACATTAGGAGCCATAAAGTTGCTATTATTTGGCTGGAGGAATTCAAGAGTTTTACCTATTGATTAAATTTTATTTCAGCCATTTAAATGCATAATAAAGCTGGATTCACATGACTCTTCAGCTAACCACATGTAAACACTTTATATACCTTGTTTTTAGCTTGTAGAAGGGACTTTTGATGCTTTATGAAATTTTCAGATTGTTAGTTATCCAATCTCTTAATTCTCCAAGGTTCAAAATTGACTTATCTTTCAACTAGTGGCGTCAATCTGAATTTGTTCTTGAACTTATCATCCTTTTGGGTGTGGCATTCAGATCAATACCGTAGGTTCCTATCTTGCTAGATAGTGGGTCTCGGTTTTAATTCAATTTAACATTTCCTTTGAAACCTATAAGATTCAGGTCCTTAATCTTATATTAAGGGTTCTTTCTTGTTTCAACCATCATTCATCTACCTAATTCTTCTTCAGCCCAAGAGGCTGCCATTTACCAAAACATAACCATTTTTCCTTTCTTTTAAACATGACAAATATTACTCCTTCGTAGACGATGGGGAAAATTTAGATACGACTCGACTCAACCCGAGGCGATTCGTACCATTTGGTATCAGAGCTAGAAAACGAGGAGCACCGACGTTCGTATTTAATCCCGAAAGTAGGTTCGTAAAAAAATATAAAAAAATTGAAAAAATTCAAAAAACATTTTGTATGTCATTTCCTTTGTATTTATTCTGTTATATTTGAAGTAAAAAAAGAAAAAAAATACGAAAAAAGTGAAGTTTTGTGATTTTGTTAGTTTCTCCATTATTCTCCTCAATTTCTGAGTTTTTTGAAACCATTACTTTTCATCTTCCTACCCCGATCATTCAAGAAGCATTTTAACCATCATTTTGTGCCATCTGTTCAATCCCAACGCTACCATTCCCCAACATTTTATTTTTTTATTTATTTTTTTATTTATTTTTTTATTTAGCTTACCTTTACCCAAAATGATTTTTCCTTTGTTTAAACCCCTTGAAGCTGACCTACAAGTTGTTAATAAGTCTAAGGCAACCTTTTAGAATTTTGAGAGGTGGATTCGAGTGGTAAAAGACTGAGTGACTTATTAGAGAAAAAGCCAAAAATTGAGTGAAACACGAGTGTGAGGGTTCAATATTTATTTTTTTTTCTTTTCCGAGTGACTAGTGAGATTTGTCGTGAGGTTTTTTTTTTAAAAAAAAAAAGACTTTCTTATGTCGAGAAGTCCAAACTGAAATATGGATGAAAGGCCCGAACGGCAACCAGTCCGCAATGTACCGGATCTTAATCTTCAAGCCCTATTGCGTGAGGTTGAGCGTCTATTCAACCGCAAGCTCGAACCCATTCAAGAGAGACTAGATCATGTTAAAGAGAGAGCCCAACGAGAGAGAAATCCTTGAGGTCCACGAAGGGAACGAGGCCGCCCAAGGTTCCAAGAAGATGACCACTTTACTAGTGAATCCGAAAGTGACCAAGGGTCTAATTTAAGTGATCAGCGGAGGGGACAACAAAACCGAGGCTGAAGGGGACGAGAACAAGTGGACGACGATTTGAAGAACATTAAGCTTTTCATACCACCCTTCCAAGGCAAGTCCGATCCGGAGGCATATTTGGAGTAGGAAAAGAAAATCGAGTTGGTGTTTGACTGCCACAACTACTCGGAGACCAAGAAAGTCAAGTTGGCAGCAATCGAATTCTCCGATTACGCCATGGTGTGGTGGGATCAACTAATAACCAATCGAAGACGTAATGGAGAAAGGTCGATTTCTACATGGCTCGAAATGAAAGCGGTGATGAGAAAGAGATTTATTCCATCTTTTTACCATTGGGAGTTATGCCAAAAGTTACAAAATCTTACACAAGGCCATCGAAGTGTAGAAGATTATTTCAAAGAAATGGAAATCACAATGATTCGTGCGAACATAGAAGAGGACCGAGAGGCAATGATGGCTAGATTCCTAGCCGGGTTAAATCGAGAAATTGCTAATGTGGTGGAGCTTCAACACTATGTCGAGGTGAACGACATGGTCCATGTTGCAATTAAAATAGAAAAAAACTCAAGAAGAAAGGCTCCATACGGACCTATTCCAACTCCGCAAACACTTCTAAGTGGGGACACGGTACGAGCAAAAGAGATTTTTCTAACCGTTTGAAGGATCAAAACGCTTCTGTTAAGTTTAACAAACCCATCGATGAATCAAGCAAAGGAAAAGAAGTTGCCAATCCAAATCATGCAAGGGACATCAAGTGCTTTAAGTGCTTGGGACATGGTCACATAGCTAGTCAATGCCCTAACCGACGTACAATGGTGTTGAGAGCCAATGGTGACATAGAGTCGGAAGATGAGAAAGATGAGGAATTCGACACCTCTGCCAGTGAAAAGGAGGAAGAATTTGAATACGCTGTTGAAGGTGAGATTCTAGTGATCAAACATAGCCTAAGTTTGCAAAGCGTGGAGAACGAACAACAACGTGAGAACATTTTCCATACACGCTGTTTTGTGCAAGGCAAAGCATGTAGTCTTATTATGGATGGCGGAAGTTGTACTAATGTTGCTAGTACATTAATGGTGGAGAAACTTGGTTTGGCCACAGCAAAACATCCTTGTCCATACAAGCTTCAGTGGCTTAACGAAGGAGGGGAGTTAAAGGTGACTAAACAAATGTTGGTTCCATTTTCCATTGGAAAATATAAAGTTGAAGTTCTTTGCGACATGGTTCCCATACATGCCGGGCACTTATTGCTAGGCCGTCCATGGCAATTCGATCGAAAGGTGATACATGACGGCTACACCAACCGATACACCTTCAAGCATTTAGGCAAAAACATCACTTTGGTGCCTTTGACACCGAGACAAGTATACGAAGATCAAGTGAAATTAAGAGACTCAATTGAAAAATTCAAAGAGAGTGAAAAGAAAGAAAAGAGTGAAAAAGTTTGTGAAAATTCGAGTGAAAAGAAATGAGGGAAACAAGAGGTAAAAATGAGAGACAAGAATAAAGATCAAGAGAAAAAAAATGAGTGATGAAAAATCGAGTGCAAAAATGAGTGTGTATGCAAAAGAGAGTGACATTCGAAAATCTTTCATGTTGAGGCAGCCCCTACTTTACTCATGTACAAGGAATCTTATTTGAATATTAATGAGTTAGATGTTGCTTTACCTTCTTCTATTGTTTCTCTCTTGCAGGAATTTGAAGATGTATTTCCCGACGAAATTCCAAGTGGCTTACCACCTATTTGGGGAATAGAACATTAAATCGACTTCATTCTCGGTGCATCCATATCAAACCGACCAGCCTATCGTAGCAATCCCGAAGAGACCAAAGAGTTGCAAAAACAAGTGAATGAACTTCTTGAGAAGGGATTCATCTGCGAGAGCCTTAGTCCGTGCGCCATTCTAGTTTTGTTAGTGTCAAAAAAGGATGGGACTTGGAGAATATGTGTTGATTGTCGTGCTGTAAACAAAATCACGATAAAATATCATCATCCAATACTACGTCTTGATGATATGCTCGATGAACTAAGTGGTGCTCAATTGTTTTCCAAAATCGATCTCAAAAGCGGTTACTATCAGATTCGGATGTTTGAGGGAGATGAGTGGAAAACAGAGTTTAAAACTAAACACAGTTTGTACGAGTGGTTGGTAATGCCATTCGGTCTCACTAACGCTCCTAGTACCTTTATGCATTTAATGAACCATGTTCTTCATGCTTATATTGGTAAATTCTGTATGGTGTACTTTGATGACATTCTTGTTTATAGTAGATCTTTAGATGATCATTTGAAGCATTTACGAGCTATTCTTGATGCATTGCGTAAGGAAACATTATATGCTAATCTTAAGAAGTGCACATTTTGTTCTAACAAAGTCATTTTCTTAGGATTTGTTGTTAGCTCTCAAGGACTTGAAGTAGATCAAGAAAAGGTGAAAGCTATTCGAGAATGGCCTAGACCGACCAGCATAAGTCAACTACGAAGTTTCCATGGCTTGGCGAGTTTCTACCGATGCTTTGTTCCAAATTTCAGCACATTGGTCGCACCTCTCACGAGTGTGATTAAAAAGAATACTGCTTTCTTTTGGAGCGAGGAGCAAGAGAAATCTTTTATTTCACTTAAAGATCATTTAACTAATGCCCCATTACTTGTATTACCTGATTTTTACAAAACATTTGAAATTGGATGTGATGCCTCAGGTATTGGGATTGGTGCTGTGTTGACTCAAAAAGGAAAGCCCGTGGTGTATTTTAGTGAAAAGCTAAGTGGTGCACCATTGAATTACCCAACATACGATAAGGAAATGTACGCTTTGATCCGGGCATTGGAAACATGGCAACACTATTTGTGGCTGAAGGAATTTGTCATCCATTCGGACCATGAATCGCTCAAACACATCAAAGGACAACACAAGCTTAACAAAAGGCACACAAAATGGGCAGAATTTCTTGAATCCTTTCCTTATGTTATTCGATATAAAAAGGGTAAGGAAAATATTGTGGCTGGTGCACTATCTCGTCGATATACTTTATTAAATCATTTGGATTCAAAATTGCTTGGTTTTGCATTTTTGAAAGATTTGTATATTTATGATGCTGATTTTGGAGATGTGTATAAATTGTGTGAACATGTTGCTGTTGATAAGTTTTTTAGGTTTGATGGCTTCCTTTTTCGAGAAGGTAAGCTTTGTATTCCGCAAAGTTCCGTGCGAGAGTTACTTGTACTCGAGGCACATGGTGGTGGACTTATGGGCCATTTTGGCATTGCAAAGACTTTGGCCGTTCTGCAAGAACATTTCTTTTGGCCACGAATGAAACGAGATGTCGAGAATATTTGTTCGCGATGTGTGGCTTGTAAAAAGGCAAAATCAAAGGTTAACTCACATGGGGTTTACACGCCTTTGCCTATTCTTGAAGGGCCTTGGGTTGATCTATCTATGGATTTTATCTTAGGATTACCGGGAACTCAAACCGGAAAAGACTCCATTTTTGTAGTCGTAGACCGATTTTCAAAAATGTCGCATTTTATTGCTTGTTCAAAAACTGATGATGCTGTTAATATTGCTAACATTTTCGTTAAAGAAATTGTTAGGTTGCATGGAATTTCGAAGACAATAGTATCTGACCATGATGCGAAGTTTCTTAGTCATTTTTGGAGGACACTTTAGAGTAAGCTAGGCACGAAGCTCTTATTCTCTACGACATGTCATCCCCAAACGGATGGACAAACTGAAGTGGTGAATTGCATCCTATCCACACTACTACGAGCCATAATCCGCAAAAATCTCAAGTCGTGGGAGGAGTGTCTACCTCACATAGAGTTTGCTTATAACCGAACTATTCACTCTGCTACTAAATTCTCTCCATTCGAAATAGTTTACGGTTTTAATCCTTTATCTCCTCTAGACTTAATCTCATTACCTAACGATCAAATTGTTAATGTAGATGCCAAGAGGAAAGCGGACTATGTGAAACAATTACATCAAAAGGTTAAAACTAATATCGAGGCTCAAACGAAGCAATATGTGCGTAAGGCCAACAAAGGGTGAAAGCAAGTCATATTTGAACCCAAGGATTGGGTGTGGGTTCACATGAGGAAGGAACGATTTCCAGCTCAAAGAAGGTCCAAATTATTACCGCGTGGTGATGGTCCATTCCAAGTATTGGAGTGGATCAACGACAATTCCTATCGACTAGACCTTTCGGGTGAGTTTAATATAAGTGCAACTTTTAATGTGTCTGATCTATCTCTCTTTGATGCAGATTTCGATTTGAGGACAAATCACTTTGAAAAGGGGGAGGATGATACGGCCATGATTCGGGTCACACCAAGTTCCAACAAAGAGCCATTAGAGTTGCCACAAGGACCCATCACCCGAGCACGTGCAAAATGTTTCAAGGAGGCTATTACGGCCTTAGTTGAGCAAAACTGGAGCAAGTTAATGGCTGGACAAAACGAGGAGAATCGGGCTAACTTAATAAGCCCAATGCGCATGTTTTTGCAAGTTGAAATAAGCTCATATTCGGCTCATTCAGCTTGTGTTTAGCTTGATTTAATTCATGCATTTTATTTTTAAAAACTTTTAAATTAGCTTTAAGTAAAGGTGTTTAGTTTAATTAAATAAGTTGTATTTAATAAGAGGCTTATTAATTAATCTAGTTACTAGGATGTTTTAATGAAGCATGAGTTTAAGTTAATTTAATTCTGCTTCCATAAATTAACTAGTTGTTGCATTAATTGAAGTCTTAACTTTTAGTTCATTTAATAAAGTCTAGTGTTTAATAAGTGTTTTAATGTGATTAATTTGTTTGTTTAATGTGTTTGAATGTAGGAAACTTTTCAGCTGAAAACCGTTACACTCAAGGGATGTTACAAAGAGTTAATGTGACTTTTCAAGTGAAAACGGTTACACACATGGGGAAGCATTATTTAACATTAAAGGGAGCCGTTATGATCATTGATGGAAGCATTACATCTCCATTAATTTCGGCAGCAACCTATTCATCTTCCATAACCATTTGAGGCTTAAAAGATCACACAAGAGTTACAACTTCCCATTAAGTTGCTGGTGACCATTCGGCTACTAAGAAAGTATGAAACCAAGCATTCAAACTCATTGAAATCAGCTCATTAGGAGCCATAAAGTTGCTGTTATTTGGCTGGAGGAATTCAAGAGTTTTACCTATTGATTAGATTTTATTTCAGCCATTTAAATGCATAATAAAGCTGGATTCATATGACTCTTTAGCTAACCACATGTAAACACTATATATACCTTGTTTTTAGCTTGTAGAAGGGACTTTTGATGCTTTATGAAATTTTCAGATTGTGAGTTATCTAATCTCTTAATTCTCCAAGGTTCAAATTGACTTATCTTTCAACTAGTGGCATCAATCTGAATTTGTTCTTGAACTTATCATCCTTTTTGGTGTGACGTTCAAATCAATACCGTAGGTTCCTATCTTGTTAGATAGTGGGTCTCGATTTTAATTCAATTTAACCTTTCCTTTCAAACCTATAAGATTTGGGTCCTTAATCTTATATTAAGGGTTCTTTCTTGTTTCAACCATCAAACTATTCATCTACCTAATTCTTCTTCAACCCAAGAGGCTGCCATTTACCAAAACATAACCATTTTTCCTTTCTTTTAAACACGAAAAATATTACTCCTTCATAGACGATCGAGAAAATTTAAATATGACTCGATTCAACCCGAGGCAGTTCATATCACAAAGGTTGCCCTTTGATGATTAGGGGTCATTGCTTTCTGGTTGATCTTATGTTATTTCTATTTGATGATTTTGATGTCATCCTTGGGATGGATTGGTTAGTTACTCATGATGTAATTGTGAATTGTGGAAAGAAGTTTATTGAGTTGAAATGTGAAAATGAGGATCTTATTCGTGTTGAATCAGACGAGCAAGATAGATCACTAGTAGTGATATCATCCTTGTTGACTCAAAAGTATTTAAAAAAGGGATACGAAGCTTACCGCGCCTTTGTAATAAATACTAAAGAGACTGAGTTGAAAATTGAGTCGGTACCCATAGTATGCGAGTATTCAGATGTTTTTCCAGAAGAATTGTCAGGGTTACCTCTATTTAGAGAGGTTCGATGAGATTATGCATAGATTATCGGCAACTTAACAAGGTAACTGTGAAAAACAAGTACCCATTGCCGAGAATCAATGATTTGTTTGATCAATTAAAGGGAGCCACGTGATAATATCCAACCCAGGGCACAAACGTTTGACAATTTGATGAGCTCGAATCAAATGAATCAAGTGTCATGGAGCTGTTGTGCACTTTGGTGCACGTCCAAATCAGCTCATTTGAGGTCGTTTCAGCTCATTGAGCTGGATTAATTAAATTGCTTAATTTTAAAAAAATTGAACTTCTAATTTAATTTTCAGCTTTGCATTTAGTTTGCATTTTAAATATTTGCATTTAAGCATCTTAGTTTAATAAAAGAGTTACTGGTCATCATTTCAACTCATTTTAGTTTAATTAATTGAGTTTCTTTTAATGAATTTAATTTAATAGTTGCTTCTTTAATTAATCTAGTTACTAGGTTAATTTATTGATGCATGAGTTCATTTAATAATGCTTTTCTTAATTAAACTAGTTGCTAAAATAAATGATGCATAAGTGTTAGTTCATTTATTTAAGTTAGTTGTTAATTTGTTTTAAGTTTAAAAATTGAATAAATGTGTCGGTTACATGTGTTAATTGCAGGTGACTTTTCAGCACACATCTATTACATTTAAAGGTTGTTATGCATTCAATAAGATCGCTTTTCAAGTGACTTCGGTTACAAAAGAGGGGGGCTGCTACAAAGAGGCTTTATACATCATTAAGAAGTTGTTTTATCAATTAAAGGAGAGCATTATTCTTCTTTAAATTCGGCAGTATCTTTGTTTCATCTTCCATATCTGTTTGTTTCATGAGTAATCACTACATGCATTCAATTTTCCATCAAAGAAGCTGGTGTCTTTTCGGTTGGTCATGGAGACTTCAAAAGACTTTGAAAGCAACTTAATTGAAGAAGTAAATCACATTGAAGGTTGGAGTTACTTGGGTTAGAATTTCAAAAGTTGTGACTTTTCATTTGAGCTCATTATTAGCTTCATTAAAAGTGACCATTCAACTAGCTTCTTTGACACTATAAATACATGTAATCAACCTATTGATAGGAACTTTTGAATCTTTATCAAAATTTATGAACTGTTCAAAGAGTGAGATCACTCCTTTCTAAATTCGTACAAGTTTCGGTTTGATTTATCAAGCTTGCTTGTGGCGTCAATCGTTCTCTTCATTTGAACTTATCACCAAATCAGTGTGGCGTTCGTCCATCTTTTTATACCTTCGGTTCTTACTTTGTTAAGTAACGGGTCGAGGTCCATTTTCGAATTTCATCTTTCCACCTTAAACCAAATAGAAACTGGAGTGACACTTTTAGTGTTGAATCGTTTCTAAGTTTAAGTTCACTTTCCCCATTTCCATTTTATTATCCTACAATCTTTATCTACCTTTAATATCTCCTACTAAATCGAACCATTTCAATACCCATCTTCTTTGTTTTATCTTAGTCGAACCTATCCATTTCCTTCTCCAACTTATTTTCCTCATTATTCAACCTCCATTCCTAACTTAAACCATCTCCAAAAGAAATATTTTCAAAAGCTTCCGCAAACTCAGCCTCAATCCGACTATTTTCTCTGAAGACTTAACTACTCCTCGTAGATGATCGGGCATCTCACATACGACTCGACTCACCCCGAGGCGGATTGTATCACCACGGTATTTTCCAAGATAGACTTAAGGTCTAGGTACTATAAGTTGAGAGTCAAGGGCTCAGACATGCCGAAAACTGCATTTTGGACGAGGTATGGCCACTATGAATTTTTAGTCATGCCTTTTGGCTTAACAAATGCCCCTGCCGTTTTCATGGACTTGATGAATCACATTTTTCGACCATACCTAGATAAATTTGTTGTGGTCTCCATCGATGATATACTGATCTAATCTTGAGATGAGAACGAACATGCCGAGCATTTGAGAAAGGTTTTGCAAATTTTGAAAGATAGACAATTTGTAACATCCTAGGAATTGGGGTTCTGCTTTCTTATGGTATCTGTGTGTTTGGCTCGCTCTGTTTACTTTTTGGATGTGTTTGGGGGTCTAGGGAAGGCTTGGGTTTAAGCTAGAGCCTTAAGTAAATTTTAGTTTTAGGGCTTAAGAGGGGAAGAGCTTGTTGAGGTAGGCCTTATATATATTTGTGTGTGTTTGATGACACAAAAAGGAATGTGGAAGAGTGGTAAGTGACGCCTTAGGAAGCAAGGGGGATGACGCCACAGGAGAGTAGTGAGGGTGGAGGTTCGAGTCACGTATGTCACATTTTGGAGTTTCTTTTTGGCGTCAGGATGGAGAGGTGGTAGATTTCGGCTTGGACTCTGCATGTTAGTTGTGGAGTGGGTCAACAGGTTTGAATTGGAAGGAGGAGAGGTGTTGGAGGAGTAAGAATCGGTCAACACATTTGAAATGAGGAGTGGAGAGTGAAAGGTGGAGAGAATTGTGGGATGTGGTGAGAGGGAGAGTGTGACCGAATTTGGGAGGTGTGGGGGGTGTGTGGATGGTTTAGCTTGGGTAGGTAAGGGCCGAACTTTCCTTTGGGGGTTTTAGCAAATCATTCCTTGTTTGTGCATATTCGGTCATCTAGAGTGTAGTGTCGAAATTGTTCTCAAATAGGTGCTTGTGATTGTTCTTTTTCATTTTCTTCCAATTTCGTTCTCATTGACTTGTGAGCATTGCAAAATTCTTGAGTGTTTCTCCTCCTTTTCCCATTGTTTCCTTCTTGTGTTAGTTAAGCCTATTCCGAATTTCCTACTTTCATTTCTTTCTCTTGTGGCCTCAATCTACAACTTGGTTTATTCATATCTTTTCCATATTTCTTCTTTGCCTGAGACTATTCGTTCATCTTCTACAAGTTGTAATCATCACCATAGCCGAACCCCTTTGATACCTGTTTTAAACCGACTTCTGTCCTGTGAGTTCATCTTAGCCGAATCTCTGATTGCTATTCTCTTCTTTTCTTCTCCTTGAGGTTTCTTTCTTGAGCCGAACCTTCTTGGCTTTTGGTGGCTTGTGCCGAATCTTTGGACACCATTCGGCTTCTCCTGATCCAAGCTATGATACTCTCTTTTTCTATTTCTTTTGATCTCCCCTACTTTTCTTTAGAAACCGACCGCTCACTCTTCCATTAACTGAAGGGGGTTCTCTTTCGTAATGGTCTATCTCACCTTTTAGTAATCTATTTCTTTCATCTCTAATTGCTAGTGGCCGAATATCAGTAAGAGAGGTGCTAAGGTTTCTTTGGTTGCCGAAGGTTCTTCTCTAAGCAGTCTTGTTGGTTCGTGTTAGTAACAAAGGTAAGGAATACCCTCTGACTTTATTCGATTGGTTTTCTCTCGGCTGTTTGCTGCCATAGTTTGATATTGTTATTAGATAACTGTCGTTTCCGTTATAGTAAGGTATTGATCAAGATTCTTTCATGGATGCGAGTGCCAATCAAGCTAAGGAGGCGAGTGGAACCGTAATCTCAGTTCCTCGGTTTAAACAGCGTGCGGTGTCGGCGGTTCAGGATTTTTTGCCAGGTTGTGGTAGAGAGCCGACTTCGGCTTGGGATAGGCAGATCGTTGTTATCCCTGCGAGTGAGGGTGTCAATGATATTAAGAGCTTAGTTCTTTGCGTATACAGGTGTGTAATTCCCACACCTTCTCTTGTGTGTTATAAAAAGTATATGTGTTGTTTGAAAGCCAAAAACTCGGTAATGGCTATTGAGTTACCCTTGGAGGGTAAAATCGAAATACCATGTTAGTTATTCTCTGATTATGCCTTATGACTATTTTCGTTAGCATGAATATACATGTGCTTTAAATATTCTATGTATGCTGATATATGATGCATTCACTTCACTATGACTGCATGTGCATGGGATTTGGGAAATGATAATGATGTAAAGAGGCAGTGTATATAGGTGACTTTGTCACACTATTCCAATGGCTCGGTGCCATATATGTATATTGGTGACTTGATCACATTGATTCGGTGGCTAGGCCACATCATATCGGCTTTGAGCAGCATGACTGCCAGCATGACAGCCAAAGAGGAGTGTAGCGGATAGAGGGTGATTGTAGAAATCCCCACAAGTGTACTGAGGTTGGATATATGGAGTGGAGTGTAGTGGATAAAACACTAGGATGGGTTGGGTTTATTATATTGATTATCTGATATGCTATCGTGCTTGGGCTTTGGCCGATTGAGTAATGGGGGCTTAGGCCCAGTTATGGTTATGTGAGGTAATTACACACTGAGTCCTCATGACTCACCCCTTCTGCTTAAACTTTTGCAGGTGATACTTAGTTCAGTGGATTTGGGCCGGAATAGACTTCGAGGTGGCCATGCACGGTTTTTATTAAATTAAACTTTACCTCCCTTTGAATTTTCTTTAATTTGGGGATTTTGTTTGTAATAAGGCCACTAATATTTTGGTTCATCTTTAATTTAAATTTTAAACGCTTTAATTTATGATTTAATTGGTAAGACGATTCTTAATAAAATGCAAAAAAGGCAAGTTTTTCAACAACTCAACCACCGAATTTACAAACGATACTAAACAAACAAACTCAAGTTAACTTAACGCAACATCACGTGTTTTCAAACGTCACCTAAAAGCGGGATTGGGCTAATTACAACTTTTGCAAAAATGAACATTGAGTTTTCAGATGAACTACCAAAATTGAAGTCTTCAAAAGAGTTCCTAAAATTTTCAGACAAATACGAAGTTTCTTAAAAATCTTCTCATGTGACATACCGAATCTGGTCGTGGTGTTTGGGCCAAGTTTGGGGTGTTACACAATTGTATGCCAATTTTAGTAAAAGTGAATTTTGGCTTAAGGAAGTAGGATTTTTGGGGCACATTGTCTCAGGATGTAACAGTCCGAATTTGACCCTAATCGGAGCGGTGGTTTCGAGACCACGAATTCGAGTCCAAAAAACTTTTAAAAATTATTTTCGGTGTTTATTATATGTGAATTATTATGTGTGAAAGTTTCGTATGAAAATTTGATTGTTTGTGTGTTTAGTTTAACAAAAGGACTTAATCGCGTAAAGTGCAAAAATTACAAACTATAGTGAAAGGTGCTAATGTGATGTGGCTTTTTAATATGAAGTATTAAAAGGGCAATTAGCCCATTTTTCAAGCTAGTGGACGGCTTAAGACTAAAATGCCCTTATTATATATGTTAGTTTTATTTTAATTGAAAGGTTATATTAGTAATTAAGTAAATAACATATTATATGTTGTGATAAAACAAAAGAAATGGCCATTATCATCTTTTATTCTCTTGGCCGAATATTGGAGAAAGAAGAAGAGCTTTGTTTCTTTTTATTTTCGGCACATATAAGCTTAAATTCAAGGTTAGTTTGATTTTGGTTCTTGATAATTTTTACGTTTTTGAGATCGTTGCTTAGAAATCTTCAAGACCCATGCTTTAATTTTTGAATTTGATGAATATTTTAAGTTGAGCTATTGTTGATAATTAGTTGTTTATGTTATTTAAGGATGAATTATGAAATATATGTGTTAGATTAACATGTTTTGTCTTTGGATTTTTGATGAATTTGAATATTTTGGGCTAAATTGTAAAAATAAATCTTTGAGGGATTAAAATGCAAAATAAATGAAATGTAGGGACTTATATAATCATGAGGAAGATTTGGCCCTAAAGGATTGAATTCAAATTATGTGTATTTTGTGTTTTGTGCAATAGGGACTAAATTGTAAAAGTTGTAAATGTCAGGGGTAAAATGGTAATTTGCCTATTTATGTGTTTTGGGACTAAATTGAGATGAAATGTGTTTGAATGAGCTTATTTTAAATATGTTTAGATCAAGAACAAAGAAAATCAGATTTGGATCGGGGAAAAGCGAAAGTTCACGAATAGCCGATCTTCGTCGTCCGTCGATAGCCGAGGTAAGTCTTTAAGCAAGTTAATACTGTAAATATTGTTTGTAACTTAGTTATATGCTGAATTTTGAATTATTGGATTGAAATGAAGACATAGCCGAATGTGACATATTAATTTAACAATGAAAGGTAGTTAAATTAAATTGAATTCATGAGATGAAAGTGATATGAATTATGTGTTATATATGTGATTTTGGTAAAATGTAATGTGTACGAGATGGTTGAATAATATCAATTCGGGCTTATTGCCTAGCAGGCCTTGTGCTGGTGAATTATATTGGGCTTATTGCCTAGCAGGCCTTGTGCCGATGAATTGTATCGGGCTTAATGCCTAGCAGGCTAAATGTCGGTGTTTAAATTTCAGACCTCGAGTCTAGCAGGCCTAGTGCCGGTGTGTGATTCAGGCTGACGCTTAGCAGGTTCTAAACCGGTGATGAAATTTCTAATTGCAAGACATAAACTTTTCTAGTTAAGTAATCATCGAGGAAGTAAGTCGATATTACAAGTTATGTATGTATGTTCGGCCATACAGGTAAGTGCCTACAAGTTATTAAATTGATCTTCTATATTAGATCAATAAGGTAAATATTCATGTGTTAAATTGTCGAACGAAAATGATACTAATTGAGCTTGTATATTCGGCTTTATACTTATGTTTATGTGATCATGTTGGGATTACTTTGATGCCATGTATTCGAATGAATGAAATGTCAAATGAATTTATAGATATGTGATTATGTTCTCTTGTATATGAAATTACTAAGTGTCAGTATATACTTACTTGTGTATATGTGATCCTATTGAATTAAATGTATCGAAAGTATTAGTAGTTGGAGAAGTGCTATTAATTTATATTTGAATTACATGATGAGTTAATAAATTGAAGATTAAAGATAAAATAATTTCAATGATTGAGTTAAATGAGGTATTTGTTTTCGGCATTAGTAAACTAATAAGTGTTAAACATTAAATTTTATGGTACGATGTATGTTATTGAAAATGATTGAATGAACATTTGATTTAATACATTTGCTTAAGACTTACTAAGCTAGTAAGCTTACTGTGTGTGTGTTCATCGTTCTGTATTGTAACATCCTGAATTTTTGGGCCTATGCTTTTAATGGGTGGATATGTTTAATGTGTTAATTTAAGTGTTAGTGGTCCAAATTGGGCTCAGGCTTAGGTAGAGGCCTTGATTAAAATTATCTGTTTGGGCATTATAGGGTTTAAAAGGTAGTATCTATGTTTAAAATACCAAAGTGGGCTTGTGGCCCAATCTTAGGAGGTGACGCCACACAAGGGAGTAAGGGGCCCAAATTTAAGTTTCATGGAGCCCAGTTCTTTTAATTAAGTTAGCTAATTTTCGGCATTTGGGTTAGGTGGAGTGGATGGCAACAAGGCTAAAAAATAGGAGGATTTATATGAATATATTACAGTTGATAATATGGAAGATAAAAGGAGAAAAGATAGGAGCTATCTGCAAGGCTAGGTGTTGGTCGAAATTCCATCACCTAGAGGAGTAAAGAAATCAGTTTCTTTATGGCAAAGGGGTGCCAAATTTTCCCTTTTTATTTGCTTAATTTTTAGTTATCAGGAAGGGCACTTTCAGTTTTTGATAGGTAAGTGCTGAAATTTCTATAAATAGGGGGTAACTCAGCAATTCCAGCATTTAAACCCTACTCTTTTCTTCATTCTTTGTGCCGAAATTCTCAGTCTTCTTTTGCAATTTCTTTTCCTTTGATTTCTTCAAAAGCCAAAACCTCCCAATCTTCTCAACATCTTTTCTGTCAAAAGCCAAAACCTTATCATCTCCCTATTCTTCTATCGATTCCTTCAACTAAAAGCCGAAACTACTTAGATTTCTTCTTATTATCCTCTCTTCTTGATCTTCTCAAAAAGCCGAAATCTAAGGGGTAGTCGAATTCTTTGTGTTAAGGTGAGTGCCGATTTCCCTATCTCTTCACTTTCTCTTTTGGGTTTTGGAAGACAAAGCCGAAAAGCTAATGGTTTAATGGTTCTATGTATTCTCTTGTTCGGCGACATTCGGGAATTGAAGTAGATCTCTTAGATCTAAAAGCCGAAAACACTAGTCCCTGAATCTCATATCACTTTTTGGGATTTCAAGGTAAGGATTTCAATTCTCCTTAAGATGATCAACCGTTTTCTTGTCGTTAGTCGTGCCTTAACCTAATGTTTCGTTACTCGCCTCTGAACAGCACATAGGGCAGATAGCAGCTGTGTTGACTTAGAGAGTCTCGTCCTAACAGTAATCAGGTGTGTAGATCTCTAACACACTCTTTAACTGTAATTTATGTGTTATGGCTAAAAAGCCGGAAAGTGGCTGTATTGACAGTCGAATAAAACCCTGAAAGGGTTAGGCAATGGATGCCAGGTACGTAATCATAGAAATCTCTATGTGTATCGATGTATGCGATAAACTGAAATCTCTTAGGTAATACATTGTTTGATTTTGCTTGTATGTATGCATGGGATGGGATTGATATGATGAAGGGGAAGAAGGTCGCATAGCGATCGGTGGCTTTGCCACATAGGTCACATAGTGAACGGTCTTTATGACTGGCGGCTCAGCTGTCGAAATGCTACGATGTATTATTAAGGTCGCATGGTGATCGGTGGCTTTGCCACATAGGTCACACAATGATCGGTCTTTAAGACAGGCAGCACAGCTGTCGATATGGTGTGTAGCGGTTGGCGGGTTGATTGTAGAAATCCTCAAGGTGTGATGGTTGGTACGGGTTGGTGTGTAGAGGATGGATTTCTAGGCTGGGATGGGCCATGATGCATATATAGTTACCCTTGTATACGGGCCAAGGCCATAATGTGTTTGTGGGCCAAGCCTTTGATGTGTTTTCGGGATTTACACACTGAGTCTTGGTGACTCACCCGATTATTTTTCCCTAACTTTGCAGATGAGCAGTAGATCGTGGACATGGGAGCAAAGGCGGACTCGAGGGGCCATCAGGTTTTTATTTTTATAGATTATTTCGGCTTTTCTTTAAGTTTTAATTTTTGGAATATTTATGTAGTAAGGCCCCATAGTTTATATTTCATTGCTTAATTTTTAATATTTGCAACTTATGAAATTTTGTCAAAATGTTTAGTTATTCAAAATAATAATAATACAAGTATTTTTTCAAAAGGTCACCTATTATTCAAATATTGTCTAATTAACTTACGATTTTTGAAACCAACGAAGCAAAAGTTTTCAATGTACAACCCGTAGCATACCAGATCCGGTTTAAACTTATGGGCCGAGTTTGGGGTGTTACAATTTGGTATCAGGCTGTGAGATGGGCCTAGTAAAGTTTTGTAAAGTTGATATGAATTTGAAAAAAAAAATTCTGGAAGAAGATATGGCCTTCAAGTCTACCGGCACCCCATCCACGCAGGTAAGTATTCTAACTCTTGATGTGATATGCATATTGGGCTTGATGGACTTGATGGACGTAGACTAGCATGTTAGGCATTGATGGACTTCAGGCTTAATCTAAACAACTCTAAAAATTCATAAGACTTAATCTATCTAAACAAACCCGTAAACGAGTCGCTGGGTTAGGGTGTGGCAACAGGCATACGCATGTCTAGGATTGGACTCAGGGAGAGCTTGGTATTTAAGCAGTCCTAGTGACTCACCTCCTCTTCGTTGGAATCCTACCTGGTGCGTAGTGACTGTTCACCTTAGCCACGAGGATTTGTTGACGGACCAAAATCTATAATTAAAACCCGAAAGGGACCAGCCACCCTATTTCGCAATCAAAATACCCCCAAGTTTTGTAAAATTCCCGAAATACACTTGATTTGTGAAAATTTCCCAAAATACCCCAGAATTGTAGAATTACCAAAATTTGTGAAAATTACCGAAACACTCTGGTTGGAAAAATTTCCAAAATGCCCGTGGTTTGTGAAAATTTCTAAAACAACCGTGATTTTATAAAATACCCATGAGTTGCAAATTTACCCGAAAACCCTTAGATTTACAAAAGTAACCCGGTTTGCAAAATTAAATTTCCAAAGTACCCTTGCTTTATAAAAAAACAAACAACAACAACATTAAAATATCTCTATTTCGGAAAAAAAAATGTGTACCAAAGTACCTCTAATTCAAAGAAAATTACCAAGATACTTTATTTGGAAAAAAAATACCCTGTAGGACAAAACTACGGAAATACCCTTGGGTAGAGAAATGATGAAAATACCCTTATGTGATGAGTGTGAGTGCATGGATGATATATGTATGTTGATGTGTGATGGTTGAATGTATGTGGTTTCTAGAATTAGGAGATAAACTTGACACTGAAACTGTAGATAGGTCCGAATTCGAAAGAACTACTCTTAAACTATTGTCCATAAGATTGTTCGTGGTTAATCAGTGAAAGAAATTAATAATTCATAAAATTTCTAATTCAAATAATACGAGAATCAACGATGAGCGCTAGAAGAGGAAGAAGAGGCCGCGGCCGAGGCCGTGGAAGTGTTAGGATTGATGTTCTGACTCAGCTAGTTAGGGAGGTACTGAAGGTGGTTAAAGAAATCGGTGAAACACTTCGGGTTGGGTGAGTGGACTGTAAGAAAAAAAGAGATCGTAGTTTTCTAGGGTTGCAGTCTCGTTCTGTGAAGCATGTTAAGCTACGTCCAAACTTTCGAGTTTGCGAAGAAGGCGTCATCCGGGTGAATGTTGGAGGAAGTCAGGAACATGTTTAAGATGCGAGTCTGAGGAGCATAAGGCTTGGGATTGTTCAATCACCATTAAGTCGGGTATGTTTTGTGTGGATGCTATATTTTTGGGTATAGAAACTGTATGCGTGCAATGTTTATATATTATTAAATTAAAGTGCACAGCGAAAGCATAGTGGTGAGACTTGGGTAGTACGATTAGTAGTTAGTTGGAAATTTTGAGGACGAAATTTCTTTAAGGGGGTAGAACTGTAACATCCTGAATTTTTGGGCCTATGCGTTTAATGGGTGGATATGTTTAATGTGTTAATTTAAGTGTTAGGGGTCCAAATTGGGCTCAGGCTTAGGTAGAGGCCTTGATTAATATTATTTGTTTGGACATTATAGGGTTTAAAAGGTAGTATCTATGTTTAAAATACCAAAGTGGGCTTGTGGCCCAATCTTAGGAGGTGACGCCACACAAGGGAGTAAGGGGCCCAAATTTAAGTTTCATGGAGCCCAATATTTTTAATTTAAGTTAGCTAATTTTCGGCATTTGGGTTAGGTGGAGTGGATGGCAACAAGGCTCAAAAATAGGAGGATTTATATGAATAGGATAATGTAGATATTATAGTTGATAATATGGAAGATAAAAGGAGAAAAGATAGGAGCTATCTGCAAGGCTAGGTGTTGGTCGAAATTCCATCACCTAGAGGAGTAAAGAAATCAGTTTCTTTATGGCAAAGGGGTGCCAAATTTTCCCTTTTTATTTGTTTAATTTTTAGTTATCAGGAAGGGCACTTTCGATTTTTGATAGGTAAGTGCCGAAATTTCTATAAATAGGGGGTAGCTCATCAATTCCGGCATTTAAACCCTACTCTTTTCTTCATTCTTTGTGCCGAAATTCTCAGTCTTCCTTTGCAATTTCTTTTCCTTTGATTTCTTCAAAAGCCGAAACCTCCCAATCTTCTCAACATCTTTTCTTTCAAAAGCCAAAACCTTCTCATCTCCCTATTCTTCTACCGATTCCTTCAACTAAAAGCCGAAACTACTTAGATTTCTTCTTATTATCCTCTCCTCTTGATCTTCTCAAAAAGCCGGAATCTCTAAGGGGTAGTCGAATTCTTTGTGTTAAGGTGAGTGCCAGTTTCCCTATCTCTTCACTTTCTCTTTCGGGTTTTGGAAGACAAAGCCGAAAAGCTAATGGTTTAATGGTTCTATGTATTCTCTTGTTCGGCGACATTCAGGAATTGAAGTAGATCTCTTAGATCTAAAAGCCGAAAACACTAGTCCCTGAATCTCATATCACTTTTCAGGATTTCAAGGTAAGGATTTCAATTCTCCTTAAGATGATCAACTGTTTTCTTGTCGTTAGTCGTGCCTTAACCTGATGTTTCATTACCCGCCTCTGAACAACACATAGGGCAGATAGCAGCTGTGTTGACTCCGGATAGCGTTGACTTAGAGAGTCTCGTTCTAACGGTAATCAGGTGTGTAGATCTCTAACACACTCTTTAACTGTATTTTATGTGTTATGGCTAAAAAGCCAAAAAGTGGCTGTATTGACAGTCGAATAAAACCCTGAAAGGGTTAGGCAATGGACGCCAGGTACGTAATCATAGAAATCTCTATGTGTATCGATGTATGCGATAAACTGAAATCTCTTAGGTAATACATTGTTTGATTTTACATGTATGTATGCATGGGATGGGATTGATATGATGAAGGGGAAGAAGGTCGCATAGCGATCGGTGGCTTTGCCACATAGGTCCAAAAGTGATTGGTCTTTATGACTGGCAGCTCAGCTGTCGAAATGCTACGATGTATTATTAAGGTCGCATGGTGATCAGTGGCTTTGCCACATAGGTCACACAGTGATCGGTCTTTAAGACAGGCAGCACAGCTGTCGATATGGTGTGTAGCGGTTGGCGGGTTGATTGTAGAAATCCCCAAGGTGTGATGGTTGGTACGGGTTTGATACGATCCGCCTCGAGGTGAGTCGAGTCGTATGTGAGATGCCCGATCATCTACGAGAAGGTTTCGTTCGGTTTGATTAAAAGGATGTTTTTAAGTAAATAATGGTGGAAGCTATGAAGAAGGGTTCAAAGATGGGTTTATGGAAATGAATAATATATAGGTTCGGTTATTGAAAATAAGAAGGGATGGTATATGGAATGGGAATAAAATGGATTTTAGGCTCAAGAAAGAAATGGAAAATTTGGCTAGCAACAAAAATAAAGGATAGTGATGGAATGGAAGGGATCAAACTCAAAGCAAGTAAGAACCACTACTAAAGAGCAATGACCCAAATACTTATAAGCTTCAAGGTGTATGATGGAAGTAGTGAAACATCAACCCGCTACTTAGAAAAGTAGGAACCTTGTTATAAAGGTGAACGCCACACTACGAATAGTGATAAGTTCAGTTTTCGACAAAGAAAAACGAATGACACAACTAGAACACTAGGTAGCCAACGAATCTTTGAACGAAAATAGAGTAAAGTTTGCCTCACAAAATGAGTAGCATCACATTAACAAAATTATCAAAAGTTCCCAATTACAAGCTAATACAAAGTATATATAGTGTTTACATGTGGTTAGTTGAAGAGTCATATGAATTCACCTTTATTATGTATTTAAATGGCTGAAATAAAATCTAATTAATAGGCAAAGACTCTTGAATTCCTCCAGCAACTTTATGACTCCTAATGAGCTGATTTCAATGAGTTTAAATGCTTGGTTTCATGCTTTCTTAGCAGCCGAATGGTCACCAGCAACTTAATGAGAAGTTGTAACTCTTGTGTGATCTTTTAAGCCTCAAATGGTTATGGAAGATGAATAGGTTGCTGCCAAAATTAATGGAGATGTAATGCTTCCATCAATGATGATAACAACTCTCTTTAATGTTAAATAATGCTTCTCCATGTGTGTAATCATTTTCACTTGAAAAGTCACATTAAACTCTTTGTAACATCCCTTGAGTGTAACGGTTTTCAGCTGAAAAGTTTCCTACATTAAACAAACAAATTAATCACATTTTAAACACTTATTAAACACTACTTTAACTTAAACACATTAAACACTTGACTTTATCAAATGAACTAAAAGTTAAGACTTCAATTAATGCAACAACTAGTTAATTAAATAAACTAACTTAAACATCATTTATTCCAGCAACTAGCTTAATTAAATAAAGCACCATTAAATGAACTTAACTCATGCATCAATAAATTAACCTAGTAACTAGATTAATTAAAGAAACAACTACCATTAAATTAAATTCATTAAAAGAACTCAATTAATTAAACTAAGTTGAGTTGAATTAATGACCAGCAACCATTTATTGAACTAAGATGCTTAAATGCAAGTATTTAAAATGCAAACTAAATGAACAAATGAGTTACTTAATGCATGACTTAATTAAATGCAGAACACATAATGCATGTCATAATTAAAATATGTAGATCAATAATGCATGACATTAACTAAAGATGCATTTAATTAAATAAGACATAATTAAAGACTAAAGTATTGAGTTGATTCAAGTTCAAATGAGTTAAATTTGAACTGGACGAAGCTCGTGGAGCTGGAAACGAGCTGGGATCATCTTGCCAGCAATGCAATGCTCGACTCGGGATACTTGTCCAATGAAGTTCGAGGGCCGTGCTCGCATCATTCCCCCCTCTTTTAGGCAACTTGTCTTAAGTCGGGTTGTTCCTCTATTGAAAAATATTTCCTCTCGTTCAGCTTTCCTCGATTGAACGGAATAGAAGATATCACACAATCCTGGAAATAGTTTATCAATGGACAAGAAAGCACATCACCATCATAGATAAGTAACAATGGGTTAAGACAACAAAAACCTAAAGATAAACCAAATGCTAAGCAAAAGACTGATTTTATTTTGCCAAAATGACTTATCAATTTTGACAATGACAAGTGCAAAGTATTCAAATCCAAATAGCTCTTATAGAATGTAGTCCAAAGATCATATGGCAATAATCTTAATTGGGCAAAGCAAACATACTTCAATTTATTGAAAAGTGTCATTATTCCATCAATGCAAACATGTGGATTCAATTGGATAAAAGGATACTTAGTCATGAATATTTGCAAAAAGTTAAGCATACTAATCCACATCTAAAACTTTTCAATATGTTTATTCAAAAACAGAAATTCATGTGATTGTACACGCGAAGTGTACCGTGGCCAACATCTTTCAATCATTTGCTTATTTTCATGATTTGTGATAACATTATGTCCATTGTCACAATCCAACACAAACAAATCAATACTAGGCCAAAAACTACCATTAAACACATCATGATTCAAAGAATTTCCAAACATCCAATCAACAAAATTTTCATCTTCATTTGAATGAAGCAAAGGTATTTGAACGAAGCAAAGGTATTTGATAATTGGTTTTACCTATGTCAATCAAGACAAATCTTCTCTCCTCAGAAATGTAATGTAATACAAACCTTTTATCTCGAACAACTTGGATGGGTGATGAGACACCATGACATCTCATACTCCTCGAAGTGTGGAATTCACAAAAACGAGATTGGTTAGTATTAACAAAATTGATGGACTTAAAAGAAAAGAATAGATCATATTTGAAATTCGATTCAAGTCCATTTACATATGTCAGCCTTACCTTTTCAAAATGAAACAAATATTTCATATGTGGCCAAACAATATGATTAAGGAACAAAACAAAACCAACGTCATTAAGCTTCATTGCCTTAATTAAAGTACGAATATCAAACAAACTTAAATAAAATGCACAACAAGCAAGTTGCTTGAAGTTTCTATAAAACGAATCAAAGTAACGAATACCAGGTTTGAACACGAATCAAAGTAACGAATACCAGGTTTGAACACACGAACTTGATCATTCGTTCCAACATGCAACATATTTTGAATAATTTCTAATGTCCACAACATGTTAGAAAATGATGTAATCAACTCACTACAAGACTTAAATTCCACTCGATCAAGCAAGCATGCAGAGTTGACAAAACCAAGCAGATCAAGATATGGGAATCTCATATAAAAATTCAAAGTTTTATCTTGAAGGCCAAAATCAAACGGTTTGAACATTACATGCGAAAGCCTTTTATCATGTATGTCAAACAAAGACATGGTGAACATATAACTATTCAAAGATTCAAATCTATCACGAACCAAATGAACATGCATGTTTAAACAGACATATTTAACACATGAGTCCAAAGAATTTATATAACCAACATTTGTATGTGCAAAGCTTTTATCAAACATATCTAAAATTCGATTAGGGTGAGCCATTCCAATAGATGGATCAAATGTGTCACAAGACAGAATTTTCACGGCACTTTTCGAAGCAGGGTCATCAAGAGATGAACAAGGACTAATCAAATCAAATGATGGTAGCATATCAGAAATTGACCCATCAAAATCTTTATGACCAATTTTTAAATCGGACAACCTTGATTCGATAAACATGGAATCCTTAGCTTTCTTACCTTCAATCACAAGTGGGTGGTTGTCATTTGCGTACTTACCTTTCTTGAATAATCGAAAACATCTCTCGTTTGGAAGGTAGTGAAGCTGGAACTGGTCGTACAAGACTTTAGAAACCTGAAAAGTTACATCACAAGAAGATCGAACAGGTGGGTTAGCGGAAACAATCCTTGCTTGCTCACTTTCTTTTTCACTTAATTCTTTTTTCTCGAGATCTCTCATTTCTTTTTCCTCAATCTCTTTTTCCACTCGTTGTTCTTGTTCAACTTCTTTTTCATCGGCTTTTTCAATGACTTTCTCGAGCTCTTTCAAGAATCTCTCATTTTCTCTCTTACTCGCCTCTTGCCTCTCTTTTATTTCTTTTTCTTTTTCTTCTTTTTCTTTTCTCATTTTCTTTTTACAAGAAGATACAAAAGAATCATGAAAACAATGATTTTGTTCAAAAGAAGGAAAATTATTTGCATAAGAATCTTGATCAATGCTTCGTGAAAAATACTCTGAGTAGGATTTCTTTGAAGATCGGAAAGAGGTATGCTTATCTCTTCGGATGTCATCTTGGACGGGTTCAAAATCGAGGTCAGACTCTCGTCGTCTTGAATTCCTTGACGAAAAGAAATCTCGATTGAAATCCCTTCGCTTTGAAGTCGATGACGAATAGGAATAATGGAAATCTTTTCTCGAATGATCATTGAATGTATGTCTTCGTGATATTCTTGATTCCACTTTCTGACTTGAAGACAATCATTCCCGTTGGTCTCTTTTCTTCACAGGGTCTAATCTCTTGTGCAATGTATCGAATTTAGAATTCACCATTCTTCGCATTTCTTGCACCAAGTATTGATATTCTGACTCGGTAAATTCTTCGCTAGACATATTTGATTGCTAAAAAATAATTTGTTAAGTAAAACAAAAATTTAAATTTCTCACAACAAAATCCTAACAATTTCACTCAGAAAGAAAAATTGATGGTTTGCTCTCACGCTCGTATTTACACTCGATTGGCTTTTACCTTCACTTGAATAGTCTCACATGCTCGTGCCTTTTACCTCTCTTTACCTTTCTCGTGATTTCGTGCGCAGATTCGCCAAGGCTAAAAACCTTTGTCTAGATAGTCGGTTTCAAATGGGTAACAAAGGATTAATTTAAGGTTGTGGGTAGGCTGAAAGAAATTTGTAAGTTGATTTATGTGCGGCGTTGGGTAGAAGAATGGAAGGTAAAATACTTTGGGTTGATCGGGGGTAGTAGAAAAGAATGATAACACTTAATCTTATAAGAACTTTTTTTTCGATTTTTTTTTGGATTTTTTTTTCACTTTAAATGTAAAAAGATGAATACAAAAGAAATGAAATACAACTTTTTTTTCGAATTTTTTTTCTTGAATTTTTTTACGAACCTATTTTTGGGATTGAATACGAACGTCGGCGCTCCTTGTTTTCTAGCTCTAATACCAAATGATACGATCCGCCCAGAGGTGAGTCGAGTCGTATGTGAGATGCCCGATCGTCTACGAGAAGGTTTCGTTCGGTTTGATTAAAAGGATGTTTTTAAGTAAATAATGGTGGAAGCTATGAAGAAGGGTTCAAAGATGGGTTTATGGAAATGAATAATATATAGGTTCGGTTATTGAAAATAAGAAGGGATGGTACATGGAATGGGAATAAAATGGATTTTAGGCTCAAGAAAGAAATGGAAAATTCGGCTAGCAACAAAAATAAAGGATAGTGATGAAATGGAAGGGAACAAACTCAAAGCAAGTAAGAACCACTACTAAAGAGCAATGACCCAAATACTTATAAGCTTCAAGGTGTATGATGGAAGTAGTGAAACCTCAACCCGCTACTTAGAAAAGTAGGAACCTTGGTATAAAGCTGAACGCCACACTACGAATAGTGATAAGTTCAGTTTTCGACAAAGAAAAACGAATGACACAACTAGAACACTAGGTAGCCAACGAATCTTTGAACGAAAATAGAGTAAAGTTTGCCTCACAAAATGAGTAGCATCACATTAACAAAATTATCAAAAGTTCCCAATTACAAGCTAATACAAAGTATATATAGTGTTTACATGTGGTTAGCTGAAGAGTCATATGAATTCACCTTTATTATGTATTTAAATGGCTGAAATAAAATCTAATTAATAGGTAAAGACTCTTGAATTCCTCCAGCAACTTTATGACTCCTAATGAGCTGATTTCAATGAGTTTAAATGCTTGGTTTCATGCTTTCTTAGCAGCCAAATGGTCACCAGCAACTTAATGAGAAGTTGTAACTCTTGTGTGATCTTTTAAGCCTCAAATGGTTATGGAAGATGAATAGGTTGCTGCCAAAATTAATGGAGATGTAATGCTTCCATCAATGATGATAACAACTCTCTTTAATGTTAAATAATGCTTCTCCATGTGTGTAATCATTTTCACTTGAAAAGTCACATTAAACTCTTTGTAACATCCCTTGAGTGTAACGGTTTTCAGCTGAAAAGTTTCCTACATTAAACAAACAAATTAATCACATTTTAAACACTTATTAAACACTACTTTAACTTAAACACATTAAACACTTGACTTCATCAAATGAAATAAAAGTTAAGACTTCAATTAATGCAACAACTAGTTAATTAAATAAACTAACACTTAAACATCATTTATTCCAGCAACTAGCTTAATTAAATAAAGCACCATTAAATGAACTTAACTCATGCATCAATAAATTAACCTAGTAACTAGATTAATTAAAGAAACAACTACCATTAAATTAAATTCATTAAAAGAACTCAATTAATTAAACTAAGTTGAGTTGAATTAATGACCGGCAACCATTTATTGAACTAAGATGCTTAAATGCAAGTATTTAAAATGCAAACTAAATGAACAAATGAGTTACTTAATGCATGACTTAATTAAATACAGAACACATAATGCATGTCATAATTAAAATATGTAGATCAATAATGCATGACATTAACTAAAGATGCATTTAATTAAATAAGACATAATTAAAGACTAAAGTATTGAGTTGATTCAAGTTCAAATGAGCTAAATTTGAACTGGACGAAGCTCGTGGAGCTGGAAACGAGCTGGGATCATCTTGCCAGTAATGCAATGCTCGACTCGGGATACTTGTCCAATGAAGTTCGCGGGCCGTGCTCGCATCAGGGTTGGTGTGTAAAGGATGGATTTCTAGGCTGGGATGGGCCATGATGCATATATAGTTACCCTTGTATACGGGCCAAGGCCATAATGTGTTTGTGGGCCAAGCCTTTGATGTGTTTTCGGGATTTACACACTGAGTCTTGGTGACTCACCCGATTATTTTTCCCTAAATTTGCAGATGAGCAGTAGATCGTGGACATGGGAGCAAAGGCGGACTCGAGGGGCCATCAAGTTTTTATTTTAATAGATTATTTTGGCTTTTCTTTAAGTTTTAATTTTTGGAATATTTATGTAGTAAGGCCCCATAGTTTATATTTCACTGCTTAATTTTTAATATGTGCAACTTATGAAATTTTGTCAAAAAGTTTAATTATTCAAAATATTAATAATACATATTTTTTTTCAAAAGGTCACCTATTTATTCAAATATTGTCTAATTAACTTACGATTTTCGAAACCAACGAAGCAAAAGTTTTCAATGTACAACCCGTAGCATACCAGATCCGGTCGAAACTTATGGGCCGGGTTTGGGGTGTTACATGTATTATAGATTTTGATCAAGCTATGGGCTCAGAGGATCGTCGACGAAGTAATCCACACTATCAACCTATTTTGGTACTTTTGAGTTTGGACTTTTGAACTAAAGGCATGTATAGGCTAGACTATGTTTTGAGCTATGAATATGTTCTTGTATATATATATAGCCATGCGAAAATGGCTTGAATATGATGCTAGTTTGATATATATATATATATAATCGGTCATATTATAAGTTCATTTGGTAACTATGTTATATGGCATGTGTGTATAATACTTTAAATTTTATGGCTTGATTGGGAAATGAGGTGAATGGCTTATAATTAGCTCGTTTTTTTTATAATCTTGATGCTTGGTCTGACTTGGCTTTGAGTATGGCTATAAACTCACTTAGTAATAGGACATATGATATGTATATATATATATATTTGATTTGTGTTGGTCGTTTTGATTCAATTGAACTAAAGGCAATGTACGCACATGTATATGCTTGAATGGTTTGCAAATTAGGTACAGTTGGTGCATGCAAAAGTAATGAATGAGTTGTATAAATATTTGTGGCTCAGTTATGCGCATGCCAACAAATTAAAGTGTGCATTGGTTTGACTGAGTGTTGGATCTATTTGAATTTGGTATGAGCAATGTACATGTGATCTCATATATGTTTATTTAAATGCCATGATTATTACATAGTTAAGAACTAATTATGTGCATATGTATATTCAGTTAAGGTGACTCAATTTATTAAATGAATAGAACCAAATTGTAAATCGATGCAAAGACCCATTTGGAGTATATATATGTGAACAATCTTACAATAATTAGTCAATTGAATGAAGTATGTTTTAAATCATCTTTTATATATGCTGTGTGGTATGCATAAATGTTCATAGTATGTTCGGCTTGTGTTCTTTAATTATTATGCTATATATGACTTAGGTCTAGCATGGTAAGTATGTTTTAAGAAATTAAATGTAATACATATTTACATGTGATAAACCGTAAAAGTAACATATTTTAATCCCACATTTAGCATACTTTTGGATGATTTAACTTTTGATTTATGTAAAAAGGTGCTCTTAATCCTTTCTTTTCGTGTCTTATACTCAAGAAAGCACCCAAGGATGAAAAGAACGTAAAACGGGCTTAAAACGAACCAAATTGGGCCACAAGAGAAATCGACACGGCCTGGCCCAAATTCCACACGGCCGTGCCTCATTAAAAGTCTGAACACGGCCTGGCCATGATTCACACGGGCGTGTGCCATGGCCGTGTCCTTGTCGCTGGAAAGAGAAATTTCATTCGAGAAAGGATACTTGGAGGCAAAGAAACACATTCCAAAGCCTATTCAAACACCCTATTAGGAATTCTACTTGAATTAGGATACTTAGGGGCCAAGTAAGGCATCACAAAGTCTATATAAACACCCAAGGGGGCAACTTGAGAGGGGAGTTCGGCAAAAGCCGAAACCAGAGCGAAAGCGAGGCCAAGGAGCCAAGCCGAGAAGGTCAGAGTTAGGGAATAACGCGAGGATAGCCAGTTGATCCATCTCAAGAAGCCGGAGTTATACTCAAGACGACGGAATTCTCCTTCGATTCCTTCAGGGGGTTTTAGTTTTTTTCCTATGTTTTGTTTTTTCTTTTCTCTTGCGATAGTTTGTTTATTCATTATGAACTAAACCCCTCAGATACCTGAAGGGGATGAAACCTAGATGGATTTTATTATTTGATTTTTAAGTTATATGATAAATTACTTAGTTTGTTCTTAATTATGTTGCTTAATCCAAATCTAATGTGCTTAGATGGAGGAGGAATAGACCCTGCCTAAGAGAAGATCTAACATAATTAAGCGGAGTTGATCGGACGCCTAGAGATAGGGTTACGAGATTTTGCCGGATTAGGGTGAAACCTAATATGGGACTCCATTGATCGATTTGCTGCTATCCTAGGGGGTTATTATAAGCGAACGAGAGTTCCACTAATTAACCTAGGGTTAGACGTTATTCGCCTCGAGAGAGGGTTTAATTATGTTAGGGAGTCCTACGGATCAAGCTAAGTAAAAGAAATCATATAATTTAGGGTTAATTAACAAGTGAAGTCTAGGTGGATTCTTCCCGAGGGTATCATTAAAATCAACTGAGTTTTTCCTCAAGGTTATTTTCCAATTCGTCTTTTTTGTCTTTGTGTCCTTAGTTTAGTCTTCATCAAAAGAAATCTTCACTCTAACTTTAAGGCTAAATAATAAAAAAGAAAGTGAGTATTAATACTTTTAGTTCCTTTGGGTTCGATAACCGGTCTTGCCTAAGCTATACTACTGTTCGATAGGTACACTTGCCTTAATATCGTTGTCAGAGTTAGTCTCCAGGTTTGATCATTCTTTTATAAATATTTAAAGCTCTGATTTTACAGCGATCAAGTTTTTGGCGTCGTTGCCGGGGAACTAAAATATTAAGAAAGCTTAATTTTTATTATTTTAGCCATATTTTTTTATTATTGCAATTTTTTAATTTTTTTATTTAAATTTTTTTTCCTTGCTAATTTTTCTTTTATTTTGGCAGATAAGTATAGTGTATAGAGGAGATGGCACTAAATAACTATCAGTGGCAAGTTATGAGGACAACGCCAACAAAAGCCGCCAGTGTTTTCAACCTCGACGTGGTCACCAGGTTATCTACCCAGCTAGAGATGATGAATAAAAAGATTGATGGTTTGCATAGTCTCTCGCAGGTACACCCAATAATGCAATTTGACTCGAATCCAAGAGGCGTGGTGAATCCTGAGTACCCACCCTACGGATATGGCATGGAAAACGAGCAAGCTCACTTAGACCTCAAAATAATTTTTATAGTGACACTTATAATACAAGTTGGAGGTACCATCCCAATTTCTCATGGGATGATCAAAGTAGCCAAAGATCAGAACTTCTTCCAGATCTTCAACAACCACCTCATCAACAGGAAAAGGAATCGGACACTGAAGAAATGCCGACAAAATTCATGGCAGCCACAGAAAAATATTTCAAAGACACTGAAACAATCCAACGAACATCGATTGAAGAGATCCAGAGCCAAGTAAGGGAAGCCACTAAGGTAGTCGAACAACTTGCAAAATTAATGTCCGAACGATCGCAAGGGCGTCTACCAAGCGATACTGAAACTAACCCGAGAGAGCAAATTCAAGTCGTCACAGCTCATAATAGCACAGGGGTAGACAAACCTAATCCAATAAAAGGAAACAAGGTAGAAGAAGGTAAAGTTGAGGCAACACAGGAAAAGCCAAAACTGGTAATCAAAGAGTACCAACCTCGCATACCTTATCTCGAAGCAATAAAAAGAGACGATTTAGAAGAACAATTCGGTAAGTTTCTTAAACTTTTAAAGAAATTACATATTAACTTACCTCTTCTTGAAGCTCTTTTTCAGATGCCAGACTCGAGGAAATTTTTAAGATAGCTCTTGACAAACAAATGCAAATTAGACGAGGAACACCATGTGGAATTAAATGCAGCATGCTTGGCAATGTTACAGAACAAACTACCACAGACGCAAAAAAGACCCAGGGAGTTTTACAATTCCATGCTTAATTGGTAGTTTAACCATTGATAATGCGTTAGCTAATTTAGGGGCAAGCATAAATGTTATGCCTTATAAAATGTTTAAACAACTAGGTCTAGGGAAACCCAGACAAACTAGGATGAGCATTCAGTTAACTGATAAAACTATCAGAATTCCTAGGGGTATAATAGAAAATGTTCTAATCAAAATTGATAAATTCATATTCCCAGTAGATTTTGTTGTCTTAGACATGAATGAGGACAATTCGATTCCTTTAATTTTAGGAAAACCCTTTCTAGCAATTGATGTGGGTACAGGAGAACTCATTCTTTGTGTAGGTGACGAATCAATTAGTCTACAAGCTTTTGACTCGGCCAAGACATCAAGTGATGAAAGTGAGAAAGTAAATTCAGTTGATAATCAAATTGTTCAACTTTCACCACAGGAAACACCACAAAGCTACAAACTTGAGCCGAATCATGGGCCCCAAGCCATACAAGCTCATAACAGTGAATTGTTAGTGGAATCTGACCCAAGGTAAGAACCTGTGGTAAGTGAAGGTAAGGTTGAGGTAAGCCATGATTTACCAAACCCGGTAAATATAATACCAAGCTCGTGTGCCATATCCTGATGCAATAAAGAAAGACCACACAGAGGAAGAATTCGGTGAACTCACACTTCGTGTAGACAACGAAACAATCACTCTTCAAGCTCTTGACTCAGCTAGGACATCGAGTAATAAAGGTACAAACGTTAATTCTATTGATAATCATTTGGTTCAACCTTCTTTACAGGAAGCATCACGAAATCACTTAGCTGAGCTAGATCTTAGACCTAGTGCCGACAAAGAAGAAACACATAAGGAACAAAGCCTTAGGGTTGACAAACTAAAAGAGCAGGAAACACAAATCAGAGAGGAACAGGAGCCGCACGAAGTGAAACTGAAGGAGACCCCAGACAAGCTGATAGGAACAAAAAATCACATCAAAATAGAGGATCAGGAATTGTTGAATAAGGAAGACCCTCGAATCACCAATTCAGACCTCAAGACAAACAAAGAAATCACTTTTGAGGTACTAAATGTCTTCCTATACGGCACAGTCGAGGTAAGCAATCCTAAATTCGACACTATTGAGGTAAACATTACTCGACTTAAACTATATATCCATAACCGAAGTGATCGCATGAGAAAGGATTTTCACCTCCTCAAACCACCATGACCATACGAATGAGAGGTAAAGTCTAGCTTAAGACTATAAACGAGCGCTTCTCGGGAGGCAACCCAAGCACTAACATACTAACATAGTTTTTATTTTTCTAACATAGCACTAAAATAGTCTAATAGGAAAATGCAGAAATTTCAACACGGCCTTGACACGGGTGTGTACCTAGCTGTGCATAGCCAGGAAATAGACCATGGGCGTGCCAAAACACCGTGCCTAAATAGGGTAAAATTTTTTCGGTGACACGGGCTGCAACACCAGACCACGCCCGTGTTAGATAACCGTGTAAAATTACTGAGGTTACTGACTTATAATACACGGGCACAACACGGTCGTGCCTCACAACCGTGTGAAATTACTAAGGTTACTGACTTGTTATACACGGGCTTACACACCCGTGTTACCCCACCGTGCTAACATCTTTTCTTATCGAACACGGGAATGCGAATTGACACACGGTCGTGCCAAAAAACCCTGAATGTGCCAAAAATCTCGAAATTGTGAAAAGCACGGGCTATTTAAAACTTCACACGGGCGTGCCGATTGACCGTGCCCGAGCACCCTGAACGCGCCCAAAATTCAAAATCCCAAAACACGAGCTACATCTCTATTTAAACCTCATTCTCCCTTTTTCTAGTTGTCTTTCATTTTCCATTATTTATTTTTATTCTCATTATTTTTTTCCCTTTATTTTATTTTATTCTCTTTATTATTTTCTTCTTATTCTTTATGATATTTAGATTTAGCTTAGGATTCAATAAAATTAGGACGGCTACTTCGAGGATTCAAATTCAAACGGTTCGAGACGCTTCTCCATGCTCACCTCCAATCCTATCCGGTTTCTTTAAGTTCATCCAAAATTCAGGAAGTTTCACTTCTTTCCCCATCTTATGATTTTTATGATTATTTTGCTATTATCCATCTTTGTACATTGAGGGCAATGTACATCTTAAGTGTGGGGGGGTTAACTATAGTATTATTTGAAAATCCCTGAATTATGCCTTGTTCAAAAGTAAAGTCTTTCATATTATGATTAGAATGAAATTTCCTATGATTTATGATCTTTGTTGATATGTTTTGGAGTAAGTCATTGATAATTGTGCATTGATGATTAAAATTGAAGGATACTAGAGAATCAAGCATGATAAGTCTATTTTTCAGAATTAAATTTTTTTAGGTTGTCTACCTGAATCTGAATATTACTTTGAAGTTTGAAATTTATGAGGTTGACATCAAAATACCCATAATTATTGTGAGATTTTGAGCCTTTTAGAGCATACATTCTTTCATGCTCACTTTCTATTATGAGTGTGTCAACATTGATTTGTTATTCTAGAACTTGCCTCAATTATACATGTTGAGACCACACCTTTGATTTGATATACAGAGATGATAAAGGCACCGAGGTTTTAACCCACTCACTCCACTAAAAAGCCTACCTCCATAATTAACCCCTAGTGAACCCTGTTTAAGCCTAATAACCCTTTTCTTTGACTTACCTACTAACATTAACCCAAAACCCTTTGTATTTGTTATCACCGTTCTTTTTACCTACCCTTTTTGTCGAGATTTGATTTTGAGCAGTTACCTAACTATGTTCTCTATTTCAGTTGTTAAAGTTTGTTATTTTTATTAGTTTGTTCTTAAAAAAGAAGAAGAAGAAGAAGCTCGTATTATTAGTTTTCAATTGATGAAATTATTTAGGATTAGTTCATTTTTCTAGTTAGGTAATTTTTCAGGTCAATCTCGATTCCAACCTTCTAATTCAGCCTTTATCCATACCCTTAACCTAAGCCCCGTTACAACCCTGCTAAAGACCTTTTGATTTGTGTATCATCTCATTTTACAGTGGTGGATATTTGATTTTCATGCAAGCTTATGGGATTAACTTTTCATGTTTGACTTATTGAGTGCTTAATTTTGAACCTTAAACACTTTGAGTGATTTGAGTGAATCTTTAGTGAGGATGTCAACTCTTGTCGATTTTGAATCAGAGGTAACTATTCAGGTAAAGGGAAAACGCCTATGTTTTCATGCTATAAATGTATGACTTTGATTGTTTGAATCTTTAGGACTCTTTTGAGTTGAATTATCCATGTATGAATTATCTTTGAATTATGATAAAGCATGATTGATGAATTTTATGAATCAAGGAAGTTCGTTTTAATTATGAGTTGAGAATTTTGCTTGAGGACAAGCAAAAGCTTAAGTGTGGGGGTATTTGATAAACCGTAAAAGTAACATATTTTAATCCCACATTTAGCATACTTTTGGATGATTTATCCTTTGATTTATGTAAAAAGGTGCTCTTAATCCTTTCTTTTCCTGTCTTATACTCAGGAAAGCACCCAAGGATGAAAAGAACGTAAAACGGGCTTAAAACTAACCAAATTGGGCCAAGAGAGAAATCGACACGGCTTGGCCCAAAACCACACGGCCGTGGCTCATTAAAAGTCCGAACATGACCTAGCCACGATTCACACGGGCATGTGCCATGGCCGTGTCCCTATCGCTGGAAAGAGAAATTTCATTCGAGAAAGGATACTTGGAGGCAAAGAAACACATTCCAAAGCCTATTCAAACACCCTATTAGGAATTCTACTTGAATTAGGATACTTAGGGGCCAAGTAAGGCATCACAAAGTCTATATAAACACCCAAGGGGGCAACTTGAGAGGGGAGTTCGGCAAAAGCTGAAACCAGAGCAAAAGCGAGGCCAAGGAGCCAAGCCGAGAAGGTCAGAGTTAGGGAATAACGCGAGGATAGCCAGTTGATCCATCTCAAGAAGCCGGAGTTATACTCAAGACGACGGAATTCTCCTTCGATTCCTTTAGGGGGTTTTAGGATTTTTCCTATATTTTGTTTTATCTTTTCTCTTGTGATGGTTTGTTTATTAATTATGAACTAAACCCCTCAAATACCTGAACGGGATGAAACCTAGATGGATTTTATTATTTGATTTTTAAGTTATATGATAAATTACTTAGTTTGTTCTTAATTATGTTGCTTAATCCAAATCTAATGTGCTTAGGTGGAGGAGGAATAGACCCTGCCTAAGAGAAGATCTAACATAATTAAGCGGAGTTGATCGGACGCCTAGAGATAGGGTTACGAGATTTTGCCAGATTAGGGTGAAACCTAATATGGGAGTCCATTGATCGATTTACTGCTATCCTAGGGGGTTATTATAAGCGAACGAGAGTTCCACTAATTAACCTAGGGTTACACATTATTCGCCTCAAGAAAGGTTTAATATAGGTTAGGGAGTCCTACGGATCAAGCTAAGTAAAAGAAATCATATAATTTAGGGTTAATTAATAAGTGAAGTCTAGGTGGATTCTTCCCGAGGGTATCATTAAAATCAACTGAGTTTTTCCTCAAGGTTATTTTCCAATTCGTCTTTTTTTGTCTTTGTGTCCTTAGTTTAGTCTTCGTCAAAAGTAATCTTCACTCTAACTTTAAGGCTAAATAATAAAAAGAAAGTGAGTATTAATACTTTTAGTTCCTTTGGGTTCGATAACCGGTCTTGCCTAAGCTATACTACTGTTCGATAGGTACACTTGCCTTAATATCATTGTCAGAGTTAGTCTCCAGGTTTGATCATTCTTTTATAAGTATTTAATGCTCTGATTTTACAGCGATCAACATGCATATGAGATCGTTTCAATTTATTTGTATTATTATATAAGATTGTTTATTTATGACTTAAGTGATTGATTAAAAGTTGTGACATAACTAGTAATGCCTCATAACCCTAATCCGGCGACAGATACGGGTTAGGGGTGTTACATTTGATTAGTATCAGAGCTTATGGTTTAGTCGATTCTAGGATTACCGTAGCGCGTGTGAGTCTAGCTATACATGCCTTAATTTTATAAAACGATAGTGTGGTGACTTCTGACATTTAAATTGTGTTTTTATATAGTAAATGGATCCTGACAGAGCCGTAGCTGATGATGTAGAGAGCGTAGCGCCTGATCTTGCTCATGGGTTAGCGCCGGTAGACTCTCGACCTGTCTCGAGTAGATATGAGGGGGAGGCTAAGCAAGCCTTCTACCAGATGATGAATGAATGGTTTACCTAATTTATTCAGACTAATCCGGCTGTACAACAACCTCCACCCCCGAATAATCCAACTCTAATACCTTCAACACCTCCGATGATAGATCTGATGAGATCTAGCAGGCCTCCCGTTGATAAAATCAGGAAATATGGGGCCGAAGAATTTAAAGCTAATGATGATGATGACACGGAACAAGCTGAGATGTGGCTGGATAATACTATCCGTGTGCTTGATGAGTTGTCATGTACTCCAGACGAATTCTTGAAGTGTGCTATATCCTTATTACGGGACACCGCATGTCACTGGTGGAATACACTAGTATCGGTGGTTCCGAAAGAAAAAGTGACTTGGGATTTCTTTCAAACCGAGTTCCGTAAGAAATATATCAGTCAGAGATTCATTGATCAGAAACGAAAAGAATTTCTGGAATTGAAATAGGGTCGAATGACCGTGACTGAGTATGAACAGAAATTTGTCAGACTGAGCTGATATGCCCGGGAATGTGTGTCAACTGAAGCCATTATGTGTAAAAGATTTGAAGAAGATCTGAATGAAGATATTAAGTTGCTAGTCGGCATACTTGAGATTAAAGAATTTGTGGTACTTGTCGAGTGAGCTTGCAAAGCCGAAGAGCTTGGAAAAAAGAAAAGAAAAGCTGAGTTTGAAGCTAGAGACATTCGAAAAAGATCATCGAGTAAGACCTTTCATTCTGCACCAAAGAAATTTAAAGATGAATCTAGTCGACATAAGGCTACTTCAGACTTCTCTAGACGAGATCGACCTCTTGCGGGTTCTCGAGCTACTTCGATGGCCAGTGTTGGTAATGTCTAGCAGAATCGGGTTGAATGCAAGCATTGTGGTAAATGGCATTCTGGGAGTTGTAGATTTTGTGATCAGTCCTGCTTTAAATGTGGATCGTCGGATCATTTTATTCGAGAGTGCCTGATGCTAGCTGAGCAAAATACGGCTCAGAATACAAGACCGAGCAACGCGTCAGCACGAGGTAGACCACCCAGACATTCGAGGAATGTAGGTGGCAGTCAGAGAGGAACAAAGGACACTACAGTTCGATGAGAGGCTCGAGCACCTGCTAGAGCATATGCTATTCGTGCCAGAGAGGATGCTTCTTCCCCAGATGTTATCACCACTACTTTCACTCTTTATGATACTACTGTGATTGCATTGATTGATCCGGGTTCGACTCATTCATATGTGTGTGAAACTTTAGTATCCAGTAAGACTCTGCCTGTTGAGTCTACTGAGTTTGTGATTCGTGTATCAAACCCCTTGGGTCGATGTGTTTTGGTTGATAAAGTGTGTAAAAGTTGTCCGTTGATGATTCGAGATTCATGCTTCCCAGCTGATTTAATGTTGTTGCCTTTCGACGAGTTTGATATAATTTTGGGAATGGACTGGTTAACTTTGCATGATGCAGTTGTTAATTGCAAAAGAAAGTTCATTAATTTGAGATGTCAGAACGGTGAAATTATCCGAATTGAATCTAATGACCTGAATGGGTTACCGGCAGTAATATCCTCGATGTTAGCTCATAAGTATGTGAAAAAGGGGTGTGAAGCTTACTTGGCTTTTGTGTTGGATAGTAAAGTTACTGAGAAGCAGATTGAATCCGTACGAGTTGTGTGTGAGTATTTAGATGTGTTTCCCAGAGAACTACCGGGTTTACAACCTGTTCGAGAAATAGAGTTTGGTATTGAATTAGTACCGGGGACGACTTCAATTTTGATAGCTTCGTATCGGATGGCACCTACAGAATTAAAAGAGTTGAAAGCACAGTTGCAAGAGTTAACAGATAGGGGCTTTGCATGACCGAGCTTCTCTCCCTGGGGTGCACCAGTTTTATTTGTGAAAAAGAAAGACGGGACTATGCAAATGTGCATCGATTACTGACAACTCAACAAGGTAACTATAAAGAATAAATACCCGTTGCCACGGATTGACGACTTGTTCAATCAGTTGAAAGGGGCTTCAGTGTTTTCAAAGATAGATTTGAGATCGGGCTATTATCAGTTACGAGTCAGAGATTCTGATGTGCCAAAGACTGCTTTTCGAACGAGGTACGAACATTATGAGTTTCTGGTTATGCTTTTTGGGCTTACTAATGCACCTGCTATTTTTATGGATATGATGAATTGGATTTTCAGATAGTATTTGGATCGATTTGTGGTAGTGTTTATAGATGATATTCTGATCTACTCCAGAGATGAAACCGAGCATGCTGAGCATCTGAGACTGGTGTTACAAACTTTGCGAGATAAACAGTTGTACGTAAAGTTTAGTAAGTGTGAGTTTTGGCTGAATGAGGTCAGTTTTCTGGGTCACGTTGTTTCAGCGTCAGGCATACGGGTTGATCCGAATAAAATATCGGCTATACGCGATTGGAAACCACCAGGAAATGTTTCTGAAATTTGAAGTTTTCTGGGGCTTGCTGGTTACTACAGACGATTTGGGAAAGGTGTTTCTATAATAGCTACCCCATTGACAAAGCTATTATAGAAAGATGTTAAATTTGAATGGTCAGAAAAGTGTCAGAAAAGTTTCGATCAGTTGAAAGCTCTTTTGACCGAAGCTCCAGTGCTAGTCCAACCTGAATCGGGTAAAGAATTTGTTGTGTATAGTGATGCTTCTTTAAATGGTTTGGGTTGCATTTTGATGCAGGAAGGCAAAGTCATAGCCTACGCTTCGAGGCAATTGAAGCCGCATGAAAGAAATTACCCAACACATGATTTAGAGCTGGCAGCCATTGTGTTCGCGTTAAAGATATGGTGTCATTATCTATTCGGTGAGAAATGCCATGCTTATTCAGATCACAAGGGTTTGAAGTATTTGATGACGCAAAGAGATTTGAACCTGAGGCAACGCAGGTGGTTAGAGCTGTTGAAAGATTACGAGCTTGTGATTGACTATCATCCAGGAAAGGCTAACGTTGTTGCAGATGCTTTAAGTCAGAAGTCATTATTTGCTCTTTGTGCGTTGAATGCACATATGGCTATGTCTGGTGATGGTTCGATAGTAGCCGAATTGAAAGCAAGACCATTGTTTATTCAACAAATTTGTGATGCTCAGAGAGTTGACAAAGATACGATAGCAAGACGAGTCCAGTGTGAAAGTAATCCAGAGTCAGAGTTTCGAATTGATGAAAACGACTGTTTGAACTTCAAAGGCTGAATATGTGTTCCGAGGAATGTGGATTTGATTTAGATGTTGTTGAATGAGGCACATAATAGTCGTTTGTCGGTACATCCGGGTACCACGAAAATGTATCTTGATTTGAAATAGTTCTATTGGTAGCCTGGTATGAAATGGGACATATCCGATTTCATCTCGAAGTGCTTAATTTGTCATCAAGTAAAAGCCGAACATCAGGTGTCGTTTGGGTTACTTCAGCCGATCATGATACCTGAATGGAAATGGGATAGAATTGCTATGGATTTTGTGTCCAGTTTGCCTACAACATCGAGCAAGAAAGATGCAGTCTGGGTTATAGTGGATAGACTAACCAAATCAGCTCACTTTGTTCTAGTTCGTACGGACTATTCGCTCGATAAGCTTGTTGAGTTGTATGTATCTCAAATTGTGAGATTACATAGTGTGCCGATTTCTATTGTTTCAGATAGAGATCCGAGATTTCCGTCTGAGATTTTCATCGCGAATTTGGAAGAAATTGCAAGATGCTTTAGGTACTTTTCATCCACAGACAGATGGCCAGTCTGAACGAACCATTCAGATACTTGAGGATATGTTGAGATGTTGCGTCCTCGAGTTTGAAGGTACGTGGGAGCGATACTTACCTTTGATTGAATTTGCTTACAATAATAGCTTTCAATCTAGTATCAAAATGGCACCCTACGAAGCTTTGTACGGTTGTAAATGTCGTACACCTTTGTACTGGACTGAGCTCAGTGAAAACAAGATACACGGGGTAGATTTGGTTAAAGAGACTGAACAGAAAGTGGTAATAATCCGAGATAGTTTGAAAGTTGCATCAGATCACCAAAAGTCATACACGGATTTGAAACGTAAAGACATTGAGTTTCAGGTTAGAGACCGAGTATTTTTGAAAGTTTCTCCGTGGAAGAACGTACTTCGATTCCGTCGAAAAGGCAAATTAAGTCCGAGGTTCATCGGACCGTATGAGATCATCGAACGTGTTGGGCCTGTTGCTTATAGATTAAAGTTGCCCTCTGAATTAGAACAGATACATAATGTATTCCATGTTTCGATGCTTTGTAGATATAGATCAGATCCGTCACATGTGATTGCCCCATTTGAGATTGAAATCTGATCTGATATGACGTATGAGGAAGAACCGATCCGTATCTTGGCTCGTGAAGTGAAAGAATTAAGAAACAAGAAAATTCCATTAGTAAAAGTACTATGGAATCGACATGGAATAGAAGAGGCTACTTGGGAGCCTGAGGAATCAATGAGACAACAATATCTGTCTTTGTGTAACGGTAAGATTTTTGGGGACGAAAATCCCTAAGGGGGAGAGTTGTAACAGTCCGAATTTGACCCTAATCGGAACGGTGGTTTTGGGGCCACGAATCCGAGTCTGAAAAACTTTTAAAAAATATTTTCGGTGTTTATTATATGTGAATTATTATGTGTGAAAGTTTCGTATGAAAATTTGATTGTTTGTGTGTTTAATTTAACAAAAAGACTTAATCGTGTAAAGTGCAAAAGCTACAAACTATAGTGAAAGGTGCTAATGTGATAGTGGCTTTTTAATATGAAGTATTAAAAGGGCAATTAGCCCATTTTTCAAGCTAGTGGACGGCTTAAGACTAAAATGCCCTTATTATATATGTTAGTTTTATTTTAATTGAAAGGTTATATTAGTAATTAAGTAAATAAAATATTATATGTTATAATAAAACAAAAGAAATGGCCATTATCATCTTTTATTCTCTTGGCCGAATATTGGAGAAAGAAGAAGAGCTTTGTTTCTTTTTATTTTCGGCACATATAAGCTTAAATTCAAGGTTAGTTTGATTTCGGTTCTTGATAATTTTTATGTTTTTGAGATTGTTGCTTAGAAATCTTCAAGATCCATGCTTTAATTTTTGAATTTGATGAATATTTTGAGTTGAGCTATTGTTGATAATTAGTTATTTATGCTATTTAAGGATGAATTATGAAATATATGTGTTAGATTAACATGTTTTGTCTTTGGATTTTTGATGAATTTGAGTATTTTGGGCTAAATTGCAAAAATAAATCTTTGAGGGATTAAAATGCAAAATAAATGAAATGTAGGGACTTATATAGTCATGAGGAAGATTTGGCCCTAAAGGATTGAATTCAAATTATGTGTATTTTGTGTTTTGTGCAATAGGGACTAAATTGTAAAAGTTGTAAATGTCAGGGGTAAAATGGTAATTTGCCTATTTATGTGTTTTGGGACTAAATTGAGAAGAAACGTGTTTGAATGAGCTTATTTTAAATATGTTTAGATCAAGAACAAAGAAAATTGGATTTGGATCGGGGAAAAGCGAAAGTTCACGAATAGCCGATCTTCGTCATTCGTCGATAGCCGAGGTAAGTCTTTAAGCAAGTTAATAATGTAAATATTGTTCGTAACCTAGTTATATGCTGAATTTTGAATTATTGGATTGAAATGAAGACATAGCCGAATGTGACATATTAAATTTAACAATGAAAGGTAGTTAAATTAAATTGAATTCATGAGATGAAAGTGATATGAATTATGTGTTATATATGTGATTTTGATAAAATGTAATGTGTACGAGATGGTTGAATAATATCAATTCAGGCTTATTGCCTAGCAGGCCTTGTGTCGGTGAATTATATCGGGCTTAATGCCTAGCAGGCTAAATGCTGGTGTTTAAATTTCAGACCTCAGGTCTAGCAGGCCTAGTGCCGGTGTGTGATTCAGGCTGACGCCTAGCAGGTTCTAACCGGTGATGAAATTTCTAATTGCAAGACATAAACTTTTCTAGTTAAGTAATCATCGAGGAAGTAAGTCGATATTACAAGTTATGTATGTATGTTCGGCCATACAGGTAAGTGCCTACAAGTTATTAAATTGATCTTCTATATTAGATCAATAAGGTAAATATTCATGTGTTAAATTGTCGAACGAAAATGATACTAATTGAGCTTGTATATTCGGCTTTATACTTATGTTTATGTGATCATGTTGGGATTACTTTGATGCCATGTATTTGAATGAATGAAATGTCAAATGAATTTATAGATATGTGATTATGTTCTCTTGTATATGAAATTACTAAGTGTAAGTATATACTTACTTGTGTATATGTGATCCTATTGAATTAAATGTATCGAAAGTATTAGTAGTTGGAGAAGTGCTATTAATTTATATTTGAATTACATGATGAATTAATAAATTGAAGATTAAAGATAAAATAATTTCAATGATTGAGTTAAATGAGGTATTTGTATTCGACATTAGTAAACTAATAAGTGTTAAACTTTAAATTTTATGGTATGATGTATTTTATTGAAAATGACTGAATGAACATTTGATTTAATACATTTGCTTAAGACTTACTAAGCTAGTAAGCTTACTGTGTGTGTGCTCATCGTTCTGTATTATAGATTTTGATCAAGCTACGGGCTCAGAGGATCGTTGACGAAGTCATCCACACTATCAACCTATTCCGGTACTTTTGAGTTTGGACTTTTGAACTAAAGGCATGTATAGGCTAGACTATGTTTTGAGCTATGAATATGTTCTTGTGTATATATATATATAGCCATGCGAAAATGGCTTGAATATGATGCTAGTTTGATATATATATATATATATATAATCGGTCATATTATAAGTTCATTTGGTAACTATGTTATATGGCATGTGTGTATAATACTTTAAATTTTATGGCTTGATTGGGAAATGAGGTGAATGGCTTATAATTAGCTCGTTTTTTTTTGATAATCTTGATGCTTGGTCTGACTTGGCTTTGAGTATGGCTATAAACTCACTTAGTAATAGGACATATGATATGTATATATATATATATATTTGATTTGTGTTGGTCGTTTTGATTCAATTGAACTAAAGGCAATGTATGCACATGTATATGCTTGAATGATTTGCAAATTAGGTACAGTTGGTGCATGCAAAAGTAATGAATGAGTTGTATAAATATTTGTGGCTCAGTTATGCGCATGCCAACAAATTAAAGTGTGCATTGGTTCGATTGAGTGTTGGATCTATTTGAATTTGGTATGAGCAATGCACATGTGATCTCATATATGTTTATTTAAATGCCATGATTATTACATAGTTAAGAACTAATTATGTGCATATGTATATTCAGTTAAGGTGACTCAATTTATTAAATGAATAGAACCAAATTGCAAATCGATGCAAAGACCCATTTGGAGTATATATATGTGAACAATCTTACAATAATTAGTCAATTGAATGAAGTATGTTTTAAATCATCTTTTATATATGCTGTGTGGTATGCATAAATGTTCATAGTATGTTCGGCTTGTGTTCTTTAATTATTATGCTATATATGACTTAGGTCTAGCATGGTAAGTATGTTTTAAGAAATTAAATGTAATACATATTTACATGTGATAAACCGTAAAAGTAACATATTTTAATCCCACATTTAGCATACTTTTGGATGATTTAACTTTTGATTTATGTAAAAAGGTGCTCTTAATCCTTTCTTTTCGTGTCTTATACTCAGGAAAGCACCCAAGGATGAAAAGAACGTAAAACGGGCTTAAAACGAACCAAATTGGGCCACGAGAGAAACTTATTCGAAGGATTTTGAGTGAGGCACTTAACGGATGTTTAACTGTACACCCAGATAGCACAAAGATGTACAATGACTTGAGGAAATGGTATTGGTGGCCTAGCATGAAGAAAGACATTTCTGAGTTTGTATCGAGATGTCTGATTTGTCAGCTAGTGAAGGCTGAACATCGAGTACCTTCGGGTCTGCTTTAGCCCATAATGGTTCCTAAGTGGAAATGGGACCGTATTACTATGGACTTCGTGACGGGTTTACCATTGACACCGGAAAAGAAAGATGCTGTATGGGTCGTAGTGGATAGACTTACCAAGTCAGCCCATTTAATACCAGTACGAGTCGATTACTCGCTTGATAAGTTGGTTGAATTGTACGTGTCAGAGATAGTAAGACTCCATGGTGTACCGTTGTCGATTATTTTGGATAGAGATTTGAGATTCACGTCACGGTTTTGGAAAAAGTTACAAGAGGCCTTAGGCACAAAATTAAGCTTCAGTACATCTTTCCGTCCATAAACCAACGGGCAGTCGGAAAGAGTAATACAGATACTCGAAGACATGCTCCGATGTTTTGTTTTGGAATTCCAAGGTAATTGGGAGAAATATTTACCATTGGCAGAATTCGCCTACAACAACGATTTTCAGTCAAGTTTGAAAATGGCGCCTTATGATGCATTGTATGGGCGTAAATGTCGAACGCCCTTGTATTAGACAGAATTCAGAGAGAAACAGATACATGGGGTCGATTTGATCAGGGAAACTGAAGAGAAAGTAAAAGTGATACGTGAATGTCTGAAAGCTGCCTCAGATAGACAAAAGTCCTATTCGGATTTAAAAAGAAAAGAGATTGAGTTTCGAGTAGGTGATAAAATGTTTCTAAAAGTGTCACCTTGGAGGAAAGTCCTCAGATTTTGTAACACCCCTTACCCGTATCCTATGCCAGAACTGAGTACGAGGCATTTCCAAACTTAACAATACATTTGGCCAAATTAATTAACACATAGACAAAATGACTTAGTCAAGCCCCTATACATGCCACAACTTAAATTATTTATAAATAAAGATACCCATAGATAGCTTGATAGTGTGAAGCGATCTCCGACGACCTCCAACCCGAGCTTGTTTAGTAGGACTCTGTAACATGGGAAAGAAAAGGAGGTAAGCTTATAAAGCTTAGTAAGTCCACATGTAAAAATAATAAGCATTAGCAATGAATTTAGCTTACTACTAAGCTGTCATAACTTGCATAAATAATGCTAAGTTCTTACTTTTCCAACTTACTCATCTGTAGTCTTATCAAAGCCTCAACATGACAAATCCTCACAACAAGTTCTCAAATTGATACAATCATTAAATCACAAATCACATGCTTATACCTTATTACTCATGTTCACATTAATCTGTCTACTTGAATTGTTGTCACTAAATTATTTATTTCCTGAGCTACAAAGCTCCAAATTTCAAACCGCTAATTTTTCTTGAAACTAGACTCGCATATCTTCATATCATAAAATTTCCAGAATTTTTGGCTTAGCCAATTAGTACAATTTATTCATTAAAAATTCCCCTATTTTACTGTTTGACTATTCTGACCTCTCTTCACTAAAAATCAATTTTCTCCTCGTATAGAGTTCATATGACCTTCTTATTTAGTTCATTTGAAAATAGACTCATTCTAGATTTCTGGAATATAAATTATATCCCACAATTATTTTTGTACAATTTTTAATGATTTTTCCAAGGCAGAACAGGGGATCACGTAATTATTCTGAACCAGTCTCACAAAAATTCAAATATCTCAAAATATACAAATCATTTGTATGAAAATAGACTCAATAAGCTTTAAATAAATATCTCATACAACTTATAATTCAATCTCTACTATTTTTAGTGATTTTTCAAACTCATGTCACTGCTGCTGTCCAAACAGTTTTATTGTAAATTTTTGCTCTCTCTTTCACTTTAGTTGTGTTCATCACTTGCTTATACCAAACTTTCCAATTTCTGATTACATATCGAACATATTGTTCATACGTACATTTGCCACATTTCTCAATTGGTCACATGCACACTTGCACTTATTCATAACATGATCACACCAATCATCATTAGTAAATTATCTCGTTGAACCCTTTGGAAAACGCCCGATACTCGGTGGTCTTAGCACATAGCTCCATCTACACATAATTCAGCTTTCTTGCACACATGGTGAAAGTCCCTTATCATCCATGTGGCCTAGCTACATATCAAATTTTGCCATCTAGTAGCTTTCTTGTGCACACGGTGAAGGTCCCTTATCACTCGTGTAACCTAGCTACATATTGTCCGTATCTCTCGATTTTCCGAAGGTTCAATCAAGAATTTCCCATTCCATTCATTTTCATATTTTACTTATCACCCAATGATTTCCATAATATCTAGCAAAATAAGTATTGTACAAGTAAAATAAATGCATTATTTACATATAAACTTTCTTGTCGAAATCTCGTCAGGTACAACCGTGTAGCAACTCATACAACCCATGTAATATTAATTTAACATTCAATTCTTGTAACATTAATTTGCCATTCAATTTCACATGACACAACAAACATCACATTTTCCATACCATACATACCATCCATCAACTTCTCCTAAATATATTAAATCATACAATTTATGCCATATCAATAGAAAATTACAATTCAAGCATGGTACTGCATTATTATTAACACACGAACTTACCTCGAATGCCGAAACGGTCATTTTACCAACTTTCTCGATTTTTTGATTTTCCTCCAATTCTAGGTCCAAATCTCATTTTTCGGGGTTATGGAGCTTGGAAGCTTGAAACAAACCCTAGCTATGGAGAACCCTTGTAATTTCATCCTAATGAAGAAGATGGACATATTTGGCATTTAAATTTTGTTTTTAATTCATTTAATTCACTAAATTACCAAAATGCCCCTTAAAAAAATCTTTTGAAACATACCCATCCATGTCCATTTTTGTCCACCAACTTAACCAATGGTCTAATTATCATTTAAGGACCTCCAATTTAAAATTTCATAACAATTGGACACCTCTAACATTTAGAACTCAACTTTTGCACTTTTTACAATTTAGTCCTTTTGACTAAATTGAGTGCCCAAACGTCGAAATTTTTGAACGAAATTTTCACGAAATATTCCCTTGAAATCGTAGACCATAAAAATATAATAAAAATAAATTTTCTTACGTCGGATTTGTGGTCCCGAAACCACTGTTCGGACTAGGCCCTAATTTGGGATGTTACATTTCTCCCCCCTTTTAGGATTTTCATCCTCGAAAATCTTACCAGAAGAGTGGTTTAGTTCTTTCTCATAATATTTACTATCTCATAGTTAGTGCTAAAGAACTTTTATTTTAGCCTTCATTAAAATGCAGGGTCTTATTTAGCTTTCCCGTATATGTATATTGAATAGAGCATCAATTAGGAGAAACAGATTTATATCATCATGCATATTTTCATAAAGTCCCATTAGATGGAATGTAATGGAATGCCAAAGAGACATAGAGCAATACAGATTATGTACCAGTCGGCTACCAATACTTTTATTTATACATAGTGATTAGAAAGCACTCTCATAAAACAAGGATTTTATTAGTGGGGCAGTAACCAAAAAAATATTTCCAAGAACAGTTAAACATACAGAATACCTCGGAAAAGACTGCCATAATCTGGTATCTTACGTTTCAACATTATTCCTTCAATTATTTCTGCCATCATAAATCTCAAAATATGCTTTTCATTAAAGAAGTTTAGTTTTGAAGAAATTTCCAGTTAATACACTCCCTTTCAGTATCTTATCTGAATAAGTCGATTTATCAAAGTTAATTTTTTTCACTAATTATGATATTGTATAAATCAAATAATTCTTGAGTCAATCTGATATTTCTCTAACTCTGTCTTTCACTTGTCAACCATCCTCAGTCTCTGATTATATCTATAGTTATTCTATAACTGAACTCTTTGATTCCAAACTTAGGAACTTAATCAACATGATTCTCATTAATTTCCGTTATAAACACCTCAGCGGTAAGGGGGTGAGGTCGTATAGCCTCTAACTCGATTCTCACACATATAAATACATATGACACATCTTTCATTATCAACATATGTCATTATAACTATACTACCCACTTCGAACAATTATCACTCATATTTGCCTTACATAAAAATTTCCAATTATCTCATTCAAACAAGTGCACTCATTCATACATTCTACGAAATTTGAATAACTTATTTATCACATTCACTAATCAATTTTAGTAAAGCATGCTACAGTATTTGAAGGTCAGAAAAATATGAATAAGCATATCACTGTATAAACTTTCATTTCACACATTATCACATATACACATTACGAATTCTTATTCATACTTTTTCGGGTTTAACTCATCATAGCTACACTTTATTCAAATACTTCAGTATCACTATCAAATGGTCGAATATAGCTCGGTTGAAGAGTATTTCTCTTTTAATAAGATTGTCCTCAATCGCGTCGGAAGGCATCACACTATCACATATTGGTGGCATGTATAACTAGACTCTCACACTTGCTATGTTAGTCTGAGAACCGACTAAACCATAGCTCTGATACCACTAAATGTAACACCCCTTACCCGTATCCTATGCTGGAACTGAGTACGAGGCATTACTAGACTTAATAATACATTTAGTCAAACTAATTAACACATATACAAAATGACTTAGTCAAGCCCCTATACATGCCATAACTTAAATCATTTATAAATAAAGATACCCATAGATAGCTTGATAGTGTGAAGCGATCTCCGACGACCTCCAACCCGAGCTTGTTTAGTAGGACTTTGTAACATGGGAAAGAAAAAGGGGTAAGCTTATAAAGCTTAGTAAGTTCACATGTAAAAATAATAAGCATTAGTAATGAATTTAGCTTACTACTAAGCTGTCATAACTTGCATAAATAATGCTAAGTTCTTACTTTCTCAACTTACTCATTTGTAGTCTTATCAAAGCCTCAACATGACAAATCCTTACAACAAGTTCTCAAATTAATACAATCATTAAGTCACATGCTTATACCTTATTACTCATGTTCACATTAATTTGTCTACTTGAATTGCTATCACTAAATTATTTATTTCTTGAGCTACAGAGCTCCAAATTTCAAACCGCTAATTTTCCTTGAAACTAGACTCACATATCTTCATACCATAAAATTTATACAATTTTTGGCTTAGCCAATTTGTATAGTTTATTCATTAAAAATTCCCCTATTTTACTATTTGACTATTCTGACCTCTCTTCACTAAAAATCAATTTTCTCCTCATACAGAATTCTTATGACCTACTTATTTAGTTCATTTGAAAATAAAATCATTCAGGATTTCAGGAATATAAATTATATCCCACAATTATTTTTGTACACTTTTTAATGAGTTTTCCAAGGTAGAATAGGGGATCACGTAATCATTCTGAACCAGTCTCATAGAAATTCAAATATCTCAAAATATACGAATCATTTGTTTGCTATGTTTCTTTTATATGTAAATAGATTCAACAAGAATTAAATAAATATCTCATCCAACTTATAATTCAATCTCTACTATTTTTAGTGATTTTTCAAACTCATGTCACTGCTGCTGTCCAAACAGTTTTATTGTAAATTTTTGCTCTCTCTTTCACTTTAGTTGTGTTCATCACTTGCTTATACCAAACTTTCCAATTTCTGATTACATATCGAACATATTGTTCTTATGTACATTTGCCACATTTCTCAATTGGTCACATTCACACTTGCACTTATTCATAACATGATCTCACCAATCATGATTAGTAAATTATCTCGTTGAACCCCTTCGAAAAACGCCCGATACTCGGTGGTCTTAGCACATAGCTCCATCTACACATAATTCGGCTTTCTTGTACACATGGTGAAGGTCCCTTATCACCCATGTGACCTAGCCTGTAACAGACCGAATTTGACCCTAATCGGAACGGTGGTTTCGGGACCACGAATCCGAGTACGAGAAATATTTTAATATTATATTTTGTGTTTTTTATATGTGAATTAATGTGTGTGAAAGTCTCGTAGAAAAATTTTATCGTTTGTGTGTTTAATTTAGAAAAAGGACTTAATCCCGTAAAAGGTAAAAGTAGCAAACTATAGTGAAAAGTGCCTATTTGATGATGGCTTTTTAAAGTGGGGTATTAAAAGAGTAAATAGTCCAATTTTAGATGTAGTGGGTGGCATATGTCTAATCTACCCTTAAGTTATATGTTATGAAATTTTATGTTATAAGGTTAAATAAGTAATTAGTTTAATAACATGATATATGTTAAAATAACATAAAAAAATAGGCCATCATCTTCATGCTCTCTCATGGCCGAATGTAGCTAAGAGAAAGGGGTTGAAGAAGCTTTGAATTTTCGGCAACTATTTGGTTCAATTAGGTAAGAATTTTAGCTCAGTTTTTGTTGATTTTTACGTTTTTGAGATCGTTGCTTAGAGTATTAGCTGACCCATGTTGAAATTTTTGAATCTAAGCATGTGCAATATTCGGCCATTGATGTATTCATGTAGGTTGTGATGTTTGATGATTTTTGAATTAAAGATATGTTAAAGATTAATATGTTTTGTCTTTGACTTTTAGGTAAATTTGAGTATTTGGGCTAAATTGCAAAAATAAATTTTTAGATGGGCCTATTTCCGAAATAAATGAAAGAAATGGACTTGTATAGTCCCTATACATATTTGGCCCTTAAGTAGTATTGAGAAATTTTGTGTATTTTGTGTTTTATGCAAATGGGATTAAATTGTAAAAATGTGAAATAGTAGGGGTAAAATGGTAAATTGCCTATTTATGTGCTTAGGGACTAAATTGAGATGAAATGTACTTGAATGAGCTAAATTTTAATGTGTTTAGATCAAGAACAAAGAAAAACAGATTTGGATCGGGGAAAGACAAAGGTCATCGAATAGTCAGTTTACGCGGTCCGTCGACAGTCGAGGTAAGTCCTTAAGCAAGTATATGCCAAAGAATTATTTATGAACATAGTATATGATGAAGTTTGGAAATTTAAAGTATAAATATACATGTTGGCCGAATGTGGAGTATGAGTTTGTAGTGAATTTAATTTGGTTAATGTAATGTGAATATGTATGTTTGGATTAATAGGTGAAAGTAAAATGAAGAATATGAGATGGTTGATATTTTAATACTAAGTAATGTGTATCGAAAGGTTGAATGTGTTCATATTCGGGCTTCGTGCCTAGCAGGCTTAGTGCCGGTGACATATTTGGGCTTTTATGCCTAGAGGCTTAATGCTGGTGGTACTTTTAAACGAAGAAACCATGAATTGCTCGAGGTGTAACATAGTTAATGTATTGAGTTAAAGACTCAGGTAAGCATAAGTCCCTTTTTGAATTCATCAGAAGTAAGGTAAGTTGTGTTTAATATTACTTGAGTTGAAATAATATGATAAGAACGGTGTTATGTGAAATTGAGCTTATAATCGATGTGTATGAATATTATATGACAGAATTTTTAGTGTGATAATGTAGTTGATATGAATGTTGTATTTATATAATTTTAAACATGTGATTCAAGTAATATATGCACTTTGTACTTTGATGAGATGTAGGTTGATGGTAATAAAGTACAATTATTTGAGTTAATATACTACTAGTATTCGGTCTTGTATCAATTGCATATTGAAATATTCATATCCAATGTCCTAGAATTATTGATTAAAAATGTGCAAGTGCTCGATTGTTGTATTATCTATTGCTTAAAACTTACTAAGCTAATGAGCTTACTCTGTATATGTTTGTATCTCTGTTTTATAGATCGTTGATTCAGCTACTGGCTCAGGGGATCATCAAGAAAGTCGACCGCACTATCACTCTCTTTGGTATATATATGTCTACTTTTCAAATCAAAGGCATGTATAGGCTGAATTATGACTTGAATGAATAATGTTCGGTTTTGTAAATGTATATATATATGGCCTTGCGAATAAGGCTATTACTTTTGGTTAAGCATCGTTTGTATGTTTGATATAATGGTTTGTTTTAATCTTTGGTATAAGAGGTGTTCATATTATGCTTGGAAGTTTAATGTGGTTATATAGAAATAATCATTTATATGTATTATATATATATATATATATAGGTATAAGTATGCATATTATGTCGTGTGAATTTTTCTACTTAAATTATTATGTGGTTGGTTATAATTCAGAGATGATCATGAAAATGTGTATACTTATGTTTTGGGTTGATCATTGGAGTTTTAAATTGAGGACCGAATATATGGTCAATGGATTGGTTATATTTATATATTTTGGACTAGTCACATATCATACGTGTTTGGTAGGTTATTCAATAATCTTTGTGTCCATTAATTAATAAGGTAGGATGAATTGATAATTATGGTTTAACATGGCTTTTATTTTAGGGACATTGCGCATATTATGATAGCATGATGTGTATGTTTGGTTATGCTATAATGTTCGAATGTCACATATGTGAATGAAAAGCTAATAGAGTATCACGGACCTATTTGTTTTAATATGCATATTTGTAGAAGGTATAAAATGGTATGTTGATATTCGACTAATGAAATAGATGTATTTATATATGTTTAATATATGAAATTTGGTGTTGTTATGTGGAAGCTTGATTCGAAACTTGTATAGATTATGAGTTATGATGTATTGCATTATGAAACATGGTTGTTTGTAATGTAAGTCTTGATCATCATTTGTTGATATGGAAAATTTAAATATGTGTATTGGGTTTATTCCATATATGACTGTGCTAAACTGTGTCTAGTTTGGTAATGCCTCATAACCCTAATTCGGCGACGGGTACGGGTTAAGGGGTGTTACATTTTATTGGTATCAGAGCTACGGTTTAGTCGATTCTAGGACTACCGTAGTGTGTAAGAGTCTAGCTATACATGCCTTTGAATTGTATATATGATAGTGTGGTGACTTCTGACAATTTCAATTGTATTTTATATAGTAAATGGATCCCGATCCTGATAGAGCCGTAGCTGATGATGTGGAGAGCGTTGCGCCTGGTCTGGCACGTGGCTCAGCTCCATTAGACTCTCGACCAGTTTCGGGTAGCCATGAGGGAGAGGCTAAACAAGCCTTTTATCAGATGATGAATGAATGGTTTACCCAGTTTATTCAGACTAATCCGGCCGTACAACATCCTCCACCCCCGAATAATCCAACTCCGGTACCTTCAGCACCCCCGATGATAGATCCGATGAGATCTAGCAGGCCTCCCGTTGATAAAATCAGGAAATATGGGGCCGAGGAATTCAAAGCCAATGATGATGATGATGCAGAGCGAGCCGAGATGTGGCTTGATAACACTATTCGGGTACTCGATGAGCTATCTTGTACTCCAGAAGAATGCCTAAAGTGTGCTATATCTCTACTTCGGGACACTGCCTATCACTGGTGGAACACACTGGTATCAGTGGTTCCGAAAGAAAAAGTAACTTGGGACTTCTTCCAAATTGAGTTCCGTAAGAAATATATCAGTCAGAGATTCATCAATCAGAAACGAAAAGAATTTCTGGAATTAAAACAGGGTCGCATGACTGTGATGAAATATGAGCGGAAGTTTGTCAGATTGAGCCGTTACGCTCGAGAGTGTATATCTTCTGAAGCCATTATGTGTAAAAGATTTGAAGGCGGCCTAAATGAAGACATAAAGTTACTTATTGGCATTCTTGAAATCAAAGAGTTCATGACATTAGTCGAGCGAGCTTGTAAAGCCGAAGAGCTTGGAAAGGAGAAAAGAAAAGCTGAAGTAGAAGCTAGAGACACTCAAAAAAGATCATCGAGTAAAATTTTCCATTCCGTGCATAAGAAGTTCAGAGATGACCTCAGTCGACATAAAGCCACTTCAGACTTGCCTAGACGTGATCGACTTCCAGTGAGTTCCCGAGCCACTTCGATAGCTAGTGTTGGTATGTTCCACAGAATCGGGCCGAGTGTAAACATTGTGGGAAATGGCATCCTAGGAGTTGTAGAGTTCGCGATCGGTCCTGCTTTAAGTGTGGATCGTCGGACCATTTTATTCGAGAGTGCCCGATGTTAGCTGAGCAAAATGCGACTCAGAACACTAGACCGAGCAGTGCGCCAGCACGGGGTAGACCACTCAGACATTCAGGCAATGTAGGTGGCAGTCAGAGAGCGACGAAGGACACTGTAATACGATCAGAGGCTAGAGCTCTAGCTAGAGCTTATGCTACACGAGCCAGAGAGGATGCTTCTTCCCCCGATGTCATTACCGGTACTTTCACCCTTTATGATACTACTGTGATTGCATTGATTGACCCTGGTTCGACTCATTCATATGTGTGTGAAACTCTAGTATTCAGTAAGACTCTGCCAGTTGAGTCTACTGTGTTTGTGATTCGTGTGTCCAACCCTTTGGGTAGATGTGTACTTGTTAATAAAGTGTGTAGAGGTTGCCCGTTGATGATTCGAGATTCTTGCTTCCCAGCCAATGTTGTTGCCCTTTGATGAGTTCAATATAATTTTGGGAATGGACTGGTTAACTTTGCATGATGCAGTGGTGAATTGCAAAAGAAAGCTTATTGATTTGAGATGTCAGAACGGTGAGATTATCAGGGTTGAATCCAATGATTTAAGTGGGTTACCTACAGTAATATCCTGGATGTTAGCCCGGAAATATGTGAGAAAAGGGTGCGAAGCTTATTTGGCCTATGTACTGGATAATAAAGTGTCTGAAAAACAGATTGAATCTATACCGGTTGTGTGTGAATACCCAGATGTGTTTCCTGAAGAATTACCGGGTTTACCACCAGTACGAGAGGTTGAGTTTGGCATTGAATTAGTACCGGGGACGACTCTGATCTCGATAGCTCCGTATCAGATGGCACCTACTGAGTTAAAAGAGTTGAAAGCACAGTTGCAAGAGTTAACTGATAGGGGCTTTGCACGATCGAGTTTCTCTCCTTGGGGTGTACCAGTTCTTTTTGTGAAAAAGAAAGATGGAACGATGCGAATGTGTACTGATTATCGGCAACTGAATAAAGTAACTATAAAGAATAAGTACCCACTACCTCGGATTGATGATTTGTTTGATCAGTTGAAAGGGGCTTCAGTATTTTCGAAGGTAGATTTGAGATCGGGTTATTATCAGTTGCGAGTCAGAGATACAGATGTGCCAAAGACTGCATTCCGGACGAGGTATGGACATTTTGAGTTTCTGGTTATGCCTTTTGGACTCACTAATGCACCTGCTGTTTTTATGGATCTAATGAATCGGGTCTTCAGACAGTTTTTGGATTGGTTTGTAGTAGTGTTTATTGATGATATACTGATCTACTCCAAAGACGAAACCGAGCATGCCGAGCATTTGAGATTAGTGCTACAAACTTTGCGAGATCAACAGCTGTATGCAAAGTTTAGTAAATGTGAGTTTTGGATGAATGAAGTCAGCTTCTTGGGTCATGTTGTTTCAGCATCAGGAATTCGGGTGGATCCAAACAAAATAGCGGCTATACTCGATTGGAAACCACCAAAGAACGTTTCCGAGATTCGAAGCTTCCTAGGCCTTGCGGGATACTACAGACGGTTTGTAAAAGGTTTTCCTGTGATAGCTACACCTTTGACAAAGCTACTACAGAAAGATGTCAAGTTTGAGTGGTCGGAAAAGTGTCAAAAAAGTTTCAAGCAGCTGAAAGCCCTTTTGACCGAAGCTCCAGTGTTAGCTTAGCCTGAATCGGGTAAAGAATTTGTCGTTTTTTAGTGATGCTTCTTTGAATGGGTTGGGTTGCCTTTTGATGCAGGAAGGCAAAGTTATAGCCTACGCTTCGAGACAATTGAAGCCGCACGAAAGAAATTATCCGACTCACGATCTGGAATTAGCAGCCATTGTTTTCACATTGAAAATTTGGCATCATTACTTATTCGACAAGAAATGTCACGTTTATTTGGATCATAAAAGTCTAAAGTATTTGATGACTTAGAAAGATCTGAACTTGAGACAACGCAGATGGTTAGAACTGTTGAAAGACTATGAGTTGGTGATTGACTACCATCCGGGGAAAGCTAACGTTGTTGCAGATGCGTTAAGTCGAAAATCATTGTTTGCTCTTCATGCGATGAATGCACAGTTGGTTATGTCTGGTGATGGTTCGATCATAGCCGAGTTACAAGCAAGACCGATGTTTATTCAGCAAATTTGTGATGCACAGAAAGTTGACAAGGATTTGATTGCTAGGCGAATTCAGTGTGAAAAAGATGCAGAATCAGAGTTTCAAATTGATGCAAATGACTGTTTGAACTTTAAAAGCCGAATGTGTGTTCCGAAAAACTCGGATTTGATTCAGATGATTCTGAGTGAGGCTCATAGTGGTCGATTATCGATACATCCGGGTAGCACAAAAATGTATAATGATTTGAAACAGTTCTATTGGTGGCCTGGCATGAAACGGGATATATCTGAATTTGTTTCAAAGTGCTTAATCTGTCAGTAAGTAAAAGCCGAGCATCAAGTGCCTTCTGGGTTGCTTCAACTGATCATGATACCTGAATGGAAATGGGATAGAATCACTATGGATTTTGTATCTGGTTTGCCTATGACACCGAGCAAGAAAGATGCAGTCTGGGTTATAGTAAATAGACTGACCAAATCAGCTCATTTTGTACCGGTTCGTACGTACTATTCACTCGATAAACTTGCTGAGTTGTATATATCTCAAATTGTGAGATTACATGGTGTGCCGAGTTCTATTATCTCAGACAGAGACCTGAGATTCACATCGCGATTGTGGAAGAAGTTGCAGGATGCTTTAGGTACTAAACTTCATTTTAGCACCGCCTTTCACCCGCAGACAGACGGTCAGTCTGAGCAAACCATTCAAACACTTGAGGACATGTTGAGATGTTGCGTTCTCGAGTTTGAAGGTACGTGAGAAAAGTACTTACCTTTGATTGAATTTGCTTATAATAACAGTTTTCAATCAAGTATCAAAATGGCACCTTATGAAGCTCTATATGCCCGCAAGTGCCGTACGCCATTGTACTGGACCGAGCTCAGTGAGAATAAGATACAAGGGGTTGATTTGATTAAAGAGACTGAACAGAAAGTGGGTATAATCAAAGATAGTTTGAAAGCTGCATCAGATCGTCAAAAGTCTTATGCTGATTTGAAACGTAAAGATATAGAATTTTAAGTCAGAGATCGGGTATTCTTGAAAGTATCTCCGTGGAAAAAAGTACTTCGTTTTGGTCGGAAAGGCAAACTGAGTCCGAGATTTATCGGACCGTATGAAATCATCGAATGTATTGGGTTTGTTGCTTATAGATTGAAGTTACCCTCTGAATTAGAAAAGATACACGATGTATTTCACGTTTCGATGCTTCGTAGATACAGATCAGATCCGTCACATGTGATTGCTCCATCTGAGATTGAAATCCGACCCGATATGACGTATGAGGAAGAATCGAACCGTATTTTAGCTCGGGAAATGAAAGAGTTAAGAAACAAAAGAATTCCATTAGTGAAGGTACTATAGAATCGGCACGGAGTTGAAGAGGCTACGTGGGAGCCTGAGGATTCAATGAGGCAACAATATCCGACGTTGTTTAACGGTAAGATTTTCGGGGACGAAAATCCTTAAGGGGGAAGAGTTGTAACAGACCGAATTTGACCCTAATTTGAACGGTGGTTTCGGGACCACGAATTTGAGTACGAGAAATATTTTAATATTATATTTTGTGTTTTTTATATGTGAATTAATGTGTGTGAAAGTCTCGTAGAAAAATTTTATCGTTTGTGTGTTTAATTTAGAAAAAGGACTTAATCGCGTAAAAGGTAAAAGTAGCAAACTATAGTGAAAAGTGCCTATTTGATGAAGGCTTTTTAAAGTGGGGTATTAAAAGAGTAAATAGTCCAATTTTAGATGTAGTGGGCGGCATATGTCTAATCTACCCTTAAGTTATATGTTATGAAATTTTATGTTATAAGGTTAAATAAGTAATTAGTTTAATAACATGATATATGTTAAAATAACATAAAAAAATAAGCCATCATCTTCATGCTCTCTCATGGCCGAATGTAGCTAAGAAAAAGGGGTTGAAGAAGCTTTGAATTTTCGGCAACTATTTGGTTCAATTAGGTAAGAATTTTAGCTCGGTTTTTGTTGATTTTTACGTTTTTGAGATCGTTGCTTAGAGTATTAGCTGACCCATGTTGAAACTTTTGAATCTAAGCATGTGTAATATTCGGCCATTGATGTATTCATGTAGGTTGTGATGTTTGATGATTTTTGAATTAAAGATATGTTAAAGATTAATATGTTTTGTCTTTGAATTTTAGGTAAATTTGAGTATTTAGGCTAAATTGCAAAAATAAATTTTTAGAGGGGCCTATTTGAGAAATAAATGAAAGAAATGGACTTGTATAGTCCCTATACATATTCGGCCCTTAAGTAGTATTGAGAAATTTTGTGTATTTTGTGTTTTATGCAAATGGGATTAAATTGTAAAAATGTGAAATAGTAGGGGTAAAATGGTAAATTGCCTATTTATGTGCTTAGGGACTAAATTGAGATGAAATGTACTTGAATGAGCTAAATTTTAATGTGTTTAGATCAAGAACAAAGAAAAACGGATTTGGATCGGGGAAAGACAAAGGTCATCGAATAGCCGGTTTACGCGGTCCGTCGACAGTCGAGGTAAGTCCTTAAGCAATTATATGCCAAAGAATTATTTATGAACATAGTATATGATGAAGTTTGGAAATTTAAAGTATAAATATACATGTTGGCCGAATGTGGAGTATGAGTTTGTAGTGAATTTAATTTGGTTAATGTAATGTGAATATGTATGTTTGGATTAATAGGTGAAAGTAAAATGAAGAATATGAGATGGTTGATATTTTAATACTAAGTAATGTGTATCGAAAGGTTGAATGTGTTCATATTCGGGCTTCGTGCCTAGCAGGCTTAGTGCCGGTGACATATTCTGGCTTTTATGCCTAGCAGGCTTAATGCCGGTGATACTTTTAAACGAAGAAACCATAAATTGCTCGAGGTGTAACATAGTTAATGTATCGAGTTAAAGACTCAGGTAAGCATAAGTCCCTTTTTGAATTCATCAAAATTAAGGTAAGTTGTGTTTAATATTACTTGAGTTGAAATAATATGATAAGAACGGTGTTATGTGAAATTGAGCTTATAATCGATGTGTATGAATATTATATAATAGAATTTTTAGTGTGATAATGTAGTTGATATGAATGTTGTATTTATATGATTTTAAACATGTGATTCAAGTAATATATGCACTTTGTACTTTGATGAGATGTAGGTTGATGGTAATGAAGTACAATTATTTGAGTTAATATACTACTTGTATTCGGTCTTGTATCAATTGCATATTGAAATATTCATATCCAATGTCCTAGAATTATTGATTAAAAATGTTCAAGTGCTCGATTGTTGTATTATCTATTGCTTAAAACTTACTAAGCTAATGAGCTTACTCTGTATATGTTTGTATCTCTGTTTTATAGATCGTTGATTCAGCTACTGGCTCAGGGGATCATCAAGAAAGTCGACCACACTATCACTCTCTTTGGTATATATATGTCTACTTTTCGAATCAAAGGCATGTATAGGCTGAATTATGACTTGAATGAATGATGTTCGGTTTTGTAAATGTATATATATATGGCCTTGCGAATAAGGCTATTACTTTTGGTTAAGCATCGTTTGTATGTTTGATATAATGGTTTGTTTTAATCTTTGGTATAAGAGGTGTGCATATTATGCTTGGAAGTTTAATGTGGTTATATAGAAATAATCATTTATATGTGTTATATATATATATATAGGTATAAGTATGCATATTATGTCGTGTGAATTTTTCTACTTAAATTATTATGTGGTTGGTTATAATTCAGAGATGATCATGAAAATGTGTATACTTATGTTTTGGGTTGATCATTGGAGTTTTAAATTGAGGACCGAATATATGGTCAATGGATTGGTTATATTTATATATTTTGGACTAGTCACATATCATACGTGTTTGGTAGGTTATTCAATAATCTTTGTGTCCATTAATTAATAAGGTAGGATGAATTGATAATTATGGTTTAACATGGCTTTTATTTTAGGGACATTGCGCATATTATGATAGCATGATGTGTATGTTTGGTTATGCTATAATGTTCGAATGTCACATATGTGAATGAAAAGCTAATAGAGTATCACGGACCTATTTGTTTTAATATGCATATTTGTAGAAGGTATAAAATGATATGTTGATATTCGACTAATGAAATAGATGTATTTATATATGTTTAATATATGAAATTTAGTGTTGTTATGTGGAGGCTTGATTCGAAACTTGTATAGATTATGAGTTATGATGTATTGCATTATGAAACATGGTTGTTTGTAATGTAAGTCTTGATCATCATTTGTTGATATGGAAAATTTAAATATGCGTATTGGGTTTATTCCATATATGACTGTGCTAAACTGTGTCTAGTTCGGTAATGCCTCATAACCCTAATTCGGCGACGGGTACGGGTTAAGGGGTGTTACATAGCCATTCCATCTCGTAGCTTTCTTGTCTACATGGTGTCCAACACTAGGAACCACTCATGTGACCTAGCTACTCATAACCCGTAACTTTCTTGTACACATGGTATACATACAGTATTACACATGTGACCTAGTTACATATGAAATTATTATCCTGTAGCTTTCTTGCACACATGGTGAAAGTCCCTTATCATCCATGTGGCCTAGCTACATATCAAATTTTTCCATCTAGTAGCTTTCTTGTGCACACGGTGAAGGTCCCTTATCACTCGTGTGACCTAGCTACATATTGTCCGTGTCTCTCGGTTTTCTGAAGGTTCAATCGAGAACTTTCCATTCCATTCATTTTCATATTTTACTTATCACCCAATGATTTCCATAATATCTAGCAAAATAAGTATTGTACAAGTAAAATAAATGCATTATTTACATATAAACTTTCTTGTCGAAATCTCGTCAGGTACAACCGTGTAGCAACTCATACAACCCATGTAATATTAATTTAACATTCAATTCTTGTAACATTAATTTGCCATTCAATTTTACATGACACAACAAACATCACATTTTCCATACCATACATACCATCCATCAACTTCTCCTAAACATATTAAATCATACAATTTATGCCATATCAATAGAAAATTACAATTCAAGCATGGTATTGCATTATTATTAACACACGAACTTACCTCGAATGCCGAAACGGTCATTTTACCAACTTTCCAGATTTTTCGATTTTCCTCCAATTCTAGGTCCAAATCTCGTTTTTTTGGGTTATGGAGCTTGGAAGCTTGAAACAAACCCTAGCTATAGAGAACCCTTGTAATTTCATCCTAATAAAGAAGATGGACATATTTGGCATTTAAATTTTGTTTTTAATTCATTTAATTCACTAATTTACCAAAATGCCCCTTAAAAAAATCTTTTGAAAAAAACATACCCATCCATGTCCATTTTTGTCCACCAACTTAACCAATGGTCTAATTATCATTTAAGGACCTCCAATTTAAAATTTCATAACAATTGGACACCTCTAACATGTAGAACTCAACTTTTACACTTTTTACAATTTAGTCCTTTTGACTAAATTGAGTGCCCAAACGTCGAAATTCTCGAATGAAATTTTCACGAAATCTTCTCGTGAAATCGTAGACCATAAAAATATAATAAAAATAAATTTCCTTACTTCAGATTTGTGGTCCCGAAACCATTGTTTCGACTAGGCCCTAATTCGGGATGTTACAGATTTGGCCGGAAAGGCAAATTGAGTCCGCATTTTATCGGACCTTATGAAGTTACCAAGAGAATAGGACCGGTAGCTTATCGTTTGGCCTTGCCACCTGAGCTGGAAAAGATCCATGATGTCTTTCACGTATCCATGTTACACCGATAACGTTCAGAACCTTCACATGTCATAGTACCAACAGAGGCGGAAAATCAACTGGATTTGACATATGGTGAAGAGCCGGTTAAAATTCTGGCGCAAAAGGTCAAACAGTTAAGAAACAAAAGTATAGCCCTTGTGAAAGTGCTATGGCAAAGACATGGAATAGAAGAGGATACATGGGAGCCCGAGGAGACTATGAGAAACCAATATTCCAACCTTTTCACCGGTAAGAATTTTGGGGACGAAAATCCTTAAGGGGTGAATTGTAACAACCTGATTTAGGGGCTAGTCAGAACAGTGAACTAATTCGAGGTTAGAGAAAATTATTTTCATGTTATTTTATGAGTTAGAGCATGATTATATAAGTGCATGAAAATTTTGGTGCTTTAATTTTAGCTATTTCATGCTTAATTGCGAAAAAAGACTAAATCGCATAAAGTGTGAAAGTTCCATTTTATAAGCTAAAGGTGTTTATTACCTAAAGAACATTAATTGGAGGTCTTTAAAGTGCAATTAGACCCCTAAGTATAGGGTGGCCGGCCATAGGAGACAATAATTGTCAAAATTGGTCAAAGTTGGTAAGTTTGGTGAATAAATTGATTGTTTAATATTAAAATAAAGAAAAGATGATATCCATCTTTTTACTCATCTTCCTCCACCAAAAATAGCAAGAAAAATAGGGGTTTTGAAAGCTCAACATTTCACCAAACTCTTCTCCCCTAAAAAGCAAGAAGAGCCAAGAATCAATCTCGATCGGGGATAGAACAAAATATCGGACTAGACCGACAATCTAGCCTATTTTGAAATTGAGTATTGCCAAGATAGCTCGAGAATTCGCGGATGTTGGAGTTGGAGATCACACTATCGACCACTTTTTGGTATAGACAAATTAGATTTATTTTGAGTATGGCATGTATAGGACTTGAATGTTTTGGTTATGTCATATTTCCAAGCCAAATGTGTTGGCTACTATGGCTGTTTCAATTCATTTTGTAAATAGTTATTAAAGTTGGGCCAATACTTGACTAGTTCTCATATATATATATATATATATATATATTTATTGATGATGAATCATGAAGTTTATGCTTGTGTGGATGCTTGATTTGAATTGGTATAAGTATGGTTGCCGATGTGAGCATACCCGAGGCAACCCAAGATGCCTATCTCAATCCTCTTGAGGTCTCTGAAGGCCCATCAATTTTGAGCCGAATTCCAGCTCAATTAAACCTCATTCAATGCGGTTCAGCTCACATGAGTTTATTTCAGCTCCTTGAGCTTGGTTTAAGCTTAATTTAGCTCATTTAAGCGCGATTTAATTTCTTTTCAGCTCATTAATTTTCTTGCTGGAATAAAATTATTTTAATTTAGTTAATTTCCTACAGCTCATAAATATGTTTGAGTCATTAAGTGTTCTAATGATGCCTTAGTCCTAGCAGATTTTTAATGTGTCTTGTTTAGAAGTTTTAAATTTGTCTAGTTGTTATTTAAAGTGTCTAAATTATGTATTATCTATGTTCAGCCAAATTTGGCTTGATTTTAATGTTGGTTCATGTGTTTTTGTAGGTGAGCTGAATTTGGAGTGCATTTAAGCAAGGTACATGCATGGATTTGGTTCAATGCATGGGACGATGCATGCATGGCTATGTTTAACGAAATTTGAGCTGATTTATGGGTTCCCAAAGTGTCCAATCAGCCAAGCATCACCAGTAAATTAAACTCCTCAAGCTGGCCGATCCACTCCCCAAAACAGCACCTATGCGTTCACATTTGGTGTTCACACCAAGGACCATTCGGCTGATCATTGTTCACACTTCCAAAGACTTTTCCAGCTCCTTTTTCACACATTCAAGGCTGTTCATGTTCTCCTTTATTGTTGGTAACTTTTCAGCTAAAGCTAGCATTTTAATGAGCTCATTTAAGCTCATTGGCTGCACCTAGCTAGTGCAATGCATCCTTGAAGTGCCCAAATTCGTGCAAGCTGATCAGCCCCTTCTAGAATGCCATCCAAAGAGCTTCCAACAGTTGAATTTATTCACTCCAATTTAATACTTTAATTCTAGAATTTTCTAGATTAATCTAGTTTCATTTAACTTAGTTATTAAGTGTTTTAGTGTCCATTTGGCTAGCCCTTTTGTAGGCTATAAATAGCTTCTCATTTTCATTTGTAAAAAATCTTTTGATCCTTTGATAAATTTATATGAACTTTGTGTTCTTGAGTGAGTCTAACTCCTTTTTTATTTCGTACAAGCTTCGATTGACTTATCTGGCTTTGCTAGTGGCTTCTTCGACTTATTTTTCAACTTATCACCTTAGTTGGTGTGGCGGTCATTCTACTATCCTTCATCCGACCACCTTAACCTTATAAAAATCGGGATGACACTTTCATATAGTGTTGAATCATTCTTCGTGTTAAGTTTTAATTCCATTTCCATCCCTTATTACCGAACATCATCTATCCTTTCTTTATTTTCTTTGTTAAACCGAGCCTACTACATTATCCTAAAACCCCTTTTCCAATTCAAAACCATTTTGTTAGCTTCTGCAACACTTAACCAAGTTCACAATTTTAACGAAAAGAACATTGTCCTCGTCGACGATCGGGCAACTTCAACGACTCAACTCATCATCGAGGTGGGATTTATCATTTGGTATCAGAGCCATGAAAACGAGGAGCACCGACGTTCGAGAAGATCCCGGAAGTAGGTTCGTAGAAAAAAATCAAAATAAAATAAAAAAATTCATAATTTTAAAAAAAAAGTTTGTAATCTAGTTCTTAGTATTTCTTTATATTGTATTGAAGTACTTAAAAAAAATAAAAAAAATATGAAATTAAAAAAAATTATGTACGAATTATAAAAAAAAAGAGAAGTGTGAAGTTTGCAAGTTTGCAAGTTTTTGCTTCGTTTTCATCTTTCTACCCGATCATCGCAACCATTCTTCTACCATCGATTTCTCCTTTTCCCAAACGCCACACACTTACCCAATATTAATTTGTTTTATCCTGCCCTATACCCGATACGCCTTATCCCTTGCAACCCCCTTTGAAATCGACCCCGAGCAAGCAAATAAGTCTTTTGAGACGAAATACAAAATTGTGAGAGTGAGGTCCAGTGGTAAAAGGCACGAGTGGTGAGTGCATTAGAGAGTATAAAAGCCTAAAACGAGTGAAAAACACGAGCGGAGTGAACATTCTTTATTTTTCTTTCCGAGTGACTTGCGAGAATTTGTGGTGAGGTATTTACTTTCTTTTTTGTTTAACACTTTTCTTGCCATTATTTAAACATGTCTTGAGAAGATTTTTCAGTTGATGAATTTCAATACTTGGTGAACGAGATGGGCCGAATGTTTGAAAAGAAGCTAAATCCAATACAAAGACGATTGGACCGAGTGGAGGAAAAGGCCCGACGGAAGCAAAAGCCACCAAGTCAAAAAAATGAAGTCGCGGCCATCTCGAAGACATCTTCCCGATGACTATTCGAGAAGAGATTATTATCAAGACTCCTACTCAACAAGGCTTTCGAGACAACGAGAAGAAAGTTTTGAGTTTGAGACTCTTCGAGATAACGAACAAGAAAGTACGAGTTATTATTCATATGCTTCAAAGAATTCACACACGAAGAATCACTCCCGAAAAATTGAACGAGAAACCAACGAGAATACTTTCTATTTCTTTGAGCAAAACACCCATCTTTTTTATTCTTTTGTAACATCTTCATGTTGTAATCAAATCGAAAAAGAATACGAAAAAAAAAGAAAAAGAAAGTGAAAAAGAAAAAGAAAAAGAAACTGAAAAAGAAAAAGAGATTAGAAAAAGAAATTGAAAAAGAAGAAATTGAAAAAGAAAGAAAAGAAGTTGAGTTAGAAAAAGAAACAAAAGAACTAGATGAGCGAGAAAAAGTGAGTGTTGATTCAACTAACCCATTTGAATTTTGTTCTTGTTCTGTTTCTTCTTTTCAGGACTCCGAAAAGTCGAGTGGAAAATATCAACTTCAATACCTTCCTGACGAGTGATATTTTCGTATGACCGAAAAAGGTAAGGTTGAAGATGACATCAAACCACACGAGGCCGAATGTAAGGATCCCCTAGCACTTAAACTTCCACTATCTTCCTTGAATATGGATAAACAACTTGTCGGTGACTTCATCTTTGTAACATCTCTGAGCCAAGATATGTTTAATTTTCCTTCCTTGATTAAAATTGCTGTTTTAAATAATGGCAAGGAAAATTATGTTAATAAAAATTTTTGCGTTGACAAGTTTGAAGGTGAAGTTGTGTTTAATTTGTTTGATTGTAAAAATCTCAATTTGTTTGATTGTGGTAATTATGTGACTTATTTATTGCCCTATTTGAAATCCTCGAGTTTTTGCAAATCTGATTTGAAGTTCGTAAAGAGTTTTGATCGTTCGTTATTGTGTATGCAAAAATCCTTTAGATTTAACGTGTTTGATTTAACGAAACCTTTGCTACACTTTGGCGCAAGTAATCAAACTCGTGTTTTTAAACCGGGAATCAATTTTGATTCAGTTTGCAGGAAAAACCAGCAACTTAAAGTTTGTGCGAATAATTTCTATACTTGGTTTTTGAATAAGGAAACGAGGTATGAAAAAATTGTTTTCCCTTTTAATGCGTTCCTTAAACAATTTCTGTGGTTGTCCATGAAGTTTGCGTTTCATTTGGAAAAGGCTATTTCAACCATGAAGCTTTGATTAGACTACATTCCCGAGGAGAGAAGGTTTGTGTTAAATGGGAAAGGTAAAATCGACCCCTATCCTTCTGTTCATCAAGGTAAGACGCTTGAAATTTTTGAAACTTGTTTGTTCTCCTCAGATGGTGTTAAATATCATGTTGCTGATTTCACTTTTGTAAATCATTTAGATCTTGACGTGCTTGAATGCCCTATTTTGTTTACTAATGATCTATCTATTTTGGTCTTTGATAAAAATATAGTTGTTTTCAATAATTGTCATGATACATTTGTTGGTGAGTCCATATTCAATTGTACATTGCAAGGTTCGATTGTGCCACTTCGTGAACCATGTGAATCTTTTCAATTACCTCATTGTGACGATTATGTCTACCATTTGATTCATTACTCGTGATCCAATCATGACTTGTGGAAACAATTTGAGACGTTTGAATGCCTTAAAACATGTCCATTTTTGTTTCGAACATTTGACGAGGCATTGGCAAGTAAACTAATTTGTTTGCATGTTGTTTTGCATTTGTTCACTTGCATGCATCTTATTTGTCTTGTTATGCTTACATTTGGACTACGAGTTTGTTGGCATTACTTTTTGCTAACTCATGGCTATTCTTTTCAGGTGACTCGATTACCATCCGCCCCGTTCGATCGAGGAAAGCCGAGTAAAATGAACTATGTTCTAGAGAACCAACGGCTCGATTCGAGGACGAATCACTGTGAAGAGGGGGGATGATGTGAGCATACCCGGGGCAACCCAAGATGCCTATCTTGATCCTCTTGAGGTCCCAGAAGTCCCATCAATTTTGAGCTGAATTCCAGCTCAATTAAACCTCATTCAATGCGGTTCAGCTCACATGAGTTTATTTCAGCTCATTGAGCTTGGTTTAAGCTTAATTCAACTCATTTGAGCTCGGTTTAATTTCTTTTCAGCTCATTAATTTTCTTGCTGGAATAAATTAAATAATTAAGTTAATTAGTTAATTTCCTACAGCTCATAAATATGTTAGAATGCTCATAAATATGTTTGAGTCATTACGTGTTTTAATGATGTCTTAGTCCTAGTAGATTTTTAATGTGTCTTGTTTAGAAGTTTTAAATTTGTCTAGTTGTTATTTAAAGTGTCTAAATTATGTATTATCTATGTTCAGCCGAATTTGGCTTGTTTTTAATGTTGATGTGTTTTTGTAGGTGAGCTGAATTTGGAGTGCATTTAAGCAAGGTACATGCATGGATTTGGTTCAATGCATGGGATGATGCATGCATGGCTATGTTCAACAAAATTTGAGCTAATTTATGGGTTCCCAAAGTGTCCATTTAGCCAAGTATCACCAGCAAATTAAACTCCTCAAGTTGGCCGATCCACTCCCCAAAACAGCACCTATGCGTTCACATTTGGTGTTCACACCAAGGACCATTCAGCTGATCATTGTTCACACTTCCAAAGACTTTTCCAGATCCTTTTTCACACATTCAAGGCTGTTCATGTTCTCCTTTATTGCTGGCAACTTTTCAGCTAAACTTAACATTTTAATGAGCTCATTTAAGCTTATTGGCTACACCTAGCTAGTGCAATGCATCCTTGAAGTGTCCAAATTCATGCAAGCTGATTAGCCCCTTCTAGAATGCCGTCCAAAGAGCTTCCAATAGCTGAATTTAGCCACTAAAATTTAATACTTTAATTCTAGAATTTTCTAGATTAATCGAGTTTCATTTAACTTAGTTATTAGGTGTTTTAGTGTCCATTCGGCTAGCCCTTTTGTAGGCTATAAATAGCTGCTCATTTTCATTTGTAAAAAAACTTTTGATCCTTTGATAAATTTATATGAACTTTGTGTTCTTGAGTGAGTCTAACTCCTCTCTTATTTCGTACAAGCTTTGATTGACTTATCTGGCTTTGCTAGTGGCGTCTTCGACTTGTTTTTGAACTTATCACCTTAGTTGGTGTGGCGCTCATTCTACTATCCTTCATCCGACCACCTTAACCTTATAAGAATCGGGGTGACACTTTCATATAGTGTTAAATCGTTCTTTGTGTTAAGTTCTAATTCCATTTCCATCCCATATTACCGAACTATCCTTTCTTTATTTTCTTTGCTAAACTGAGCCTACTACATTATCCTAAAACCCCTTTTCCATTTCAAAACCATTTTGTTAGCTTCCGCAACACTTAACCAAGTTCATAATTTTAACAAAAAGAACATTCTCCTTGTCGACGATCGGGCAACTTCAATGACTCGACTCATCACTGAGGCGGGATCGTATCAGTTACTATGCAGGGTGGCATTTGGCTTGGAATATAGCCTTTTCAATGTTCACACGGGTAGACACATGGGTGTGTGTCTAGGCCGTGTGTGATACACGGTCAGCCCATGGGTGTGTTGATCGGCCGTGTGTCCCCTTTTGAGCTAGGTTTACAAGTCAGTATGCTCAGTAGTAAACACATGGGCAGAGACACGGCCATGTGTCTCAGCCGTGTGGGAGGCACGGCCTTAGACATGGGAGTGTGCCCAGGTCGTGTGACGTCTGCACCTAAAGTTAGGAATTTAAATTCGACACACGGCCTAAGGACACGGGCGTGTACCTTGGCCGGTGACCTTAGTGAGCTGATGACGTCATAAACAGAATGCCAAGGTTTTGGCACACGGGCTAAGACACGGGAGTGTCGAGGCAGTGTGAGGGACACGGGCGTGTGTCTGGCCGTGTGAAATAAGTCAGTGTCGACCACGGTTGAAGAACACGAGCTTGTCTTAGAGGCACACGGGTGTGTCCCTTGAATAACACGGGCGTGTGGCCCCTGTTTGGACAAAATTTTATAAGCACGTAGAAGTTCTCAGTTTAATTTTGAAACCTCCCAAAAGTATGTTTACGGCCTCAAAGGCCCAGAATGAGCAGGTTATGAGTTTAAATGGAAAGTTTCTAAGCTGCAGCAAATTTTATAGCCCGGTGTGTTATGTTTAAGCAAGTTAAGTTAGTGATGCGATCCCGGTCGCATCATGTTTTGATACATCTCGATGACATCGAGATTGGCCTAAAATCGAGGGGCCCAAGTGCTAAATGAGACGTTTAATTTTAGTTTGTTAATAAATTGAGTTGTTGGACTTTATTTTTAATTAAGTTGCTTGAATAAATTACTCATCTTAGTTAATTGAGTTCATTTTAGTTAATTGAGTTCATCTTAGTTAATAACTCATCTTAGATTAATAAATAAGTTGCTTCATTTAAGTTTAATTAAGTATGCTTCATTTAATTAAATTAGTTGCTGGAATAATTGATGAATAAGTTTTAGTTCATTTATTGAAGTTAAGTGTTTAATGTGTTTGAGTTTAATTAGTGTTTAATTGTGTTTAATAAGCTCATTTTAATGTGTTTATTGCAGGAGTCTTTTCAAGTCATAACTGTTACAATTCAAGGTTGTTACAAATTAAATAAAGTGGCTGTTCAAGTCATTTTTAGTTACAAGCAAGGGGTTGTTAGAAAGAAGGTTTAACACATCATTTAAAAGAGTTTAAAGAGTGGATTATTGCTTCTTTAAATTTGGCAGCAAGCTTTTCAACTAATAACCATTTTTGCTACTTCAAAAGAATTAATTCAAGCATTCAAAACACCATTAAGGTGCTGGTGACTATTCAACTAACCAAGGACATTTCAAGATTCACTTTTCAAGCATTCAAGGTCAATTATGCAGTTGAATAGAAGTGAATTAAATGATGGAGTTATTTGGTTCAAGAATTCCAAGAGACTTGAGCTTTATTTCAGCTTTTAAGATGAATACTTGTGACCATTCAGGTAGCCTTTTTTTAGCCTTATAAATATGTGTGTAATCAGACTTTTGAGGGGACTTTTGAACTTTGATTAAATTTTATGAACATTTTGTTCTCGAGTGAGTTTACCTCCTCTCCTATTTCGTACAAGTCTTGTTTGACTTATCTGGCGTTGCTAGTAGCGTCTTCCTGTCTTGTTTGAACTTATCACCAATTCTATTGGTGTGGTGTTCATCCTACTTCTCCATCCAACCACCTTAACGACATAAGAAACGAGGTGACACTACGATATAGTGTTGAATCTTTCTCCTGTTAAGTTCATTTTCCATCCCCACCATTTATCCCAAAATTATCTGTCTTTATTATTTTTTTAAACCGAGCCTACTACATATTTCTAAACCTACCATTCTTTTCAAACCCTCTTTGTTAGCGTCCGCATATTTTTCCCCAAACTTACAATTTCAACGCACCGAATAATCTCCTCTTCGACGACAGGGCAAACAAGTGAAACGACTCAATTAACCCAGGCCAGATCAGATCAGTTAGGTAATGCCTCGTATTCGGTTCTGACTTTGAACACGGGTAAGGGGTGTTACATGCTCAAATTTGCTTGGCCTTCGACCTTGTTATTGGGCCTTGAGGAAATTTGAGTCCATCACATTCATGAGCTTGATCTTAGGCCTTGCGACTCGTATCACATGGTGTGATGGAGAATTGAGTATCCAACAAGAGCCTGTAATATGCATTTTCATCATCACAAGTTTCCAATGTATCAATATGATTTGATATTTTATGATGCTATGTGATAAATGAGTCTAGCTTGCTTGTTTTTAACTCCTGTGTTTGTGATTTATTGTAGCATCTTGAATATTTACTGATGTGATTTTGTGCATCAAGGTTGAACCAATTCTTATCAAGGCGAAATAAGTTGATGTTCGGCCAAATTTCCATGATCCATATCTTCTTATGATTATCAAAACAAAGATTGATCCTTTTTGTTTACCAATTGGGCCAACTATGGGAGGTCGAATAAAGTGGGTCAAAGAGTGATGCGATCTTGGCCGTATCATGTTACGACAACTCGATGCCACCGAGATTGGCCCAAACTCGACGAGCCCAAGTGCAAAATGAAGCTTTTAATTTTAGTTTGTTAATTTGGTTGCTGGAATAAGGACTTTGATTTATTTATTTTAGTTACTTTAGTTATTATAATATAAGTATTTAATTATGTCTTGTTTATTAAATGCATCTTTAATTAATGTCTTGCATTATTGATCTACATCTTTTAATTATGGCATGCATTATGTGTTCTGCATTTAATAAAGTCATGCATTATGTAACTCTCATGTTAGTTAAGTTTGCATCATAAATTATGACATGCATTATGTAACTCCCATGTTAGTTAAATTAAGTCATGCATTAAGTAACTCATTTGTTCATTTAGTTTACATCTTAAACCATGCATTTAAGCATCTTAGTTGCTAAATATGTTTGAATTTGTTTATATAAGTATGTTATTTAATTTGGCTGTTACTTTTTACTACATAAATTAAAGTGTGTTTATTTTCATTTTAAATAAGGTGATTTGAGCTGCAAATAAATTGGTGTATGAGTGTTTATAGTGTGTTGATTCTTATGAGTCTTTAATGCTTGATTCATTTTAAATAAATAAGGTGTCTTTAATGCTTAATTATCTACCTTGTAGGTGACTATTCATATGGCTAATTGACTCTTCAAGTTTGGACATTTTTAAGCCTTCAAAACCCATTATTGTGGCTTTTCAAATTAACCAAAAGTGACTCTTCAAGTCTAATTGGTTTCATGCACTCAAAGTTAGTTATGGTGCCAATTAAGGAGATGAATACACAAGCATTAATGCTTGGTTAAGGGGAAAATGAAGGGACATCAAACAGCACATTTAAAGGACCATTAAGCCTTCATCAAGTGAAAAGGCATGACTTTTCAGCTATGCATGAATCAAGTGAAAAGACATGACTCTTTGGCTGTCCAAGGCTGATTTAATGAAGGAATTGAAGTCATTTGGCTGCTCAAAACGTTGAATTCTTCTAGCCCAAGTAACCAACTCATTTATTCAGCTGAATTGAGACATTAAATCATGTTAAAAGTTGCTGTTACTTAGGCCTAGAACTTTAAGAGTTTTTACTTATTGATTAAGCTTTATTTCAGCCATTAAACAACACATTAAAGCTGAATTCATGTGACTTTTCAGCTAGCCTCATGTAAGCACTATAAATACTTTGTAATTAGCTTGTTCAAAGAACTTTTGTCATTTTATCAATTTGAATGAACTTTGTTCAAAGAGTGAGTTTACTCCTCTCTAAATTCGTATGAGTTTCAGTCTGACTTATTTAGTGAAGCTAGTGGCGTCAATCGTTCTCTTCTTTCAAACTTATCACCAACCCGGTGTGGCGTTCGTCCATCTTTTTATACCTTCGGTTCTTACTTTGCTAAGTAACGGGTCGAGGTCCATTTTCGAATTCCATCATTCATGTTAAGCCAAATAGAAATCGGGGTGACATTTTCTAGTGTTGAATCGTTTCTCGTGTTTAAGTCTGTATCTCCATTTCCACCGACTATCCTACACTTTCTCTATCTACACTTCACTTGACTTTATTTCGTCCTACTACCGAACCTAACCATTTCATCTGTAACAGTCTGGTTTATACCCTAGTTGAAACAGTGGTTTCGGGACCACAAATCCGAGTCTGTATAATATTTTAATATTAATTTATGTGTCGTTGATATGTGAATAAGTATGTGGTAAATTTTCGTAAGTTAATTTGTCTGTTTGTGTGTTTAATTTAACAAAAGGACTGAATTGCATTAAATGTGAAATTTGCATGTTTGGTGAAAGGGTGCTTATTTGCTATGTCTTTATAAGGGTAAGGACCCATGTGGCAATTAAGCCAATCCTATGTATAGTGGACGGCAATGAATGGTGATATATATTTATATTATATGTTTATTACATTTACTTTAATAGTTAAAGTTTATAATATATTATATAGTTATAATATAATAAAAGAAACATGAAAGTGGATTTCATTTAAGCATTCATCCACCGAAAAACATAAGGAAAAGAAAAGCTTGAAGATTTGTATTTTCGGTTGATTTCAAGCCAAAATTCAAGGTATGTTTTCGATCGGTTTTCGATAATTTTTACGTTTTTGCAATCGTTGCTTTGAGAGCTACAAAACCCATGTTTTAATTTTGTGAATTGATGATGTTTGCGTGAGATGCCATTGATGATATGTTAAGCTTTTTGATGATTTTTTGTGTTAAATGAAAGATATGAGTTAGATGAACATACTTTGTTCTTGAAGTTTTGATGAATTTAGCTAAATAGGGCTAAATTGTGAAAATATTATTTTGGAGGACTAATTTGTGAATTTGATGAAATATTTGGACTTATATAGTCCATAGGGAGGTTCGGCTATGCATATGTGTGAACAAATTGTGTATATTTGATTTTTTGAGAAAATTGGACTAAATTGTCTAAATGTGAAAATGTAAGGGATAAATTGCAAATTGCCTTAAATGTGTATAATTGGATTTAATGGAATGAATTAGTGAATAAAAGGGTTAATTTTGAATACGTTTAGACCAAGAACCGAGGAAAATGGATTTAGATCGCGAGAAAGCGAAAGTAATCGAGTAGCCGTTTTCATTCCGATATACCGAATCAGAGGTAAGTCATTATGCAAATAAACGTACTTGTATGATATTACAATTGTTCATTTGATTCAAGTTGATTATGGATACTTATGAGAAGTTATGTTTATGAATTCCGAGAAAAGTCTGATATGGTAACTAAAGTTCGAGAAGTCCCGTGTGAACCTAAGAGTAGATAGGATTAGCTATGTCATGACATAGGTATCTGTTCAGTTTTATCATGTAAGACCACGTCTGGGATGTTGGCATTGATCTGAGATTCGTGTAAGACCACTTCTGGGACGTTGGCATCGATATAAGCTTTACGAGTGGACCACGTCTGGGACGTTGGCATCGATATGAGTTTACATGTAAGACCATGTCTGGGACATCGGCATCGTATTGATTCATGTAAGACCCTATCTGGGACAGTGGCATCGATATCCGAGTGCATGTAAGACCTCATCTGGGACGTTGGCATTGTACGACTATTTCGAGTTTTCTGAGTATCCTACTAGATTCCTATTGGTTCAACGGGCAAGTCTGTGATACGAATTACAAATCCGAGCTATGAAAAATTATGTGGTTATAAATCTGATTCAGGTACGTTGATTATACACTAATTGTGTATAAAAGGTAAGCATCTAAGTGATCTTACTATAACGATATGTATATGGAATTTATGATATGATAAGAAATGTCTTGGCTAGATGAGCTATGTGTTTATATGATTCTTGAATTGTGAAAATGGCTAATGTGGTCAAAAATGTATGAACCATAGCAAATAAGTGAAAGTTTGCTAGGTGATTAATATGTGCCAATGTATTTATTTGCATATTTGCCTTCCATACCAAGTTTATTTGTATATGACTTACTAAGCTTTTGAAAGCTTACTCTGTGTGCATTTTCTCTGTTTTATAGGTCGTCAAAGCTACTGAAGGCTCGGGACCGTCACGGATCGTCATCACACTACTAAAATCATTTTGGTACACTTTGAATAAGTATATGGCTAGATATGGCATGTATAGGCTAGTCCTTGATATAAGTTGTAAAGTGAACTTAGCCATGTGATTTGGCTAGTTATGTTTTGGTAATATGCTTAAATAAATATGATATGTGAAGTTGTTTTGGTATGATTAGTTGATATACGAAATGGTTATGAGATGGTAAGTATATAGATGATTGGTGCTTGAGCATAATTGAGATTTGGTCATGCAAATTGGTATGTTTGGAATTGGTATTGAATGTATTGTTGTGATTACTTAGTTGTCAAATGTGCATGATTTGGATGGCTATTTGGTATATTTTGGTGGTTATAAGTGGATGAAATGGGATGGTAAATGTTGCTTGTAGGTTTGACCCTTATGGGTGGCAATTTGGCCTTGTAAATGGCCTATAATGTCAAACGGTTGTGGTACACGGGCATGCCTAATGACCATGGGTGTATAGCAGGATGTAGCTTAGTAATACACGGCCTCGACACGGGGGTGTCAGCTAGCGTGGTGTACATGTTAGTAGCTAGCTAAGAACACACGGCCATGGCACATGGGCGTGCTTGGTGGCCGTGGTGGTGAAGTCAGTATGTGGCCTAAGAGTGCACGGCCTCAGTGCACGGGCGTGCTCAGTAGCCGTGGAGGGTAAGTCAGTATATGAACACAGGGAAGACACACGGGGGTGTTTATCATCCGTGGAGGGCACACAGTCTCCTCCCACGGGCGTGTATCCCCTGTATGTTAGAAAAGTTTTAATTTTCATGAAATTTTGTATGTGTTTCGGTTTAGTCCCGACCCGATTTATAAGCGTGCTATTGGTCTTCAGGGCTCATTTAAGGGACATTATGTTTGAGAATGATGTTTGGATGTATGAAATTTCTGTAAATGCTTTCTGAATTGTCTGGTAACGCTCCTAACCCTAATCCGGCGACAGACACGAGATAGGGGTGTTACACCATCTTCTAAAATCGATTCCTTCATCATCTATCAACCTCCATTCTCCATTTTTAAAAGAAAATCAACTAAAAACTTCCGCCAACTTATTTCTAAAACTTCTAATTTCTGAAAGATCCTTTACTCCTCGTAGACGATCGGGCAAACATTTACGACTCGAATCATCACCGAGGCGAGTTTGTATCATTTGGTATCAGAGCTAGCAAACGAAGAGCTCCGATGATGATCGAGAAGCCGAAATTAGGTTTGTGAAGAAAAAAATTCAAAAAAATTTAAAATTTTAAAAAAAAATTCAAGTTGTAATTTCTTTTCTTGTAATTAGCATGTTGTAGTTGAAAAAAAAAAGAAATACGAAAATTCAACAAAAAAAAAGAGTGAAGTTTGCAAGTTGTGATTTCCATTTCATCTTTTTTTTTTCCCGATCCCAAAGCCTTCATCCTACCCTCATCCTTCTACCCCGATCATCAACATCACTTTTACCATTATTTGGTATCATCCTTTCAACCCCCAACGCCACACATACCAAATTTTCTTTTGTTTTAGCCTACCCTTTTCACCCGACATTATTCGTTGCACCCACTTTTGAAGCCGACCCTCAAAGCCGCGATAAGTCTGCTAGAAACAAAATATGAATTTTTGAGAGAGAGACGAGCGGTAAAAGGCACGAGTGAATTCACTAGAGGAAAAGCCGATTTTGAGTGAAACACGAGAGTGAGTGACTTTTCTTTGTGAGTGATCTTGTGAGTTTTTGTGGTAAGGTAACCAATTTCTATTTTTGTTTTTAAAATTTCTTCTTTTTAGAAATAACCATGTCTCGAGAAGAGTTTTCTATGTTTGAATTTCAATACTTGGTGAACGAGATGGGCCGGATGCTTGAAAGGAAGCTAAGTCCAATACAAAAACGTTTGGACCAAGTGGAGGAAAAGGGCCGACAGAAGCAAAATCCACCAAGTCAAGAAATGGAGTCGCGACCATCTCGAAGACCCATTTTCGATGACTATTTGAGAAGAGATTATTATCGGGATCCTACTCAACAAGGCTTTTGAGACAACGAGAAGAAAACTTCGAGTCTAAAACTTTTCAAGATGACGAACGAGAAAGTACAAGTTACTCTTTGTATGTCTCAAAAACATCATCCACGGGGGAGTCCTTGTGACGAAGTGAACATGGTTCGTACGTAAATCGTTCCACTCATACTCTATTGAAATCATCTCATTTTGATTCTTTTGTATCATCTTCTTTTTGTAATGAAATTGAAAAAGCATGTGAAAAAGAAAAAAGAATGAAAGAAAGAAAGAAAAAATAAAAAGAGAACGAAAGAGAGCAAAAAGCGATTGAGATTGAAAAGAAAAAAGAGAGTATACAAGAAACGAGTGCTGATGAAAAAGAAACGAAAGAAAAAGAAGAAAGTAAATAAGAAAAAGCGAGGAGTGTTTTTACTAACCATCCTATGAGTTCTTCTTGTACTGTTTCTTCTTTTCAGGTTTCTCGAAATCCCATTGATAAATTTCAGCTTCATTACCTATTCAATGAGAGGCGATTTCGATTGCTCGAAAAAGGTAAGAACATAGATGACCTTAGTACACAATTGCTTAAAGGTAAGCAAGGTAAGGGGTCCATAGCATTTGAGTCTCATTTATCCTACTTGAATATTGTTGATCATACCGTCGAAGGTATAATTTTTAAAAGAGCTCCTCATTTTGATTTATTGAAGTGCCACTCTTTGATTATTGAAGATTTCATTTTGAATCATGGTTTGAAAAATTTTTCTGTTGTTGATAATGGCATTGACAAGTTTGTTGATGTAGTAAGAATAAATTGGCACAAACAAAATTTGATTTCCTTTTGTAAGGAATTGACACCTAAAGCGCCTAATTTGCTCGTTTGTGTCGATAATGTGAATTCCTTGATTTGTTGTGCAAAATCCCCATGTTTGAGCGAGTCTGTTCGAATGAGATTTACGATGTATGATTGTTTGAATATGTACATACTCAAATTCTCTTTGTTTCACTTGTGTGAATTGTTGGTGATTAAGAAATTCGTGCCGCATTTTGGAACGAGCAAACAATCTCATGTGTTCAAACTGGGAGTTTATCATTCTGGTTCGACATTGAAAGAGATCGAGCCAAATTTTGTGAAGATAAGTGTGAGCACAATGTGTGTTTAATTATTGTTTGGACTCTAAATAAGAAAATGAAACTTATGCATCCTGATTACAACTTTGAATTGATTACTGTTTCTTCTATGTGGCTGTACATGAAATTCTTGATTCATCTTGAAAAGGTAAGGCCAACTCGTGTTTTTGATCCCGGCATAGGGACATATGTTCAATTTGTGCATAACATTTCAGAAAGTTCCTTCGAGTTCATCATCCATGTTGTCACTAACCTCTTTTATTCTTATGTAGGTGACACTTTGGAATGGTTTCTTCCTAAAGTGGGAGGGCATGAGGTGGATGATAAGGAATGAGGTGGATGAATGCGGAAGCAAATTTGACTTAGGGTTCTAGATGTTGGGAAAGTAACTTAGATTTTGACACAACCTGAATGCAATCAAATCCAAGTTAGATAAAATAATAAAAATGAATAACTAAGATAATTAAAATAGAATAATAAATCTACCATTAGAACAATAAGGAAGAAAATAAAGAAGATAGATGGAAAGATAGAATGTGGTATGTAGAAGTCTTAAGAAGCCTTGGAAATATGAAGAATCTACAACCCCTTCAAGCAACTCTAATTAGGGGTGAGCATTTGATCAAATCGAATGAAAAAATTGAGTTAAATCGAGTTGACGAATCCAATGTTATCATCCTAACTCGATTTAAAATTTTCTCGAATTGAGACGAGTGAGATGGAATTTGAATCGAATCGAATCGAATATATTTATTCAAGTTAAATTTAAAAAATGACTTTGGATCTTTGTAACCATTGTCACCCACCATAATCAATTTTTCCCACCGTAATCAAATTTATTAACTTTCATCTCATCATAATTTATTTATTAATTTTTTTATATGGGTTAGCTTCTTTGCTTACTTAGTTACTTCAATTATCTTCTGATTTTTGTCACTATGTATTTTGAAATTGAAAAATATATTAAATATAAAAATGTGATTTTTAATAAAGGTTATCTTAAAGATAATATGTAAAATTGATACCAACATAAAATTTTAACACGAATATTTTATGGATCATCAATAATTCAATTTTAACAAATATTTATAAAGATTTAATATGATTAAATAATTCAATAATATAAATAGTACAAATTATGAAATTTAATTTAATAATATAAATATTAGATATAAATAAAATTATTACTATTTAGGTTTAGGAATTTTTTGGATGATTTTTTATTTGGGGATAAAGGGTGAAAATGTAAAAGTTTAAGGGGAAAATAAAAGGTTTTGAGAGTTAGGGGAGTGAATTTTTGAGGGGAAAGTAATTGGGAGAAAATATTCAAGAAAACATTGGGGGGAGATGGAAGGTAAAAGTGGGAGGGAGTAAAAGTATTGGGAAAAAGTAAAAAGCTTTGAGGGTTTGCGGTAAAACTGTAAAATATTATAGTTTGGTATTCAGTTTATTCGAGTTATTCAAATTCGAAAATTAAACTCGATTCAAACTTGAACTTCGAAAAAAAAATCGAGTTGACTCAAATAACTTGATTTCCTCGAATAAATCGATTTGTTAAACTCAAAATTCAAAATATTTTTCATTTTTTCTAGTCGAATCAAGTTTTGCTCACCCCTAGCTCTAATTTCCCCTCCAAGAAAGAAAACTTGGCAAGAAAAAGTTTGAAGATGATTCCCACAATGATGTGAACCGGCTCGATGATGTTGAGTCGAGTCACCTAAGTTACCCGATCATCATCGAGGAAGTATCGTTCGGCTTAAGAAAAGGAAGTATTAGGCTAAGTATGAGCGGAAGTTGACAAAGTGGTTCAAATGATATGCTAGGTATGATTTTTGGTAGGTTCGATTTAACAAAGAAATAAGGTAAATAGTTGATAGATAGTGATGTGACCATACTCGGGGCAACCCAAGATTCACTTTTCGATCCTCTCAAGCTCTGGTACGCACTCGCCTCGGTGATGGTTCGAGTCGTATTGTTTGCCCCATCGTAAATTGAGTAAGGTGAAGGCTTTTCAAGAAACGTTTAAAGAAAGAAGAGATTTAGGCTCGAATAGGTTCAATGGGATGGAACGATTTGGAAAATGATGAAGGGAATTTGGCTAAGGATTCAAGTTCAAACTAACAAAATAAAGATGTGTTAACCCGAGACTTATGTGAATACTTAGGTTAGAAAGGTGTTGGTAGGATGGTAAAATAGTTGAATAAAGACCTCGACCCGCTATCAAAGATGATAGGAACCTCGGTATAGTTTGAACACCACTCTTTGGGTGCAAAGTGATAAGTTCGGAATAACAAAGACGGGTTGACGCCACAAGGATTACTTGATAAGTAAGACGAGTCTTTGGAGAACAATGAGAGTTGAAAACAAACTCACAAAGTAAACAAAGTTTATAAAATTATTCATTAGCCTCAACAAGTGCAGCACATAGCATATTTATAGGCTTAGCAAGGCTAGCCGAATGGTCCCTTGTTGCATTGAATGGGATGGCTCCTTAAGCTTAAGTCTTAGGGAAACTTCCTAGTTACTTCCTAGACATATTCTAGAATAATTTAGCTTAGAAAACTGAAAAGGATTGCTTCTAGAATAGGATTCATACGGCCATGATCCGGGTCACACCAAGTTCCAACAAAGAGCCATTAGAGTTGCCACAAGGACCCATCACCTGAGCACGTGCAAAACATTTCAAGGAGGCTATTAAGGCCTTAGTTGAGCAAAAGTGGAGCCAGTTAATGGCTGGACAAAACAAGGAGAATCGGACTAACTTAATAAGCCCAATGCGCATGTTTTTGCAAGTTGAAATAAGCTCATTTTTGTTTCATTCAGCTTGTGTTTAGCTTGATTTAATTCATGCATTTTTATTTTTAAAACATTTAAATTTGCTTTAAATAAAGGTGTTTAGTTTAATCAAATAAGTTGTATTTAATAAGAGGCTTATTAATTAATCTAGTTACTAGGATGTTTTAATGAAGCATGAGTTTAAGTTAATTTAATTCTGCTTCCATAAATTAACTAGTTGCTGCATTAATTGAAGTCTTAACTTTTAGTTTCATTTAATAAAGTCTAGTGTTTAATAAGTGTTTTAATGTGATTAATTTTTTTGTTTAATGTGTTTGAATGTAGGAAACTTTTCGGCTGAAAACCGTTAGACTCAAGGGATGTTACAAAGAGTTAATGTCACTTTTCAAGTGAAAACGGTTACACACATGGGGAAGCATTATTTAACATTAAAGGGAGCTGTTATGATCATTGATGGAAGCATTACATCTCCATTAATTCTGGCAGCAGCCTATTCATCTTCCATAACCATTTGAGGCTTAAAAGATCACACAAGAGTTACAACTTCTCATTAAGTTGCTGGTGACCATTCGACTACTAAGAAAGCATGAAACCAAGCATTCAAACTCATTGAAATCAGCTCATTAGGAGCCATAAAGTTGTTGTTATTTGGCTGGAGGAATTCAAGAGTTTTACCTATTGATTAGATTTTATTTCAGCCATTTAAATGCATAATAAAGCTGAATTCATATGACTCTTCAGCTAACCACATGTAAACACTATATATACCTTGTTTTTAGCTTGTAAAAGGGACTTTTGATGCTTTGTGAAATTTTCAGATTGTGAGTTATCCAATCTCTTAATTCTCCAAGGTTCAAATTGACTTATCTTTCAACTAGTGGCGTCAATCTGAATTTGTTCTTGAACTTATCATCCTTTTGGGTGTGGCGTTCAAATCAATACCGTAGGTTCCTATCTTGCTAGGTAGTGGGTCTCAGTTTTAATTCAATTTAACGTTTCCTTTGAAACCTATAAGATTCGGGTCCTTAATATTATATTAAGGGTTCTTTCTTGTTTCAACCATCAAACCATTCATCTACCTAATTCTTCTTCAACCCAAGAGGCTGTCATTTACCAAAACATAACCACTTTTTCCTTTCTTTTAAACACGACAAATATTACTCCTTCGTAGACGATCAAGAAAATTTAAATACGACTCGACTCAACCCGAGGCGATTCGTATCATTTGGTATCAGAGCTAGAAAACGAGGAGCACCGATGTTCATATTCAATCCCGAAAGTAGGTTCGTAAAAAATATAAAAAAAATTCAAAAAAATTCAAATTTTTTTTGTATGTCATTTCCTTTGTATTTATTTTGTTATATTTGAAGTAAAAAAAAAAAGAAAAAATACGAAAAAAGTGAAGTTCTGTGATTTTGTTAGTTTCTCCATTCTTCTCCTCAATTTCTGAGTTTTTCGCCATTACTTTTCATCTTCCTACCCCAATAATTCAAGAAGCATTTTAACCATCATTTTGTGCCATCTGTTCAATCCCAACGCCACCATTCCCCAACATTTTATTTATTTATTTATTTTTATTTAGCCTACCTTTACCCAAAACGATTTTTCCTTTGTTTAAACCCCTTGAAGCTGACCTACAAGTTGTTAATAGGTCTAAGGCAACCTTCCAGAATTTTGAGAGGTGGATTCGAATGGTAAAAGGCAGGAGTGACTCATTAGAGAAAAAGCCGAAAATTGAGTGAAACACGAGTGTGAGTGTTCAATTTTTTTTCTTTTCCGAGTGACTAGTGAGATTTGTGGTGAGTTTTTTTTTAAAAAAGAAAGACTTTCTTATGTCGAGAAGTCCAAACCAAAATACGGAGGAAAGGCCCGAACGGTAACCAGTCCGTAATGTACCGGATCTTAATCTTCAAGCCCTATTGTGTGAGGTTGAGCGTCTATTCGACCGCAAGCTCGAACCCATTCAAGAGAGACTAGATCATGTTGAAGAGAGAGCCTAACGAAAGAGAAATCCTCGAGGTCCACGAAGGGAACGAGGCCACCCAAGGTTCCAAGAAGATGACCCCTTTAATAGTGAATTCGAAAGCAACCAAGGGTCTAATTTAAGTGATCAGCAGAGGGGACAACAAAACCGAGGCCGAAGGGGACGAAACAAGTGGACGATGATTTGAAGAACATTGAACTTTCCATACCACCCTTCCAAGGCAAGTCCGATCCGGAGGCATATTTGGAGTGGGAAAAGAAAATCGAGTTGGTGTTTGACTGCCACAACTACTCGGAGACCAAGAAAGTCAAGTTGGCAGTAATCAAATTCTCCGATTACGCTATGGTGTGGTGGGATCAACTAACAACCAATCGAAGATGTAATGGAGAAAGGTCGATTTCTACATGGCTCGAAATGAAAGCGGTGATGAGAAAGAGATTTGCTCCATCTTTTTACCATCGGGAGTTATACACAAGGTCATCGAAGTGTAGAAGATTATTTCAAAGAAATGGAAATCGCAATGATTCGTGCAAACGTGGAAGAGGACCGAGAGGCAACGATGGCCAGATTCCTAGCCGGGTTAAATCGAGAAATTGCTAATGTGGTGGAGCTTCAACACTATGTCGAGGTGAACGACATGGTCCATGTTGCAATTAAAATAGAAAAACAACTCAAGAAGAAAGGCTCCATACGGACCTATTCCAACTCTGCAAACACTTCCAAGTGGGGACAAGGTACGAGCAAAAGAGATTTTTCTAACCGTTTGAAGGATCAAAACGCTTCTGTTAAGTTTAACAAACCCATCTGTGAATCAAGCAAAGGAAAGGAAGTTGCCAATCCAAATCATGCAAGGGACATCAAGTGCTTTAAGTGCTTGGGACGTGGTCACATAGCTAGTCAATGCCCTAACTGACTTACAATGGTGTTGAAAGCTAATGGTGACATAGAGTCAGAAGATGAGAAAGATGAGAATCCGACACCTCTGCCAGTGAAAAGGAGGAAGAATTTGAATACGCTGTTGAAGGTGAGATTCTAGTGATCAAATGTAGCCTAAGTTTACAAAGCGTGGAGAACGAACAACAACTTGAGAACATTTTCCATACATGCTACTTTGTGCAAGGCAAAGCATATAGTCTTATTGTGGATGGCGGAAGTTGTACCAATGTTGCTAGTACACTAATGGTGGAGAAACTTGGTTTGGCCACAACGAAACATCCTTGTCCATACAAGCTTCAGTGGCTTAACGAAGGAGGGGAGTTAAAGGTGACTAAACAAGTGTTGGTTCCGTTTTCCATTGGAAAATATAAAGATGAAGTTCTTTGCGACGTGGTTCCCATGCATGCCGAGCACTTATTGCTAGGCCGTCCATGGCAATTCGATCGAAAGGTGATACATGACGGCTACACCAACCGATACACCTTCAAGCATTTAGGCAAAAACATCACTTTGGCACCTTTGGCACCGAGACAAGTATACGAAGATCAAGTGAAATTGTGAGACTCAATTGAAAAATTCAAAGAAAGTGAAAAGAAAGAAAAGAGTGAAAAAGTGTGTGAAATTGGAGTGAAAAGAAACGAGGGAAACAAGAGGTAAAAATGAGAGACAAGAATAAAGATCAAGAGAAAAAAATGAGTGATGAAAAATCGAGTGCAAAAATGAGTGTGTATGCAAAAGAGAGTGACATTCGAAAATCTTTCATGTTGAGGTAGCCCCTACTTGTACTCATGTACAAGGAATCTTATTTGAATATTAATGAGTTAGATGCTGCTTTACCTTCTTCTATTGTTTCTCTCTTGTAGGAATTTGAAGATGTATTTCCCGACGAAATTCCAAGTGACTTACCACCTATTCAGGGAATAGAACATCAAATCGACTTCATTCCCGGTGCATCCATACTGAGCCGACCAGCCTATCGTAGCAATCTCGAAGAGACCAAGGAATTGCAAAAACAAGTGAATGAACTTCTTGAGAAGGGATTCATCCGCGAGAGCCTTAATCCGTGCGCCATTCCAGTTTTGTTAGTGTCGAAAAAGGATGGGACTTGGCGAATGTGTGCTGATTGTCATGCTGTAAACAAAATCACGATAAAATATCGTCATCCAATACCGCGTCTTTGATGATATGCTCGATGAACTAAGTGGTGCTCAATTGTTTTCCAAAATCGATCTCAAAAGCGGTTACCATCAGATTCGAATGTTTGAGGGAGATGAATGGAAAATAGCATTTAAAACTAAACACGGTTTGTACGAGTGGTTGGTAAATGCCATTCGGTCTCACTAACGCTCCTAGTACCTTTATGCGTTTAATGAACCATGTTCTTCGTGCTTATATTGGTAAATTCTGTGTGGTGTACTTTGATGACATTCTTGTTTATAGTAGATCTTTAGATGATCATTTGAAGCATTTACGAGCTATTCTTGATGCATTGCACAAGGAAACATTATATGCTAATCTTAAGAAGTGCACATTTTGTTCTAACAAAATCATTTTCTTAGGATTTGTTGTTAGCTCTCAAGGACTTGAAGTAGATCAAGAAAAGGTGAAAGTTATTCGAGAATGGCCTAGACTGACCAGCATAAGTCAAGTACGAAGTTTCCATGGCTTGGCGAGTTTCTACCAGCGCTTTGTTCCAAATTTCAGCACATTGGCTGCACCTCTCACGAGTGTGATTAAAAAGAATTTTGCCTTCTTTTGGAGCGAGGAACAAGAGAAATCTTTTATTTCACTTAAAGATCATTTAACTAATGCCCCATTACTTTACCTGATTTTGACAAAACATTTAAAATTGAATGTGATGCCTCAGGTATTGGGATTGGTGCTGTGTTGACTCAAGAAGGAAAGCCCGTGGCGTATTTTAGTGAAAAGCTAAGTGGCGCACCATTGAATTACCCAACATACAATAAGGAAATGTACGCTTTGATCCGGGCATTGGAAACATGGCAACACTATTTGTGGCCGAAGGAGTTTGTCATCCATTCGGACCATGAATCGCTCAAACACATCAAAGGACAACACAAGCTTAACAAAAGGCACACAAAATGGGTAGAATTTCTTGAATCCTTTCCTTATGTTATTTGATATAAAAAGGGTAAGGAAAATATTGTGGCTGATGCACTATCTCGTCGATATACTTTATTAAATCATTTGGATTCAAAATTGCTTGGTTTTGCATTTTTGAAAGATTTGTATATTTCTGATGCTGGTTTTGGGGATGTGTATAAATTGTGTGAACATGTTATCGTTGATTAGTTTTTCAGATTTGATGGCTTCCTTTTTCGAGAAGGTAAGCTTTGTATTCTGCAAAGTTCCGTGCGAGAGTTACTTGTACTCGAGGCACATGGTGGTGAACTTATGGGCCATTTTGGCATTGCAAAGACTTTGGCCGTTCTGCAAGAACATTTCTTTTGGCCACGAATGAACGAAATGTCGAGAAAAATTTGTTCGCGATGTGTGGCTTGTAAAAAGGCAAAATCAAATGTTAACCCACATGGGCTTTACACGCCTTTGCCTATTCCCGAAGGGCCTTGGGTTGATCTATCTATGGATTTTATCTTAGGATTACCGCGAACTCGAACCAGAAAAGACTCCATTTTTGTAGTCGTAGACCGATTTTTAGAAATGTCGCATTTTATTGCTTGTTCAAAAACTGATGATGCTGTTAATATTGCTAACATTTTCTTTAAAGAAATTGTTAGGTTGCATGGAATTCCGTAGACAATAGTATCTGATCGTGATGCGAAGTTTCTTAGTCTTTTTTGGAGGACACTTTGGAGTAAGCTAGGCACGAAGCTCTTATTCTCTACGACATGTCATCCCCATACGGATGGCCAAACTGAAGTGGTGAATCGCATCCTATCCACACTACTACGAGCCATAATCAGCAAAAATATCAAGTCGTGGGAGGAGTGTCTACCTCACATAGAGTTTGCTTATAACTAAACTATTCACTCTGCAACTAAATTCTCTCCATTCGAAATAATTTACGGTTTTAATCCTTTATCTCCTCTAGACTTAATCTCATTACCTAACGATCAAATTGTTAATGTAGATGCCAAGAGGAAAGCGGACTATGTGAAACAATTACATCAAAAGGTTAAAGCTAATACCGAGGCTCGAACGGAGCAATATGTGCATAAGGCCAACAAAGGGCGAAAGGAAGTCATATTTGAACCCGGGGAATGGGTGTGGGTTCACATGAGGAAGGAACGATTTCCAGCTCAAAGAAGGTCCAAATTATTATCGCGTGGTGATGGTCCATTCCAAGTATTGGAGCGAATCAACGACAATTCCTATCGACTAGACCTTCCAGGTGAGTTTAATATAAGTGCAACTTTTAATGTGTCTGATCTATCTTTCTTTGATGCGGATTCTGATTTGAGGACAAATCGCTTTGAAGAGGGGGAGGATGATACGCCATGATCCGGGTCACACCAAGTTCCAACAAAGAGCCATTAGAGTTGCCACAAGGACCCATCACCTGAGCACGTGCAAAACATTTTAAGGAGGCTATTATGGCCTTAGTTGAGCAAAAGTAGAGCAAGTTAATGGCAGGACAAAACGAGGAGAATCGGGCTAACTTAATAGGCCCAATGCGCATGTTTTTCCAAGTTGAAATAAGCTCATATTCGGCTCATTCAGCTTGTGTTTAGCTTGATTAATTCATGCATTTTTATTTTTAAAAACTTTTAAATTAGCTTTAAATAAAGGTGTTTAGTTTAATTAAATAAGTTGTATTTAATAAGAGGCTTATTAATTAATCTAGTTACTAGGACGTTTTAATGAAACATGAGTTTAAGTTAATTTAATTCTGCTTTCATAAATTAACTAGTTGCTGCATTAATTGAAGTCTTAACTTTTAGTTCATTTAATAAAGTCTAGTGTTTAATAAGTGTTTTAATATGATTAATTTGTTTGTTTAATGTGTTTGAATGTAGGAAACTTTTCAGCTGAAAACCGTTACACCCAAGGGATGTTACAAAGAGTTAATGTCACTTTTCAAGTGAAAACGGTTACACACATGGGGAAGCATTATTTAGCATTAAAGGGAGCTGTTATGATCATTGATGGAAGCATTATATCTCCATTAATTTCGGCAGTAGCCTATTCATCTTCCATAACCATTTGAGGCTTAAAAGATCACACAAGAGTTACAACTTCTCATTAAGTTGCTGGTGACCATTCGGCTACTAAGAAAGCATGAAACCAAGCATTCAAACTCATTGAAATCAGCTCATTAGGAGCCATAAAGTTGTTGTTATTTGGCTGGAGGAATTCAAGAGTTTTACCTATTGATTAGATTTTATTTCAGCCATTTAAATGCATAATAAAGCTGAATTCATATGACTCTTCAGCTAACCACGTGTAAACACTATATATACCTTGTTTTTAGCTTGTAGAAGGGACTTTTGATGCTTTATGAAATTTTCAAATTGTGAGTTATCCAATCTCTTAATTCTCCAAGGTTCAAATTGACTTATCTTTCAACTAGTGGCGTCAATCTGAATTTGTTCTTGAACTTATCATCCTTTTGGGTGTGGCATTCAAATTAATACCGTAGGTTTCTATCTTGCTAGATAGTGGGTCTCGGTTTTAATTCAATTTAACCTTTCCTTTGAAATCTATAAGATTCGGATCCTTAATCTTATATTAAGGGTTCTTTCTTATTTCAACCATCAAACTATTCATCTACCTAATTCTTCTTCAACCCAAGAGTTTGCCATTTACCAAAACATAACCACTTTTTCCTTTCTTTTAAACACGACAAATATTACTCCTTCATAGACGATCAGGAAAATTTAAATATGACTCGACTCAACCCGAGGCGATTCATATCAAGGATGGTTCGACTGAACATTGATGGAGGATAGTCCATATTTGGCCTAGGTTTCTTATGGTAGCTTAATTGCTGCTTTGGGAAGTGAAACGAACAGCCTTTGAACAATCATGTTGTTTGGCCGAATGACCACTTGGGAAAGACACCAACCAGCAGCCCCTTTGAGCTACACAAAAAAGCACCAGCTGGACATTAACTCTTTGTCCATTGATCTCCATGAAAAGGCACAAGGAAAAAGGAGAAATCAGTAGCCTATTAAATGGACATCCCTTGCATGCTGAACAGCTCCCTTTTTTCTGCACATTAAATTCGGCCAGCATGCTTCCTTTAATGCTGCTGTTGATCATGAAAAAAAAATGTCTTTAGTGGCTGCACATAGTCATGCCGTCCATACATGCACCCTAGACAAAATAAAACAAAATATGCAATCATCTCATTGAACTTGATACGATCCGCCTCGGGGTGAGTCGAGTCGTATGTGAATTGCCCGACCGTCTACGAGGAGAGGTTGAGTCTTCGGGAAAATATTAGAAAACATGGAGAAGTTTGCGGAAGCTTTGAATAGCTTAACTCTTAGAAATGGATTTAGGTTAGGAATGGAAGTGATTAAGAGCTGGAGGTGTTTTAGATAATGAGAAAGGATAGGATCGGCTAGAGTTAAGAAAGAAAGAAGATGTGTTTGGATGATTTGGTTTAATGGGAATGAATGAAGATGGATGAAAGATAAATATGTGATAGTTGGTGGAGATGGAGAAATGAACTTAAACTTAGAAACGATTCAACACTAAAAGTGTCACCCCGGTTTCTATATTGTTTAAGGTGGAAGATGGAGTTCGAAGATGGACCACGACCCGTTACTTAACAAAGCAAGAACCGATGGTATAAGGAAATGAATGAACAAGTTTAGACGCCACAAGCTAGCTTGATAAGTCTAAGAAACCTGTACGAAAGATAGAGATGTAACACCCTTATCCCGTGTCCGTCGCCGGATTAGGATTAGGAGCGTTACCGGACATATCGAAAAGCATCAACAGAAATTTCACACATTCATTCATTATTCTCAAGTATAAGGTCCCTTAAAACGGTCAACGAGACCTTAAGCATGCTTAAAAATTGATTCGAGACTAAACCGAAAACGCAAACAAAATCTCATGGAAAATTGGAACTTTTCTAAAATACAGGGGAGACACGCCCGTGGGAGGAGACCGTGTGCCCTCCATGGCTTCTAGACACCCCCGTGTGTCCATCCGTGTCTATATACTGACTTCCCCACCACGGCCACCAAGCACGCCCGTGTACCATGGCTGTGTACTTTTAGCTAGCTACTGACTTGTACACCACGGCTAGTTGACACCCCGTGTCGAGGCCGTGTGCTACCAAGCTACATCCTTCTATTCACCCACAGTCTTTAGGCACGCCCTTGTGCCACGACCGTGTGACAATATAGGCCATTTACAAGGCCAAAATGCCACCCATAAGGGTCAAACCTACAAGCCATATTTTCCACCACATAATATGCATATATGGCAACCAAAAACATACCAAATTGTCCATTCAATCTATACATTCAATGCTAGTCTTATTCATGCCAAATTACAAACTAAAATTCATATCATCACAAGCACAATTCATTCATTTGCTCACTCCAAACTTGGTCATTTCAAATACTTCAACCATACCAAGATATGCATCATATACCACATTCATTTAAGCAAAGTCTCAACCCTTAAATAGCCAATCACATGGCTAAGTTCACAAAACAAATTATACCAAAATACTAGCCTATACATGCCATATTTAGCTTTATACAATTCCAAAGTGTACCAAAATAAGTTTAGTAGTGTGATGACGATCCGTGAAGGTCCCGAGCCTCCGGTAGCCTTAACGACCTATAAAACAGAGTAAACACACATAGAGTAAGCTTTCCAAAAGCTTAGTAAGTCATATACAAATAAACTTAACATAATTCATTTATAAGTATGGCAATTTGAATTCATTAACATATTCTCAATTCAAGCACATAAATGAACTCTTGGCTCACTTGATTTACTATTTCTTACCAATCCACACATCTCAAATATCTCATTTGCATTAATGCACATACATACTTATCTTTCATGCTTATACAAAGCATATATAACAACATACCTGAAACGGATGTAAATTCACGTATTTGTTCTTAACTCGGAAGTATAACTCATATCACAGATTTGCCTGTTGAACCGTAAGGAATCTAATAGGAAACTCAGAGAACTCGGAATACTCATACAATGCCAATGCCCCAGACGAGGTCTTACATGCATTCAGATATCGGTGCCACTATCCCAAACAAGGTCTTACACATAATCAGATATCGATGCCACTGTCCCAGACAGGGTCTTACACGTATCAATACGATGCCGATGTCCCAGACATGGTCTTACACGCAATGATCATAACGATGCTAATGTCCCAGACGTGGTCTTACACGTAAAGCTCATATCGATGCCAACGCCCCTGACGTGGTCTTGCACGAGTCTCAAATCAACGCCTACGTCCCAGACGTGGTCTTGCATGATAAAACAGAACAGATACCTATGTCAAGACAAAGTTAATCCTATCTATTCCTAGGTTCGTACGGGGCTTCTCGGACTTAATCACTATATCGAATTTATCTCGGAATTCATGTGCATAACCTCTTATAAGCATTCATTATCATCATTAGTCATATGAACAATTACAATTGCATACATATACATTTATTTGTATAGTGACTTACCTCATTTTCGGTTTATCAGAATAGAAATGGCTACTCATTTACTATCGCTTTCCCGCAATCTAAGTCCGTTTTCCTCGGTTCTTGATCTAAACATATTCAAAATTAACCCTTTTATTCACTAATTTATTCAATTCAATCCATGGACACACATTTAGGGCTATTTGCAAATTAACCCTCATATTTGCACACTTTATCAATTTAGTCCATTTTTCTCAAAACATCAAATTCACAAAATTCACACATACACATACTTAGCCGAATGCATATACATCACATACAAGCCCTCATTTTTCATCAAATTCACAAATTAGTCCCTCAATTTACCATTTTCTCAATTTAGCCCTAATTAGCTAAATTCATCAAAAAATCAAGAACAAAGTATGTTCATCTAGCTCATATCTTTCATTTAACACCATAAAGCATCATAAATCACAACATAGTATCAATGACATTTCTTATGAACAACATCAATTCATCAAATTAAGACATGGGTTTTGTAGTTCTCAAAGCAACGATTACAAAAACGTAGAAATTATCAAAACTGGATCGAAAACTAACCTTGAATTAAGCCTAATAGTTGCCGAATATTTGAAAGCTTTTAAAATTTTCTTCCCTTTTGATTTTCGGTGGAAGATGATAACCATAGCAAATATTATGCTTTTGGTTTTATTATAAAATGACTTAATAATTCATTTCCAAGTTTAACCTTTATACAAACATTTATAACATCTAATTTATAATGTCATTCATGACTTTAACTGCCCACTAACATACTAATGGCTTATTTGCCACATAAGTCCTCACATTTATAAAGCCATAACACATTGGTACGTTAGCAATTAGCAAGCAACTTTCACATTTAATGCAATTCAATCCTTTTGTCAAATTAAACACGCAGACAGTCAAATTAGCTTACGGAAATTTAGCACATGCTTAAACACTCATCAAAGGCACAGAAAATAATATTAAAATATTATTCAGACTCGGATTCGTGGTCCCAAAACCACTGTTCTAACTAGGGTAAACCGGACTGTTACAAGAGAGGAGATAACTCACTCAAGAACATAATGTTCATAAATTTGATAAAGGTTCAAAAGTTCAAAAGTTCTCCAAAAAGGCTTGTTTACACATATTTATAAAGCTAGCATAAACTAGTCGAATGGTCACTTAATAAAGTGCTAATAAAGAGCTGCATTAAGGCTCAAAGACCTTTGAAATTCTTGGATCAATTAACTCCTCTCTTTAAGATGCTTTATTCAGCTGATTCAATGCCCTTGAATGCTTTGAAAATGTCTCTTGGTTTCTCCTTTGGCTAGTTGAATAGACTCCAACAACTTAATGAAGTTTTTAAAGCATGAATTGACCATTAAAGCAGCAAAAACATTTGGAGTAGTGGAAGGGTTGCTACTGAAATTTAAAGGAAGTGTAATACTCCTTTAAACTCTATTAATTGATGTATAAAGCCTCTTTTTGTAACAGCCCCCTCTTTTGTAACCGAAATCACTTGAAAAGCCACCTTATTAAATGTGTAACAGACTTTAAATTTAATGGTTGTAAGCTAAAAAATCACCTTCAATTAACACATGTAACCGACATATTAAACACATTTATTCAATGATTAAACTTAAAACAAATTAACAACTAACTTAAATAAATGGACTAACACTTATGCATCATTTATTTCAGCAACTAGTTTAATTAAGAAAAGCATTATTAAATGAACTTTAACTCATGCATCAATAAATTAACCTAGTAACTATATTAATTAAAGAAGCAACTATTAAATTAAATTCATTAAAAGAAAATCAATTAATTAAACTAAGATGAATTGAAATGATGACCAGCAACTCTTTTATTAAACTAAGATGCTTAAATGCAAACATTTAAAATGCAAACTAAATGCAAAGCTGAAAATTAAATTAGAAGTTCAATTTATTTAAAATTAAGCAATTTAATTAATTCAGATCAATGAGCTAAAACGAGCTCAAATGAGCTGATTTGGACATGCACCAAAGTGCACAACAGCTCCACGGCACTTGATTCATTTGATTCGAGCTCATCAAACTGTCAAACATTGGTGCCCCGGGTTGGATCGTATCAGAACTAGCTAAGTGCCGAATTGAGCTCCCTTGAGCTAGCACGAGCTAAATCAGCTTGTAAAAAAGTGCACGCTATTTGATCTGATCACTTTATGTTCAGCCACTCCCTCGATCCAAACTCGAGCAATGTAGCTTGCCACGGCCTCTTGAAATCTCTTGGCATAGGCTCAAGTAATTGGCCCCAATGGCACCATAGACTCGGCATCTAGCTTCATGGGCGAGCTCGCATCATCCCCCCTCTTCAAGGCGATTCGTCCTCGAATCGTCACCTACATCAAAAGGAGAGAGATCAGCCAAGTTAAAACTTGCACTCACTCCATACTCACTCGGTAAATCGATTTTGTAGACGTTATCGTTGATCCGTTCCAATACTTGGAATGGACCATCACCCCTTGGTTGAAGCTTGGATTTCCTTTGCTCGGGGAAATCTTTCTTTGCACATGTGAATCCAAACCCAATCATCGGGTTCGAATACAACTTGTTTGCGCCCCTTATTTTCTCCTCGAACATATTGTTCGGTTCTCCTCTCGATATTATCTTTGACCTTTTTGTGCAATTGTTTAACAAACTCGGCCTTCTTTTTACCATCTACATGCACTAGCTCATTAGCAGGCATAGGAACCAAATCAAGAGGGTAATAGGGTTAAAGCCATATACTACCTCAAAAGGAGAATATTTTGTGGCTAAATGAACAGTTAGGTTGTATGAAAACTCCACGTGAGGTAGACATTCTTCCTACATCTTCAAATTTTTCCGTAAGATGGCTCGAAGCAAGGTTGACAATACTCGATTTACTACCTCTGTTTGGCCATCCGTTTGGGGGTGGCATGTTTTCAAAAATAGTAGTTTGGTTCCTAACTTACCCCACAACGTTCTCTAAAAGTGACTTAAGAACTTTGTGTCACGATCAGAGATGATAGTTCGAGGGATCCCATGCAACCTAACAATTTCCTTGAAAAATAGATTAGCAACGTTAGTAGCATCATCAATTTTATTACAAGGTATAAAATGAGCCATTTTCAAAAAAAAAACGGTCTACAACTACGAATATTGAATCTTTCCCTCGTTTGGTTCTAGGAAGGCCTAGAACGAAGTCCATCGAAATATCAACCCACGGTGCATCAAGAATAGGTAACGGAGTATACAAATCGTGCGGTTTAATCCGTGATTTCGCTTTCTTAGAAGTGAAGCATCGTTCACATTTCCTTATAACATCACTTTTCATTTTGGGCCAATAGAAATGCTCGTGCAATATTGCTAAAGTTTTAGCAACTCTGAAGTGGCCCTTAAGTCCACCACTATGGGCTTCATCAACAAGTATGTCTCGCACGGATCCTTGAGGTACATAAAGCTTACCTTCGCGAAAAAGATAGCCCTCATGCTGAAAATACTTTTCATAAGCACCATGTGAACAACACTCATAAACTTCACCAAAATCAGCACCAGACTTGTAAAGATCTTTTATAAACTAAAAACCAAGCAGTTTAGAATCCAACAGATTAACAAGTGCATACCTTCATGATAACGCGTCAGCTACAACGTTTTCCTTGCCCTTTTTATACTTGATCACATATGGAAACAACTCCAAATATTCCACCCACTTGGCATGACGTTTATTGAGCTTCATTTGTCCTTTGAGATGCTTTAAGGAATCGTGGTCCGAATGAATTACAAATTCCTTCGGCCATAGATAGTGCTACCACGTCTCTTGGGCTCGGATCAACGCATACAATTCCTTGTCATACGTTGGATAATTCAACGTGGCCCCATTGAGCTTCTCGCTAAAGTATGCGACAGGCTGTCCATCTTGCATTAAAACAGCGCCAATGCCAATGCCTGAAGCATCACATTCAATCTCGAATGTCTTGTTAAAATCAGGTAAAGACAACAATGGAGCATTAGTTAGACATTCTTTAATCTTAATAAAAGCATTTTCTTGGTCATCAGTCCAAACAAAGGGGGAGTTTTTCTTGATTATACCTGTCAAGGGTGCTGCTAAAGAACTAAAATTAGGCACAAACCTTCGGTAGAAGCTAGCCAACCCGTGAAAACTCCTTACTTGGTTGATGTCAGTTGGACGCGGCCATTCATTGATCGCCTTGACCTTTTCTTCGTCAACTTCCAAGCCACGGGCACTTACAACAAAACCAAAAAACACAACTTCATTAGTGCAAAAAGAACACTTCTTCAAGTTAGCATAAAGTACCTCTTTTCACAACACTTCAAGCACCACACTCAAGTGTTGAACATGGTCTTCCAAACTTTTACTATAAACCAAAATGTCATCAAAATACACAACACATAATTTTCCAATAAACGAGCGTAAAACATGATTCATTAAACGCATGAAAATACTAGGGGCGTTTGTAAGTCCAAATGGCATTACGAACCATTCGTACAAACCGTACTTAGTTTTAAACGCGGTCTTCCACTCATCTCCCTCTCACATACTAATTTGATGGTAGCCGCTCTTTAAGTCGATCTTCGAGAAGAGTTGGGCTCCGCTGAGTTCATCGAGCATGTCGTCGAGGCGGGGAATGGTGTGAAAAGTTGGTATTAAATAGCCTCCTTGGTGTGAACTTAGCCAGCCGAACATCCCCTTGTGTGAACAGCTCATGTGAAAAGAATGATGCTTCTTTGGAGATAGGAATGGCCAACATTGGAGAGCTTAAAGGCTGGAAGCTTCTTAGCTGAATATGTACTTGGGGAAGCCAAAAGTGACCAGCAATTGAATGTAGAACTAGCTGAACACACATTGCACCATGCGTCCCATGTACCAGCCACATACATTGCATCTAGTGCATGAATCTCTTTAATTGCTCCATGAACATTCGGCTGCACCTAATTAACACATGAACCAAGTTTAATTTAAACACATATCAGCTGAATAAAATCAAGGACATAGCTAGGACACATTAATGGACACTTAAATAATATTTAGACAAATTAAACACAAGCTACTTAAGACACATTAACAATCGGCTAGAACTAAGACACATTAAAAACCTGTAGTAAAAATTAAGACAAACTAAATTGAGTTTGGACATCATAAATTCAGCCTATTAAAACATTATTACACATTAACTTGTTGTAATAAAATAATTAAAATAAGAGTTCAAATTATTCAAGCATATAGAATTGAGTAAATAATAAAACAACCCAATGAGCTGAAACAAGCTCAAATGAATGATTCCGGGCTAATTTGAACGTGCACCAAAGTGCACAACAGCTCCACGGCACTTGTTTCCTTGGATCCAAACTTGGGCCTTTAATCCTTCGGACATTGCAAGATCATCGTATTGCAAAACATTGGTTGCCTCGGGTTGGATTACATCAACGGCCGGGCCACACGGGCGTGTGTGTAACACCTCTCACCCGTATTCAACGCTGGAATAGGGTTACGAGGTATTACCGATCAATTCACAACACATATAGCATACATTTATGCAACAATAAGCATTCATTCTCATAAATCATTCAACACAATCACATTATCCCTTATAAGGGCCTACGAGGCCTTAAACATGCTTTAGAAGTGGTTCGGGAATAAACTGGTACCATACGAAAATTTTGGAGACTTAGAAATTTTTCATGTAAACAAGGGTCACATGCCCGTGTGAACAGGCCGTGTACCTCACACGGCTAGTAGACACGCCCGTGTCTCAGGCCGTGTGAAAACAGGGCATACATACTGACTTGGGTCACACGGCTAACCACACGCCCGTGTGTCTAGCCCGTGTACCCTTCGAAGTGCCCACACACGCCCGTGTGTCTAGCCCGTATACCCTTCGAAGTGTCCACACATGCCCGTGTGTCTAGGCCGTGTACCCTTCGAAGTGCCCACACACGCTCGTGTTCTAGGCTGTGTGCTAGGTCGTGCCAAAACTGTAGGGTATACTAACTTATGCAAATGGCCAAGTCACACGCCCGTGTGCTAGGCCGTGTGCCAATTAGGGGGTATACTGACTTGTATCACTCGGCCAGTCACACGCCCGTGTGTGAGACCGTGTGGAGCATTCTGACTTCAATTTAATTTTAACACCAGGGGACACACGGCCGTGTAACATGACCGTGTGTCACACACGGCTGAGACACACGCCCATGTCTCTGCCCATGTGGACAAAAATAAGCCATTTGCAAGGCCAATTTGCCACCCTAACTCATGCTCAATTAAACAACCAAAATGGTACCATTTCATCATCTAATTAGGCAGCCAAAATCATCTACCAAATGCACAATTCAAACCATTATAATTTCATCTATTCCAAATCTTCAATCACTACCATTTACTTAGCCAAATATATGAAAAAACAATATCAAACAATATGGTTCATTTACCATATTTCACACATACATAACTTACCATATAAATAACCAACACAACATCTAAAATCAAACCTCATCAAGGCATTTCTCAAACATTTATATTCCACAATCAATTAACCATTTGAGCAACTATAGAACCCTAATCACATTCATACCAGAACATACCAAAATAAGCCATCATTCATGGCTATATATACAAACCAAAACATATACAATTTACAAGCCAAATCTCATGACTATAATCACAACAAAAATACCACATCTAGCCTATACATGCCATATACCATAAATGTATAACTCAAAAGTACCAACTTAGATGTTTGATAGTGCGATGATGTTCCCGATGACTCCTGGATCCGAGCTAGCCTTGATTTACTATAAAACATAGAAAAATTACACAAAGTAAGCTTCAAAGCTTAGTAAGCTCGTATGTTATAAACTTAACTAATCACAAATCTACCATTCATCAATTTGAACATATAACATGAAATTCATGGTTATTAACAAACCTTTCACTTGCTTATTCATTAGCTCAAAAGCAAACTTTGTAACTTCTTCAATTTTAAGCTCATAATACGCATGTACATACCTATACCAATCCATAATAAGTTCATACATAAACAGAATGCTGATGAATACTCGATGTTTCGCACACTAAGTGCCGTACATAGCCAAAGCCATATCAAATCGCACACTAAGTGACATACATAGCCGAAGCTATCTCATTCTCGCACACTCAGTGCCATATATAGCCGAAGCTATCTCATTCTCACACATTAAGTGCCATATATAGCTGCAGCTATCTCACTCTCGCACACTAAGTGCCATATATAGCCGAAGCTATCTCATTCTCGCACACTAAGTGCCATATATAGTCAAAGCTATGTCGAATCACACACTGAGTGCCACAAATAACCGATTCGTTATCGAATATAACTATAGTATGATAGTCGATGGAAATGGAGATACGGACTTAAACACGAGAAACGATTCAACACTAGAAAGTGTCACCTCGGTTTCTATTTGGTTTAAGGTGAATGATGGAATTCGAAAATGGACCTTGACCCATTACTTAGCAAAGTAAGAACCGAAGGTATAAAAAGATAGACGAACGCCACACCGGGTTGGTGATAAGTTCGAAAGAAGAGAATGATTGACACCACTAGCTTCTCTAGATAAGTCACCTACAAGGTAGATAATTAAGCATTAAAGACACTCATAAGAATCAGCACACTATAAACACTCATACACCAATTTATTTGCAGCTGAAATCACCTTATTTAAAATGAAAATAAACACACTTTAATTTATGTAGTAAAAAGTAATAGCCAAATTAAATAACATACTTATATAAACAAACTCAAACATATTTAACAACTAAGATGCTTAAATGCATGGTTTAAGATGTAAACTAAATTAACAAATGAGTTACTTAATGCATGACTTAATTTAATGATGCAAACTTTAACTAACATGGGAGTTACATAATGCATGTCATAATTTATGATGCAAACTTAACTAACATGAGAGTTACATAATGCATGACTTTATTAAATGCAGAACACATAATGCATGTCATAATTAAAAGATATAGATCAATAATGCAAGATATTAATTAAAGATGCATTTAATAAACAAGACATAATTAAAGACTCATATTATAATAACTAAAGTAACTAAAATAAATAAAATCAAAGTCCTTATTCCAGTAACCAAATTAACAAACTAAAATTAAAAGCTTCATTTTGCACTTGGGCCCCTCGAGTTTGGTCCAATCTCCGTGGCATCGAGTTGTATCGTAACATGATGTTGCCAGGATTGCATCACCTGTATATAGAATTTATGCAATATTAAAGCACTAAAATCATAATTATTACAGTGCTTAATACATACGAACTTACCTCGTATTTCGAAATTGACGGATCAGATCGACTACTCAATCACCTTGCTTTTCCCCCGATCTAAATCCGAATTCTTTCTTTTTTGATTTATATGAATTCAGAATTAATTTATTTATTCATATACTCATTCAATTTAGTCCAAAAATATTCATTTGTGCATTTTTACACATTAGCCCCTAAACTTTCATATTTAATCAATTTAGTCCCTATTTCACCAATACACAAAATTCACACAATTCATCAAAACACATGCTTGGCCAAATTATTTATAGGTCCCTAGCTGATACGATCTGCCTCGGGTTGAGTCGAGTCGTATTTAAATTTCCCAATCGTCTTCGAGAAACAATGAATATTTAGCTTAGTAGAATGGGTATGGAAAGAAATAGTTTTGGCAAAACAAATGATAGTTTAAGAGTATGGTTTGACGAAGTAGAATATGAAAGAAGAAATGGATTTTGGTTCAAAAATAGATAAGAAAGGAAAATGGTTAAACAAAAGTGCAAACAAGAACCAATACAGATTTGGTAATGACCCATTGTTTATAAGTCCTTTAGTTCGATTTAGGAAATTGTTATGGTGACCTCGACCCATTATCTAGCAAGATAGGAACCTCGGTATGTTTGAACGCCACACTAGAATAGTGATAAGTTCAGTTTCAACAAAGAAAAACGAATGACACAACTAGAACACTAGGTAGCCAACGAATCTTTGAACGAAAATAGAGAAAAGTTTGCCTCACAAATTGAGCAGAATATCGTTAACCAAAAATCAAAAGTTCTCCACACAATATGTTGATTACATGTATATATAGTATCAAATGAGGCTAGTTGAATGGTCACTTTTAATGAGGCTAATAATGGTTTCAAATGAAGAGTCTTAACTTTTGAAATTCTAGCCATGTAACTCCCATCTTCAATATGATTAATTCTTCAATTAAATTGCTTGTCAAAGTCCTTTGAGTTCTCCATGATCAACTAAAAAGTCACCAACCAAATGAAGAGTCTCAACCTTTGGAATTCTAGCCATATAACTCTATCTTTAATGTGATTAACTTTTCAACTAAATTGCTTGTCAAAATCCTTTGAGTTCTCCATGATCAACCGAAAAGTCACCAACCAAATGAAGAGTCTCAACCTTTGAAATTCTAGCCATATAACTCCATCTTCAATGTGATTAACTCTTCAATTAAATTACTTAACAGCCTTTATAAATAATGGTTGTAAGATGAAAAGTCACCTGCAATTATCACATGTAACCGTCACATTAATGCAATTATCAAACTTTAAACAAATTGACAACTAACTTAATTAAATGAACTAACACTTAAGCATCATTTATTCCAGCAACTAGAATTAAATAAATGAACTAACACTTAAGCTTTATTTATTCCAGCAACTAGACTTAAATAAATGAACTAACACTTAAGCTTCATTTATTCTAGCAACTAGACTTAAATAAATGAACTAACACTTAAACATCATTTATTCCAACAACTAGTTTACTTAAGAAAAACATTATTAAATGAACTTAACTCATGCATCAATAAATTAACCTAGTAACTAGATTAATTAATGAAGCAACAATAAAATTAAATTCATTAAAAGAACTCAATTAATTAAACTAAGTTGACTTGAATTATTGACTAGCAACCATTTATTGAACTAAGAAGCTTAAATGCAAATATTTAAAACGCAAACTAAATGCAAAGCTAAAAATTAAATAAAGAGTTCAATTTAGTCAGATCGGTTCAACGAGCTGGAATTGAACTGAAATCGGTTTGTAATATGTTGCAAGGAAACTTTATTGAGTTGGTCCCAACTCGTTCTATTTCTTCAACCAAAACCTCGCCCCACAATTGGTTAACTAAGGCTGAAATGGCCTCCTTGAATTGCTTAGCTCGAGATCGCGTAATTGGTCCTTGAGGCAGCACCATTGAATCCTTACTCGAGTTAGATGCACTCCGGGGCGCGATCGTATCATTCCCCCTCTTCAAAACGACTTGTCCTCAAGTCAAAATTTGCGTCAAAAGGGGTTAAATCTGAAACATTAAAAGTCGCACTAACGTTAAATTCACCTGGCAAATCAAGTTTATAAGAATTCTCATTTATGCACTCAAGAATTTGGAAAGGACAGTCTCCACGAGGTAACAGTTTTGATTTTCGTTGAACCGAAAAACGTTCCTTGCGCATGTGAACCCACACCCATTCTCTGGGTTCAAAGACCACTCGTTTTCGTCCTTTGTTAGCATTACGCATGTATGACTCGGTTCTTGCCTCAATGTTAGCTCGCACCATTTGATGTAATTCTTTGACAAAGTCAGCCTTTTTCTTTGCATCTACATGAACCAATCGATTAGTAGGCAAAGGTAATAAATCTAAAGGTGTCATTGGATTGAAACCGTATACAATTCCAAAAGGTGAATATTTTGTAGCAGAATGAACGGAGCAGTTGTAGGCAAACTCGATATGCGGTAGGCAATCTTCCCAAGACTTCAAATTTTTACGAATAATGGCTCAAAGTAATGTGGACAATATTCTATTGACGACTCTGTTTGGCCATCAGTTTGGGGGTGGCTGGTGGTCGAGAATAATAGTTTGGTTCCTAATTTTCCCCACAAGGACCTCCAAAAATGGCTCAAAAATTTTGCATCACGATCCGATACAATGGTACGAGGAATGCCATGAAGTCGAACAATGTCTCTGAAAAACAAATTTGCAACATGAACAGCGTCATCAGTTTTAGTGCAAGCAATAAAATGAGTCGTTTTTGAAAAATGATCGACAACCACAAAAATAGAATCCTTCCCCGTTTTTGTGCGTGGTAGTCCAAGAACGAAGTCCATAGAGATATCAACCCACAGAGCTTCAGGAATTGGTAATGGCGTGTATAAGCTATGTGGTTGAACCTTCGATTTAGCCTTTTTACAAGCTATACACTTCTAGCAAACTTGTTCCACATATTTGCGCATTCGCGGCCAATAGAAGTGTTCTTGAAGGGTTGCAAGCGTTTGACGCCAAAGTGTCCCATAAGTCCACCACTATGGGCCTCGTGCATTAACAAGTCTCGAACAGAACCACAAGGAAAAGAAAACCTTCATACCTATAAAAGTTTTCAAACACACCATTCTCGCATGCAACAAAGATCTCACCAAAATCAGAATCGTTAGTGTAAGAATCTTTTAACAAAGCAAAACCAAGTATTTTGGAATCTAAGTATGACAATAAAGTGTACCTTCTCGATAGCGCATCAGCCACTATGTTATCTTTACCCTTTTTGTGTTTTATAACATAGGGAAATGATTCAAGAAACTCCACCCATTTTGCTGACATCGGTTCAATTTGTGCTGGCCTTTGATATGCTTTAAAGCCTCATGATCGGAATGTATGGCAAACTCCTTTAGCCATAAATAATGCTGCCACGTCTCAAGGGTTCGTATGAGCACATACATCTCTTTATCATATACCAGATAATTGAGTACTGCTCCATTAATCTTTTCGCTAAAATAAGCCACAGGTCGCCCTTCTTGTGTCAAGACAGCACCGATTCCAACACCAAATGCATCACACTCAACCTCAAAGGTCTTCGAAAAATCTGGAAGAGCAAGTAAAAGAGCATTAGTAAGCAATTCCTTAATTTTAACAAACGACTTTTCTTGCTCATCATTCTAATAGAAAACACAGTTCTTTTTAATGACACTCATAAGAGGAGCAGCAATGGTACTGAAATTAGCAACAAAACGTCGGTAGAAACTCGCTAGGCCATGAAAACTTCAGACTTGCGTGATACTCGTTGGCCTTGGCCAATCTTGAATGGCCTTGATCTTTTCTTGATCGACTTCGAGACCTTCTGCGCTAACCAAAAATCCTAAAAAGACAACTTTATCAGAACAGAAGGAACATTTTTTGAGGTTAGCATATAATGTTTCTTTCCGCAAAACTTCTAAAATGGATTTAAGATGCCTTACATGATCTTCAATGGACTTGCTATATATCAATATGTCGTCAAAATACACAACACAAAACTTACCGATAAAAGACCTTAACACGTAATTCATTAACCTCATGAACGTGCTGGGTGCATTGGTAAGGCCAAAGGGCATGACCAACCATTCGTACAGCCCGTGTTTGGCCTTGAATGTTGTTTTCCACTCGTCACCATCTCGCATCCGAATCTGGTGGTAGCCACTTTTTAAGTCAAATTTCGAGAATACTTTGGCTCCTCTGAGTTCATCAAGCATGTCGTCAAGATGAGGAATTGGATGACAGTATTTAATGGTGATCTTGTTTACAGCTCGACAATCCACACACATTTTCCATGTTCCATCTTTTTTCGGTACTAGCAAAACAGGAACAGCACAAGGACTAAGACTCTCGCGTATGTATCCCTTATCCAACAGATCATTGATTGCAGTTGCAGTTCTTTAGTCTCTTCCGGATTAGCTCGATAAGCGGGACGGTTTGGAATAATAGCTCCTGGTACAAAGTCTATTTGATGTTCAATTCCACGAAGTGGTGGTAGACCACTCGTAACTTATTCCGGGAAAACATCTTTGAAATCCTGCAACAAAGACAAAATAGAAAAAGGTAGAGTGTCGGGTAATTCGTTAGTAAAGAATAAGGCTTCCTTGTACATGAGTACAAGAACAGGGCGATTCATCACCAACGCTTTTCAAATATCACTAACTTTTGCAAAAACACTCATTTTTTCAATTTCCTTCACTTTTTCTTCTTTTTCTTTGCTGATTTTCTTTTCACTCTCTTTTGTTTTCTTTTTCTCATTTTTTTCTTCATTTATTTTTTTTACACTCTTCTTTTTCTTTCTCTCTCATTTGTTCAACGGATGCCTTCAACTTCAATTGATCATCATAAACTTGTTTCAGAGTTAACGGTGCCAGTGTAACTTTCATTCCCATAAACTTGAAAGTGTACCGATTGGTAAACCCATCATGTAACACTTGCTGATCAAACTGCCACGGACGACCAAGGAGTATATGGCTCGCATGCATCGGAACAACGTCACATAATATTTCATCTGAATACTTTCCAATGGTGAAAGAAACGAGTACCTCCTTGGTCACTTTAAGTTCTCCGCCGTCGTTGAGCCACTGAAGTTTGTAGGGGCTCGGATGCTTGGTAGTTGGCAAACCAAGCTTTTCAATCATCATCGTACTTGCTACGTTTGTACAACTTCCTCCGTCGATGATGACACAACAAACTTTTCCTCCAACTTGACATCGGGTATGAAATATGTTCTCCCGTTGTAACTCATTATCCATACCTTGAAGACTAAGACTCCTTTTGACAACGAGTAATTCACCTTCCACGGGTTGTTCTAGGTCCTCCTCAGCTTCAGAAACCGATTCAGACTCCTTTTCTTCTTCATCCTCCGTCTCTATTTCGCCATCGGCACGAATCACCATGGTCCTTCGATTTGGGCACTGACTGGCTATGTGACCCCTTCCAAGACATTTGAAACATTTGACGTCTCGATTATGATTGAAAGAAACATCGGGCGCCTTGCCTTTATCTACAACAGTATTAGGCTTGTTGGTTCTCGGAGGTGCTATGGAATCCTTTCCACGAGAAATTGGAAAACCTTTACTCGAACTTTGACCCCACTTGGATGTGTTAAAAGTGGAAAAACCTCAACTTGGAACTTTACGCTTGAGTTGCTTTTCTACCTTGATAGCATCCACCACTTCAAGGTAATGTTGAAGCTCGACGACATTTGCTATGTCTCGATTTAATCCAGCTAGAAATCGTGCCATTGTTGCTTCAGAATCCTCTTGGACATTCGCTCGAATCATCGCAATTTCCATCTCCTTGTAGTAGTCTTTAACGCTTTTGGACCCTTTTGTAAGATTTTGAAGTTTTTGGTGCAACTCTCGGTGGTAATAAGAAGGTATAAAACGTCGCCTCATAACTGCCTTCATTTTAGTCCATGAAGAGATCGGTTGTTCCCCATCACGTCTCCAGCTAGTAGTTAGTTGATCCCACCAGATCATGGCGTAATCCGAGAATTCGATTGTTGCAATTTCACCTTTTTGTTTTCTGAATAGTTATGACAATCAAACACCAGCTCGATCTTCTTTTCCCACTCAAGATAGGTCTCCGGATCCGATCTACCTTGGAACTGTGGCATAGAAAGCTTGATGTTCTTAAGGTCATCATCTTCACGTCTCCGTCTTTGAAGTCGTGGCTCCCTCCGACGATTACTTGCATTCGACTCTCGATCGCTTTCAAGTTCACTAAGATCATTTTCATCATCACCTTCAACTCTTCGTCTTTCTTGTTGTGGATTTGGCCTCCCTCGTCTAAGTTGAACAACTTCGGGTGGTCTTTAGCGCTGCTCTCTTGTTTCGACTTGGAATAAGCAGTCTTCAAGGGGATTTAATCTTTGATCTAGGAGTCTTTCCATTTCTCGTAATAGAGCTTGCATGTTCAAATCAGGAACATTACGAACAGGTTGTCGTGCGGGACGATCTTCCATGTTAGGATCAGTTTCTTAAGACATTGAATTTTAGTAATGAACCTCACACAAAACCTCACGGTCACTCGGAAAGAAAGAGAAATTTCACTCACACTCGTGTTTACGCTCGAGACTAGGCTTTTAACTCCACTTTATTGGGCTCACAACTCTCGTGCCTTTTTCCTCTCTTTACCTTTCTCGTAATTTCGTGCGCAGATTCGCCAAGGCTAAAAACCTTTGTCTAGATGGTCGGTTTCAAATGGGTAACAAAAGATGAATTGAATGGTTGTGGGTAGGCTGAAAGAAATTTGTAAGTTGGTTTATGTGTGGCGTTGGGTAAAAGAATATAAGGTAAAATACTTTGGGGTTGATCGGGGGTAGTAGAAAGAATGATAACACTTATCTTGCAAGAACTTTTTTTTGATTTTTTTTTGATTTTTTTCACTTCAAATGTAAAAAGATGAGTACAAAAGAAATGAAATACAAATATTTTTTGATTTTTTTGACTTGCAAGCTAATCTTCGTTGTGTTCTTCGATCTTCTGAGCTTCTCGATTCTAGCTCTGATACCAAATGAAATGATCGGCCTTGGGTTAAGTCGAGTCATATTTAAATTTCTCAATCGTCTTCGAGAAACAATGAATATTTTAGCTTAGTAGAATGGGTATGGAAAGAAATAGTTTTGGCAAAATAAATGATAGTTTAAGAGTATGGTTTGACGAAGTAGAATATGAAAGAAGAAATGGATTTTGGTTCAAAAATAGATAAGAAAGGAAAATGGTTAAACAAAAGTGCAAACAAGAACCAATACCGATTTGGTATCGACCCGTTGTTTATAAGCCCTTTAGTTCGGTTTAGGAAATGGTTATGGTGACCTCGACCCACTATCTAGCAAGATAGGAACCTCGGTATGTTTGAACGCCACACTACAAATAGTGATAAGTTCAGTTTCGACAAAGAAAAATGAATGACACAACTAGAACACTAGGTAGCCAACGATTCTTTGAACGAAAATAGAGAAAAGTTTGCCTCACAAATTGAGTAGAATATCATTAACCAAAAATCAAAAGTTCTCCACACAATATGTTGATTACATGTATATATAGTATCAAATGAGGCTAGTTGAATGGTCACTTTTAATAAGGTTAATAATGGTTTCAAACGAAGAGTCTTAACTTTTGAAATTCTAGCCATGTAACTCCCATCTTCAATATGATTAATTCTTCAATTAAACTGCTTGTCAAAGTCCTTTGAGTTCTCCATGATCAACCGAAAAGTCACCAACCAAATGAAGAGTCTCAACCTTTGGAATTCTAGCCATATAACTCTATCTTTAATGTGATTAACTTTTCAATTAAATTGCTTGTCAAAATCCTTTGAGTTCTCCATGATTAACCGAAAAGTCACCAACCAAATAAAAAGTCTCAACCTTTGAAATTCTATCCATATAACTCCATCTTCAATGTGATTAACTCTTCTATTAAATTACTTAACAGCCCTTATAAATAATGGTTGTAAGATGAAAAGTCACCGCAATTATCACATGTAACCGTCATATTAATGCAATTATTAAACTTTAAACAAATTAACAACTAACATAATTAAATGAACTAACACTTAAGCATCATTTATTCCAGCAACTAGACTTAAATAAATGAACTAACACTTAAGCTTTATTTATTCCAGCAACTAGACTTAAATAAATGAACTAACACTTAAGCTTCATTTATTCTAGCAACTAGACTTAAATAAATGAACTAACACTTAAACATCATTTATTCCAACAACTAGTTTAATTAAGAAAAACATTATTAAATAAACTTAACTCATGCATCAATAAATTAACCTAGTAACTAGATTAATTAATGAAGCAACAATAAAATTAAATTCATTAAAAGAACTCAATTAATTAAACTAAGTTGAGTTGAACTATTGACTAGCAACCATTTCTTGAACTAAGATGCTTAAATGCAAATATTTAAAATGCAAACTAAATGCAAAGCTAAAAATTAAATAATGAGTTCAATTGAGTCAGATCGGTTCAACGAGCTGGAATTGAACTGAAATCGATTTGTAATATGTTGCAAGGAAACTTTATTGAGCTAGTCCCAACTCGTTCTATTTCTTCAACCAAAACCTCGCCCCACAATTGGTTAACTAAGGCCGAAATGGCCTCCTTGAATTGCTTAGCTCGAGATCGCGTAATTGGTCCTTGAGGCAGCACCATTGAATCCTTAGTCGAGTTAGATGCACTCCGGGGGCGCGATCGTATCATTCCCCCTCTTCAAAACGACTTGTCCTCAAGTCAAAATTTGCGTCAAAAGGGGTTAAATCTGAAACATTAAATTCGCACTAACGTTAAATTCACCTGGCAAATCAAGTTTATAAGAATTCTCATTTATGCGCTCAAGAATTTGGAAAGGATAGTCTCCACGAGGTAACAGTTTTGATTTTCGTTGAACCGGAAAACGTTCCTTGCGCATGTGAACCCACACCCATTCTCTGGGTTCAAAGACCACTCGTTTTCGTCCTTTGTTAGCGTTACGCAAGTATGACTCGGTTCTTGCCTCAATGTTAGCTCGCACCTTTTGATGTAATTCTTTGACAAAGTCAGCCTTTTTCTTCGCATCTACATGAACCAATCGATTAGTAGGCAAAGGAAATAAATCTAAAGGTGTCATTGGATTGAAACCGTATACAATTTCAAAAGGCGAATATTTTGTAGTAGAATAAACGGAGCGTTTGTAGGCAAACTCGATATGCGGTAGGCAATCTTCCCAAGACTTCAAATTTTTACGAACAATGGCTCGAAGTAATGTGGACAATATTCTATTGACGACTCTGTTTGGCCATCAGTTTGGGGGTGGCTGGTGGTCGAGAATAATAGTTTGGTTCCTAATTTTTCCCACAAGGACCTCCAAAAATGGCTCAAAAATTTTGCATCACGATCCGATACAATGGTACTAGGAATGCCATGAAGTCGAACAATGTCTTTGAAAAACAAATTTGCAACATGAACAGCGTCATCAGTTTTAGTGCAAGCAATAAAATGAGTCGTTTTTGAAAAATGATCGACAACCACAAAAATAGAATCCTTCCCCATTTTTGTGCGTGGTAGTCCAAGAACGAAGTCCATAGAGATATCAACCCACGGAGCTTCAGGAATTGGTAATGGCATGTATAAGCTATGTGGTTGAACCTTCGATTTAGCCTTTTTACAAGCTATACACTTCTAGCAAACTTGTTCCACATATTTGCGTATTCGCGGCCAATAGAAGTGTTCTTGAAGGGTTGCAAGCGTTTTGTTGATGCCAAAGTGTCCCATAAGTCCACCACTATGGGCCTCGTGCACTAACAAGTCTCGAACAGAACCACAAGGAAAAGAAAACCTTCATACCTATAAAAGTTTTCAAACACACCATTCTCGCATGCAACAAAGATCTCACCAAAATCAGAATCGTTAGCGTAAGAATCTTTTAACAAAGCAAAACCAAGTATTTTAGAATCTAAGTATGACAATAAAGTGTACCTTCTCGATAGCGCATCAGCCACTATGTTATCTTTACCTTTTTTGTGTTTTATAACATAGGGAAATGATTCAAGAAACTCCACCCATTTTGCATGACGTCGGTTCAATTTGTGCTGGCCTTTGATATGCTTTAAAGCCTCATGATCGGAATGTATGACAAACTCCTTTGGCCATAAATAATGCTGCCACGTCTCAAGGGCTCGTATGAGCACATACATCTCTTTATCATATACCGGATAATTGAGTACTGCTCCATTAATCTTTTCGCTAAAATAAGCCACATGTCGCCCTTCTTGTGTCAAGACAGCACCGATTCCAACACCAAATGCATCACACTCAACCTCAAAGGTCTTCGACAAATCTGGAAGAGCAAGTAAAGGAGCATTAGTAAGCAATTCCTTAATTTTAACAAACGACTTTTCTTGCTCATCATTCTAATAGAAAACACAGTTCTTTTTAATGACACTCGTAAGAGGAGCAGCAATGGTACTGAAATTAGCAACAAAACGTCGGTAGAAACTCGCTAGGCCATGAAAACTTCAGACTTGCGTGATACTCGTTGGCCTTGGCCAATCTTGAATGGCCTTGATCTTTTCCTGATCGACTTCGAGACCTTCTGCGCTAACCACAAATCCTAAAAAGACAACTTTATCAGAACAGAAGGAACATTTTTTGAGGTTAGCATATAATGTTTCTTTCCGCAAAACTTCTAAAATGGATTTAAGATGCCTTACATGATCTTCAATGGACTTGCTATATATCAATATGTCGTCAAAATACACAACACAAAACTTACCGATAAAAGACCTTAACACGTAATTCATTAACCTCATGAACGTGCTGGGTGCATTGGTAAGGCCAAAGGGCATGACCAACCATTCGTACAACCCATTTTTGGCCTTGAATGTCGTTTTCCACTCGTCACCTTCTCGCATCCGAATCTGGTGGTAGCCACTTTTTAAGTCAAATTTCGAGAATACTTTGGCTCCACTGAGTTCATCAAGCATGTCGTCAAGATGAGGAATTGGATGACAGTATTTAGTGGTGATCTTGTTTACGGCTCGACAATCCACACACATTTTCCATGTTCCATCTTTTTTCGGTACTAGCAAAACAGGAACAGCACAAGGACTAAGACTCTCGCGTATGTATCCCTTATCCAATAGATCATTGACTTGCAGTTGCAGTTCTTTAGTCTCTTCCGGATTAGCTCGATAAGCGGGACGGTTTGGAATAATAGCTCCCGATACAAAGTCTATTTGATGTTCAATTCCACGAAGTGGTGGTAGACCACTCGGAACTTATTCCGGGAAAACATCTTTGAAATCCTGCAACAAAGACAAAATAGAAAAAGTTAGAGTGTTGGGTAATTCGTTAGTAAAGAATAAGGCTTCCTTGTACATGAGTACAAGAACAGGGCGATTCATCACCAAAGCTTTTCGAATATCACTAACTTTTGCAAAAACACTCATTTTTTCAATTTCCTTCACTTTTTCTTCTTTTTCTTTGCTGATTTTTCTTTTCACTCTCTTTTGTTTTCTTTTTCTCATTTTTTCTTCATTTATTTTTTTACACTCTTCTTTTTCTTTCTCTCTCATTTGTTCAATGGATGCCTTCAACTTCAATTGATCATCATAAACTTGTTTCAGAGTTAACGGTGCCAGTGTAACTTTCTTTCCCATAAACTTGAAAGTGTACCGATTGGTAAACCCATCATGTAACACTCGCCGATCAAACTGCCACGGACGACCAAGGAGTAGATGGCTCGCATGCATCGGAACAACGTCACATAATATTTCATCCGAATACTTTCCAATGGTGAAAGAAATGAGTACCTGCTTGGTCACTTTAAGTTCTCCGCCGTCGTTGAGCCACTAAAGTTTGTAGGGGCTCGGATGCTTGGTAGTTGGCAAACCAAGCTTTTCAATCATCATTGTACTTGCTACGTTTGTACAACTTCCTCCGTCGATGATGACACAACAAACTTTTCCTCCAACTTGACATCGGGTATGAACTATGTTCTCCCATTGTAACTCATTATCCATACCTTGAAGACTAAGACTCCTTTTGACAACGAGTAATTCACCTTCCACGGGTTGTTCTAGGTCCTCCTCAGCTTCAGAAACCGATTCAGACTCCTTTTCTTCTTCATCCTCTGTCTCTATTTCGCCATCGGCACAATCACCATGGTCCTTCGATTTGGGCACTGACTGGCTATGTGACCACTTCCAAGACATTTGAAACATTTGACGTCTCGATCACGATTGAAAGAAACATCGGGCGCCTTGCCTTTATCTACAACAGTATTAGGCTTGTTGGTTCTCGGAGGTGCTATGGAATCCTTTCCTCGAGAAATTGGAAAACCTTTACTTGAACTTTGACCCCACTTGGATGTGTTAGAAGTGGAAAAACCTCGACTTGGAACTTTACGCTTGAGTTGCGTTTCTACCTTGATAGCCATATGAACCATATCCACCACTTCAAGGTAATGTTGAAGCTCGACGACATTTGCTATGTCTTGGTTTAATCCAGCTAGAAATCGCGCCATTGTTGCTTCAGAATCCTCTTGGACATCCGCTCGAATCATCGCAATTTCCATCTCCTTGTGTAAAATTTTGAAGTTTTTGGTGCAACTCTCGATGGTAATAAGAAGGAATAAAACGTCGCCTCATAACTGCCTTCATTTCAGTCTATGAAGAGATCGGTTGTTCCCCATTACATCTCCAGCTAGTAGTTAGTTGATCCCACCAGATCATGGCATAATCCGAGAATTCGATTGCTGCAATTTCAGCTTTTTGTTTTTTGAATAGTTATGACAATCAAACACCAGCTCGATCTTCTCTTCCCACTCAAGATAGGCCTCCGGATCCGATCTACCTTGAAACTATGGTATAGAAAGCTTGATGTTCTTAAGGTCATCATCTTCACGTCTCCGTCTTTGAAGTCGTGGCTCCCTCCGACGATTACTTGCATTCGACTCTCGATCGCTTTCAAGTTCACTAAGATCATTTTCATCATCACCTTCAACTCTTCGTCTTTCTTGTTGTGGATTTGGCCTCCCTCGTCTAAGTTGAACAACTTCGGGTGGTCTTTAGCGCTGCTCTCTTGTTTCGACTTGGAATAAGCAGTCTTCAAGGGGATTTAATCTTTGATCTAGGAGTCTTTCCATTTCTCGTAATAGAGCTTGCATGTTCAAATCAGGAACATTACGAACAGGTTGTCGTGCGAGACGATCTTCCATGTTAGGATCAGTTTCTTGAAACATTGAATTTTAGTAATGAACCTCACACAAAACCTCACGGTCACTCGGAAAGAAAGAGAAATTTCACTCACACTCGTGTTTACGCTCGAGACTAGGCTTTTAACTCCAATTTATTGGGCTCACAACTCTCGTGCCTTTTTCCTCTCTTTACCTTTCTCGTAATTTCGTGCGCAGATTCACCAAGGCTAAAAACCTTTGTCTAGATGGTCGGTTTCAAATGGGTAACAAAAGATGAATTGAATGGTTGTGGGTAGGCTGAAAGAAATTTGTAAGTTGGTTTATGTGTGGCGTTGGGTGAAAGAATATAAGGTAAAATACTTTGGGGTTGATCAGGGGTAGTAGAAACAATGATAACACTTATCTTGCAAGAACTTTTTTTTGAATTTTTTTTGATTTTTTTCACTTCAAATGTAAAAAGATGAGTACAAAAGAAATGAAATACAAATATTTTTTGATTTTTTTGACTTGCAAGCTAATCTTCGTTGTGTTCTTCGATCTTCTGAGCTTCTCGATTCTAGCTCTGATACCAAATGATACGATCGGCCTCGGGTTGAGTCGAGTCATATTTAAATTTCTCAATCGCCTTCGAGAAACAATGAATATTTTAGCTTAGTAGAATGGGTATGGAAAGAAATAGTTTTGGCAAAATAAATGATAGTTTAAGAGTATGGTTTGACAAAGTAGAATATGAAAGAAGAAATAGATTTTGGTTCAAAAATAGATAAGAAAGGAAAATGGTTAAACAAAAGTGCAAACAAGAACCAATATCGATTTGGTATCGACCCATTATTTATAAGCCCTTTAGTTCGGTTTAGGAAATGGTTATGGTGACCTCGACCCACTGTTCTTGGTATGTTTGAACGCCACACTACGAATAGTGATAAGTTCAGTTTCGACAAAGAAAAACGAATGACACAACTAGAACACTAGGTAGCCAACGAATCTTTGAACGAAAATAGAGAAAAGTTTGCCTCACAAATTGAGCAGAATATCATTAACCAGAAATCAAAAGTTCTCCACACAATATGTTGATTACATGTATATATAGTATCAAATGAGGCTAGTTGAATGGTCACTTTTAATGAGGCTGATAATGGTTTCAAATGAAGAGTCTTAACTTTTGAAATTCTAGCCATGTAACTCCCATCTTCAATATGATTAATTCTTTAATTAAACTGCTTGTCAAAGTCCTTTGAGTTCTCCATGATCAACCGAAAAGTCACCAACCAAATGAAGAGTCTCAACCTTTGGAATTCTAGCCATATAACTCTATCTTTAATGTGATTAACTTTTCAATTAAATTGCTTGTCAAAATCCTTTGAGTTCTCCATGATCAACCGAAAAGTCACCAACCAAATGAAAAGTCTCAACCTTTGAAATTCTAGCCATATAACTCCATCTTCAATGTGATTAACTCTTCAATTAAATTACTTAACAGCCTTTAGAAATAATGGTTGTAAGATGAAAAGTCACCTGCAATTATCACATGTAACCGTCACATTAATGCAATTATTAAACTTTAAACAAATTAACAACTAACTTAATTAAATGAACTAACACTTAGCATAATTTATTCCAGCAACTAGACTTAAATAAATGAAGTAACACTTAAGCTTCATTTATTCCAGCAACTAGACTTAAATAAATGAACTAACACTTACGCTTCATTTATTCCAGCAACTAGAGTTAAATAAATGAACTAACACTTAAGCTTCATTTATTCTAGCAACTAGACTTAAATAAATGAACTAACACTTAAACATCATTTATTCCAACAACTAGTTTAATTAAGAAAAACATTATTAAATGAACTTAACTCATGCATCAATAAATTAACCTAGTAACTAGATTAATTAATGAAGCAACAATAAAATTAAATTCATTAAAAGAACTTAATTAATTAAACTAAGTTGAGTTGAATTGTTGACCAGCAACCATTTATTGATCTAAGATGCTTAAATGCAAATATTTAAAATGCAAACTAAATGCAAAGCTAAAAATTAAATAAAGAGTTCAATTTAGTTAGATCGGTTCAATGAGCTGGAATTGAACTGAAATCGGTTTGTAATATGTTGCAAGGAAACTTTATTGAGCTGGTCCCAACTCGTTCTATTTCTTCAACCAAAACCTCGCTCCACAATTGGTTAACTAAGGCCGAAATGGCCTCCTTGAATTGCTTAGCTCGAGATCACGTAATTGGTCCTTGAGGCAGCACCATTGAATCCTTACTCAAGTTAGATGCACTCTGGGGCGCGATCGCATCACTAGCAGCCCAAAACTTTCATTTATTTCACATTTGAACCACACAATTTGCATATTTCACAATTTAATCCCTATTATGCATTTTCATCAAAAATCACTTAACAAAACATGTAAAACTATCATCAAGCTTTCATATTCAAACATTAAACATCAAAGAACACATAGAATTCAATAATAAAAACTCTCAAAATCTTTAAAAGTTTCAAAATTAAAGGAACGGGCTAGCTAGATTGAGCTGCAATGATTACAAAAACATAGAAATCATCAAAAATCGTACCTTAATTAAGCTAGGAGTGTGCCGAATGCTTTAAAACCTAAGAATGGTTTTCTTCCTCTCAATATTCAGCCAAGAAGATGACAATGAAGCTTAAAATTGATTTTTTAATTAATTAACCTTTATTAAATGAATTACAACATTAACCTTAATTAAAACACTATTATTTCACATAAACCATGTACATAAATGTCCACTAACCTTTCAAATGGTTTAATTACCATTTAAGGCCATCATATTGAAAATTCAAAGCTATTTGACACCTTTAACAAGTAGAATGCCACTTTTATATTTTACGCGATTTAGTCCTTTTTTCTCAAATTGAGCAATTAAACGATAAAATTAGCTAACGAAATTTTCACACATATCAAATATCATGCTGTAAATACTGAAAATAATATTAAAATAATTTTTTGACATTGAATTTGTGGTTTTGAAACCACTATTCTGATTTAGCTAAAAATGGGCTATTACAGTGTGTCCCCTGTATTTTGAAAAAAAATTAGTTTTCCAAAAAATTTCCTGAGTTATTAGTTTAGTCTTGAACCACTTCTAATGCATTAGGGACAATGTGATTGATTATGATTGACTTTTAGTTGGAAATGAAAAATGTATGAGAAATGTATGATTGTTTTTGTAATAAGTTCGGTAATGCTCTAGTACCCTATTTCGGCAATGGATACGGGTTAGGTGATGTGAGCATACCAAGGGCAATCGAGGATTTACTTTTTGATCCTTTCAAACTTCCTAAAGGCCTTATGACTCAAGCTCGAGCTAAGAGAATGCGGGGGGGGCTGGTACGGCCTTAACGAGTCAATTTTGGTGTGAATTTTAACCCAAAAATGAAGGACCAGCTCGGGCCCAAATTTTGAGCAACCCGTGCACCTTGGTGCAAGCTGATTTCAGCTCACTTTTAGCTCATCAAACTTCAATCAATTTGGTTCAGCTCACATGAGCTTACTTCAGCTCATTGAGCTCGATCATGCTTGCTTTTAGCTCATTAATTTTCTTGCTAGAATAAATTAAGTTGTTTAAGTCAATTTAATTAGTTTACTACAAATCATAAATTTGTCATGGCTTATTACATGTTTTAAATGTGTCTTAGCTGAATTAAATTTGTCTAATTTAATTTATGTGATAATTAGTGTGTCTAACTTATATTAATGTTTGATTCAGCTGAATTTTATGTGATTTAATTTTGGTTCATGTGTTGTGTGGGTGCAACCGAATGTGGAGGGAATAAATGCAAGGTTCATGAATGGTTCAATTCACTGAATTTGCACATGCATGTTCAGTTAGTTACAATGCATGGAGGCTGACCATTTGTTTCCTAAGGCATCTATTCAGCCAAGAAGTAGCTACCAATTTAAAGACACATTCATGAAGGAGTAAATGCATGATACATGAACAACTGCTTACAACGAATGAAGAAGATACATGCATGGGTGGGGTCATGAACGTCCAAGGGGGATATAACACCTTATTTCAACACATTGAATCAATAATGTGCATGCACAAAGGGGAGGACGAATTTACAAGGGTTCATGCTACCATTTATGAATCAGCCCCTCATCAATGTTGTCCATTAAGGTTTTAGCCGAACCTAGACAAGTCCCATACATTCACCATCCTCCAAGTTCATTTCCTTAGCAATGAAGCTGCCCAATGGAGTTCCAATCAGCTAAATATAGTCTAAGCCAATTAAAGAACATTTTCTAGATTGTTCCAGCACTTCTAGTCGAATTTACTTAGCCATTAAGTCTTTGTTTTGTCCATTCGGCTATCCTAGTAACTAGGTTATAAATACTTTTTTTGTTTTTATTTGTAAAGGACTTTTGCCAAAATTATTGAATGAACAATTTGTTCTCAAGTGAGTTAATCTCCTCTCTTATTTTTGTACAAGTCTCGTTGACTTATCAAGCGTGCTAGTAGCGTCTCCGGACTTGTTTCTGAACTTATCACCATAACCCAGTGTGGCGTTCAACAACTTTCTATTCCATAATTCCACCTTAAACAATATAGAAATTGGGGTGACACTTTTTAATGTTGAATCATTTCTGACGTTTAAGTTCGTTTTCCATCCCCACCAAATTATCCCCAAATTGCTTATCTTATTATTCTTGTTAAACCAAGCTATCCTCATAGCCAAATTTCCTTAATCCCTTCTTAGCCAAACCTACCACCATCTTTAGCCAACTTCATAACCATTTGAAAGCTTCTGCATCCTTAACCAAATTTATCCCTTTTTTCGACAACTCAACTACTCCTCGTCGACGATCGGGAAATTTCGTGAAACAACTCGAATCAACCCGGGCTGTCTCACATCATTAGAGGTGTTACATTTATTGGTATCAAAGGTACGATTTAGTTAATTCTAAGACTAACGTAGCATATGTGAGTTTGGCTATACATGCCATATATAACCTGTGATAGTGTGATATCTCCTGGTAGTTTAAAATCGTGTTTTTATATAGTAATGGATCCCAATTGAGCAGTGGTTGATGATGTTGAAAGTAATGCACCAACCTCTTTCACGAGGTAGCGCAGTCTAAGTCGAGACCTGATAAGATCTGCCTCAGGGTTGAGTCGAGTCGTATGCGAGTTTGCCCGATCGTATACGAGGAGAAGATTCGTCTTTGGAAAATAATGGAAAGATAGGTAAATTTGCGGAAGCTTTCAAATGAATGTTTTTTTAATATTTCGGGTTAAGTTAGGAATGGAGGTTTAAAAAAATGGACAAGTTCAATTTCAGAAGAATAGGTTCAGTTTTGGGTAATGGAAAGGAAGGTGGATAATGAAGGTTTTGATTTAGAAAGAATTGATTAAGAAAAGAAAAGGATGGATATTCAAGGCTCGGGTTTGAATCGGATAAACAAGGTGATTGGTGATGATGGAATAACGAACTTAACCGAGAGCGATTCAACACTAAAAAATGTCACCCCTGTTCTTATACGGTTAAGGTGAAAGATGGAGATAGAATGAATGCCACACTCGGGTTTAAAGAGTGATAAGTTCAAAAGAACAAGTCAAAGATGCCACAAGCAAGCTTGATAAGTGAAACGAAACTTGTACGAAATATGGAGAGGAGATAAACTCACTCAAGAACACAAAGCTCATAAAATTGATAAAATGGCAAAATTCCCCTATGCAAGCAAATAACAAAGTATATATAGTGTTTACATGCGGTTAGTTGAAGAGTCATATGAATTCAGCTTTAATGTGCATTTTAATGGCTGAAATAAAACTTAATCAATAAATAAAAACTCTTGAGTTCATCCAAGCCAAATAACAGCAACTTTATGACTCTAAATAAGCTGATTTAATGAATTTGAATGCTTGGTTTCATGCTCTCTTAGCAGCCGAATTGTCACCAGCAACTTTAATGAAAATTTGTAACTCATGTGTCATCTTTTAAGCATCAAAAGGTTATGGAAGAAGGATAGGCTGCTGCCAAATTTAATAGATGTGTAATGCTTCCTTCAATTGTCATAACAACTCCTTTTAATGATGAATAATGCTCCCCCATGTGTGTAACCGATTCTCACTTGAAAAGTCACATTAAACTCTTTGTAACAGCCCTTGAATGTAACGGTTTCCAGCTGAAAAGTTACCTGCAATCAAACACATTAAACAAACATATTAAACACATTTAAACACGTATTAGCACTAATTGAACTTAAACACATTAAACACTTGACTTAATAAATAACTAGAAGTAAGGACTTCAATTAATGCAACAACTAGTTTAATTATAGAAGCAGGATTAGATAAACTTAAACTCATGCTCCATTAAATTATCCTAGTTACTAGATTAATATAATAAGCTTCTTATTAAATGAAGTTCAATAAAAACACTTATTAATTAAAATAAGATGAGTTGAATAAATGTCCAGCAACTCATTTATTAAACTAAGATGCTTAAAAGCATAGTTTGAAATGCAAACTAAATAAACAAATGCAAGACTTAATTTAATGATATAGACTTAAACTAACATGGAAGTTACATAAAGTATAACTTTATTAAATGCAAAACACACAAAGTGTAAATCTAAAATTAAAAATATGCAAACTTATTAATTTAATTAAAACTAAATTAAATTAAAAAGTCCTTAAAAGATTAGCCCAATAATCAATCGGGCCTATGAGATGTTTCATCTTGCACTTGGGCCCCTCAAGTTTAGGCCACTCTCGATGGCGTCGGATGGAGTCGAACCATGATGCAACCAAGATCACATCATACCCCCTCTTGAAGGTGATTCATCCTCGAATCGAGTCGTTGGTTCTTGAGGACATAGTTCCTTTTACCTTGCTATCCTCAGTCAAATGGGGCGGATGGTAATCGTTTCACCTGAACAGGATTACCATAAGTTAGCAAAAAGCGATGCAAACAAAATTGTAACCCAGGCATAATCGAAGCAAAACAAGTATGATGCATGTGGATAGGCATAATCAAATGATCATATAAAAGAAATAATGCCTTGTCAAAGGTTCGATACAAATTCAAATGAATTTCAAAATAGGCATACAAATTAAATTGATTCCATATGTCATGATTGGCATGCGAGAAATGAATCAAATGGTAGACATAATTGTCATAAGCAGGTAATTGAAAAGACTCACATGTTTCATAAAAATTGCACGATCATACCTTGCTTTGTACGATATTTGGACTCTCTCACACATGAATTATAAAAATTATCAAACACAAGAATCCTTTTGTCAACCATCAAGACAGATAGATCATAAACATGCAAAATAGAACATTTAAGCATATCATAATCTAAATGATTTATAGAAACCAATTCATTAGCGTAAAGCTTGTTACCATTCGAGGAGAACAAAAATGTTTCAAAGTTTTCACGCATCGTACCTTTAGGCGCAGAAAGATAAGGGTCGATTTTACCTTTTTCAACTAATACAAACCTTCTCTCCTCGGGAACATAGTGTAGTCGACGCTTCACATTCGAATCAACCTTTTTCAAATGAAATGTGAACTTCAAGTACAACCACAGAACTTGTTTAAGGAGCGAATTGAAATTGAAAACAAAGTGGCCAAATTTTGCTACCTTATTCAAAGACCACGTATCAAAATGATAGAAATTTTTCGCACACAATTGATGAGGCTCTATTTTCTCACAAAATGTACCAATGCATATTCCCGGTTTAAAAACATGTGTTTGATTATTTAAGTCAAAATGTAACAACGCTTTCATTAAATCAAACATGTTAAACCAAAAAAAAAATTTGCATACTCAGACTCATACAATCAAAACTCTTAACGGTCTTTGAAGCTGGATTACACAAACTCAAAGATTTTTCAAGAGACAGAAATTGATTCACGAAATCACCATATTTGAACAATTTATTTGCTTTTCATGAAAACTTGTCATTTTGCAAAATCATTGGGTTTTGTCAAACAGAACAAAAAATATCAACCACATTCAAAGAGTAAAAGTTAATTGGAGGAGAATAAGGATAGCTTTTAGGAACTAAGTCACCGAAAATTTCATTGACAAATTTCAAACCAAATTGCCGTGACTCGTTTAGAAATTCCTTACCTCGCTTACCTTTGGGCTCGTGTGGTTCATTTTCAACTTTACCTTGGCTGATCATACGAAAACGTCGTTCTTCCGAAAGGTATTGTAGTTGAAAATTGTCATCGCTTGGTCCTTCGAAAAGCTGAAGAGAAGAAACATAACAAGTACAAGGTTCAAAGAGGTTAGTTGAATCAACACTCACTTTTTCTCGCTCATCTTGTTCTTTTGTTTCTTTTTCTATCTCGATTGATTTTATTTCTTTTTCAATTGCCTATTTTTTTCACTCTCATTTTCTTTTTCAATCATTTTCTCATTCTTATTTTCACTCTCGTTTTTCTTTTCGATCTCTTTTTGTTCTTTTTCTTTTTTAATGGCTTTTTCAAAGGCTTTTTCGAGCTCTCTCAAAAATCACTCATTTTCTCTCTTACTTGCCTCTTGCCTCTCTTCTCTTTTTATTTCTTTTTCCATGTCTTCTTTGTTTCTTTTCTATTACATGATGTTACAAAAGAACCATGATAACAAGGATTTCCAAAAGAAGAAAAAATATTTATATTTGGTTCACGAACATTTCTTCGAGAAGAATACTCCATGGATGTTTTCTTTGAAGTTCTTGAAGAAGTATCTATCATCTCGAAAGTCATCTTGAAAGGATTCAAAATCAAGATTGGCTTCTTTTTGTCTTGAATTCCTTGATAAAAAGACTCTCGATCAGACCCTCTTTTTGAATAGGATTCATAACATGAGTCTTTTTGTCTCGAAGTCGCTGGCGAAAAAGAATCATGATGGGTCTTCTTCTTCAAGTAGTAATCGGGGGTATATCTTCGTGGGGTTCTCGGCTTCGTTTTTTGACTTGAGGAAACTCATTCATAGGGGTCTCTTTGTTCCACACAATTTAATCTCTCATGCAATTGTCAAATTTTGAATTTACCATGGTTCGCATTTCTTGCACCAAATATTGGAACTCTGATTCGGTGAGCTCTTCGCGAGACATGATTTTTGGTTTGCTAAAAAGAGATATGTTAAAAGAGCAAAAATCAAAAGATTAAATACCTCACCACAAATACTCACAAGTTCGCTCACAAAGAAAAAAGTCGCTCACACTCGTGTTTCACTCAAATATGGCTTTTTTCTCTAATGAAAGCACTCGTGCCTTTTACCGCTCGACTCTTTCTTGTAAATTCGTAGTTCGTCTTGAAAGACCTATTTCCTTGCTCGGGGTCGGCTTCAAAGGTTTAACAAAGGATAAGAGTTTGGTGTAAGGTAGGCTGAAAAAAGATATTTTCGGGTAGCAGTGTGGTGTTTGGGTGATAAAGGTAATACCAAATGATGGTAGGAAGAGTTTGAAGATTGGGGTAGAAGAGCTAAAAATAATGATGGCTTTGGATTCAAAGACAGAGGAGAAAAACGAGAAACAAACTTGCAAAACAAATTTCACACATTTTTTTCGTATTTTTTTCTTTTTTTTTTCACTTCAAATGCACGAAAATAATACAAAGAACACTTTAAATATAATTTGAATTTTTTTTGAATTTTGAATCTTTTTTAAACTACGAACCTATTCCAGCTGTCGATTATCGTCGGAACTCCTCGTTTTGTAGCTCTGATATCAAATGATACGATCTGCCTCGGGGTTGAGTTGAGTCGTATGTGAGTTTGCCTGATCATATACGAGGAAAGGATTTGATATGATCTACCTCGGGGGTGAGTTGAGTCGTATGTGAATTGCTCGATCGTCTACGAGAAGGTTCCGTTCGGGTAGTTTAAAGATGATACTTTTGGGTAAAATGGTGCGGAAGCTATTGAAAAGGGGTTTCAAAGATAGGTCGAAGGATATGAATTTTATATAGGTTCGGATAAAGTAAATAAAGATGGAGATTAGTACAGAAGGGGATTAACAATAATGGATGATAAGTGAAAGGAGGGTTCGGCTATGATGAGGTGAAAGGAAGGAAAGAAAGAAAGTTTGGTAGATGATGGATATGGAATTAAAACGAATTCAAAAGCAAGTAAGAACCAATACTAAAAAGTATTGACCCAAATACTTATAGGCTTTCAAGGTGTAAGATGGGAGTAGTGAAACCTCGACCCGCTACTTAGAAAAGTAGGAACCTTGGTATGAAGGTGAACGCCACACTATATAATATGATAAGTTCGAATAGAAGAAAACGGGTTGACGCCACTAGAGACTAGATAAACCAACGAGTCTTGAACGAAATATGAGAGAAAACAATCTCACAAATTGAGTAGCATAACATTAACAAATTCAATAATCTGTCCGTCAATAGGTTGATTACATGTATTTATAGTATCCAATGAAGCTAGTTGAATGGTCACTTTTAATGAGGCTAATAATGAACTCAAATGAAAAGTCTCAACTTTTGGAATTCTAGCCATGTAACTCCATCTTCAATGTGAATAATTTCTTCAATTAAGTGGCTGTCAAAGTCCTTTGCAGTCTCCTATGACCAACCAAAAAGTCACCTAACTCCATCCTTCAATGTGATTAATTTCTTTAATTAAGTTGCTTTGAAAACCTTTTGAAGTCTCCATGACCAACCGAAAAGTCACCAGCATCTTTGATGGAGATTTGAATGATGTGATTAATTGCTTTCAAAGTCTTTTGAAGTCTCCATGTCCAACTGAAAACTCACCAGCATCTTTGACGGAGAATTGATTGTATGAAGTGATTACTCATGAAGCAATCGGTTATGGAAGTAGAAAACAAAGAGGCTGTCGAAATTAAAGAAGAATAATGCTTTTCTTTAATTGATAAAAACAACTTCTTAATGACGTATTAAGCCCCTTCATATCAGCCCCCCTCTTGTGTAACCGAATTCACTTGAAAAGTCATCCTATTGAATGCATAATAGCCTTTAGAAGTAATGGATGTGAGTTGAAAAGTCACCTGCAATTAACACATGTAACCGACACATTAATGCAATTATTAAACTTAAAACAAATTAACAACTATCTTAAATAAATGAACTAACACTTAAGCATCATTTATTCCAGCAACTAGACTTAAATAAATGAACTAACACTTAAGCATCATTTATTCCAGCAACTATACTTAAAAAAATGAACTAACACTTAAGCATCATTTATTCCAGCAACTAGTTTAATTAAGAAAAACATTATTAAATGAACGTTAACTCATGCATCAATAAACCTAGTAACTAGATTAATTAAAGAAGCAACTACTAAATAAAGTTCAACAAAAACTGAGATGCTTAAATGCATGATTTAAAATGCAAACTAAATGAACAAATGAGTTACTTAATGCATGACTTAATTAAATGTAGAACACATAATGCATGTTATAATTAAAATATGTAGATCAATAATGCATGACATTAACTAAAGATGCATTTAATTAAACAAGAAATAATTAAAGACTAAAGTAACTAAAATAAATAAATTAAGTTCTTATTCCAGCAATTTAAATGTCATAATTAAAATTTAAAGATGAGCTCAAACGAGCTTATTAAAGCTGAATCAAGCTCATTAAATGAGCACACGAACTCATTGAACTGGACGAAGCTCGTGGAGCTGGAAACGAGCTGGGATCAGCTTGCCAGCAATGCGATGCTCGACTCGAGATACTTGTCCGATGAAGTTTGTGGGGTGTGCTCGCATCATTCCCCCCTCTTTAAGGCGACTTGTCATCGAGTTGAGCCGTTGGTTTTCCGAAAAGAATTCCCTTTGCTCGGTTTTTCCTCGATCAAATGGGGCGGATATTAATCGGATCACCTAAAAAGGATAACCATGAATTAGCAAGAGATGTTTCAAACACACTTGCAATTCAAATGTGAGCAGCACCAAACAAGTAAATCTCATGCAATTAAACAGAATCAAATTATCATATAAAAGAAATAATGCCTTGTCAAATTTTTGAAACAAGATTAAGTAGGCTTCAAGGCACGCATACTATTTGAATGGATTCCACAAGTCAAGATTATCATGCGAATAATGAATCAAATGATAAACATAAGCATCACAAGTAGGTAGTTGAGAAAATTCACGTGGCTCATGAAATTGAACAATCAGATCTTGCATTGTACGATACATTCTCTCTCTCACACATGAATTATAAAAATTATCGAACACAAGAATCTTTTTGTCAACCATCAAGACAGATAGATCATAAACAGGCGGAATATAACATTTAAACATATCATGACCTAAATGTTTTACAAAAATCAATTCATTAACGCAAAGCTTGTCATCGTTCGAAGAGAACAAAAATGTATCAACAATTTCAGAAAACTTACCTTTAGCAGTAGAAAAATAAAGATCGTTCTTACCTTGCTCGAACAATACAAACCTTCTCTCCTCGAGGTTGTAGTGTAGTTGTAGTTTCGCAGTTGAATTAATCTTTCCCAAACGAATCACAAACTTCATGGACAACCAAAGAAATTGTTTAAAGAACAAATGTAAATTGAAAACAAATTGAACAATTTTCGTTACCTTATTCAAAATCCACAAATCAAAATGATGAAAATTTTTCACACATAATTGACGTTACTTGATTTTCCAACAAGATGAATCTAAACAAATTCCCGGTTTGAAAACTTAATTTTGATTAATCATGCCAAAGTATAGCAAGGGTCTCGTCAAGTTAAACATGTCAATCCATAAAGATTTTTGCATACACAATATCGAGCAATCAAAACTCTTTTCAAACTTTAAAACAGATTTACAAAAACTTGATGTTTTCACAAAAGGGAACAAATTATTCATATAATTATCATAGTTGATTAGATTGGGATTCTTACATGAAAACTCATTGCTACGCAAGATCAAGTTTCGATTGAACACTACCTTACCTTCGAGTTGGCTAACGTAAAGTTTGGAGTTAGAAAAACTCATCTCACCACCGTTTGAAACTTCAATAATATTCAAAGAAGGATAATTAGCCATTCCTTGGCTCGAAGCTTTTACAAAGGTAAAGTCATCAAGGGGCTTACGTACATTCAAGGAAGATAATGGAAACACAGGGGAGAAGGAATCCTTACCTAACTACCTTTGAACTCGCACGATTTGTTCTCAACTTCAGCCTTGATCATTCGAAAGCGTCTTTCGTGGGGAAAGTATTGAAGTTGAGAGTTATTGCTCGGCCTTACAGAAACCTGAAAAATAGGGACAGAACAGGAAAAACTTTCAAGGGGGTTAGTTGAATCACTCCTCACTTCTTCTTGCTCGTTCTCTCTTTCACTTCTTTTTCCAACTCGATTTCTTTTGTTTCAATTTCTTTCTCTTCAATCTCTTTTTCTTCAAGTTCTTTCAATTTTTTTACGCTTTCTTTTTCAACTTCTTTTTCACTATCAATTTCTTTTTCTTTTTCATAGGCTTTTTCAATGACTTTTTCGAGCTCTCTCAAAACTTGCTCATTTTCTCTCTTAATTCTCTCTTTTCTTTTTATTTCTTTTGCCTTTTATTCTTTTTATTTTCTTTTATATGATGTTACAAACGAATCAAGATGGTAATTATATGGCTCGAAAGAAGAAAATTTATTTGCACATGAATCACGATAATTGCATCGGGAAGAATATTCCGTGTAGGATTTCTTTGAAGTTCCTGCAAAAGTATATCTATCACCTCGAAAGTCATCTTGAAAGGATTCAAAATCAAGATCGGTCTCTTTTCGTCTTGGATTCCTTGATAAAAAATACTCTCGATCAAACCCTTTTCTTGAATAGGATTCATAACATGAATCTCTTTGCCTCGAAGTTGATGGCAAAAAGAAATCATGATGGGTCTTCTTCTTCAAGTAGTAATCGAGGGTATATCTCCGTGGGGTTCCAGGCTCTGTTTTTCGACTTGAAGAAACTTGTTCATAGGGGTCTCTTTGTTCCACACAATTTAATCTCTCGTGCAATTTATCGAATTTCAAATTCCCCATGCTTCACATTTCTTGCACTAAATATTGGAACTCTGATTTGGTGAACTCTTCTCGAGACATGATTTTTGTTGCTAAAAAGAAATATGTTAGTTCTACAAAAACAAAATTTAAGTACCTCACCACAAACCTCACGATTTCACTCGGAAAGAAGAAGGAAAAGTGTCACTCTCGCTCGTGTTTACACGCATTTGGCTTTTACCTCCACTTGAATGATCTCACTCGCTCGTGCCTTTTACCTCTCAAACTTTCTCTCGCAACTTCGTAGCCGGACTCGCCAAGGCCTTATCATAGGCTTAGGGGTCAGTTGTAAATGGTTTAACAAAGGATAAATATGAGGGGGTTAAGGGTTGGCTGAAAGAAAATCTAAAGTTGGTTTAAGGTGTGGCGTTGGGTGAGTTGGGAAAATACCAAATGATGGTAATTAGGAATGTAGATGGTCAGGTAGAAAGATGAGAATTGAATGATGGTTTTGGGATTGGGAACAGAAAAGAAGAGTGAAGACAATAGGTACCTTGCAAAACTTTCAAAAGAAAACTTCACTTTTTTTATCTTTTTTTTTCATTTTTTTCGTATTTTTTATAACTCAAAATGCATAAAATAATACAAATAAGAACTCAAATTACAATTTGGGAATTTTTTCTAATTTTTTTCAACTTACGAACCTATTCTGGCTCTCAGTCGTCATCGAAACTCCTCATTTTATAGCTCTGATACCAAATGATATGATCCACCTCGGGGGTGGGTCGAGTCGTATGTGAATTGCCCGATCATCTACGAGAAGGTTTCGTTCGGCTAGTTTAAAGATGATACTTTTGGGTAAAATGGTGCAGAAGCTATTGAAAAGGGGTTTCAAAGATAGGTCGGAGGATATGAATTTTATATAGGTTCGAATAAAGTAAATAAAGATGGAGATTGGTATAGAAGGGGATTACCAACAATGGATGATAAGTGAAAGGAGGGTTCGGCTATGATGAAGTGAAAGGAAGGAAAGAAAGAAAGTTTGGTAGATGATGGATATGGAATAAAACGAAAAAAGTATTGACCCGAATACTTATAGGCTTTCAAGGTGGAAGATGGGAGTAGTGAAACCTTGACCCGCTACTTAGAAAAGTAGGAACCTTGGTCTGAAGGTGAACACCACATTATATAATAGTGATAAGTTCGGATAGAAGAAAACGGGTTGATGCCACTAGAGACTAGATAAGCCAACGAGTCTTGAACGAAATATGAGAGAAAACAATCTCACAAATTGAGCAGCATAACATTAACAAATTCAATAATCTGTCCATCAATAGGTTGATTACATGCATTTATAGTATCCAATGAAGCTAGTTGAATGGTCACTTTTAATGAGGCTAATAATGAACTCAAATGAAAACTCTCAACTTTTGGAATTCTAGCCATGTAACTCCATCTTCAATGTGAATAATTTCTTCAATTAAGTGGCTGTCAAAGTCCTTTGTAGTCTCCTATGACCAACCGAAAAGTCACCTAACTCCATCCTTCAATGTGATTAATTTCTTTAATTAAGTTTCTTTGAAAACCTTTTGAAGTCTCCATGACCAACCGAAAAGTCACCAGCATCTTTGATGGAGAATTGAATGATGTGATTAATTGCTTTCAAAGTCTTTCGAAGTCTCCATGTCCAATCAAAAAGTCACCAGTATCTTTGATGGAGAATTGATTGCGTGAAGTGACTACTCATGAAGCAATCAGTTATGGAAGTAGAAAACAAAGAGGCTGCCGAAATTAAAGAAGAATAATGCTCTTCTTTAATTGATAAAAACAACTTCTTAATGATGTATTAAGCCCTTTTATATCAGCCCCCTCTTGTGTAATCGAATTCACTTGAAAAGTCATCCTATTGAATTCATAACAGCCTTTAGAAGTAATGGATGTAAGTTGAAAAGTCACCTGCAATTAACACATGTAACTGACACATTAATGCAATTATTAAACTTAAAACAAATTAACAACTATCTTAGATAAATGAACCAACACTTAAGCATCATTTATGTAACATCCCGAAATTGGGCCTAGTAGGATTGGGCCCATTGGGCCTTGAGCGTAGAAGCGTTTTAAAATTTTGAGAACAAGAGAACGACATTATTTCAAGTTGGACCTATTAGGAAGGTGATTTTAGAAAGTTAGGGGTTCTAGGAAGTTCCAGTTTCAAGTTGGGCCTTAGCAAAATTTTTGTGTTTAAGCACTTAAAGGAGAGAAGTTAAATGGCATCAAGACTTAAGGAAATAAGTGTGCATTTTGCTAGCACAAGGAGTCTATTGGTAAAGGTGGAAAGTGGCGTGTGAAATGTACTAATGGTCTGAGGTTCGAATCCCATCTATTGCAAACTTTTGGATTTATTTTTGTACTTCTCATCCATGTTTCGGTCAAAGTTTTAATAAGGTAAGGAAGACTTTTTAATTTTTGGAAAGATGGCTAAGGATATGGTAAGGAGAAAGACTAGGGAAAAAGAGGGAAAGAAAAGGAAGGATAAGGGAACATGTTGGCATATAGTGTGGAAGGTGTTTTGGAAAGACTTTATTTTGGTCAATGTTCATCTTTTTGGAAAAGATGAATACAAGGTTTTGTTGGGGAAAAAGGAGGAGCTGAATTTTCCTAGCCTGTTTGCAAGTTTGTGCTTGAAAAAGCCTATTTTCTCTTTTGAACATTTTTGGTACTCTTTTCCAACCTTTTTCCTTTGTGTTAGCCGGATTACCTAACATTTCTTCTCATATCTCTTCTCTTCTTTTTATCATCCCTTCAACCTTTCTTTCTTTTTCCTAAATCAACATTACCATATGATCGAATCTTCTTTATTATTTTCTCTTCAATAGCCGAATTTCTATCATCTTCTATCTTCCCCATTTTTGTGTGTTGGACATCTCTCCTTGGTTGAATCAGAGTTCTAGTGGGTGGCCAAATACCAAATCCTTGTCAATTCATTCGTAGTCATAAGCCAATTGGTGGGAAACGGGATTATCATCGATCAAGGTAAGGAGTCTTTTCATAGTCCATTCGATATCGCTACTCGGTTATGGTGTTAATCGGATTGAAAGTTTGGCTAATCGATTATGTTGTTAGGCACAAAATCACTCGACACTCTCTACTTGTGGATTTTTCAGAAATAGTGGTAAAGTCGAACACCTATCCCTCGTAATAAGAGACTCTGATAGTTGGTAAGTGATATAGATTGTTAATCAATCGCAATACTTGGATGAAGTTTTAATTGGGCTTTGGACTAATTGTTGACCGATTGTATCTTTAGGTGCCACGGAGAATATCGTGTTACGGATTCTGAATAAGGTGTGTAATCCCGTACCTTCCGAATACATGTTTGAAATGGTGTGTAATCTCACATCTCTCTGAAAGTTTGTATGATATATTTTGTGATTCAGTCGAAATACCGAAGAAAAATCGGAAACCGGCATCTATGATCACTCGGGAGTGCGTATATTTGCAGTGGTAACCGTATTTTAGCAATGAAACAGTTTGGTCAGCAGCAGTGACATGATTTAGAAAAATCACGAAAAATAGGAGGAAGGGAATTAATAAGTGAATAAGATATTGAATCAAATCTTACTGTATCTATTTTGATATGGAAGAAACGGATAAGAAAAAGGAATTTTATATTCTGAGATATCTTAATTTTAGTGAGTCTGGTTCTGATTGACTTCGTGGTTCCTTTATCTGTCTTGGAAAAATCGTATAAAGTTGTACAAAGTGAATTATGAGTTATAATTTATATGTATAGATTCCTTAGTGAGCCTATTTTCATTAGAAATAAGTGGGAGCAGTATATGAAAACCGTACAGTGAGATATTTGAAATTAAGATAAGAGAGGTCAGAATCGTTGGATAGTGAAACAAGGGAAACTTTAAGGAATAAACTGTACTAAATGGCTAAGCCAAATTTTCTATAAAAATTTTAGTAAGAAGATATATGAGTATAGTTTCGAGGAAAATTTGCAGATCTTAATTTCTAGTTTCCTAGCTCGAGTTATAGTCAGTTTAGTTAGTATGACGCAAATGGACAGTTTCAATTTTTATGGCCAAATTAGTAGTTAAGTCTGGGTTGTGAAATTTCCAAAATACCCTTGGAGGGTAAATTACCGAAATAACCCTTTGGTTACGAGATTATCGAATTACCCTTAGTTGGTAAAATTACCGATTTATCGAAATGTCCTTATGGATCAAATTACCGAAATGCCCCTATGGGCCGACTTGATAGATTGTTATAATTGGCCGATTTGATAGATTATTATAATGGGCCAATTTGCCGAAATGTCTTTATGGATCGAATTATCGAAATGCCCCTATGGGCCGAATGATTGTATTGCTTTATTGGGCTGATTCATAAAAAGTATTCAATAGGTTATATGGATGTTATTTTTATATGGATGTTTTACGATTATGTATGATGCATCTTTACATATTGCATGGGATGGGAAATTTTGAATGAAGAGAAGTATAGACCGGTGGCATTGCCACAAATTCTGATAATGGCTTTGTGCCATCGTGATTAAGGTTGTGTGCCGATTATATTACCGTATATGATACTCTGGTGGCTCAGCCACAAATATTATAAATGGCAGCTTGACTGCAAATTGGAGAGACTGGCGGGGTGGGTTAACTTGATCCCCACAGGAGAGATTGGTTGGTACGGGGGAGAGCTTGGCTGGATGGGATGGGTTGCATATTTTGCATATTTATACATTATATATTGTTATGGTATATGGGCTTAGGCCCAAGTTTTTGCTAAACGGGTTCAGACCCAGTGGATGACGGTAACGGGATTATACATTGAGTTCTTGTAACTCACCCCCTTCTCTTAACCCTTTCAGGTAATGCTTAGTAACGTGGACTTGGGACATGGATGACCTAGTGGAGGCCATACTTCAGAAATGGTTTATTTGGACTTTAGACTTCTTTCTCGTTTATTTTATTACTTTATTATTTTGGGTTAAATGTTGTAATAAGGCCTCTGGACTATTTTTATTTTTGCTTTATGGTTGAGATGTTTTTATTATTTTTCATAAATTGTTTAAAAAGGGAATTTTCTAGAAACTTAAATAAATATTTTTTTCCAAAATCGATTAACAAATGGATTTCAAAATAAACTTTTACAAATATTTTTAACACGGATATTTTCTCTCGAACTATTAACAATATTTTCAAAAGACTCGGATTCACTTTCGAATTTTCAACATCGTTTTCAAAAGTCACGTCTTTATAAGATCATTAGTTCAAATTTATCAATTTATCAATCAAATCTTCGAGGTTAGTAGTATTTTATCAAATCAAACTTGTTTTCTTGATTTTAACAAACTAATATTTTAGTACGAATAAAAAGGGTTTAACATGTTTTGCTCGTGTGACATACCAAATCCACTCGTAACGCATGGGCTGGGTTTGGGGTGTTACAATTTATTCCAGCAACTAGACTTAAATAAATGAACTAACACTTAAGCATCATTTATTCCAGCAACTAGTTGAATTAAGAAAAACATTATTAAATGAACTTTAACTCATGCATCAATAAATTAACCTAGGAACTAGATTAATTAAAGAAGCAACTATTAAATAAAGTTCAACAAAAACTGAGATGCTTAAATGCATGATTTATAATGCAAACTAAATGAACAAATGAGTTACTTAATGCATGACTTAATTAAATGCAGAACACATAATGCATGTCATAATTAAAATATGTAGATCAATAACGCATGACATTAACTAAAGATGCATTTAATTAAACAAGAAATAATTAAAGACTAAAGTAACTAAAATAAATAAATCAAGTCCTTATTCCAGCAATTTAAATGTCATAATTAAAATTTAAAGATGAGCTCAAACGAGCTTATTAAAGCTGAATCAAGCTCGTTGAATGAGCACACGAACTCATTGAACTGGATCGAGCTCAAATGAGCTGAATTTGAACTGGACGAAGATCGTGGAGCTGGAAACAAGCTGGGATCAGCTTGCCAACAACGCGATGCTCGACTGGGGATACTTGTCTGATGAAGTTCGCGGGGAGAGCTTGCATCAAGATTCGTCTTCAAAAAACAATGGAAAGATAGGTAAATTTGTGGAAGCTTTGAAATGAATGTTTTTTAATATTTCGGGTTAAGTTAGGAATGGAGGTTTAAAGAATAATGGACAAGTTCAATTTTGAAAGAATAGGTTCGGTTTTGGGTAATGGAAAGGAAGGTGGATAATGAAGGTTTCGATTTAGAAAGAATTGATTAAGAAAACAAAAGGATGGATATTCAAGGCTCGGGTTTGAATTGGATAAACAAGGTGATTGGTGATGATGGAATAACAAACTTAACAAAGAGCGATTCAACACTAAAAAGTGTCACCCTGGTTCTTATACGGTTAAGGTGAAAGATGGAGATAGAATGAACGCCACACTCAGGTTTAAAGAGTGATAAGTTCAAAAGAACAAGTCGAAGACGCCACAAGCAAGCTTGATAAGTCAAATGAAACTTGTACGAAATATGGAGAGGAGATAAACTCACTCAAGAACACAAAGTTCATGAAAAATGATAAAATGGCAAAAGTCCCCTCTACAAGCTAGTAACAAAGTATATATAGTGTTTACATGCGCTTAGCTGAAGAGTCATATGAATTCAGCTTTAATGTGCATTTTAATGGCTGAAATAAACTTAATCAATAAATAAAAACTCTTGAGTTCCTCCAAGCCAAATAACAGCAACTTTATGACTCCAAATAAGCTGATTTAATGAGTTTGAATGCTTGGTTTCATGCTCTCTTAGCAGCCGAATGGTCACCGGAAACTTTAATGAAAATTTGTAACTCATGTGTGATCTTTTAAGCATCAAATGGTTATGGAAGAAGGATACGCTGCTGCCAAATTTAATAGATGTGTAATGTTTCCTTCAATTGTCATAACAGCTCCTTTTAATGATGAATAATGCTCCCCCATGTGTGTAACCGATTCTCACTTGAAAAGTTACATTAAACTCTTTGTAACAACCCTTGAATGTAACGGTTTCTAGCTGAAAAGTTACCTGCAATCAAACACATTAAACAAACATATTAAACACATTTAAACACATATTAACACTAATTAAACTTAAACACATTAAACACTTGACTTAATAAATGAACTAAAAGTAAGGACTTCAATTAATGCAGCAACTAGTTTAATCATAGAAGCAGAATTAAATTAACTTAAACTCATGCTCCATTAAATTATCCTAGTGACTAGATTAATTTAATAAGCTTCTTATTAAATGAAGTTCAATAAAAACACTTATTAATTATACTAAGATGAGTTGAATAAATATCCAGCAACTCATTTATTAAACTAAGATGCTTAAATGTATAGTTTGAAATGCAAACGAAATAAACAAATGCAAGACTTAATTTAATGATGCAGACTTCAACTAACATGGAAGTTACATAAAGTATAACTTTATTAAATGCAAAAAACACAAAGTGTAAATCTAAAATTAAAAATATGCAAACTTATTAATTTAATTAAAACTAAATTAAATTAAAAAGTCCTTAAAAGATTAGCCCAATAATCAATCAGTCCTATGAGATGTTTCATCTTGCACTTGGGCCCCTCAAGTTTAGGCCACTCTCGATGGCGTCGGATGGAGTCGAACCATGATGCGACCAGGATCACATCAAGACCTATATCTGGGAGTCAGGGAGGAAAGGTGATACGGGCACGCCCGGGGTACCAGCATTTTACGAGTTGATGAGCTCGAATCCAACAGTCCCAAGTGCCGTGGAGCTTGTGTGCATCTTGGTGCACTTCCAAATTGAGCGGATTAGCCAATTTGAGCTCAATTTGAGCTCACTCGAGCTCGTTCCAGCTCATTGAGCTAATTTGTTAATTTTAAGGCTTTAAATAAATTGAGTAGTTAATTTATTAATTTTTTTCTACAGCAATTAAAATGTGTCCAAATAATTAATTTAGTGTTGGAATTAATTTGTCTTAGTCTAAATTAATTTTTTTCACATTTTATTACATGTTTTTAAGTTGTTAAAATCATAAATTAAATGTGCAGTTTCTTTTAGTTAATTAAGGGGCTGCCGAATTCTTACATGAACTAAATGGTGCATTTAGTTTGTCCAAAGTGTCCCTTAGTGTGTCATGGACGAATTTAATTTATGTTCAGCTAATTTGGAGTGTTTTAATGTGAGTTCATTCACTTTGTAGGTTCAGCCGAATCTTCCATGAAGCATTAAAGAGATACATGCACCTAGGTGCAATGTATGTGACCAAATGCATCAATGAACCTTGGTGGATGCATGGACGGCTGGAACATGCATGTTGGCTGTTCATCCAAAGAGTCATCAGCCCATTCAAGACCCCAAGGTGACCGAATGTCTCCCCATCACACATTAAAAACGTTTCACATTTGCTGCACAAATTCATGGGCTGTTCGGTTGCTAATTTTTCATCAACAGGTGGCATTTTAAGAGCCTAATTAAGGCAAGGGACGTACCTAGCTGTTGCATGCATCTTTGAGGGCTTCAAAATACATTTTCCTTTCTAGAGAGATGCCCCTTGACGTTCCCAAAGGCTGCCCATTAACTTGGACGAATTTTTGGACATTCATCCTTCTAGAAACCATCCATTGGAGTGCCCTTGCTGTCCAAATACAATCAGCTCACTTCCTTCTCCATTAAGGTGGCTATTGGTGTTCCCAAAGGATGAACATGGACATGGCCTTTAATCTCCCAAGTACATTCATCTTGCCATATGAATTGCACCATCTAGAAGCTGCCTATTTGCTTTCCCAATCAGCCGAATTTAGCCATGGAGTTTAAAGGATTTTCTTCTAGATTTCTCTAGCATTTTCTAGATTAATTTTTGCTTAGCCATTAAGGCTTTCTAGTGACTATTTGGCTAACCTATGATAGCCTATAAATAGTTATTATTTTCATTTGTTATGTTAGATTTTAGAACTTTAATCATATTATATGAACTTTAGTTCATTGAGTGAGTTTAACTCCTCTTCGATTTCGTACGAGTTTCGATCCTGACTTATCAAGCTCGCTTGTGGCATCGATCGGTTTTCTTCCATTACATTATACCATCGGTTCTTATCTTCTTAGATAACGGGTCGTGGTCCATCTTCGATTCCATTTTCCACCTTAAACAATTATAGAAACTGAGGTGACGTTTGTTAGCGTTGAACCGTTTCTTGTTTAAGTCCTATTATCCATTCCCACCAGCTATCCTATTTTACCATCTTCTTCACTTCCATCCTAAACCGAACCTATCCATTTATCAACTATCCATTTTCATTACAAATCTATTTCCATAACTTACTCAATTATCATTCCTTTGATAGCTTCCGCAACTTTAACCTATTTACATCCATATTTTTACTATTAATTCCCGAAGGCTTGAATTACTCCTCGTAGACGATTGGGCAACACGCATACATTTCGACTCTTCCCGAGGTGAACTGTATCATCTGGTATCAGAGCTATAAAACGAGGGTTTTTTACGATAATCGTGAAGCCAAAAGTTAGTTCGTAAGTTAAAAAAATAAAAAAATAAAAAAGTTCAAAAAAATAAACTTTTCAAGTTGTAATTTGCGTTTCCTGTATTACATTATATTGTATGTAAAGTAGAAAAATGAAAATTCAAAAAAAAAGAAGTAAAAAAAAAGTAGTGAAGTTCTGAAAGTTTGCAAGTTTTATTCATTTCATCCACTCAGTTCCCGATCTCAAAACCACACTCTACCCTCCTCCCTTCTACCCCGACCCCCAAAATTTTTTTTCTTTGTTTTAGCCTACCCGACACCAAAATTATCTTTTGTTTAGCCTTCCCTATTTGCCCTTTTCTTTTGTTTAGCCTACCCGATACCTAATGTTTACCCTTGAAACCCCTTTGAAGCCGACCCTCAAGCCGCGATTGGTCTTTCGAAACGAAGTTCAAAATTGTGAGAGTGAGAAAGAGCGGTAAAAGGCACGAGTGTATTCATCAAAGAAAAGCCATAAAACGAGTGAAACACGAGTGAAGTGATTTTTTTCTTTGTGAGTGACTTGTGAGGTTTTTGTGGTAAGGTATTTTTATTCTGTTTAATATTTTCTTTTTTTTTTTAACAATCTTTCTCTTCATCAATAAATATGTTTCAAGAAGAACTCTCCGCTGATAACTTCCAATTTTTGGTAAATGAGATGGATCGATTGCTCAAAAAAAAGCTAAGTCCAATACAAAAGCGTTTGGACCGAGCGGAGGAAAAAGTTCAATGAAAGCACACTACAACGAGTCGAGAAATGGAACAGCGACCATCTCCGAGATCCACCTTCGATGATTATTCGAGAAAAGAAGCCCGATATGATTCCCATTTGTCATCAACTTCAAGGTCGAGAGACTTCTATCAAGATGTGTCTTCATCAAGAAGTTCATTTGATTATGTGAGAAAGGATTATCATCGAGATTCGTATTCATCAAGAACTCCGAGACGTCGAGAAGAATGCTACAAGTACTCATCCACGAAGGATTATTCTCAAAGTGGTACATATTCTGATTCGTATTCGAGGCGAAGCAAAACGAATTTCGAATTTGAAGCCTTTTACGGTGACGACCAAGAAAGCACGAATTATACCTCTTATGATTTAAAGAAGTCCCATACGACAAATCTTTCACGAGAAATTGATCGAGATATCTATGAGAATATTGCTTCGATATTAGAATCAAACCCGTCCATTTTTTATTGTTTTGAATCTTCCTCTTGTTGTACTCAAAATGAAAAAGAAAAATCAAAAGGAAAAGAAAATGAGAGTGAATAAAAAGAAGAAAAAGAAAATAAAAATGAGAAAGAAGAAAAAGAAGATGAAAAAGAAAAAGAGAATGAAGAAAAGAAAATTGAAATCGAAAAAGAAATTGAGATTTAAAAAGAAAGTGAAAAAGATGTTGAAAAAGAAACGAGAGAAAAGAACGAGCGAGAAAACGAGAGTGAATGTTCAACTAACTCGTTTGAAGTTTTCTCTTCTGTTTCTTCATTTCAGGTTCTCAAGGAACTAAGCGATGATTACCAACTCCAATACCTTCCTGATGAGCGATGTTTTTCTTTGGTTGAAAAAGGTAAGATTGAATCACGTGAGCCGGAAGGTAAGGAAGGTAAGATTTTTGAAGAGTTTCAATCTCCACTGAATATTTTGAATAATTGTGATTATGTGGATAGCTTCGTCGATTGCCATTCTGTGACTAATTGTGACGACTTAGATGGTGGTAAGATGAGTTCATCTCATAATAATCATTGTGATGCAAAGTGTGACGGTGGAGTAGTGTCTATCCGACAAATGCAAGACGTGTCAAGGTATGACGATGACTTTTCTATTAATCCTCATTTGTTTGATTATGGTTATTATGATATTTGTTTGTTGTCTAATATGAAATCTTTGAGTTTTTGTAAGTCTGTTTTGAAGCACGTCAAGAGTTTTGATCGCTCGATCTTGATCATGCACAATTCCTACTGGTTTGACAAATTTGAATTAAAGAAACCATTGATACATTTTTATTTAAATAATCAAACGCATGTTTTTAAACCGGGAATCCGTTCTGATTTGTTCTATGGAAAACTCAAATATCATCTGGTATGTTTGAAAGATTCCTATCATTTTGATACTTGTCTTCTGATTAAGACAACGAATTTTGTCAACTTGTTGTTCAATTTTTATTCGTTCCTTAAACAATTCTTGTGGTTGTACTTAAAGTCTACATTTCATTTGGTCGAGGCTAACTCAACCCCAAAGTATCGACTACATTACGCTTCCGAGGAGCGAAGGTTTGTGCTTAAGGAAAAAGGTAAAGTCGATCTTTTTCTTTCTACTTCCAAAGGTAAGACACTTGAAAACTGAACCCATTTTGCTTTGTTCGGTTGTTGACAAGAATCACGTTGCTGATTTCATTCTTGTAAAGTCCTTAAAACGTGATGTTCTTAAGTGTTCTATTTTATGTGATAATAAATTATCTGCTTTGGTTATTGACAAAAAGATAGTTGTTTTTGATAAGTGTTTTGAAACCTTTGTTGATACATTTGTGCTCTCCTCGGATGGTGGCAAAATTATTGCTAGCAATTTGATCTTTGTAAGACATTTAGATCATGTCATGTTAAGTAATGCTCCTGTGTTCAATGATGATCTATCTGTTTTGCTCATTGACAAAAAGAATCTTGTGTACAATAAAAGTTGCCAATCATGTGCGAATTATCCAATGCATTGTTCAATGCAAGATATGGTTGTTCAATCTTGAGTTCCCTATGCATTTTCTCCATTACTTGCTTGTGACGAATTTATCTATCATTTGATGTACTACTCACATGATGATTTTAATTTGTGTAATTCCATTACATCGTATGCATGCCATGAAGCCTATTCACTTTTGTTGCAAACATTTGATAAGGCTTTGTTCCTTTTATATGATAATGTGATTATGCCCGTTTGCATGCGATTTATTTGTCCTGTGTTATTCATATTTGGATTGCAATTTTGTTTGAAAATGATCTTGCTAATTCATGTTTATCGTGTTCAGGTATCGCGATTATCATCCGTTCCGTTTGATCAAGGAAAACTGAGTCAAAAAGATTTTTGTTCGAAAAATCAACACGTCAATTGGAGGACGAATCGTCTTAAAGAGGGGAGGGATGATACGGGCACGCCCGGGGTACCAGCATTTTGCGAGTTGATGAGCTCGAATCCAAAAGTCCCAAGTGTCGTGGAGCTTGTGTACATCTTGGTGCACTTCCAAATTGAGCCGGATTAGCCAATTTGAGCTCACTTGAGCTCGTTCCAGCTCATTGAGTTGATTTGTTAATTTTAAGGCTTTAAATAAATTGAGTAGTTAATTTATTAATTTTTTTTCTACAGCAATTAAAATGTGTCCAAATAATTAATTTAGTGTTGGAATTAATTTGTCTTAGTCTAAATTAATTTTTTCACATTTTATTACATGTTTTTAAGTTGTTAAAATCATAAATTAAATGTGCAGTTTTTTTTTTTAGTTAATTAAGGGGCTGCCGAATTCTTACATGAACTAAATTGGTGCATTTAGTTTGTCCAAAGTGTCCCGTAGTGTGTCATGGATGAATTTAATTTATGTTCAGCTGATTTGAAGTGTTTTAATGTGAGTTCATTCACTTTGTAGGTTAAGCCGAATCTTCCATGAAGCATTAAAGAGATACTTGCACCTAGGTGCAATGTATGTGACCAAATGCATCAATGAACCTTGGTGGATGCATGGACGGCTGGAACATACATGTTGGCTGTTCATCCAAAGAGTCATCAGCCCATTCTAGACCCCAAGGTGACCGAATGTCTCCCCATCACACATTAAAAACGTTTCACATTTGCTGCACAAATTCATGGGCTTTTGGTTGCTAATTTTCATCAAAAGGTGGCATTTTAAGAGCCTAATTAAGGCAAGGGACGTACCTAGCTGTTGCATGCATATTTGAGGGCTTCAAAATACATTTTCCTTTCTAGAGAGATGCCCCTTGACGTTCCCAAAGGCTGCCCATTAACTTGGACGAATTTTTGGACATTCATCCTTCTAGAAACCATCCATTGGAGTGCCCTTGCTGTCCAAATACAATCAGCTCACTTCCTTCTCCATTAAGGTGGCTATTGGTGTTCCCAAAGGATGAACATGGACATGGCCTTTAATCTCCCAAGTACATTCATCTTGCCATATGAATTGCACCATCTAGAAGCTGCCTATTTGCTTTCCCAATCAGCCGAATTTAGCCATGGAGTTTAAAGGATTTTCTTCTAGATTTCTCTAGCATTTTCTAGATTAATTTTTGCTTAGCCATTAAGGCTTTCTAGTGACTATTCGGCTAACCTATGATAGCCTATAAATAGTTATTATTCTCATTTGTTATGTTAGATTTTTAGAACTTTAATCATATTATATGAACTTTAGTTCATTGAGTGAGTTTAACTCCTCTTTGATTTCGTACGAGTTTTGATCCCGACTTATCAAGCTCGCTTGTGGCGTCAATCGATTCTCTTCCATTACATTATACCATCGGTTCTTATCTTCTTAGATAATGGGTCGTGGTCCATCTTCGATTTCATTTTCCACCTTAAACAATTATAGAAACCGAGGTGAAGTTTGTTAGCGTTGAATCGTTTCTTGTTTAAGTCCTATTATCCATTCCCACCAGCTATCCTATTTTACCATCTTCTTCACTTCCATCCTATACTGAACCTATCCATTTATCAACTATCCATTTTCATTACAAATCAATTTCCATAACTTACTCAATTATCATTCCTTTGATAGATTCCGCAACTTTAATCTATTTACATCCATATTTTTACTATTAATTCCCGAAGGCTTGAATTACTCCTCGTAGATGATTGGGCAATTCGCATACATTTCGACTCTTCCCGAGGCAGACTGTTTCAAAAGGCTAAAGAAGCCTTCTTCCAAATATTGAACGAATGGTTCACTGAGTTTGTTCGAACTAATCCGACTGCTTAGCAACCTCCACCCCACCTATTCCCAACCGGTTCCCGTAGCTCCTCAAGGTTTGGAACCTTTACATTTGAATAAGCCACCCATGGATAAAATTTGAAAATACGGGGCTGAAGAGTTTAGAGCTACAATTGATGATGATCTTGAGAGAGTTGAGTTTTGGCTTGAGATTACAATCTGGGTATTTGATGAACTATCTTGCGTGCCAGCTAAATGTGTTAAATACGCTGTATCACTTCTGAGATATATTGCATATTAGTGGTGGCACTTTGGTATTTGTGGTGCCGAGAGAAAGAGTCACGTGGGAATTCTTTCAAACCGAGTTCAGAAAGAAATAAATAAGTCAGCAGTTTATTGATCAAAAGCGTAAATAATTTCTTGAACTTAAACAAGGTCGTATGTCTGTGACCGAGTATGAAAGAGAATTTATGAGACTCAGTAAATACACTCGAGAATGTGTCTCCACTGAGGCAATTATGTGTAAGCGATTCGAAGACGGGTTGAACGAAGACATTAGACTTCTAGTCAGGATTCTAGAATTGAAAGAATTTGTTGTGTTAGTCGATAAAGCCTGCAAAATCAAGGAACTTGACAAAGAAAAGAGAAAAGCCGATTCTGAGGCTAGAGGTTCGAGAAAGAGGCCAATGAGTAAACCCTATCATTCTTCTTTAAAAAAATCATGGGATTCGTATGGTTGTTCGAATGCTTCAGTAGGGTATTCTAATAGAGATCGTGGAAAGCAATACACGAGTCCTAAAGCTTAAGCCACTTCAGTATCGAGTATTGGTAGTGTTAGAACCAACAAACCGGAGTGTCAACAGTGTGGAAGACAACATTTTGGAGACTGTTGGATGAAGAACAAAGCTTTTTCAGATGTGGCTCGCAAGATCAGTTTATTCGGGATTGTCCTGAGTTACCCGAGAAACATAAACATCAGAATGCAAGACCGAGTGATGTGAGATAGCCCGGGTTGATTCGAGTCATTCACGTAGTTTTCCCGATCGTCTATGAGGAGCGAAGGAGTACTCGGAAAAGATGGGAATTCAGTTATAGTTGCGGAAGCTTTTGATAGGTTATCTTTCTAATTATATTTAAGTTAGGAATGGAGGTTTAATATTATGGGGTTTAGCTTAGAAGATGGAATGAAATAGGTTCGACTTTTGGATCAGTTAAAGAAAGAAAGGTATTTGGAGATTTGGCTAAGTAGGAATGATTAGGGATGGAGAAAAGATTGGTACTCCATGGTTCAGTTTAAGATGGGATAAGTAAAAATAGGTTGAGGGTGATGGAAAATAGAACTTAAATTCGAGATTTGATTCAACACTATATGTAGTGTCACCCCGGTTCTATACGATTTAAGGTGATTGATGGAAATGTTGAAAAGGTTGAACGCCACACCGTAAGGTGATAAGTTCATAACAAAATTCAGAGACGCCACAAGCTCGCTTGATAAGTCAACCGAAAACTCGTACGAAATTGGAGAGGAGTAATCTCACTCTTTGAAAAAAAGTTCATATATTCAAATGGAAAAAAGTTTTTTACAACTAAAATCAGCTAAGTATTTATAGGCAACAAAAGGGCTAGCCGAATGGACACTAAGTTGCTTAATAGCTAAGCTAAATTTAACTAGAATTAACTAGAAAGTTCCAAAATTAATCCCTTAATTAACTGCTGCTAGGTTTGGCTAAATGAGGAGTTAAAGGGGCAACTTCATGGCTAAGCAAATGTATTTGGAGAAGATGAATGCACAAGAAATCCAATGGACATGTCCAGATTCGGCCTAGGCTTGAATGAGCTTCATGATACGAACTCGCCTCGGTGATGATTCGAGTTGTAATTTTTGAACGATCGTAAATTGAGTAAGTCTGAATGGTTCACAAAATAGGCTTGGGATATAAAAGATAAGTTCAAAAGGATGGGTTTTAAATGGCTAAGGAAACAAGGATATGGTTCGACTAAGGCTCAAAGAGTGAACCAACACAATATGCTTGTGTCGACTCGAAACTTATATGAACACTTAGAAAGGAAATGGTAATGGAAATAGGTAGATAATTTGATTAATCGAGATCTGCTACCTATGAGAGATAAGAACCTCCGGTATGGGTGAATGCCACACTTTTGACAAAGTGATAAGTTCAAGTAAATAAACAAAGACGGATTGACACCACAAAGGTTGCTTGATAAGTCAGTTTAGTCTTTGAAGAACGATGAGAGTTGAAACACTCACAAAGTAATTAGAGTTCATAAAAGGTTCCAAAGTCCCTCCATCTTGAAATTAACTAAGTATTTATAGCCAAAGAGCTAGGCTAGCCGAATGGACAATTGGATAGCCAAATGGTCATTTAATTTCTGTTTTTAATGAGCTGAACAATTCTAGAAAATTCAAGAAAAATCTCAGGAAGCTTCTCCAGCCTTGGGAACGTCTTTGGACAGCTTCTAGGGTGTCTACATGCAGCTGGAATTGTAACGCTTCGAATTTGGGCCTAGTAGAATTGGGCCTATTGGGCTTTGGGTCTCAAAAAATTTTTAAGTGAGCGAAAAAATGACAATTGGCATGTGGGCTTTGAGGGTTATTTGAAGTCTTAGGGATAGAGAAGACCATAGGGAAAAATTATTTTTTGCCTTAGTGGACCCTAGTCTCAGGTATTAGGCCTCTTAAGCAGATTAAGGGGAAAATAGGACACAGTTGGGCCTGTGGTCCAGTGGTAAGATGGCGTCACTTGGGGAGCTACAAGGTGGCGTTACTAGTAGGTGAGGAGGTCCAAGGTTCGAGGCTTAAGAGTGGCAAATTAAGGGGTTTTATTTTTGCACATGGAAGGAAGGTAGTGGAGCTGGAGTGGACTCTGGAAGGGAAAGTTCAGGAGAAAAATTTAAGGTAAAGATAAGAGAGAAAAGATAAGGGATTGAGGTGTGGATGTGTTGGTGCCGAATGGGACTGTGGGGGAAGGTAGTTCGGCTTTGGCTATAAAAGGGGGTGCCGAATTCATTAGAGGGGTTCTTTGAGTTTCCATCTTTCTTTCTTTTCTTCCCCTCATCTTTTTTTTCCATTGATGAATACCATCATCCCTATTTGCCGAAATCCCTGTTTGTGCCGATTCTTTGTTGTCTTTCCTCCATCACAAATCTGTTGATTAAGTGATTAAAAGCTGGATCTTGTTCAGTAGCTATCTAGGCCGCAGGATCAAAGGGTAAGTACTCAGTCAACCTCTTTAGTGTGTTTTGTTAAAAGCCGAAGGGCTATCTAATTTCTCCTTGTCATTAACCTTGTATTAACAAGGGTAGGGTTCAAAGATCACAAGCGTGATAAGGATAGTTAGCAAGGAGGTAAGTGCACTCGTTTTAGTGGTGGTGGTCGAATATAAGTATGGCTTGTAGAGGTGACTTGTGTGGAATATGAGTCACTCGATCTTTGATAATATTTGTGTGGGTACAGATCTACGTGAATAGTAGCTAAGGAAGAGCTACTAAAACCGGTGGCACATGGTAAGGTTATGGTAAGGTTTCGATTTTTAGGTCAATGCTGTAGTTAAGTGTGTATTGACTTGGAGATTGGTATTGATTGTAGGCTAAGGCTGAGGATAGTGTAGCACGTCACAGTAACCAGGTGTATACATACACTTCACACACGACAAATTGCTAAAATCTGAAATACCAAAAAACCCGAAATGCCGAAAAGCTGAAAGGTTGGCGTCGGTAACCACACGAGCATGTAAACATTCTTGTGGGAACATCAACACAATTATCAGGGCCAAGAGAGTGATCTCATGGTCTCGGGCCACTATTTGGCTGACCGGGCCAGACGGGGCCAAATGGGCCTGCCGAGCTCGTGGGCCCAAGTCAGCAAGAGTTAATATGTGTAACTGAATGATGGATGGTTGTATGATTTGATTGTGATCAGGCCTAATGGGCTATATAGACATGATTGGGCTTAGTAGGCCTTATGGGATTTTAGAAATGCATGCTAGGGTTTATGGACTTTAGGCCTAGTTCTGATAAATTCTTAAATATCATAAAACTTAATGTAATAATCAAGCATGTCTGTGAACGAGTCGTTAGGTTAAAGTATGGCAATGAACATATGCATGTCTAGGATTGAATCTAGAGAGAGCTTGGTACTTAAGCGATCATTGCGACCCACCTCCTCTTCTCTGGGATCTTACTTGGAGCATAGTGTCTGTTCACTTTAGCCGCAAGGGCTTGTTAATGGGCCAAAGTTCATAACTAAAACTTGTGATTTGCAAAATTACCAAAATACCCTCGATTTGCAAAAATTACCAAGATACCCCTGATTTGCAAAATTACCAAAATACCCCAGTCTGTGAAATTACCAAAATACCCTTGATTTGCAAAATTACTGAAATACCCCTGTAGGGTAGATTTACGAAAATACCCATGGGTAGTGAAATGACTAAAATACCCCTAGGTGCTTAATGTGTGAAATGTGTATGTTGCATTCATGAGATATATGTTGCACTTCGGTGGGTTTGATGATACGGAGGAAGATGTGTGAGGATCGCATAGTCGCTTGACAATCGTGGATCCACCGGTGGCTTTAAGCCCATTATATGCTTAGTAGCCTTGCTGCAACGTTTGAGTAGTGTCACTGTTGGTGCTACCTTTGGAGTGTAGGGATGGGTGGGTTGATATTTATATCCCCACAGGAGTGTAGGGTTGGAAGGGAAATGGAGTGCAGGGTTGGATTTGGGATGGGAACATTGCATTCATGTGATACTAATGTGATATGAGGTCATTGTCGGCTAAGACCAAAGACCACCGTTTTTGATAGGGCTTAGGCCCAAATGATAATTGCATGTTGATTGGTTACCAAGGGTCGTACACATTGAGTTTCGAAACACACACCCTTTTATTAAATGTTTCAGGTGACCCTCATTAGACGGCTCAACGTAGGAGAGGACTCGGAGATGGCCACACTACAAGTTACTTAGAAGTTTTTATTTATTTGTTTTCAAATGACTTATTGTTAATTATTTCATTTGTAATAAGGCCTTATATCTCCAATTTGATTTTACATTTGATTTTCCTTATGTTTTCAACTGTTTAATTGTTAAACTTGAATAAATTTCTAAAGTTTAAACATGGTTTTCGAAATACCTTTAACATGTGGGCGTTTTCTTAAAATATGGGCTTTTATCATTACTTAACAAGTTGATTAGATTTTGGGTTTAAGCTTTAAACTTAAGTTTTGAATAAGCGAAGTCATTTTGAAATATTCCTTTGATGTGACATCACCAGATTCGGCCATAACGTCTGGGTAGGGTCTAAGGGTGTTACAGGAATTAATTGGGATGCTTGGGAGCTAGTTAGCCTTCTTGGGAACATCTAAGGGCTGCCTTTTGGTGTTTTCAACCAGCTTTCATTGAAAGAAATTGAATGAAGTGGCTGGAGCTAGGCTAGATTCGGCCAAAGGGTTTTAATGAGCTTAAATGGGCTACTTTAATTAGCTGGATAGTCTTGAATATTTTTTTAATATCTCCTTGAGTAATCCAATGGCCAATGGCCGAATATGAGCAGCCTCCAAGCTTGATAGCTGCTGGAATTAATGAAGGCAACTATTGGCCTTTTCTCTCCACGAAATAGGCTCCTAAAGAAGCTCAAAACAGCAGCCTGGAGTCCATTGAGCTTCACGAAAAGTCAGGTGAAAGCAAGAGGCAGCTGCTCCTTTAATGCCATCCCATACATTAGCCAAATGCATGTTTTCTTCTTTAATGCTTTCCTTTGTCATTAAGCTAGCTGATTCAGCTAAAAAAAACATCAAATAAATTCGGTCAAAGAATATTTATCACTCTTTAAAAATCAGCAGCTAAGACACATTAAATCCTGCACATTAATTCGGCTAGAACATATTAAAATTATGTAATAACTTAAGACACATTAAAAACATGTACAAATTAAAACATATTAATACTTGAATTAAGATGTCCAGAATTAAAACACATTAATTTATTTGGAGCTGAAATTTAACTAATTAACTAACTTAATTAATAAATTTATTCTAGCAACTTTTTAATGCAAGAAATTAATTAAATTGCAATCAAGCACAATGAGCTTGCATCAAATTGAATTGAGCTCCATTGAGCTAGAACGAGCTAGATCAGCTGGGGAAAAACTAAGGATTGAGCTCATTGAGCTGAAATTAGTCTTCATTTTGCACTTAGGCCCCTCGAGGTTAGGCCACTCTCGATGGCGTCGAGTTGTGCTGTAAAATGATGCGATCGGGTTCGCATCATACCCTCCCTCTTGAAAATGATTTGTCCTCAAATCGGGCCACTTGCTCGAGAAAATTTTTTCAAAGTCACAAACCCCTTTGTTCATGTTCCGGACAAAATTGTTTCCAAAACTCTGAGAACCACAAATGGTTTGAGAAGCAAACAGGTTATTTTCACGCCCTCCCTCTTTAGGAGGAACCCATTTTGAAGTGTCACCTACACAAAAATTTAATAGGTTAGTGACACCATGGTTTACGAACTCAAAAGATGCGAACTCAAAAAGACATTTCAGAATCTTATACAAAATTTGAGTGTATAACCCAATGCCGGGGTCAAAGATGTAAAACAACCTTTCCTTTCCACAATGGATCAAAAGGTTCATAGAGGGCAACAAACCAGAATCACAAAGCATTTGAGGGTTAACAACATTCCATGGTTCAAATACCTTGGACGATGGTAGAAAACAAGGTGCTCTGGAATCAAAGGCAAGGTTTCCTCTTACCTTTTCACCTTGACTTGCAAATTTCTCGGCTTGCAGAATGATTGGAACACGAAGCAAGCTAAAATTATAATCACGCATATTGAGCTCGAGTTGGTTAAACAAAAATATAGAGCAACCTTCAGAGCCAAGGGTTTGATTTTGACTTGGCAAACCAACAGCATATTTTGTTTTCAAAAATAAAGATAAATCATTACACAAACAAAAATTAAACACACATTTATTCACATAAAATTTACGACGCTCACCTTCGATTAACATCAACTTATGAAAATGTACTCCGGGTTTGAAAACATGGTTTTGATCACTTGTTCCAACACTAACAAGAATTTCGTTTAAACAAGTAAACCACAAATACCAAGCAAACAAGACTTAGACACACTAACTTTGAAACGATCAAACCCTCAAGTCTCGTTCAAATGGCTATGCAAATACACAAAGGTTTCGCACCAAGAATTAAAGAATTCGCATGGTCAACACAAACAAAGAGTTTAGATGTCAACAAGTCCAAAATTTGTTTGTGTTGATTTAATCTTGCTTCATCATCGAACTGGCCAACACCAGACAAATCAAGAGAAAAACTTTTCAATCCATCATCTCAATCAAAGACATCGTTAGTCAGAAATTGATACTTAGACGAATCAAGATGAAAAGTTGTTTTGCTAACTAAGTTCTTGGCAAGCTCACCATTAACATGCACGTAAGATTGTTCAGCAAGATCGTGTTTTGAGTGCTTATACAAATCAGGCTGTTGATAATTTTTGCATGTCTTTCATAATGACTTGTTTTATTAACTCAATATCGAGTGTTGAGAACTTGTGTGAGCAGATCTATACGAGATCCCTTGCCCCATGTGTTTTTAACAGGCCAAAGGGAAACATGAGCTTCAAAACAAACAAGCAATTCGACTTGAGGACAAGTCGTTTCGAAGAGGGAGGGGATGATATGGCCATGGCTCGGGCACCAACCAAGGCTGCCGAAGAACCTGTGGAGCATACAATGGAACCGATCACTCATGCTCATGCCAAAAAGTTCAAGGAAGGAGTCTCGGCTTTTGTAGACAAAATTTGGCGCAACACCGTTGGTGGACAACTTGAGAGTCCTTGGAATAATGAACTGAGCGAACCATGCAATATCCTTCAAGCTCAGCTAGCTCAAAACTTAGCTCGAGAAGCTCATCCTTAGCTTATACGAGCTTGCGTTAAAATGCTGGAATAAATAATTAAATTGGTGGACTTAGTTAAATAAGTTATTTTTAAGCATTAGTTAATTTAGTTACAGCCTTTAAGTATAAATTAAATTGAGTTATAATAAATATGTCTGATTTTATTTCATGTGTTTATTATGTCTTAATATTGCATGTTTTTAATTTGTCCTAATTTAGTACAAGTTTTTAATGTGTCTTGGTCAACCGAAATTATGTGTCTTAGTTCATGCATGAAGTTAATGTGTCCTAAGTAGCTGCCAAATTTAATTTGTCTTATGGCCTAAATTTATTTTGTCCTAAACATGATTTAATGGCTGTTTTAAATTGGGTGCAGGTACTTGGCAAGGGACAGCAATTAAAGGGCTGCTGTAACATCCCGAAATAGGGCCTAAACAGAACAGTGGTTGCGAAACCACGAATATCGATAGAAAATTTCATGAATTGCATGTCTAATTTGCCTATTAGGACTTACTTGCAAAAGTTGATAAATATGAGTTTTAGGTGTTAAAGAATTTAATTGAAGAGTATAATTGAAGTAGAGGTCTTTAAATGGTAATTATACCATTAGGTTTTCATGGACAAAAATGGACATATATAGGTAGAAAGAACCAAAGTTTTTAATGAAGGGTAATTTAGTCATTTGGTAATAAAAAGAAATTAAAAAGGGAAAAAGATGGCAAAATGTGCTCATCTTCTTCATTAGGCTGAATTTTCAAGGGTTCACCATAGCTAGGGTTTGTTTCAAGCTTCCAAGCTCCATAGTAAGTGATTCCAAGCCCTGTTTTTAATGTTTTTTACATTTTAGAAGCCCCAGTAGCTCGGTTTAGCTTATTCTATCAATAATTCATGCTAGGGTTCATATTTGGAAAAATACCCATAGGTGAAATGTGTTTATTTTGATGTTTTATGATAGAATATGAAGTCTGAAATTATGTTAAACAACTTTTGCTAAGTGATTTTAAGTGAAAACGAGTAAAACGGCTTAATCAATAAAAATACCTAATGTTCATAAGTACATGTTAGAGTGAGAATTTGATGTTGTCATAGAAGGGAAAAATTATTACCATGTAATAAAACATAAGAATAAGGGATAAAGTTTAATTTTTGAGCTTTGGGGCAAATGTGTAAATATGTAAAAGTTTAGGGGCAAAATTATAATTTTTTCAAAGTTAGAGTTAAGGGCTGTTTTAATAAATGTGAGTATTAAATAAGCTAAATTTGCTATTATAGGTCAAGAGGAACGAAATCCGGAGTTAGATCAGGGAAAGAAAAAGATAGTGACTAAACCGATATAGTTTATCGTATTTTGTTTCGAGGTAAGTTTGCAGTAAATAAATGCAATATTCTATTAGTTTACATTTAATACTATTAAATTCCAGCATTTACATATTTATTCTATAAATTTATTATTTAAAGACTCAAGTATGAATTGACGGAAAAGCTATCTCAGAAAGTTCCGGTTGAAACAAATGTCATGACATTAGGTTTTAAAGAAATCATGTAAGACCATGTCAAAACATGGCATTGATAAGTTTCTATAAGGCAAAGGTCCCATGCAAGACCATGCCAAGGCATGGCATTGGTGAGTTTATAAGGCAAAGGTCCCATGTAAGACTATGCCAAGGCATGGCATTAGTGAGTTCATAAGGCAAAGATACCACGTAAGACCATGTCAAGACATGGCAATGGTTGAGTTTCATAAGGAAAGGTACCCGCGTATCCTTAGTATTCCAAGTGGTTCAACGGGAAAATTCAAAGAGTATACCAAAGGAAAGGTAAGACAAGTTCAAGCTAAAAAGGTACAGGTAAGAATTTAAGACCTATGTATATTAAATTAAAGGCTTAAATAATCTTGGTAAGAAAAGATTAAGATAATTCATTAAGAATGTTGTTATTTATTTACATGTAAACTTACTAAGCTTTATGCTTACTCCCATTCCTTTCTCTTTTTTTTATAGTATTACAAGCCAACTCAGGGATCGCAAGGACGTCAGAGTTCGTTACACACTATCAAAGGATTATATTGGTATTTTGTGACTTGAACGTTTTAAGTTATGGCATGTATAGGGACTTAGCCATTTTGTGTGTATGTCCTTATGATATGCCTTAATATTGGCTTGTAAATGCTTCATAATGATTAGCCATTAAAATGGTTAATTAAGAACATGTTTGGATGTTATGTATGTTTAGATGATAGTTTTTACAAAGAAATTATGAAAGAGTAAAAAATCTGCAGGGGAATAGTTTTGGACAGCAACTGTAACGTGATTTTGAAAAATCACTAAAAATTGTATAAATGGAATTATGGTGTGAATGAGATATAGAATTAAAGTTTATTGAGTCTATTTTTATATGAAGGAAACAATGTAGGCAAAAGAGTTGTATATTATGATATAATTGATTTTTTGTGCAGAGGGGTCAGAACTGTCGAACTGTGTAACAGGGGAGACTTTAACTAATAAACTGTACTAATTGGCCACACCAACAATTATGGAAAAATTATAGTAAGAAGATATATGAGTCTAGTTTCAGGAAAATTTACGGATCTAACTTTTGAATTTCGTAACTCGAGTTATAGTCAATTTAGTAAACATGGCGCAGATGGACAGTTTCAATTTTTATGCCCCGAACTAGTAAGTTAAGTCTAGTAATGCCTCGTGCTCAACTCCGGCAACGGTCTCGGGTAAGAAGTGTTACAGCTGCTGCTATTTGCTCTCCACCATGCAACCCATCATGAACAGTAAGGGACCTTTGGGGGCTGCTGTTTCATTCTTCAAGCAACCCTTTCAGCTCACCAAGGCATCAAGGAAGATTCCAGCAGCTGTTATGTGCTTTTCACACTCATTTGGCTATTTATTTTCATGTGTTCACACATTTGGTTGCTCATTTTCGTGTGTTCACACCTCCATGGCTGTTCAAGTCAGCTTATTTATATTACTTGACTTGTGAAGTGCCCAAAGCAGCCCAAAGAACCCCAAGACTATTCGGCTGAACCATGCAGCACATTTAAAGCACATTCAAGTTGGTTGCTGTCCATATTGATTGCATCTCAATTTCCTACCAGGTCACTCATTTTCCAACTCAATTCAGCCATCTAGAAGCAACCATTGACGTTCTCCATGCATGGGGAAGCTTTAAGGACTCCTTCTCCAAAATTCTGGAATTTTCAAGCTAATTTCTTAGCTTCTAAGATGCCTATTCGGCTGTCCATGTAGTGTTTATAAATTCAGGCTGAAATCACTTTGTAAGGGACTTTTAAAAAACTTTAATGAATTGCTGCGAATTTGTGAGAAAACTTTTCTCTCAATTTTCGTTCGAGACCCGATCGACTTATTTAGTTTCTAGTGGTGTCAGTCTGAGTCTCTTATCCGAACTTATCACTCTTTAAACCCGAGTGCTTCATTCTATCTCTATCGTCCACCTTAATCGTATAAGAACCAGGGTGACACTTTTTAGTGTCGAATCGCTCTTGGTTAAGTTCTTTATTCCATCATCCACAAACTACCTTGTTTATCCATTTTAAACCCGAGACTTGATCATCCATCCTTTCATACCTTGAATCATTTCGTGCTAAACCGAAACCTTCACCATCCCTCTTCTTTCCTATTACCTAAACCGAGCCTATTCTTCCCAATCATCTTAACTGATTCCATTATAATTAAACCTCCATTCCTAACTTAATCTAAAATATAAAAGAATCTCACTTCAAAGCTTCCGCAAACCTATCTATCTATTCATTATTCTCCAAAGACGAAACCTCTCCTCGTAGACGATCGGGCAATTAAAGTGACTTGTGTCATTCGTGAACCCGAGGGCGCATCACTTCATAAATTGCTATCTTTTGATGAAAAAGATTCCAGCATTTAAACATGAATTTGAACAGCCTTGCAGGTGTGAAAATGGAGTTTGGAAGAGTTTTTGTGGTGTGAACATGGCAGCCGAATGGTTCTTGACATAGCAGCAAATGTGAACTCCATTGATAGTGCATTAGGGATACAATCGACCAGTACACAAGCCTTTAATTTGCTGCACCTTGTTAGCCGAATAGTTGCTTTGAAATACCAAAAAGGTAGTAGCCACAAACATTGCACCATGCATCCCATGTACCAGCCACATACATCGCACCTAGGTGCATGAATCTTCTTAATTGCTCCCTTGTAAATTTGGCTGCACCTACATGCACAAAGAAAACTCATTAAATCAATTCAATTTAGCTGAATAAAAATTAAAACACTTAATTGGACACTTAATTAATATTTAGACAAATTAAACACAAGCTACTTAGGACAAATTTAACAATCGGCTAGAACAAAGACACATTAAAAACCTGTAGTAAAATAAGACAAACTAAATTAATTTTAGACAACATAAATTAGGCCTAATTAAAACACCAAAGACACATTTACTTGCTGTAAGGGAATAAATAAAATAAAGAGTTCAATTTATTCAAGCATAGAAAAATTAAGCAAATTAACTAAACAGCTCAATGAGCTGGATTGAGCTCGAATGAGCTAATACAAGCTAAATTGCATCTTGCATCCTTTGATCCGAGCTCGGGTCTTTAATCCTTCAGACATCGTATGATCATCGGATTGCAAATCGTTGGTTGCCCCGGGTTGGATTACATCATCGAGTAATACAACTGCAAGAGGGAGACCACCTAAAAATACGAGATATGTGACTAGTAGCAAAGGTGCGACAAAGGATTTTGCAGTGAGATTTGAGGCTCGAGCACCAGCCAAAGCTTACACTATTCGCGCTTGCGAAGATGTGACATCAACAGTGTTATCACCAGTACATTTTCTCTCTATGACACTGATGTAACTGCCTTGATTGATCCTGGATTGACTCATTCGTATGTTTGTATGAATCTAGTATCTAGTAAGAGTTTCCCTGTTGAGTCAACTGAATTTGTGATTAAAGTATCGAACCCTTTAGGCAAGTATGTCCTAGTTGATAAAGTTTACAAGAATTGTCCTTTGATGACTCGGGGTTACTGTTTTTCGGCTAATTTGATGCTTTTACTGTTTGATGAATTTGATGTGATATTGGGTATGGATTGGTTGACTCTGCATGATGTTGTTGTGAATTGTAGATGAAAGACTATTGAGTTGAAATGTCAAAATAGTGAAATTCTTAGAATTGAATCTGATGACTTGAGTAAGTTGCCTATATTGATACCGGCGATGCTAACATAGAAATATGTGAGAAAAGGTTGTAATGCTTGTAACAGCCCAATTTAGGGGCTAGTCAGAACAGTGGTTTCGAAACCACTAATCCGAGGTCAGAGAAAATTATTTTTATAATTTTGTATATGAATTAGCATGATTATATGAGTGTATGAAAATTTTGGTGCATTAATTTTAATGATTGCATGCTTAATTGCGAAAAAGAACTAAATTGCATAAAGTGCGAAAGTTCTATTTTACAAGCTAAAGGTGTCTAATAGCTATAAAACATTAATTAGAGGCCCTTCAAGTGCAATTAACCCTCTAATAATGGTTGACCAGCCATAGGGGACAAAAAGATGTCAAAATTGGTCAAGTTGGATTTGTCTAGAAATAAAATAAAATAAAGAAAAGAAAGATATCATCTTTTCTCTCCATCTTCTCTACCGAAAATACCAGCAAAATAGGGGTTTGAAAGCTTAAAATTTTCAGCAACTTGTCCTCTTTGCAAGTAAGTGATTTTGGTGATTTTTCTTGATGATTTTTGTACTTTTAAGACCCTTGTATCATGATCTAGCTAATGAGGGGACTATTTTACAAAATGATTGAAAACCTAGGGTTTTTCCATGAGAGCATTAGTGTTGATTTCTGAAATTTTATGAAAGAAAATGAGTCTTAGTTGTTAAATAAACAACATTTGTGAAAGGTGTTGCCATGAAAACACCTAAAAGGACCTTTTTGTAAAGGTTGTAAAATATGTGGTAATTGTGTGAAATAATGAGTATTGGAAGTTGCTATAAGAGTAATAAATGTTCAGCTCGACTCATTAAAGAAAGAAATTTGATTAGAATTGATTTACGAGCCTAGGGGTAAAATCATCATTTTGTGAAAGTCTAAGGGCAAAATGGTAATTTTGCCAAAGTATGATTATTGAAATGTATTGATTAATATGGTAATTAAATGAGTTAATTTGCTATTATAGATCAAGAAGAACGAGGAATTAACCTTAACCGAGGAAAAGGCAAGGTTTCAGATTAGATCGGTAAATTGGCCTATTTTGGTATCGAGGTAAGTTTGTGTGTAATAAATTCAACATCGTGCTATTAAGTTTTAAAATGTTTGATATTCGTGAAGATGTATATTATTTCTTTGAAAATTTATGATGTTGGAGTCCTAGTTGGACTCTAAGAAGTTAGAGGATATCATCATCAAGACATGAGATTGGTAAGGTCCCGTATAAGACCATGTCTGGGACATGGCCCCAGCACTGAATTGAGATCCCGTAGACCTGATGCTAGCACCCCCCGCGAACTTCATCGGACAAGTATCCCAAGTCAAGCATTGCGTTGCTGGCAAGCTGATCCCAGCTCGTTTCCAGTTCCACGAGCTTCGTCCAGTTCAAATTCAGCTCATTTGAGCTCGATCCAGCTCAATGAGTTCGTGTGCTCATTCAACGAGCTTGATTCAGCTTAAATAAGCTCGTTTGAGCTCATCTTTAAATTTTAATTCTTGCATTTAAATTGCTGGAATAAGGACTTGATTTATTTATTTTAGTTACTTTAGTCTTTAATTATGTCTTGTTTAATTAAATGCATTTTTAGTTAATGTCATGCATTATTGATCTACATATTTTAATTATGACATGCATTATGTGTTCTGCATTTAATTAAGTCATGCATTAAGTAACTCATTTGTTCATTTAGTTTGCATTTTAAACCATGCATTTAAGCATCTTAGTTTAATAAATGAGTTGCTGGACATTAATTCAACTCATCTTAGTTTAATTAATTGAGTGTTTATTGAACTTTATTTAATAGTTGCTTCTTTAATTAGTCTAGTTACTAGGATAATTTATTGATTCATGAGATAAAGTTCATTTAATAATGCTTCTCTTAATTAAACTAGTTGCTAGAATAAATGATGCATAAGTGTTAGTTCATTTATTTAAAGTTAGTTTTTAATTTGTTTTAAGCTTAATAGTTGAATAAATGTGTCAGTTACATGTGTTAATTGCAGGTGACTTTTCAGCTCACATCCATTACATTTAAAGGATGTTATGCATTCAATAAGGTGACTTTTTAAGAGATTTCAGTTACAAAAGAGGGGCTATTACGAAGAGGCTTTATACATCATTAAGAAGTTGTTTAATCAATTAAAGGAGAGCATTATTCTTTTTTAAATTTGGCAACATTTTTGTTTCATCTTTCATAACCGTTTGCTTCATGAGTAATCCCTACATGCATTCAATTTTCCATCAAAGAAGTTGTGTCTTTTCGGTTGGTCATGAAGACTTCAAAAGACTTTGAAAGCAACTTAATTGAAGAAGTAAATCACATTGAAGGTTGGAGTTACTTGGGTTAGAATTTTAAAAGTTGTGACTTCTCATTTGAGCTCATTATTAGTTTCATTAAAAGTGACCATTCAACTAGCCTCTTTTGACACTATAAAAACATGTAATCAGCCTATTGATGGGGACTTTTGCTAAATTGTTAATGAAACTATCTTATTTTGGTGAGATTCTTTTCTCTCGAATTTCGTTGAAGACTTTGTTGGCTTATCTAGTTTTAGTGACGTCAACCTTGTTCTTTTTTTCTGAACTTATAACTTCAACGAGTGTGGCATTCATCCAATATACCGAGGTTCTTACTTTGCTAAGTAACAGGTCGAGGTTTAATCTATTTTCCATCTACCACCTTAAGTGATATAAGTTCTAGGGCGATACTCTCTATAGTATCGAATCTTACTTGAAACTTAAGTACTATTATCCATCTCCACCATCTATTATTTCTTTCACTTTCTCATCCATCATTTGTTAACCTACTTCCAGACCAATCGCCATCTTTATTTATGTTAACCGAACCCATACAAATCTCATATCCTTAAACTTATCCTTGAAGCCCTTTTAACAACTTCCGCATCATTTTACCTAAAGACATCCTTTTTAAAAGAGCCGAACTATACTTCTTCGTCAATGATCAGGCAAAATCTAATACGACTCGACTCACCCCGAGGAAGATCGTATCAAGACCATATCTGGGATATGGCATTGACATTGATATGAGATCCCGTATAAGACCATATCTGAGATATGGCATCAGCATCGAGATGTGACCCCAAGTAAGACCATATCTGAGATATGGCATTGGCGTCGTGTTTATGTGTATGATGATGATTGAGTAACCTCGGGTATTCCAAGTGATTCATCGGTATAAGTAGTTATGCTTATAATAGAGATGAAATTAGTGCTAAAACAATATGATGAAGTGATACAGGTATATGTGAGTAATTCACGAGAAATGTTTACGATATGTGACATGACATGTTGTTGGTAAGAGTAAGCATGAGTAAGTTATGGCAGTGCGCTTGAGACTTTGTGTTTTTATTCAATACAATGGATAGATGATATTATGAGCCTTATTGTTGCTATTTATTTCATGCAAACTTACTAAGCTTCATGCTTATCTCTCTCATTTCCCTTTTCCTTGTAGTATCGCCAAGCTAACTCGGGGATCGTGGGACGTCGGAGTTTGGAATCACACTATCAACTTCTCTTTGGTATATCATTGTTTGATTAATTTTGAGTATGGCATGTATGGGAAGTTGGTTATTTTGTGTTATGTCATATTTGTTAGCCAATGTGTGGCTATTAATATTGTTCAATTCATTTTGTAAGTGGCCTGATAAACCGTAAAAGTAACATATTTTAAGCCCACATTTAGCATGCTTTTGGATGATTTAAGCCTTGAATTATGTAAAAAGGTGCTCTTAATCCTTTCTTTTCATGTTTTATACTCAGGAGAGCACCCAATGACGAAAAGAACAGAAAACAGACCCAAAACGGAGTAAATGGCTATATCACGAAATTGACACGGCCTGGCCCAAATCCACACGGCTGTGCCCAATTCAACAGGATCGAACACGGCCTGACCATGGCTTACATGGGCGTGTGCCATGGGCGTGTCCCTGTCGTGACAAAGAAGAGTTTCATTCGGATTTGGATACCTAGGGGCAAAGTAACATATTTAAAAGCCTATATAAACACCTTAAGTATGAAGAGAAAAGGGGAGACCCAAGGCTTTAGTTAGGGGCTGTCCGACTAGGCCAAAGGAGGTAGATTTGTGGAGATTTACTCGAAGATAGCCAGTTGATCCATCTCAAGAAGCTGGAGTTATACTCAAGAGGGAGGATCTCTCCTTCAATTCCTTTAGGGGGTTTTAGGGATTTCTTATGTTTTGTTTTATCTTTTCTTTTGAGATGTTTTCTTTTATTTTTATGAACTAAACCCTCAGATACCTGAGGGGGATGAAACCTAAGATGAATCTTGTTATTGTTTGCTTAACTAAATGATAAATATTTGACTTGTTCTTAATTATGTGTTCTTAATTCTCGTGTTGATATTTCTGGGATATTAATTCAAGTATGATGTGCTTAGGTGGAGGAGCAAAAGTCCCTGCCTAAGAGTAGATCTAGCATAATTAAGCGGACTTGATCGCACGCTTAGAGATAGGGTGACAAGAGTTTGCCGGATTAGGGTGAAACCTAATATGGGAGTCCATAGATCGAGTTAATGCGGTTCTAGGGGTTTTAATTAGAAAGAGATTTCAACTAATCAACTTAGGGTTAGACGTTAGTCGCCTCGAGAAAGGGATTAATATAACTTAGGGTATCTTACGGATCAAGTCAAATGAATAAATCGTCTGGTTCAGAGTTAAATAACAAGTGAAGTCTAGGTGGATTCTTCCTTGGGTGTCGTCTTAATCAATTGGTTTTTCTTCCAAGTTATTTTCCCAAATTCATTCTTCTTTGTCATAGAGTCTTTAGTTTGTTTGTTAGTTAATTTTAGATTAGATAAAAATCACTTTATTCTTAGGCTAGATAATAAAAAGAGAGTTAGTATTAGTACTTTTGGTTCCTTTGGGATTCGACATTTTGGTCTTGCCTTAACTATACTACTGTTCGATAGGTGCGCTTGCCTCAAATCGTTGTCAGAGTTAGTTTCCAGATTCAATCATTCTTTTTATAAATTTTAAGACTCGACAGACACGATCAAGTTTTTGGCACCGTTGCCGGGGAAACTAAAATATTAAGAAAGCTTAATTTTTATTACTTTAGCCAATTTTATTTTTCGCAATTTAATTTTTACTTTATTAATTTTTCTTCTTCTGTCTTTTCCTGACAGGTACCTCTAGTTTATGACTAGAAGGAACCCTACAGGACCCCTACTTTACGAAAGTGATATTGAAGGTACCATTCATAGAAATCACAGAGAGATAAGGCGAAGCTTAAACTACATAGAAGAAGAGCAAGAAGACGAAATTAATACTACAGAAGAGATGGCAGAGAATAATCTGCCACCTCCAGAGATGGCCGAACATCATGCTCCACGCACTATGTATGATTATGCTAAACCTAGTTTAACAGGAACTGAGTCTAGTATTGTTAGGCCTACTATTGCTGCAAATAATTTTGAACTGAAACCTAACACTATACAGATGATACAACAGTTTGTTCAGTTTGATGGTTTGCAAGATGAAGATCCTAACACACACTTAGCGTATTTTCTAGAATTCTGTGATACCTTCAAGATAAATGGCATTTCTGATGATGCCATCCGTCTTCGGTTATTTCCCTTTTCTTTGAGGAATAAAGCCAAACAGTGGTTACACTCTCTTCCACGAGGATCAATCACTACATGGGATCAAATGACCGAGAAATTTTTATTAAAATATTTTCCACTGGCCAAAACGGCCAAGTTGAGGAATGATATCTCTTCTTTTGTGCAGATGGATTTAGAGACACTTTATGATGCATGGGAGAGATACAAAGATTTGTTAAGGAGGTGCCCACACCACGGATTACCTTTGTGGCTATAGGTCCAAACTTTTTACAATGGTGTGAACCCTTCAACATGACAATTAATCGATTCAACTGCCGGCGGAACCCTGAACAACAAAACTCCTGAAGCAGCTTACGAGTTTATAGAAGAGATGTCACTGAATAACTATCAGTGGCAAGTTACAAGGACAAGGCCAGCCAAAGCAGCTGGAGTTTTCAACATTGATGCAGTGACTGCGCTATCAAATCAGGTAGAATTGCTACATAAAAAAATTTGATAGTTTCTATGGTTCTTCGCAGGCACATCCAGTTATACAGTGCGACGCAAGTGAAGGAGTGGTGAATCTTGAGTACCCACCCTACGGACAGGGCATGGGGAGCAATTAAATGAACTATATGGGTAATAATTTTTGATCTAACAATAACCCTTATAGTAATACTTATAACCCAGGTTGGAAGAACCACCCCAATTTCTCATGGGGCGGTCAAAGAAATCAAAGGCAACAACCATCTCAAAACTTCCAACAACAGCCCTACCCACAGGAAAAGGAGCCAAACTTTGAAGAGGTCTAACAAATTTCATAACAGCTTCAGAAACACGTTTCCAAAAAGTAGAAACAAAACTTGAGGCACTGACACAAGAATTTAGGAATCAGATCGGGCAACTTACTAGGTTAGTTTCTGAAATGCGATCAGAAAGCTTACCTAGGGAAAAAGAGCAGGTCCAGGCAGTGACACTTAGAAGTGGAAAGGAGTTAATCGAAACAAAGAAAGAGGTACCACATGAAACCAATAAGGGAAAGAGAACTCCGACCCGTGAGGAAATAAAACCAACAATCCTGTATTCAGCAAAGTTAAAGAAAAATTGCCTAGACGCATAATATGGTAAATTTCTTGAACTTTTCAAACAACTACATATTAACTTACCTTTTGTTGAAGTTATTTTGCAGATGCCAACATATGCAAAATTTTTAAAGGAGCTTCTAACAAATAAAAGAAAGTTCAAGGAAATTTCAACAGTGGAACTTAATGAAGTATGCTCAGCTATCATTCAAAATAAACTACCATAGAAATTGAAAGATCCAGGAATTTTTACTATTCCCTGTTTAATTGGTAGTTTGAGCATAGAAAAAGCATTAGCTGATTTAGGTGCCAGCATTAATTTAATGCCTAATAAAATGTTTAAGCAACTTGGTCTCGGGGAACCAACACCCACTAGGATGAGTATTCAGTTAGCTGACAGATCTGTTAAGTATCCTAGGGGAATTGTTGAAGATGTTCTGGTAAAAGTAGATAAATTTATATTTCCCGTTGATTTTGTTGTGCTTGACATGAATGAGGACGTGGAGGTACCTTTAATTTTGGGACGACCCTTTCTAGCTACTTCTAGGGCTGTCATTAATGTTGGTGATGGTAAACCCGCACTAAGGGTAGGAGATGAAGAAATTGTGTTCCAAATTTATGATGCCATGCGATATTCTAGATAACAAGATGATTCTTGTTACTTTGTTGATGCCACTGATCACATCTTTCAAGAATCTTTGCAGAAAATCATGCACAGTGACACGATGGAACTATGTCTTTCACAAGGTGAGGGGAAAGATGACGATATCGATGAAGTGAATCCCAATACATCATCCTCTAGACAGAAGGAAATAGAGGACATTGAGATCAATGACAAACTAAAACAAAAACCCTCTATTGATGAGCCACCCAAGCTAGAACTGAAACAATTGCCAAAACATTTGGAATACGCATTCCATAGGGAAATTCTACACTTTCGGTAATCATCTCTTCAGAACTAGGACTTAAAGAGGAAGAAGATTTACTAAGGGTACTAAGGAAGCACAAAAAGACGATAGCATAGAAAATGTCAGACATTAAAGGAATAAGCCCATCATTCTGCACCCACAAAATTTTAATGGAAGATGAGTATAAACCTTGTGTGCAACCTCAGAGACATTTGAACCCCAATATGAAAGAAGTTGTCAAAGCTGAGGTAATTAAACTTCTAGATGTAGGAATAATTTATTCTATTTCTGACAGCACCTGGGTAAGTCCTGTGCAGGTAGTTCTAAAGAAAGGAGGCGTGACTGTTGTAGCCAATGAAAAGAATGAATTGATTCCTACAAGAACAGTCACAGGTTGGAGAGTCTATATTGACTATAGGAAGCTGAACGACGCCACCAGAAAAGATCACTTCCCTTTACCCTTTATTTATCAGATGTTAGAGAGATTGTCTGGGCATATGTACTACTGCTTTTTGGACGGACTCTCCGGCTATTTCCAAATCCCAATAGCTCCTGAAGATCAAGAGAATACAACATTCACATGCCCATACGGTATGTTTGCTTATCGTAGAATGCCTTTTGTATTATGTAATGCTCCTGCTACGTTTCAGCGCTGCATGTTGGCCATCTTTAATGAACTTGTGGAAGACATTATAGAGGTATTTATGGACGACTTCTCGGTATTCGGTAATTCTTTCCACCTTTGCCTTAAAAATTTAGAACGAGTTCTAATAAGATGCGAGGAAACAAATCATGTCTTGAATTGGGAAAAATGTCACTTTATGGTTAGAGAGGGAATTGTGTTAGGACATAAAATTTCTAGTAAAGGGATTGAGGTAGATAAAGCTAAGATTGAAACCATAGAAAAATTACCTCCCCCTAGTTCAGTTAAGGCTATTAGAAGCTTTTTAGGACATGTTGGGTTTTACAGAAGAATCATTAAAGATTTATCTAAAATAGCTAAACTTTTAACGAGATTACTAGAAAAAGATGTTCATTTCAATTTTGGTCAGGAGTGTTTAGATGCATTTAAAATCCTCAAAGATAAACTAATAAATGCTCTGATTATACTTGCACCTGACTGGAATCTACCTTTTGAACTAATGTGTGATGCAAGTGATTTTGCAGTAGGTGCAGTTTTGGGACAGCGAAGAAACAAGCATTTTCAACCAATTTATTATGCTAGCAGAACATTAACACCGGCACAAGAAAATTACACCACCACAGAGAAAGAATTGCTAGCCGTAGTTTTTGCATTTGACAAATTTAGACAGTATCTGATATTATCTAAAGTTGTCGTTTACACTGATCATTCAGCTCTTCGTTACCTCTTAACTAAACCTGATGCAAAACCTCAACTCATACGATGGGTCTTACTCTTACAGGAATTTGATTTGGAAATATAGGATAAAAAGGGAGCTGAAAACCTTGCAGCAGATCAACTCTCCAGACTTGAGAACCCACATATCGAAGAGCTCGACGAGAGTGAGATAAACAACTCGTTCCTCGAGGAACAACTCTTCTCTATAACTAACACCGAGGTACCATGGTTTGCAGATATTGCAAATTATTTAGCCGCTAACATCTTACCAAAAACACTAACACATCATCAAAAGAAGCGATTCTTTGTTGATGCGAAAAGCTATTTTTGGGAGGATCCTTTCCTTTTCCGCATATGTGCAGATCAAGTAATTCGGCGATGCGTTACAAAGGCGGAATCAAGTAAAATCTTAGAACATTGCCATTCAGGACCTTCAGGAGGACATTACAGCGGGATTAAGACAGCACACAAAACACTCGAATCAGGATTTTATTGGCCAACTCTTTTCAAGGATGCCAACAGGCATGCCGCTTCGTGTGGTAAATGCCAAAGAACAGGTAATATTTCTAAACGCGATGAAATGCCTCAGACATATATGTTATCATGTGAGATGTTTGATGTATGGGGTATTAACTTTATGGGACTGTTCCCTAGTTCATTCAGAAATAAATACATCTTAGTAGAAGTAGATTACATGTCAAAATGGGTGGAAGCCCAAGCTTTACCTACTAACAATGCTAGAGCTGTAGTAAAGTTTCTTAAGAAACTTTTCTCTCGTTTTGGAACACCCAAAGCAATTATCAGTGATAGGGGCACTCACTTTTGCAATACTCAATTTGAAAAAGTATTAAGAAAACATGGAGTACACCACAGAACAACTACCCCTTATCATCCTCAAACTAGTGGGAAAGTGGAAGTAAATTGAGAGCTTAAGCGAATCCTAGAGAAAACAGTTGAATCAAATAGGAAAGATTGGGCAGTCAAAGTAGATGATGCTTTATGGGCCTACAGAACAGCATTTAAAATCCCTTTAGGGACATCCCCGTACAAACTTGTTTACGGAAAAAGTTGTCGTCTACCATTTGAGTTAGAGCACAAAGCCTACTGGGCTATAAAATTCTTGAATTACGATCTCAAAACTGCAGGTGGGAAGAGGATGATGCAGCTAAATGAACTAGATGAATGGTGAGCTGAGGCCTATGAGAATTCACGACTATATAAGGAGGCAACAAAACGACACCATGATGCTCGTTTAAAACAATCAAAGCAATTTGAAGTAGGAGACCTAGTCTTGCTATATAATTCAAGGCTCAAACTCTTTCCTAGAAAGCTAAAATCAAGCTGGTCAGGCCCATTCGTGATAAAATTTATTTTTCCTTACGGCACAGTCGAAGTAACACATCCAACTCAAGGAACATTCAAGGTAAATGGCCATCAACTGAAATTTTACAATGGTGAAGATTTCAAGGAATTGAGAGAGGAGCTTCAGCTCCGTGAACCTTCTTTTAGGAATGAAAATAGGGTGAGTCTAGCTTAAGACTTTAAACGAGCGCTCCTCGGGAGGCAACCCGAGCACTAACTTCACTAACCCCATTAATTTTTCACATTTTAATTTTATTTTTTCCTTTTAGCACCTAAATCAAACTAACTGATTTAGTAAAGCGCAGGTTTCCTACCACACGGCCTTACATACGGGCGTGCCCGTGGCCGTGTGGTCGCCATGGGAAGGAAAACAGGCGTGCAGGTAGACGTGCGAGAAGAAGAAGACAAATTTTCCCCAACACGGGCTGTGATAAAAAGACCACGGCCGTGCGATGCGACCGTGGTCTATACTGAGTAAACCAACACGGGCACGAGCCACGCCCGTGCCTACCAACCGTGTGCGACACTAACTACTTGTACACAGGCGTGGCAAACGTACCACGGGCGTGGGAGAAGCAAACATAATAGCACACACTCAGGGAACACGGGCATGGGGAACATATCAAACGAGCCCAAATTTGAAAATTGTGAAAAGCACGGCCTGAATAAACAGAAACACAGGCGTGGCCGCTACCCGTGTCGCCTACCCTATTTAAAGAAACATAGCCCCGTTTTTCCCAATTTTCTTCCCCGAACCCCAACCCTAGCCATTTTCCCCCAAAAACTTCCCCCAAATCCGGCCACTACCAAGAAACTTCCTCACCATTGCCATTCCCCACCCCAAATCTTACAAACTTTCAAATACCCATACAAAAATGAAGACACGTCTGTGCTAACCGGAGCCCACGCCCACTCCACTGCCATGTTACTTAGAATTTTTACAGCACACGGCCGTGCGCCACCGTTACACGCCCGTGCACCGCCCGTCCACATTGCCACGCTTAAAAGCACCACTGGTCACCTTTCGCTATTTCATTCCCATCATTTTACTCATTATTAAGACTTCATTTTGTTTAATATCTTTTTACTAATATTATTTTTATTTATTTTTATCAAATTAATCTTTAGAATTTTAAAACTAATTTGATTACTACTGTAACACCCCAAACCCAGCCCAAACACTACAACCAGATCTGGTATGTCACTAAGAAAAATTTTGTCAACATGTCGTATTTTCAGAAAAGCCCAAATATGTTTTATATAGAATATGCCTTTGTAAAATAAAACCCAAACTTAATTACATGCCTTAGTTTAATTAAAAAAAAAATTTAAATAACTAAAAGTAATAAAAGCCCATAATAACACAAAATATAAACTAGTGGCCCATGGCCTTATTACATCGAAGTTTAATATCCATTAATTAAAATACAATATAAAATAATTAACTGGAGTCTTTTTGCCAAATCTTCATATTCTTCTCCATGGCCACCTTGCGTTCCTCTCCAGCTCGGTCCGAAGCACTAGGTATCACCTGAAATGTTAATTAAAAGGGTGAGTCACGAGACTCGGTGTGCAACCCTCATGCACCACTAGATTTTGGGCCTTAGGCCCATAAAACAGATTAATAATTTCATTCATATAAATAACAAATAATATGCAAGGCCCAACCCGTTTGCCTAGGTTTCCATCCGTTACACGCCCCCGTACCAACCGTTCACACTATTGGGGATTTCTACAATCAACCCACACCGCTACACGCCAAGATGGCAGTCATGCTGCTCATCAACATATCATGGCCGAAGCCCTTATAACAGATCACGGCATTAGCCGCTACAACAGATCACGGTAGAAACCGCTACACATATAATGTATAACTTCCTCCTACCATCAACCCAACCCATGCAATCACATACAAGCAATTTACTTTTAACATTTAATCAGATTACTCACTAACCTGGTGGTTTGCTTTTACCCTCTTTGGCTTTCGTCATTAAACCGAGACTTCGGCATTTATCATAACATATAAAACTTATGAACATATATTAATAATCAGTTCTAGATGGTGGGGAAGTATTACACACCTGATTAATACAGATACCCCTTGCTAAACCGATCTACACTTTGCTTCTAAAAGCTGGAAAAGATGTGGAAATAGACCTCTCCTATATTCGGCCATAGTTAGTATTCTACCTGGTTTTATATACTAAAATCAATAAAATTTCTTACCTTGAAATCCCGAAAGTATCACGATTCTACAACTTAAAGATCTATGCAATTGACTCCCTCTTCAAATCCCGGAATGCCGAAAAGAAAACACAAAGTTAGTCCCATATAGCCAATCGACTATGGCCTCTAAAAGCTGAAAAATTAAAAGAAATCCAAATCGCCACTTACCCTTTTTGAAATCTATGAGTTTCGGCTTCTGGGAAAAATCCTGAGAAGAGAATCTGTCGCGCTTTCGGCTTTTTGAAATAACTAAAAATTGAAGGAATGACCAACTTGAAGAAAAGAGAAGAGAAAAGATAGCAAGGAGAATTCGGCTTTTAGAGAGGAAATATTTAGGAGAGGAGAAAACAACTAGGAAATTTTGGTTTTGAGAAGAAACTAAAGCAAATGGCAGAAGAGAATTTCGGCTAGGTGAGGAAGAAGAGAAAAATAAAAGCAAAGATGATCACTTTGCTATTAATTTCGTCAAATCAATCCCCCTCCCAGAGTTGGATTTTCGGCCAACTCTGTTGTCATCTGATAGCTTTTATCCCACCTATTATCTTAATCCCTTAGCTCCTCAAAAATAGCCCTCATCTTTCTCTTCATTATCTTCCCATTTATCAAACAAAATAAAAGAATTAAAACCCCTAAATTATAGCAAGTGTGTCGTCCCACCTAACTCCCCTAGGCTGCCGAATTTTTGAACCAAAACTTGGGCCTAAATCAACCAAAATTTGGGCCTTCATTAAACACAATTGACGCCACCCTCTCCTACCTTGTGGCGCCCCTAAACTTTGGGCTCCAAGCCCACATTTGACATTATTATTTTTATCTCCCTTCCTATTGACCCAAACATAAATATTTTACTGAGATTTTAGCCCACTCCTAAGCCCAATTAGTACCCTAAATCCTCAATTTAATACTTTAATCAGTCAAACACATAAAATGCACAGACCCAAATATTCAGGGTGTTACAGTTCATCCCCCCTTAAAATAAATTTTGTCCCCGAAATTTACCTGATCAAAAGAGATGGGGATACTGTTGTCGCATAACATCTTCTGGCTCCCATGTCGCCTCTTCTGTGCCATGATTTTGCCATAGAACTTTGACCAAAGGAACAGACTTCCTTCTCAACACTTTTACGTCTCGATCCAAGATTTGCACTGGTTCTTCCTCAAAGGATAAATTTGGCCTTACTTCAATCTCTTCCACCGGCACCACATGTGATGGATCAGAACAATAACGTCTCAGCATCGAGACATGGAACACATCATGTATCTGTTCCAACTCCGAAGGCAACTCCAACCGATAAGCCACTGGGCCCACACGTTCTCGTACCCGATAAGGCCTAATAAACCGTGGACTTAGCTTACCCTTCCGTCCAAACCTCATCACCTTTTTCCACGGAGATACCTTCAAAAAGACTTGATCTCCTACCTCAAATTCTACTTCCTTTCGCTTTAGATCTGCATATGACTTCTTCCGATCAGATGCTTCTTTCAACCTATCCTGTATTAGCTTAACTTTCTTCTCTGTTTCCGAAACTAATTCTGGACCTAACACCTTACGTTCTCCCAACTCTGTCCAACAAGTTGGAGTACGACATCTCCTCCCATATAACGCTTCATATGGCGCCATCTGAATGCTAGCTTGATAACTATTGTTATATGCGAATTCTACCAAGGGCAAATACTCTTCCCAACTGCCCCTAAAGTCGATGATGCAACCCCTTAGCATATCCTCCAAAATTTGAATTACCCTCTCAGACTGACCATCAGTCTGTGGGTGAAAAGTGGTACTAAAGTCTAACCTTGTTCCCATTGCTTGATGAAGAACCTTCCAAAATCGTGACGTGAACCTTGGGTCCCTATCCGATATGATCGATACTGGTACACCGTGTAATCTTACAACCTCAGCCACGTACAACTTAGCCAACTTTTGTAGAGAGAAATCCACTCGAATCGGTATGAAGTGAGCAGACTTCGTCAGCCGATCCACAATTGCCCAAATTGAATCTTTCTTAGTGGGCGTGAGGGATAACCCACTAACGAAATCCATCGTAATTCTTTCCCATTTCCATTGGGGAATCTTCACCAGTTGTAACAACCCTGAAGGCAACTGGTGTTCAGCTTTGATTTGCTGACACGTCAAACACTTCCCCACATATTCCGTAACTTCTCGCTTCAACCCTGGCCACCAAAACTGCTCTGGCAAATCCTGATACATCTTAACTCCTCCAGGATGCATAACATAACGGCTATTATACGATTCCTGAAGAATTATCTGTCTTAACCCCTCATCTTTTGGCATACAAACCTTTCCACGGAAACATAGAACTCCATCATTATTCAGACTGTAATCCTCTACTTCACCTTTCTGCACTTGTTGGATTCGAGTACCTAAGACATCATCCACAAGTTGCTTCTCCTTGATTTGACTTGTCCACATAGGTCTTACTTGTAGTTCAGCTACTAACCTACCATCCTCATACAGGCTAAGATGTGCGAATATTGCTCTTAAATCCGTTATCGCCTTCCTACTCAACACATCCGCCACCACATTAGCCTTGCCCGGGTGGTACTCAATTGAGCAGTCATAGTCCTTTAACAGCTCAATCCACCTTCTCTGCCTTAGGTTCAACTCCTTCTGAGTAAGGAGATACTTCAGACTTTTATGGTCGGTATAAATAACTGACTTTTCCCCATACAAGTAATGTCTCCAAATCTTCAGGGCGAACACTACTGCCGCCAACTCCAGATCATGCGTAGGATAGTTTAGCCCATGTGGTCTTAACTGTCGAGAAGCATATGCCACCACTTTTCCATCTTGCATCAACACACACCCTAAACCTGTTTGCGACGCATCACAGTAAACGGTAAATTCTTTTCCTGCCTCTAACTAAATTAACACCAGCGCTTCCGTCAAAATCCTCTTCAGCTTCTCAAAGCTCTCCTGTTGTTTGTCAGTCCACACAAACGATACTCCTTTCCTCAACAACTTAGTTAAAGGTGCCGCTATTGAAGAGAACCCCTCAACGAACCTTCGATAATACCCTGCTAATCCTAAGAAACTTCGTATTTCTGCCACAGACTTCGGCGACTTCCAACCTAAAACAGCTTCTATCTTCCGCGGGTCCACCCTAATTCCTTCTGCAGAAACTACATGCCCTAAGAAAGTCACTTACTTCAGCCAGAACTCACACTTACTGAACTTTGCGTACAGCTGTTTCTCCCTCAGAATTTGCAACACCACACAAAGATGTGCATCATGCTCCTCTTTAGACTTGGAATATACCAGGATATCGTCGATGAATACTACGACCAACCGATCAAGGTATGGCTGAAATACCCTGTTCATCATATCCATAAAAGCGGCTAGTGCATTTGTCAATCCGAGCGGCATCACTAAAAACTCATAATGACCGTAGCGTGTTCGAAATGTCGTCTGATGAATGTCTCCTTCCTTCACCTTTAACTGGTGATATCCTGACCTTAGATCAATATTAGAAAAGACTGAAGCTCCTTTGAGCTGATCGAACAAATCGTCAATTCTCGGTAATGGATACTTGTTCTTTATCGTCAACTTATTCAGTTGACGATAGTCCACGCACATGCGCATGGATCCGTCCTTTTTTACGAATAGAACCGATGCTCCCCATGGAGACACACTCGGTCGAATGAATCCTCGATCCAATAGCTCCTGAATCTGAGCTTTGAGCTCCACCAACTCCTTCGGCGCCATTCGATAAAGGGCAATAGATACCGGAGCCGTACCCGGGAGTAGTTCCATTCCAAACTCTACTTCGCGATCCGGGGGTAATCTTGGCAACTCCTCCGGAAAGACGTCTGCGAAATCCTTGACTGTTCGAACCCCATCGACAGTCACCTCATTAACATCCAAAGCACTAATAAAAGCTAAAAAAGCGTTACATCCTTTCTGAATCATCTTAACAGCTTTCAAGGCTGACACTACGTTGGACAAATAGTTCCTTCTTTCTCCTAACACAACCACCTCCCCGCCTTCCGGGGTACTTAACACCATGCGCTTAGACCCACAATCCAACTTAGCTCGATGCTTTGACAACCAATCCATTCCTAGGATAAGATCGAACTCTCCAAATGGCAATTCCATTAAGTCTGCCGGAAACACTACCCCTTGAGTCTCTAAAGGTACATCCTTAAATAGCTTGTCCACTACCCTAGATTGTCCTAGGGGACTAACCACAGTCAACTTCCTAGTAGTTGTTTCAGAATCTATACTTAAGGTCTCAGATATCGAACATGCAACATAGGAGTGGGTTGACCCAATATCAATCAAAGCAAGCAAAGGCCTATCAGCAATAAGAAACGTACTGGTTATGACATCCGGTGCGTCACCATCATCCTGTCGATGAACTGCATAAACTAGACCCGGCTGCCTTGCATCTACATTACCTGCACCTCTACCAGGTGCTCCACGACCACGACCAGCCCCATTTCCTCCTCTACCTGCACCCCGACCCCTTGGTCCAGGCTGATCACCTCTCCTCACTTGATCAGCACCTCAGCCCGCTGGCTGCACCCGATCCATCTGGGGACACTCCTTAATCAGATGTTCTATGGATCCACACCTAAAGCATCCACCTGTTTTTATTCTGCACTCCCCATAATGCGTCCTCCCACATGTAGAACATGCTTGGTTTTGACTTGTCGGAGCACGAACTGGCCCATCAGCCCTAGGCCTCTTCTGAAAATTCCCAGATGCTCTTGATGGCCCAAAACTCCTCTTATTCTTACCCCGATCCTTATCCCTTTCTTGTCTTTCAACCCGTTTCACTTCCTCAACTACTTTAACCTTATCTACCAAAACAACAAAAACTCTCTCTCGTTGCGGTGCTGTCAGAACCCTTAGCTCATTTCGCATCCCATCCTCGAACCGAACACAACGTTCATACTCCGTTGCTACCATTCCTCGAGCGTAACGGCTCAAGCGCAGAAACTCGGCCTCATATTCAGCCACAGACTTACTTCCCTATACCAAGTTCAGGAATGCCTTCCTTTGGGCATCTATATAGCTGGCCCCGACATACTTCCCCTGAAATGACTCCCTAAAGAAGTCCCATTCAATCCGGCCTACGGCAGTACCTTCTTTCACCATGAGCCACCACTGGTAAGCCTCGTCTCGGAGGAGAGACACGACCCCTTTCAACTTTTCCTCTACCGTAAAGTCTAAGTCATCCATTATGCGCTCAGTCGCTTCCATCCAGTACTCAGCTGTGTTAGGGGCTACACTGGAAACCCCCCTAAACACTTCTGCCCCATTGGCCTTAAGCCGTTCCGGCACAGATTTCCGGGCTCCTGTGCCCATGCCTACTCAGCAACTCTCTCAAGGACTCGCAACATCGCTTGAGATACATCATCATCTCCGGTCGCCTGATCTCGCAACTCTCTCTCCATAGCTAGAGGATCCGTCAGTTCGTTTCCTGACTCGTGGCCAGACCCTACTAGCTCAGACAAGGTCATCCTTCCCCTACCGCGTCCACACGGTGGACGTCCTCGACCCCTTGTACTCATTCTTCCAATTTGCATTTATCTGATTAAGAATTTTATGAATCATTAATTCTTTCCACTGATTTATTGCGAATAGTTTTATGGATAATAGTTTTAAAAAGTAGTTCTTTCGAATTCATACTCACAATACAGTCTCAAGTTCATACATTCAATCATCAACATCCATGAACTCACGTTCATTACAGAAAGGTGGTGGTGTTGTTGTTGTTGTTTTCCACTACCCAAGGGTATTTTCGTAATTTTATCCTACAGGGGTATTTTCGTAATTTTTCAAAATGGGGTCCTTGGTGATTTTGTGAAATAGGGGTAGTTTGGTAATTTTGCAATCCCGGGGGTATTTTGATAATTTTGAAATTCGGGGGTATTTTGATAATTTGGAAATTTGGGGTATTTCGGTAATTTTACCCACTAGGGGTATTTTGGTCATTTTGCAAAACAAGGGTAGTTTGGTAATTTTTCAAACTTTGATGTTTTTTTTAAACCGGGGTACTTTTGGTAAAATCTAGTTTCATGGTCCGAGTTATTCTTGTAAACGTGAGATTTTCGAGTAAATTTTCGAAACATAGGTATTTTATAAGTTCATGGTTGATTGGAAATTTTCAAAAATAAAAAATGTTTTGAAAATTTTACAAAACCTTGGGATTTTTTTTTCAAAAAAAAAAGGGTGGTTGGTCCCTTTCGGGTTTTAGTCATAAGGTTTAGCCCATCAACAAGTCCTTGTAACTAGGGTGAATTGTCACTACGCACTAGGTAGGATTCTAGAGAGGAGGTGAGTCACTAGGACTGCTTAAGTACCAAGCTCTCCCTGAATCCACTCCTAGACATGCGTATGCCCATTGCCACACCCTAACTTGGCTAAGGTGAACAGTCACTACGCACCAGATAAGATTCCAGCGAAGAAGAGGTGAGTCACTAGGACTGCTTAAATACCAGGCTCTTCTGGATCCTTCCTAGACATACATATGACGGTTACCACACCCTAGCCTTGCGGCTCATTAACGGGTTTGTTCAGTGAAATTAAGTTTTATGAAATTTTAAGAAGTAGTTTGTACTAAGCCTAGAGTCCATCAAGTTCTAATTCTAACTTAATCTACGTCCCATAAAGCCCATTAAGCCCACATAAATATATCACACAATGGTTCAAAATACTTACCTGGCGGACTTGGGCCGGAGACGTAGGTGCCATGCCGAGCTAAAAACCTATTATTATTTAAAAACATGTATATTTCAAAGCCCATCTTTAGAAAACGTTTTGAGCCCAAAAACCCCTAGAGCTGAGTTTTGAACCGGGCTCTGATACTAATTTGTAACACCCCAAACCCGGCCCAAACACTACAACCGGATCTGGTATGTCACTAAGAAAAATTTTGTCAACATGTCGTATTTTCAGAAAAGCCCAAATATGTTTTATATAGAATATGCCTTTGTAAAATAAAACCCAAACTTAATTACATGCCTTGTTTAATTAAAAGAAAATTTTAAATAACTAAAAGTAATAAAAGCCTATAATAACACAAAATATAAACTAGTGGCCCATGACCTTATTACATTGAAGTTTAAAATCCATTAATTAAAATACAATATAAAATAATTAACTGGAGTCTTTTTGCCAAATCTTCATATTCTTCTGCATGGCCACCTTGCGTTCCTCTCCAGCCCGGTCCGAAGCACTAGGTATCACCTGAAATGTTAATTAAAAGGGTGAGTCGCGAGACTCAGTGTGCAACCCTCATGCACCACTAGATTTTGGGCCTTAGGCCCATAAAACAGATTAATAATTTCATTCATATAAATAACAAATAATATGCAAGGCCCAACCCGTTTGCCTAGGTTTCCATCCGCTACATGCCCCCGTACCAACCGTTCACACTGTTGGGGATTTCTACAATCAACCCACACCGCTACACGCCAAGATGGCAGTCATGCTGCTCATCAACATATCATGGCCGAAGCCCTTATAACAGATCATGGCATTAGCCGCTACAACAGATCACGGTAGAAACCGCTACACATATAACGTATAACTTCCTCCTGCCATCAACCCAACCCATGCAATCACATACAAGCAATTTACTTTTAACATTTAATCAGATTACTCACTAACCTGGTGGTTTGCTTTTACCCTCTTTGGCTTTCGTCATTAAACCGAGACTTCGGCATTTATCATAACATATAAAACTTATGAACATATATTAATAATCAGTTCTAGATGGTGGGGAAGTATTACACACCTGATTAATACAGATACCCCTTGCTAAATCGATCTACACTTTGCTTCTAAAAGCCAGAAAAGATGTGGAAATAGGCCTCTCCTATATTCGGCCATAGTTAGTATTCTACCTTGTTTTATATACTAAAATCAATAAAATTTCTTACCTTGAAATCCCGAAAGTATCACGATTCTACAACTTAAAGATCTATGCAATTGACTCCCTCTTCAAATCCCGGAATGCCGAAAAGTAAACACAAAGTTAGTCCCATATAGCCAATCGACTATGGCCTCCAAAAGCCGAAAAATTAAAAGAAATCCAAATCGCCACTTACCCTTTTTGAAATCTATGAGTTTCAGCTTCTAGGAAAAATCCCGAGAAGAGAATCTGTCGCGCTTTCGGCTTTTTGAAAGAACTAAAAATTGAAGGAATGACCAAGGGAGATTCGGCCAACTTGAAGAAAAGAGAAGAGAAAAGATAGCAAGGAGAATTCGACTTTTAGAGAGGAAATATTTAGGAGAGGAGAAAACAACTAGGAAATTTCAGTTTTGAGAAGAAACTAAAGCAAATGGGAGAAGAGAATTTCGGCTAGGTGAGGAAGAAGAGAAAAATAAAAGAAAAGATGATCACTTGGCTATTAATTTCGACAAATTAATCCCCCTCCTAGAGTTGGATTTTCGGCCAACTCTGCTGTCATCTGATAGCTTTTATCCCACCTATTATCTTAATCCCTTAGCTCCTCAAAAATAGCCCTCATCTTTCTCCTCATTATCTTCCTATTTTTCAAACAAAATAAAAGAATTAAAACCCCTAAATTATAGCAAATGTGCCGTCCCACCTAACTCCCCTAGGCTGCCGAATTTTTGACCCAAAACTTGGGCCTAAATCAACCAAAATTTGGGCCTTCATTAAACATAATTGGCGCCACCCTCTCCTACCTTGTGGCGCCCCTAAACTTTGGGCCCCAAGCCCACATTTGACATTATTATTTCTAGCTCCCTTCCTATTGACCCAAACATAAATATTTTACTGAGATTTTAGCCCACTCTTGAGCCCAATTAGTACCCTAAATCCTCAATTTAATACTTTAATCAGTCAAACACATAAAATGCACAGACCCAAATATTCAGGGTGTTACAACTACCTTAAGTATGTTAGTCATTGTTTAGGTAGTTAATTAGAACTAGATAGAACTAATCACTGTCGAAATAGTTGCTCATGGTTGAAATGTTATTATTTAGAGTTTGAATATTTTGGGTATTGATCAAAGTACTTGCTTTATTTTGGTAGAAAATTACTTGAATATCAACTATTTTCAGGAACAATGTCATCGTCACGAGGAAAGTGAACCGCAGCCACCACTTCTAAAAAACAAAAGGGACTCGGCTCATCCTCTGCTAGTGCAACCACCGAAGTACGCCACCGATTCCTCCAATTCCCTAAAGCCGCCTAAGAGGACCGTTACAAGGCACTACGAGTGCGACCTCTTGGCACCGGTAGATGCATTGATTGGGTCGCTCTAGAGTAGGTCCATCTTGACGGTGACATACGGGCTCTCCTAACCACTAATCATGGGAGCAATTCTTCAACATTGTTGAGCCCACATACCTAGAGCTCACTTTGGAGCTCTGCTCAACATTTCAACTTCAAACAGTGATGAGTCGTTACGATGATCCAGGCACGATACAATTCTATCTCGGCAGCACCATACGACAGCTGGACGTGCCACAATTCGGGGCTGCTTTAGGACTTTATACAGATAACTTCGTATTAGAAAATGACCTTTTGGAGTTGCATCGCCATATACATCTTAGCCCCACCCAATGTTGGCACAAGATAGCTACCCACTACCACAATTATGACCCCAGTCACTCAAAAGCGATGGCCCTGGCTCCGTCTCTGAGGTACGTACATGCTATTTTAGCTCATACTTTGACAGGTAGACGAGAGAGCATCGGCGTCACTCATGACGCCTACTATCTATGGTGCATGTCGAACGGACATGTTGTCGACCTAGCATACTTTATAGCCTGAGCTATTCAACATCAGACGGAGCAGCATCGGCGAGGGATCATATCTATGGGTCCCTATATCACACGCTTGGCTTGATACTTCGGGCTCCTCAACACTGACGCACAAACCTCCTCACTCACACTAATAGGGCATATGGCCCCACAGGGCATCCAGACGATGCTACATATGAGGATGATTCAGCGTCGACGTGGGACCGACCCTCCCCAATACCGACTCGCACCCCCCACTAATGAGGATGACCTCGAGGACATTACTAACGATGTCCCTCCATCATAGGAGGCACCACCACCGAGCCATCGCCCATCCCATGCGGCAGCAACTTATTCAAACATATCCGAGCGCTTCACACATTTTGAACAGCAATGCTTCCAGCACTTCGACCATATCGACAGCACCCTCCACCGATATGTCAGCACCTTCACATCTCACCGCCGCCACCACCACACGACCTAGCAGACGACGAGGACCTTTGGGTCCCTTTTCTTTTTTTATTTTTAGTTTTCATTTTCATTTTATTTTATTTTTTGTCTTAATTTAAACTTGTTGCCTTTTATATTCCAAACCTTTATTTTAATTATGTTATCACTGGCTGTCTAACCCTGGAGTATCTATAACAACTCTCATTCAATATTTCTCCCTGAATTTTTAATTGATAACTTCACAGATTAAAAAGATTAAATATACAACTCAAGGAACGAAAACATCAATTTATACATGGAACATCCTCCAAGGACCTCATCCATAATTCAGGAAGTTTCACTTCTCTCCCTCTCTTTTGATTATCTACTAAATGTTATTATCTATCTTTGTACATTGAGGGCAATGTACAACTTAAAGTGTGGGGGGTTAATTATAGTGCTATTTGAAAATCCCTAAATATTATGCCTTGTTCTAAAATGAGTTTCTCATATTATGATTAGAATGAAATTTCCTTTGATTTATGATTTTTATTAATATGTTTTAAGGTAAGCCATTGGTAATTGTGCATTGATGATTAAATTTAAAGAATACTAGAGAATCAAGCATGATAAGTCTTTTTTTTCAAAATTTTAAAATCTTTAGGTTGTCTACCTGAATTTGAATATTACTGTGAAGTCTGAAATTTACGAGGTTGATATCAAACACCCATAATTTTTGTGAGACTTTGAGCCTATTAGAGCATATGTTCTTTTTTTTTGCACTCACTTTATTTATTATGAGTATGTCAACATTGATTGGTTATTCTAAAACTTGCATCGATTATACATGTCGAGACCTCACCTTTGATTTGATATACAGAGATGATAAAGCCACCTAGGTTATAAGCCACTCGCTCCACTAAAAGACTACCTTCATAATTAACCCCTAGTGAACCCCGTTTAATCCTAACAACCCTTTTTATTTACTCACCCACTAATATTAACCTAAAACCTTTTGTATTTGTTATCACCATTCCTTTTGGCTACCCTTATGTCGAGATTTTATTTGATCAGTTGCCTGACTATGATCTTTATTTCAAGTAGTTGAATTTATCCTTTATTATATATTTGACTTGTTCTTAAAAAAACGAATTGTATTCATTATTAGTTTTGTGATTAGGTGAGCTTATACATTAAATTCCAATTATTGAAGAAGCTCGTATTAAAGTATTATCAATAGCAGTATTATTAGTTTCCAATTGATATAATTACTTATATTCAGTTCGTTGTTTCTAGTTAGGTAATTTGTCAGGTCAATCTTGATTCTAACCTTCTAATTATGTAACACCCCTATCCCGAGTCCGTAGCCGGATTAAGGTTAAGAACTTTACCGGATAGATCGAAAGCATTCAAATCATTTCATACATTTCATTCACCAATCATACACACAATGTCCCCTAAATAGGTCAACAAGACCTTAAGCATGCTTATGAACCGAGTCAGAACTAAACTGAAACACATACAAAATTTCATGGAAAATTAAAACTTTTCTAAGTTACAGGGCTTACACGCCCGTGTGGGCAGGCCGTGTGCCTTCCACGGCTAATAGACACACCCATGTGTCCTTCCCGTGGTCTATCCTGACTACACTCCCACAACCACCAAGCACGCCCCGTGTGCCTTGGCCATGGACTATCCTGACTTGGCCCCAACGGTCACAAAGCACGCCCGTGTACCCTGACCGTGGTCAATCCTGCCAAAACCAACACGGTTATCAAGCACCTCCGTGCTAAGGCCGTGTACTACTAGGCCATATACTGACTTGCTCACACGGTCACTAGGCACGCCCGTGTGCCATAGCCGTGTGACATTATGGGCAATTTACAAAGCCAAAATACCACCCATTTCAGTCTCACCTACAAGCAACATATGCCAAAACTTCTCATACACATGTGACCACCAGAAACAATCCAAAATAATCATTAAAACCATGCATTCAATACCAATTCCAAACATGCCAAATTTTAAGATTTAAACTCAATTCATCACAAACATAATCCATTCATTTGCTTACTCAAAACTTGACTATTTCATGAGCATCAAACCATACCAAAACAACTACACATACCACATACATCAAGGCAAAATATAAACCATCAAATAGCCACATCTCATGACCAAGTCTATGCATCAACTTATACCAAAAACTGACCTATACATGCCATATCTAGTTATATACATTTCCAAAGTGTACCAAAATGAGTTTAGTAGTGTGATGATGATCCTTGACAGTCTCGAGCCTTCAGTAGCTTTAACGACCTATAAAACAGAGAATTCACACACAGAGTAAGCTTTCCAAAAGCTTAGTAAGTCAATATACAAACAAACTTGGCATGAATTGCACATAACTAAATCAATAAAATGACCGATATGATTCTCATGATACAAATCATCTCATTCTTACTTAAGCTCATTTGCTTAACCATAACTTACCATGTATGCACATAGTTCATCTAGTCAAACTTTACATATTGTATTATCAATTCCATAGACATTACATCATAGTAAGACCACATAGATGCTTACCTTGTATACACAATTAGTGTATAATCAATGTACCTAAATCGGTCATTCATTTACTTATTTTATCAAAGTTCAGATTTGCCATTCGTATCTCAGACTTGCCTGTTGAACCGTAAGAAATTTAGTAGGATGTTCAGAAAGTTCAGAATAGTCGTATAACGCCAATGTCCCAGACGAGTTCTTACATGCACTCAAATATCAATGCCACTGTCCCAGACAGGGTCTTACACGAATCAATATGATGCCGATGTCCCAGACATGGTCTTACACGCAAGGATCATAACGATGCCAACATCCCACGTGGTCTTACACGTAAAGCTCACGTCGATGCCAACGTCCCAGACGTGGTCTTACACGAGTCTCAAATAAACGCCAATGTCCCAGAAGTGGTCTTACATGATAAAACAGAATAGATATCTATGTCATGACATAGCTAATCCTATCTATTCCTAGGTTCGTAGGGACTTCTCGGACTTTGTCACTAAGAAATCCTTATCTCAGAATTCATGAACAAATCATATCATAAGTATTCATCGATAACAATAGTCATAAGAACACACATAATTCAATATGAATACGTTTATTTACATAATGACTTACCTCAGATTTGATTTATCGGAATGAAAATGGCTACTGGTTTACTTTCGCTTTCCCGCGATCTGAGTCCGTTTTCCTCGGTTCTTGACTAAACATATTCAAAATTAACCCTTTTATTCACTAATTCATTCAATTCAATCTAAGGACACATTTTAAGGGCTATTTGCAAATTAACCCTCATATTTGCACAATTTATCAATTTAATCCATTTTTTCTCAAAACATCAAATCCACAAAATCAACCTATACTCATGCTTAGCCGAATATACATATATATCATATAAGTCCACACTTTCCATCAAATTAGCAATTTAGTCCCTCAATTTGCTATTTTCACAATTTAGCCCTGTTTAGCTAAATTCATCAAAAGTTCAAGAACAAAGTATGTTCATCTAGCTCAAATCTTTCATTTAACACCATAAATTATCACAAAGCTCAACATATCATCAATGGCTCATTTCATGCACAACATCAATTCATCAAATTAATACATGGGTTTTGTAGCTCTCAAAGCAACGATTACAAAAACGTAGAAATTATCAAAAAATGGATCAAAAACTAACCTTGAATTCAAGCTTGTATGTGCCGAAAATTTGAAAGCTTTTGCTCTTTCTTTTCTTTGAAATTTTCGATGATAGATGGATGAATAAAATCCACTATCATACTTATTTGTTTTATTTACTAATAGCATAATTATTTAATTACCCATTTACCCATTTAATAATCATATAAGACAAACATATTTAATGGTTATCATGACATTCCACCATCCACTAACTCAATGATGGCTTATTTGCCATATAAGGCCTCCCCCTTTACAAAGCCACAACACTTAAGTACTTTAACAAATAGCAAGAAACTTTTACATTCGATGCAATTTCATCCTTTTGTCAAATTTAAACATACAGATGGACAAATTAACTTATGAAAATTTAGCACATGCTTAGTCACATATCAACGGCACAAAAAATAATATTAAAAATATTATACGGACTCGGATTTGTGGTCCCAAAACCACTGTTCTGACTAGGGTATAAACTAGATTGTTACAAATTCAGCCTTTATCCACACCTTTAACCCAAGCCCCATTACAACCCTGTTAAAGACCTTTTGATTTGTGTATCATCTCATATTATAGTGGTGGAGATTTGATTTTCATGCAAGCCTATGGGATTAACTCTTCATGTTCGACTTTTGAGTGCTTAATTTTGAACCTTAAACACTTCGAGTGGTTTGAGTGAATCTTTAGTGAGGATGTCAACTCTTGCCGATTTCAAATCAGAGGTAATTATTTAGGTAAAGGGAAACACCTATGTGTTCATACTATAAAAACTATGACTTTGATTGTTTGAATATTTAGGACTCTTTGAGTTGAGTTATCCATGTATGAATTATCTATAAATTATGATGAAACATTATTGATGAATATTATGAATCAAGGTAGTTCGTTTTAATTATAAGTTGAGAATTTTTCTTGAGGACAAGCAAAAGCTTAAGTGTGGGGGTATTTGATAAACCGTAAAAGTAACATATTTTAAGCCCACATTTAGCATGCTTTTGGATGATTTAAGCCTTGAATTATGTAAAAAAGTGCTCTTAATCCTTTCTTTTCATGCTTTATACTCACGAAAGCACCCAATGACGAAAAGAATGGAAAACGGGCCCAAAATGAGTAAATGGGTCATATCACGAAATCGAAACGGCCTGGCCCAAATCCACACGGCCGTGCCCAATTCAACAGGATCGAACACGGCCTGACCACGACTTACACGGGCGTGTGCCACGGGCGTGTCCCTGTCGCGGGAAAGAAGAGTTTCATTCGGATTTGGATACCTAGGGGCAAAGTAACATATTCAAAAGCCTATATAAGGTGGTATGACGAGAAAAGGGGGGACCCAAGGCTTTAGTTAGGGGCTATCCGACTAGGCCAAAGGAGGCAGATTTGCAGAGATTTACTCGAAGATAGCCAGTTGATCCACTCAAGAAGCCGGAGTTATACTCAAGACGGAGGATCTCTCCTTCAATTCCTTCAGGGGGTTTTAGGGATTTCTTATGTTTTGTTTTATCTTTTCTTTTGAGATGTTTTCTTTTTATTGTTATGAACTAAACCCTCAGATACCTGAGGGGAATGAAACCTAAGATGAATCTTGTTATTGTTTGCTGAACTATATGATTAACTCAAGTATGATGTGCTTAGGTGGAGGAGCAAAAGTCCCTGCCTAAGAGTAGATCTAGCATAATTAAGCGGAGTTGATCGCAAGCCTAGAGATAGGGTGACGAGATTTTGCCGGATTAGGGTGAAACCTAATAAGGGAGTCCATAGATCGAGTTAATGTGATTCTAGGGGTTTTAATTAGAAAGAGATTTCAATTAATCAACCTAGGGTTAGACGTTAGTCGCCTCGAGAGAGGGATTAATATAACTTAGGGAATTTTACGGATCAAGTCAAATGAATAAATCGTCTAATTCAGAGTTAGATAGCAAGTGAAGTCTAGGTGGATTCTTCCTTGGGTGTCGTCTTAATCAATTGATTTTTCTTCCAAGTTATTTTCCCAAATTCATTCTTCTTTGTCTTAGAGTCTTTAGTTTATTTGTTAGTTAATTTTAGATTAGATAAAAATCACTTTATTCTTAGGCTAGAAAATAAAAAGAGAGTTAGTATTAGTACTTTTGGTTCTTTTGGGTCGACATTCCGGTCTTGCCTTAACTATACTACTGTTCGATAGGTGTGCTTGCCTCAAATCATTGTTAGAGTTAGTTTCCAGGTTCGATCATTCTTTTTATAAATTTTAAGACTCGACAGACACGATCATGACCATTGGAAATTGGCCAATATTTGACAAGTTTATGTATTCAATGATGATGAAATTCATGAAGTGTATGCTTGTGTGGATGTCTTGATTTTGGGTTCTTAGAAGTGTCGTATGGTCATGATGTATGTTGAATTGAATTGGTATAAGTGCGGTTGCTTTGTAGAGGGTAATTGGCTTGGTAGATAGCCTTACAATTGTCCACACGAGTAGACACACGGGCGTGTGTCTAGGCTGTGTGTGACACACTGTTAGCCCCATGGGTGTGTTGATAGGCCTTGTGTCCCCATGCATGCTAGGTTGGCAAGTCAGAATACCCAGTAGTAAACACACAGGCTGAGACAAAGCCGTGTGTCTCAACTGTGTGGGAGCACGGCCTAAGACACGGGCATGTGCCTGGGCCATGTGAAGTCTACACCTAAAAATAGGAATTTTATTCGACACATGGTCTGAGGACACGAGCGTGTGGCTTGGCCGTATGACCTTATTGAGATGATGACGTTAAATAGAATGTCAAGGTTTTCACACACGGGTGAAGACACGGGCGTGTCATGGCCGTGTGAGGGACACGGGCGTGTGTCAGGCCGTGTGAAAACCCCTATAGGTTTGAAATGAAAAATAAAATCCACACGGACTAGGGACATGGGCGTGTGTGATTACACAGCTTGCCCACACGGGCATCTGGCCCTGTTTTGTGTCAAATTTTTCTAAGTATTCAAAAGTTTTCGATTTGGTCTAGAATCATTCCGGGTGCAAGTTTAAGGTCTCGTAAACCTATAATAAGGACACTAAGGTTTTAAATGAAATTTTATGGATTGCTATTGTATGTTTGAGCAAGTTAAGTATAGTAATGCCTCGTACCCGGTTCAAGTGTCGAATACGGGTAAGGGGGTGTTACAATGCTTATCTTGCGTATGTAATGGATACAAAAGTGATGCGAACCCGGTCACATCATGTTACGACGCAACTCGACGCCATCGAAATTGGCCCAACGAGGGGCCCAAGTGCAAAATGAAGTTTTTAATTTCAGTTTGTTAATTTGGTTGTTGGAAACTAAGGACTTTGATTCATTTATTTTAGTTACTTTAATTATTTTAGTTTGTGTCTTTAATTATGTCATAGTTTGAACATCATTAGTATGAATCTTTGATTATGTCATAGTTTGAACATCATTAATATGTGTTCTGCATTTAATAAAGTCATGCATTATGTAACTCTCATGTTAGTTAAGTTTGCATCATAAATTATGACATGCATTATGTAACTCCCATGTTAGTTAAAGTTTGCATCATTAAATTAAGTCATGCATTAAGTAACTCATTTGTTCATTTAGTTTACATCTTAAACCATGCATTTAAGCATCTTAGTTGTTAACTATGTTTGAGTTTGATTATATAAGTATGTTATTTAATTAGGCTGTTACTTTTTACTGCATAGATTAAAGTGTGTTTATTTTCATTTTAAATAAGGTGATTTGAGCTGCATGTTCATTAATAAATTTGTGTATGAGTGTTTATAGTGTGTTGATTCTTATGAGTGTCTTTAATGCTTAATTATCTACCTTGTAGGTGACTATTCATATGGCTAATTGACTTTTCAAGTTTGGACGTTTTTCAAGCTTTCAAAGATCATTATGTGTGACTATTCATATGGCTAATTAACTCTTCAAGTTTGGACGTTTTTCAAGCCTTCAAAGATCATCATGGTGGCTGTTCAAATGGTCCAAGAGTGTCTCTTCAAATCTGTTCAGTTTTAAAGCATTCAAAGCTAGTTAAGGAACCAATTAAAGAGATGAATGCACAAGTCTTTTGACATTTAGTTTAAGGGAGATGAAGGGACACCAAACAACACATTAAGGGTTCATTAAGTCAACAATAAAGTGAAGAAGCATGCCTTTTCATCTACACCAGAATCAAGTGAAGAGACATGACTATTGGCTTCCCTACATGACTTAAAAAAATGAAATTAAAGCTTGTTAAAAACCTTGGTTAATTGCTGGAGGTGAAAGGTCACAAATAGGCATTTGAATAGTCATAATAAGGCCTATAAATAGTTTGTAAGAAAACATTGTTTTTGTTAAACAACTTTTGCTGAATTTATGCTAAATTTGAGTTTTGTAAGTTATCCAATTCTCTTTGTTCTTTTGGAACTGATCTGACTTATCAAGCATAACTTGTGGCATCTATCCTTTCCATTGTTTGCCGGACTTATCACTTTAGAGTGTGGCATTCGTATACCTTTGGTTCCTATCACTAATTGATAGTGGGTCAAGGTTTATCCTTTGTTGTTTTCCCTAAACCATAAATCACCTAAGAACCATTTGAGATTCGGGTCAACAATCCAATATTGTTGGTTCTTTCTCGGTCTTAGCCAAATTATCCATTATTTACTTAACCATTTTACCTACTACCATTGTTTGAAGCCATTTATTCTATTTTGTTTCATTTAACCCGAAACGAACTTATCCTTACTCAAATTCATGATTGGGCAATCTAAACGACTCGAATCATCACCAAAACGAGTTCGTATCAAAAGTGTCTGAATCGAAGATTGAATCTGTGCCAGTGGTTTGTAAATATCTGGATGTGTTTCCAGAAGAGTTACCTGGGTTGCCACTGATCAAAGAGGCTGAGTTTGCTATTGAATTAGTATCGGGAACATCACCGATATCATAGCTCCGTACAAAATGGCTCCAACAGAATTGAAAGAGTTGAAAGCTCAGTTGCAAGAGTTAACAGATAGAGGTTTTGCACGACCTAGTTTTTCGCTTTGGGGTGCACCAGTTCTATTGTAAAGAAGAAAGATGGATCGATGAGACTGTGTATCGACTATCGTAAGCTCAACAAGGTTACAATTAAGAATAAGTATCCTTTGCTGAGAATTGATGATTTGTTTGATCAGTTGAAAGGAGCAACAATATTTTCAAAGATTGATTTGAGATCTGGTTATTATCAGTTGCTGTTAAAGATTTGGATGTGTCGAAAACTACATTTAGAACAAAGTACGAGCATTAAGAATTTCTTGTTGTGCCATTCGAATTAACTAACGATCCTGTAGTTTTTATGGATTTGATGAACAAAATTTCTAGACCATATTTAGACAGATTTGTTGTATTATTCATTAATGACATTCTAATCTATTCCTAAGATGAATCTGAGCATGCTAAACATTTGAGGATTGTGTTACAAACATTGAGAGATAATCAATTGTTTGCTAAATTTAGTAAATGCGAGTTTTGGCTCCGAGAAGTTGGATTCTTGGGAGATATTGTTTTAGCGGAAGGCATTCGAGTTGATCCAAGTAAGATTTCAGTAGTTGTCGACTGGAAACCACCAAGAAACGTGTCCAAAGTCAGAAGTTTTTTGGGATTAGCTGGTTACTATCGGTGTTTTGTAAAAGGGTTATCGATGATTGCTACACCGATGACTCGATTGTTACGGAAAGATGTGAAGTTTGAAAGGTCTGAGAAATGCCAACAGGGTTTTGAAAAGTTGAAAGCACTTTTAACTAAAGCACCAGTTCTAGTTCAACCTGAGTCGGGTAAAGAGTTTGTGATTTCAGTGATGTGTCATTGAATGGTTTGGGATGTATTTTGATGCAAGAGGGAAAAGTGATAGCTTGTGCTTCCAGACAGTTAAAATCACATGAAAAGAATTATTCGACACACAACTTAGAGTTGGCCACTTTTGTTTCCGCATTGAAAATTTGGCGACATCATTTGTACGGTGAAAAATGTCATATTTTTACTGATCACAAGAGCTTGAAGTACCTAATGTCTCAAAAAGATTTGAATTTGCGACAACGAAGATGACTCGAGTTGTTGAAAGACTATGAATTAGTGATTGATTATCATCCAAGGAAAGCAAATGTAGTCGTGGATGCTCTGAGTTGATGTGATCCAGTCGGGGTTAATCGAGTCGTTTGCCCGATCATCGACGAGGAGAATGTTTGCAAAGTCAGAAATGGTTAAAATTGCTTAAAATATGCGGAAGCTTAGCAAAGGGTTTTAAAATAAAGGATAAGTTTATAAATTTTAATAGGTTCGGTTTATGGATAAAATAAGGAAAAGGCAAATTGGATAAATGATGGAAATGGAAAAAGGGACTTAAGCGTCAAGATCGATTTGATACTATATCGAGTATCGCCCCGGGACTTATATGGCTTAAGGTGGGAAACGGAATAAGGAAGATGGGAATGGAAAATGAACTTAAACTTCAAGAATGATTCAACACTAAAAAGTGTCACCCTGATTCTTATATCATTTAAGGTGGATTTGCGGAATTGGTAGATTGGTGAACACCACACCGGGTTACGGTGATAAGTTCAGAAAAAAGTTAGAAGACGCCACTAGCACGCTAGATAAGTCAATGAGACTTGTACGAAATTGGTGAGGAGATTAAATATCATGCTAGATAAGTCAATGAGACTTTTACGAAATTGATGAGGAGATTAACTCACTCAAGAACACAATGTTCATAAATCAAATTGTCAAAAAGTCCGTTTACAAATGAAATGTCTAAGTATTTATAGCCTAAACATAAGGCTAGTCGAATGGTCAAAATACATAGCTTAAAGACTAAGTATTCGGATATTAATGAGCATGGAAAACTCTAGAATAAAACTATAAATCTTCTTATCTATGTTCGGCTGGAGGGAACACCAATGGGCAGCTTCATGCTTAAGCAAATGAACATGAAGGAAGATGAATGCATGGGAGATCAATTGGCTTTGTCTAGATTCGGATGAGACCATAATGGAAGCATTGATGATGGGGCTGGTTCATGAATGGTAGCATGTACCTTTTGTGCATGCACATTATTCAATCAATGTGCTGAAATAAGGTGACATTTTCCCACCTTGGACGTTCATGACATCACCCATGCATGTATAAAAGTTGATTGGTCAAATTAAGGTGTGAATGGGGAAATCAGCAAGTGTGAACAGCTTCAAAGCCTTGGGAAGATATTCGGCCAAGCTTGGGCTGTTCCTTGGCCGAATAGGTGCTTAGGGAAGTGAACAATCAGCTCAAGGTCCATTGAAGATGGCCATGCTTGCATAGTCCCATACATTGAACCTAATGTGCATGAACCTTGTTTAATTGCTCTCCAAATTCGGCTCACCTACAAAACTCATGAACCAAAATTAATTCACATAATATTCAGCTGAATCAAACATTAATATATTTTGGACACACTAATTAACTCATAAATTAAATTAGACAAATTTAATGAAGTCTTAAACAAGACATATTAAATTCTGCTAAGACACATTTAAAACATGTAATAGATCAAGACATAATTATGAGCTGTAGTAATTTAAACTAAATTAACTTAAATATTTAATTTATTCTAACAATAAAATTAATGAGCTGAAAAGAAATTAAAAACGAGCTCAATGAGCTGAATTGAGCTCGTGTGAGCTGACCTGAGCTCAAATGAGCTGAACCAAGCTGAAATCAGCTTGCACTAAGGTGCAAGGCTTGTCTAAAACGTTGACCCAAGCTTTTCCATCTTCACCAAGCTGTGTTTCGGTCCAAAATTGAATCAATAAAGCCAAAGCAGCTTCTTGGAGTTGTTTGGCTCGGGTTCAAGTTATGGGGCCTTTAGGGAGTTTGAGAGGATCGAAAAGTGAATTAGCGGGTGCCCCAGGTGTGCTCACATCATTCCCCCTTCTTCAAAATGACTTGTCCTCAAGTCGAGCCGTTGGTTCACTCAAAAATATTTATGCGGCTTGACTTGGACGAATGGGGCGAATGGCAAATAAGTGAACTGAAATTTGTATCCATGAGTTAGCAAAAAATAATCCGAACAAATTTGCAGCCCAAGCATAATCATAACAAGACAAGTATAACGCATGCAAATGGACATATTCAAATTACCATGTTTACAACCATGCAAGCAAACTAATTTACTTTCCTGATGTAATCCAGCCTGGGGCAACCAAAGAATTAAGTTCTGAAGCTCTCATGGTGCCCGAAGGACCCATAACTCGAGCTAGGGTCAAGCTACAAGAAGCCGTAGCAACCCTTACAAGCTGATTATGGGCTGAAAGATCATTCACGAGCAAAGTACCAGCTCGGGTCCAACTCATAAGCTCTCCATGCACTTTGGTGCACGTTGAACTTAGCTTGGATTATCTCATTCGAGCTCGTTCCAGCTCATTGAGCTGTTTAATTAATTTGCTTAATTTTCTATGCTTGAATAAATTGAACTATTTATTTTATTTATTTTATTACAGCAAGTAAATGTGTCTTTGGTATTTTAATTAGGCCAAATTTATGTTGTCTAAACTTAATTTAATTTGTCTTATTTTACTACAGGTTTTTAATGTGTCTTTGTTCTACCCGATTATTAAATGTGTCCTAAGTATCTTGTGTTTTATTTGTTTAAGTGTCCATTAAAGTGTCCAGTAGTGTTTTAATTTTTATTCAACTGAATTAATTTAATTTAAGTGTTTTTCCTTGTGCATGAAGGGGTAACCGAACCTACAAGGAACAATCAAGGAGATTCATGCATCTAGGTCAATGTATGTGGCTGGTACATGGGATGCATGGTCCAATGCATTGTGGCTGCTACCTTTTGGCATTTCAAAGCATCTATTTGGTTAACAAGGTTCAGCCAATTAAAAGCTTGTATGCTGGCCGATTGTATCCCCAATGCACCATCAATGGTGTTCACATTAGCTGCCATGATTAAGGACTATTCGGCTGGACTTGTTCACATTGCCAAGACTCTTCAAACTCCATTTTCACACCTACAAGGCTGTTCAAATCCACATTTTAATGCTGGTACCTTTTCAGCAAGAGTTGCATATTAAATAAGCCTAATTAATCCATTGGCCGAATCTAGCTTGTACAATGCACCTCTTGAAGTGTTCAAATGCATGCTAGCTGATCAGCCTTCTAGAAAGCCGTCCCTTGAAGTCTCATTCAACCGAATCTGCTATGGCATTCTGAGGGTTCAATTCTGGAAGATTCTAGCACAATCTAGCTTAGTTTTTACTTAGTTATTAAGCTTCCAACTAGGCCATTCGGCTACCTCGGCTAAGTAGTATAAATAGCTGCCTATTTTCATTTGTAAAAAAAGTTTTATCAATTTGATTTTATGAACTTTGTTCAAAAGAGTGAGATTACTCCTCTTTAAATTCGTACGAGATTTCGGTTGGCTTATCAAGCGTGCTTGTGGCGTCTCTGAATTCTTTCTGAACTTATCACCTCTTCTGTGTGGCGTTCAACCTTTTCGATATTTCCATCCTTCACCTTAAACCGCATAGAAACTGGGGTGACACTACATATAGTGTTGAATCGTTTCTCAAGTTTAAGCCCTTCATTCCATTTTCACCAGGCCTATCTTTGCTTATCCTAACTCAAACCGAGCCATCAGTTATCCATTGTCTTACCATCCTTATTCGCTCCTACTAAACCAATTTACCTAACTACCTATCTTTCTTCAATCCACCCAAACCCGAACCTTTTCATTCTGTCTTCTAATTAAATCCATCTAATATCCAACCTCCATTCCTAACTTAAATCCCTTGACTAAAATAACTTCACTTAAAGCTTCCGCAACTTAACTACATTTTCTATATGTTTTCGGAGACCAAATCCTCTCCTCGTAGACGATCGGGAAAACTACGTGAACGACTCGATTACCCTGGGCCGTCTCACATCATTTGGTATTATAGCTTAAAAATAAGGAGCTCCGACGATGATCGAGAAGCCGGAAGGTTCTTGGGTTAAAAAAATTTGAAATTAAAAAAAATTCCAAGTTGTAATTTAAAGTTCTTCTTGTATTATTTTCGTGCATTTTGAAGTATGAAAAAATATGAAAATATAAAAAAAAAAGATAGTGAAGTTTTGTAAAGTTCTTGTTTGTTTCTCATTCTTCTTCGTAGTTTCTGAATCCCAAGCCATCATTCTTCATCTTTCTACCCCGATCATCTAAGATCCATATCACCATCATTTGGTATTCCCTATTTCACCCCAACGCTGCACATACCCTAATTTCATTTGTTTTCAGTCTACCCAATACACTCGACATTATCCCTTGTAACCACTTTGAAGCTGACCCTCAAGTCGCAATAAGTCTTATAAAAACAAAATACGAATTTGTGAGAGAGAGTCGAGTGGTAAAAGGCACAAGTGTATTCATTAAAGAAAAAGTCTATATTTTGAGTGAAACACGAGCATGAGTGAATTTTCTTTGTGAGTGAACTTGTGAGGATTTGTGGTGAGGTAAAATTCAATTCTTTCATATTCCAAGTATGGATCGAAGTACGAGGGGAGATGAAGCCGAAGCAATCTGCCACGAGAAAGAGATGTCTTTGGCCGTTCGAGAAAGCAAGCTGCTCGTAGTCAAAAGGAGCCTTAGCATCCAATGTTCGAAAGACGAACAACAACGGGAGAATATCTTTCATTCCCGATGCCAAGTAAATGGAAAGGTTTGTAGTTTAATCATTGATGGTGGTAGTTGCACCAATGTGGCAAGGAATCAATAGATCGAGTTAATGCGATAATAGGGGTTTTAATTAGAAAGAGATTTCAATTAATCAACCTAGAGTCAGTTGTTTTTAGTCTTGAAAGAGATATTAACATAAATCAGGGATTTCTACGGAATAAGTCAAGTGAATAAATCATATGCATCAAAAGTAATAAGTGAAGTCTAGGTGGATTCTTCCATAGGTATTGCCTATCTCATATAAGTTGTCCAAAAGTATTTTCCCAATTCACTCTCTGTCACGTTCATAGTTATTTAGCTAGTTAAATCAGTTAGTTAATTTTAGATTAAAAATAAATCCCCTTAATTACTAGGCTAGATAATAAAAAGATAGTTATTACTAGTAATTTTAGTCCTTGAGGATATGATATTCCGAACTCACCACAACTATACTACTGTTCGATAGGTGCGCTTGCCTTTTTCGAAATAATAGTTAGTCTCGAGCTTCATCAAGTTTTTGGCACCGTTGGCGGGGACTAAGATATTAGGAACACTAAATTTTTATTACTTTAGCCATTTTATTTCTTTGCAATTTTATTTTATTTTTGTTTTTATACATTTCTAATTTTTCTTTCTTTGCTTTTGGCAGGAACTTTTAGTTTATGACTAGAAGGAACCCATCAGGACCATTACTTTTTGACAGTGATATAGAAGGAACAGTTCGCAGAAATCGTAGGGAAATAAGGCGAAGCCTACAATACATAGAAGAAGAGCAAGAGGACGATACCAACATTACTGAGGAGATGGCTGATAATAATCTGCTACCTCCTGTGGTTGCCGCAAACCTGGTGGAAACACGGAAATTTATACACTTTTTCATGCCTTTTTTAACTCAAATTTATGCAGTTTCGATTAAATTCTTGTCGAAAAATAGTTAAATATTATAAAATAATTAAATTGTGCTAAAAATATAAACATGATGAATTTTAATTAATTTTATAGTTAATTTTGATTTATTTTGACTATTTTTGACAGATTCGCACAAAGGGCAAAAATTGGCTCGGCAGACACTGCTCAAAGAATAAACCCGAGAAGCAATTTGAAATATCAAGGCGAATTTTTTTCCAACCCAAGACGGTCCAATTATGAAAATCAAGTTGAAACCATCAACTTTGCCACATAGATGGCCGGCCAAGGGAGGTCTCTTTGGCTGCTACTATTTGCTATTTTTAGAAGCCACAATCAGCTATAAATACCACCCCTTGCTGATCATTCAAACCATCCCTCAATCATCCCTCAATCCTTCATTTCTCATTCACTCTCTCATTCTCTCTTCTCTCCATTTCTCTCCTTTTCTCCACCAAAACCAAGCCTTCTTGTGCCGATTTCCCCCCTTGGAAAAGAGGTTTTTTCTCAGCCATTTGGAGCAGCAAGTGGAGTGTTCATAAGCCACCTTGATCACCGAGGACAATGGAGAACGAAGAACAGAGCAATCAGCCGAGCCACGGAGAAACACCGAATTTACTTCTTGTTCCTTATCTCTTGAAATTTCATTGTTGTTTTGACAAAAATGTTTATGAACATTTATGCTATTGAAATGGTTATTTTAATCAACTTAGCTTGAATTTAATTCGTGTTGGGTTGATTGCATTTCGTCCTCTTAAATTATTAAAATTGTGCTTATGCTGTTATAGGCCTCGGTAAAATGCTTGATTAAGTAAAATCATGCTTAAGTTATTCTGGCATTATAATTGTTTAGATAACTAAAGAATTAATTATTTAAAAGCATTGATGTAATATCCTGAAATAGGATATATATATATATATATATATATTTGATGGTGCAAATGCTTGACACAAGGAAGTGAGTGGTCTAGTGGCTAAGGGCACTGCCAAGGGAGCTTGAGGGTGCGCCAGTATAAGTCAGGGGTTCGAGTAGCTTGGGGCGCAAAGCATTTTATTTTTAAAGTATGCGCTATAGCAGGGAAGGCTTTAAAGGAAATGCGAGATGGTTCGTATCACAAAAAGGCGCCTGGCAGAGTGGCTAGGACGTTTGCAGCATGGGGCCCTCTCGAGGTCGAGTGTTCGAGCCCCAGGGATCACGCGTAGTGCCCTTTATTTTCATTTTAGCATTCTGGCAAGGTAAGGGTTAAAAGGATTTCCGATGCGTTTGTTAGCATGAAATTCGAAGTGGCCGAGTGGCCAAGGACTTTGCGTGAGAACTAAGACTCGGAGGACTCGCGTTCGAGTCCTGAGGTTAGTGCATAAGGCATTTTATTTTTCTTTTAAGCGCTAGAACATAAAGCGCTAGTGAATTAAGGTTTAAAAGAAATTCCATGCGTTTATTGGCATGAAACGTGCATTGGTCGAGTGGTAGGAGGTGAGGGGAAACTTCCTCAGGTCTCGGGTTCGAAACCCCGGGGCTGCAGTGGGGTGTTTTGTTTTTGACCTCTAGCATTAAATGCGCACGGGAGCCCAGAGATGGAAGATTAAAAGGAAATTCCGTCGCAATTATAATTGAAAAGGCGTTGTAGCCGAGTGGTCAGAGGCTTGGGCAGTCTTCCCCAGGTCTCGGGTTCGAGACCTGGCAGCTGCATAGGGGGAAATTTAAATTTTTTTGCTTCGGCCAGCAGAACGCAAGTGGCCTGCGCATGGGACATGCATGCGCGCATGCTCTAGGCCTGCTGCCGTGGGGTGTGCTGACATTATGGGTTCAACCATAGTTTTATTTATTTATTTATTTATTATTATTATTATTTATTACTATTTATTATTCCAATATGGTGTATGGGTAAGATCCTTACCATTATTTTCTTATTGAGCATAGGAGAATTTGTTAGTTCCCACGTTGATGGGATTATTAATAAACCCTTTTTATTATTTCTATGGTGATGGGAGGCAATAAACAAAGTTTTAGTAAATGGTGATAGAGGTTATCATGATGGAAAAAAGGTGTTGGCTGGCCATAGAGTCTAGCAAAGAGAAGCATGGCCTAAAATATGTGATATTCCTTTTTATTTATTTTGTTCCTCCTCTTTTACATTTTTGGTTTTTGGCTATTCTTTCAAACTCCCCTTGGCCGATTGAAGCATGCAATAGTGACCCCATGAAGGTTACTCAAGTTGCGGTTTTGAAAGAATATTGAGGGGTATTTCGGCTAGCTTATGTCCCTTTCTTCATCTTCCATTTTTGACCCAATCGAAACCCCCTACTCCTTTTATGATACTTTTAGTCTTACTTCGAAGCACGCCGTCGTTACTATGGCCGAACCTCTTCTTCTAGTAGTCTTCTTGAGCTCGTAGTGGTAAGCATTTATTTCGTTAGGGTAATCAAGTCGTTTCTTTTTCTTGGATGGCCGATTATGCATGGAATCACAAGTGGTTTTTCTTTTGTTGTAGCTAGTGACGAGGTGCATTAAGAGAGAAAGAAAGAGCCTTTCGTAAGTTTCAAGTCTGTAAAGAAAGCCTTTAAGGTGTTCGGCCTTGGATCATCTCTCATAGTTTCGTTCATAGCCGTTTTTAACCAGTGACCACTTCGGGTTTCGGTGAGAAAGTGAATATTTAAGCATATTCGGCCACGAGCCATTATTGGCACATTTTTTTTTATTTTTAGTAACCGAATTTATACTATGATTTTAGGGGGAGGCAAATCGGCCCAGAAACCGGAGGTTCGAGTTTCCGATCACTTTGCCTTGTGTCGATAAAGGTTCGACCTAGAGCCCTATTTTGGTTATGCTATGACCTATAACTTTGGACTTGTTAGTTAATCACACGAGACCCCTTATTAATAATCTATGATGGCCGAATATAGGGGCATTACGAGGACAAGTTCGGGACTTTTGTAATATCGCATAGATACGAGAATCCTAGTTAGATCTTCGATTAAATAGGTGTGTAAGCTCTTACACACTTTATTAGTATAAACTGTTGTTTGATAATATTATAACCTCTCATGTGGTTACTTTGCCTAGTGGGCATAAGCTTGGTATTCGGGTAAGTCCCCTATTACTCGATTTACGATATGTGTTGTATGTATCATCATATGCGGAAAAATGCTATGTTATGTACGATTGCATGATATATGGAATCATGATACTTGTGATATGACCATGATGATGGTGGGACTGATGAGAGGGAGTAATATTCGTGTCGACGGACACCAGTGTTTTGGTAACACATTGTGACTACGGTCACCAGAGGTTTGGTACCTCCAGAGGTTTGGCACCTCATAGCGTCTCGTCCCTGTGGCTTAGTACCACCGTGGGTTGGCCCCACATTTGAGATACGGGATCGACGCCAGTGATTTGGTATCACACGATGGGTTGGCCCCATCATTTGATTGTGACTTCGGGTCACCAGTGGTTTGGCACCACCAGTGGTTTGGCACCACACGTATTGACGGATATTGTGACTTCGGGTCACCAGTGGTTTGGCACCACCAGTGGTTTGGTACCACACGGGGTAGAAAAGGAGCATGGATGGCTAAGTGGGGTTGCATAATTGCATGTCATACTAATATCTTGTGTATGAGTGTTATTTTCGGGTCGGGGATTTATACACTGAGTCTTGGTGACTCACCCCTTCCCATATCATCTCGCAGGTGAGTAGAGCACGGATGCGGAGCCGAGGAGAGTTCGAGGCGGCCATGTTGGTCTTGTGAACTTGAAATTTTATTTTTGCCCCGTTTTAAGTTTAATTATTCACTACAATTCGATTTGGTTGTAATATGGCCGCTTATTATTTTGGATGGTTAGGTAGTTGTTTTTACTTTACTTTATAACTGATGAACTTACGGACGGTTATGCAAATTGGTTAAAAGTAACGTTTTCAAAAATAAGTACTTGTACGCGTTTTCAAAAATGCTACCCTCGGGTAACAAAATTTTCTAAGCTATCGATCACACTAATGTTCTAAAATTTAAATGGTCAAATGGTTTTAAAGGAAGAAAGGATTTTCAACTCAATCGAATCAACCCACTTGAGTTTTAACAAACACCGTTTTATACCCTTAACAAAAATTTTCTTAAACTACTACTACTAATCCAAACCTTCCAAACTTCTCTTATTTTGTGACATACCAGATCCGGTCATGACTCGTGGGCCGGGTTTGGGGTGTTACAATTTTGGTATCAGAGCCCGGTTCAAAAACTCGGCTGTGAGGGCCTAAGACCCAAAAATGTTTTTGCTGGATATGCTTTTGAAAACCCCGTTGAAAATGATTTTGGTTGAACAACATGGCGTCGAGTCTCCGGCACCGATCCGCTCTTGTAAGTATTTTTAATCTATGTATGAATGGTTATCTATAAATGGGTAGAAAATGGGACGTAGATAGTATGAAAGGTATATGAACTCTAGGACTAGTTACCCCAAACAATCACATAAGATTCTAATTGCCTAATTAAACAAACCATGATTAAGTCGCCGAGTTAAGGTGTGGTAACCCCTGTACGCATGTCTAGGATTGGATCCGGAAGAGCTTGGTATTTAAGTGGTCTTAGCGACTCACCTCCTCTTCGCGGGAATCCTACCTGGTGCGTAGCTTCGGTTCGCCCTAACCGTGAGGACTTGTTCATGGGCTAAACCTCTATTATTAAAACCCGAAAGGGAATTAGCCGCATTTTTATAAAGACTCTAATTTTTAAAGACTTCCCTAAAACTTATGAGATTTATACTACAAAATTCCTTTGATTTATGGACGTTTTAAAATACCCTTAGGGGTAAATTACAAAAATGCTCCTAGTTTTAAAAATTTTACCAAACTACCCCAAAATTTCTTTTTAAACAAAATTTTCCTCATTTTACAAGCATATCTAAAATCCCTAATTTGCAAAATGTTAAAAATGTTGTGCTTTTGGAAAATTTCAAAATTGCCCCTAAATTGCAAATTACCAAAATGACCCTGATTTTCAAAAAGGATTTTTTTTGCAACACTATCAAGTTGGGAAGACGATTCCTCAAAACGAACCCCAATTTTTGCAATTTATAAATTTCCCTTGATTTGTTAGACTTACATTGTTTTATTACCAAAATACCCCTGTAGGGTAAATGACGGAAATACCCCCGGGTTAAGAAATGGGTCGAAAAGAGTGATGGAATAAGTGAATGTATATCTTCGAATTACGATAGAAGACTTGAAACTTGTTTGATCGAAAGAACAACTTCTTAACTTCGCCAATAAGATTCTTTGCTAATAATCAGTAAAACATTGACTAACTCATAAAGCTTTTTAAGACAGATTGCGCCATAAGAAATGAGTTCTAGAGGTCGCGGCCGTCGGGGACGCGGTAGAAGCCGGATGGCCGTGACAGAACCAGTTAGGTCGGGCCAAGGATCGGATAATGAAATACCACCTCCACCACCACCCCCAACTTTTGGTGATGGACCTCAGGATCAGACGGGGGGTGAGTCGGTATCGCAGGCTATGCTACGTGTGCTAGAAATGATGGCTGAGACCAGTAGAGGTTCAGGAGCTCGGAAGTCTGTATCTGAGCGGCTCCGATCCAATGGAGCTGAAGTATTTCGGGGTGTGTCAGGTGTCGCACCCAGTACAGCCGAATATTGGTTAGAATCAACCGAGAGGATCATGGATGATCTCGACTTAACAGATGAGGAGAAGCTGAAAGGAGCGGTGTCGCTTCTAAAAGACGAGTCATACCAGTGGTGGCTCACGGTTCGAGACGGCGCTACAGCAGACGACCTTACTTGGGAATACTTCAAAGCTACTTACCAGAAGAAGTATGTAGGCACCAGTTACACTGATACTCAGAGGAAAACCTTTCTGGGACTGGTACAAGGAAATAAGTCGGTATCTGAGTATGAGGCAGAATTTCTGAGGCTGAGCCGCTATGCCCGGGGAGTCGTGTCAACCGAGCACGATCGTTGTGTCCGCTTCGAAGACGGACTTAGGGATGACTTAAGGCTGTTGATTGCTCCACAACAGGTACGTGAGTTTGCTGTTCTGGTAGAAAAGGCTAAGGTAGCCGAAAGGGTCCGGGAGTCTGTGAGACAGAACTATGATAGGAGCAAACAGAAAAGAGGTGTTGGGTCATCTGGATCGGGAAATACTGCACAAAAGAGGGCCAGACAGAGTGGGCCGAATCAGGCTGGAAGGCCCATGGCTTCTAATCAGAGACCGGCTCAGTGTAATCGCTGTGGAAAGTCACATTGGGGAGGTTGTTACACCGGTGAGAGGGGTTGCTTTGAATGTGGATCCCCGGATCATCGTGTAAGGGATTGTCCTCGGAAGTTGGCAAGGAATCAGCCAGAGGGTCAGAACCGTACTCCAGCAAGGAATGTGGGACCACCGCAGAGGGGTCGTGGTAATGGTAGAGGAGGCAATGGTCCTAATCGAGGTCGCAGAGTTCAGGGCAGAGGAGCAGGCAACACCGAAGCTAGGCAGCCTGGCTTAGTCTACGCAGCGAGGCGTCGCGAGGAGGGTGACGCACCGGACGTCATCACCGGTACGTTCCTAATTTTTGGTCTCCCCTATGTTGCATTAATTGATGTGGGTTCGACGCATTCATACATTGCCAATAGTGTAGTAGAGACTATGAACTTGGATTTTGAGACTACTTCTAGCGAGATGACTGTAATGAGCCCTCTAGGACACTCCGTGATGGTGAACAAGCTATATAGAGATATACCCCTAGAACTCCAAGGGGTAGTGTTTGTGGCTGATCTGATGGAACTGCCGTTTGGGGAGTTCGACCTAATTCTTGGAATGGACTGGCTGGTTAAGTATCAGGCAAGGTTGGATTGCGCGGCTAAGCGCATGATTCTAAAGACGGCCGAGGGTGATGAAGTGGTAATGATCGGTAACAGAAGAGATTATCTATCCAATGTAGTGACTGCCTTGAAGGCCGAGAAAATGATCAAAAAGGGGTGTGAAGCATTGTTGGTTCAGATTTACGCCTTGGAGGCTAAGGAGTCAGCAGTTGAGAAGGTCCGAACTGTAGGGGAATTCGCTGACGTGTTTCCTGAAGAACTTCCGGGTCTGCCTCCAGATCGGGAAGTAGAGTTCGGTATAGACTTGTTGCCCGGAACGGCACCTGTGTCCATAGCACCCTACCGAATGGCACCGAAGGAGTTGGTGGAGCTAAAGGCTCAAATTCAGGAACTCTTGGATAGAGGGTTCATTCGACCCAGCATATCTCCGTGGGGAGCACCTGTGCTGTTTGTCAAGAAGAAAGACGGGTCAATGCGGATGTGTATCGACTACCGTCAACTTAACAAGCTGACGATCAAAAACAAGTATCCGTTGCCTCGGATTGATGACCTGTTTGATCAATTGAAGGGTGCATCGGTATTCTCGAAGATAGACCTTAGGTCGGGCTATCATCAACTTAAGGTGAAGGAGGCTGATGTGCACAAGACGGCATTTCGTACCCGGTATGGGCATTACGAGTTCTTAGTGATGCCGTTTGGGTTGACCAACGCGCCGGCAGCGTTCATGGACTTAATGAATAGGGTGTTTCAGCAATACTTAGATCAATTTGTCGTAGTATTTATAGACGACATATTGGTTTACTCGAAGACGGAGGAGGAGCATGATAGGCATTTGCGTATAGTTCTACAAGTGCTGAGGGAGGAGCAGTTGTATGCCAAATTCAGTAAATGCGAATTCTGGCTTAGAGAGGTGACCTTCTTGGGTCACGTGGTGTCAGCTGAAGGGATTAGAGTGGACCCTCGCAAGGTTGAAGCGGTGTTGGACTGGAAACCACCTCGGTCAGTGGCGGAAATTCGAAGTTTTCTAGGTCTGGCCGGGTACTATCGAAGATTTGTGGAAGGATTCTCTTTAATCGCCGCGCCGTTGACTAAGTTGTTAAGGAAAGGAGTCCCATTTGTTTGGTCAGAGAAGCAGCAAGAAAGTTTTGATAAGCTAAGAAAGATTCTAACGGAAGCTCCCGTTTTGGTTCAGCCTGAGGCGGGAAAATTGTTCACAGTTTATTGTGATGCGTCCCATAATGGTTTGGGATGTGTGTTGATGCAAGAAGGAAGGTAGTGGCCTATGCATCCCGTCAGCTAAGACCGCATGAGGTTAACTATCCTACTCACGATTTGGAGTTGGCGGCAGTGGTCTTCGCTTTAAAAATATGGAGGCATTACTTGTATGGAGAGAAATCGATCGTCTATACGGATCATAAAAGTCTGAGGTATCTTTTGACGCAAAAAGAATTAAATTTGAGACAACGCCGATGGATCGAACTGCTGAAGGACTACGACTGTTCAATTGAGTACCACCCAGGCAAGGCTAACGTGGTGGCTGATGCGTTGAGCCGAAAGGTCGTGACAGACTTAAGGGCGATGTTTGCCCGTCTTAGTCTATACGACAACGGAAGTCTTTTGGCAGAGCTGCAGGTTAAGCCAACTTGGATTGAAGAGATTAAAGAAAAGCAATTAGGGGATGGCAGTTTAAACGCACGGAGGCTGCAAGTTCAAGATGGCGGTTTGGAAGGGTATAGTTTGACTGGTGATGGGGTGCTGTGCTTTCAAGGACGGCCTTGTATGCCGAATGATGTGGGTTTGAGACAAAGAATTCTTCAGGATGCACATAGCAGCCCATACGCTATGCATCCTGGAAGTAGCAAGATGTATGGAGATTTACGAAAGCAGTTCTGGTGGCCAGGGTTGAAGCGCGAGGTAACTGAATTCGTGGGAAGGTGTCTCACGTGTCAGCGGGTAAAAGCGGAACATCAGTTGCCATCTGGGTTACTTCAACCGGTGAAGATTCCTCAGTGGAAATGGGAGAGGATCACTATGGACTTCGTCAGTGGGCTACCCCTCACGCCCAGCAAGAAAGACGCAGTTTGGGTGATTGTGGACCGTTTGACCAAGTCGGCTCACTTCATACCAGTGAGGGTGGATTACTCGCTCCAGAAGTTAGCTAAGTTGTATGTGGCAGAGATAGTGAGGTTGCATGGTGTGCCAGTGTCGATCATCTCAGACAGGGACCCCAGATTTACATCGAGGTTTTGGAGAGCACTACATCAGGCTTTGGGTACACGGCTGGATTTCAGTACAGCATTCCATCCACAATCTGACGGGCAGTCGGAAAGAGTTATTCAGATTTTGGAGGACATGTTAAGAGGCTGCATTTTGGACTTCGGAGGTAGCTGGGAGGAATTTTTGCCATTAGCTGAGTTCGCATACAACAACAGTTATCAGGCAAGCATTAAGATGGCACCATATGAAGCGTTATATGGTAGGAGGTGTCGCACACCTACTTGTTGGACGGAGTTGGGTGAGCGACAGATGTTAGGACCGGAATTGGTTGCAGAAACTGAGGATAAGGTGAAGAAGATCCAAGCTCGATTGAAAGAAGCCTCAGATAGGCAAAAGTCTTATGCTGATCTCAAGCGGAGGGACATAGAATTTGCCGTAGGAGACGAAGTTTTTCTGAAGGTCTCGCCATGGAAGAAGGTGCTAAGATTTAGGAAGAAGGGCAAATTAAGCCCAAGGTTCATTGGACCGTTTAAGGTGCTGAGACGAGTGGGACCAGTCGCTTATCAGCTCGAGTTACCTGCAGAACTGAGTCAGATTCACGACGTGTTCCATGTCTCCATGCTTAGACGCTATCGTTCTGATCCATCACACGTCTTGGCAGTTGAGGAAGTTGAGGTGAGTCCAGATTTGACGATGGAAGAAGAACCTGTGCAGATCCTAGATCGGGATGTGAAAGTTTTGCGTAGGAAGTCAGTTCCTCTAGTGAAGGTCCTATGGCGGAATCATGGCGTGGAGGAAGCTACGTGGGAGCCCGAGGATGCGATGCGGCAGCAACACCCCCAACTCTTCTGACCCAGGTAATTTCGGGGACGAAATTATTTTAAGGGGGGTAGAATTGTAATATCCTGAAATAGGATATATATATATATTTGATGGTGCAAATGCTTGACACAAGGAAGTGAGTGGTCTAGTGGCTAAGGGCACTGCCAAGGGAGCTTGAGGGTGCGCCAGTATAAGTCAGGGGTTCGAGTAGCTTGGGGCGCAAAGCATTTTATTTTTAAAGTATGCGCTATAGCAGGGAAGGCTTTAAAGGAAATGCGAGATGGTTCGTATCACAAAAAGGCGCCTGGCAGAGTGGCTAGGACGTTTGCAGCATGGGGCCCTCTCGAGGTCGAGTGTTCGAGCCCCAGGGATCACGCGTAGTGCCCTTTATTTTCATTTTAGCATTCTGGCAAGGTAAGGGTTAAAAGGATTTCCGATGCGTTTGTTAGCATGAAATTCGAAGTGGCCGAGTGGCCAAGGACTTTGCGTGAGAACTAAGACTCGGAGGACTCGCGTTCGAGTCCTGAGGTTAGTGCATAAGGCATTTTATTTTTCTTTTAAGCGCTAGAACATAAAGCGCCAGTGAATTAAGGTTTAAAAGAAATTCCATGCGTTTATTGGCATGAAACGTGCATTGGTCGAGTGGTAGGAGGTGAGGGGAAACTTCCTCAGGTCTCGGGTTCGAAACCCCGGGGCTGCAGTGGGGTGTTTTGTTTTTGACCTCTAGCATTAAATGCGCACGGGAGCCCAGAGATGGAAGATTAAAAGGAAATTCCGTCGCAATTATAATTGAAAAGGCGTTGTAGCCGAGTGGTCAGAGGCTTGGGCAGTCTTCCCCAGGTCTCGGGTTCGAGACCTAGCAGCTGCATAGGGGGAAATTTAAATTTTTTTGCTTCGGCCAGCAGAACGCAAGTGGCCTGCGCATGGGACATGCATGCGCGCATGCTCTAGGCCTGCTGCCGTGGGGTGTGCTGACATTATGGGTTCAACCATAGTTTTATTTATTTATTTATTTATTTATTTATTTATTATTATTATTATTTATTACTATTTATTATTCCAATATGGTGTATGGGTAAGATCCTTACCATTATTTTCTTATTGAGCATAGGAGAATTTGTTAGTTCCCACGTTGATGGGATTATTAATAAACCCTTTTTATTATTTCTATGGTGATGGGAGGCAATAAACAAAGTTTTAGTAAATGGTGATAGAGGTTATCATGATGGAAAAAAGGTGTTGGCCGGCCATAGAGTCTAGCAAAGAGAAGCATGGCCTAAAATTTGTGATATTCCTTTTTATTTATTTTGTTCCTCCTCTTTTACATTTTTGGTTTTTGGCTATTCTTTCAAACTCCCCTTGGCCGATTGAAGCATGCAATAGTGACCCCATGAAGGTTACTCAAGTTGCGGTTTTGAAAGAATATTGAGGGGTATTTCGGCTAGCTTATGTCCCTTTCTTCATCTTCCATTTTTGACCCAATCGAAACCCCCTACTCCTTTTATGATACTTTTAGTCTTACTTCGAAGCATGCCGTCGTTACTATGGCCGAACCTCTTCTTCTAGTAGTCTTCTTGAGCTCGTAGTGGTAAGCATTTATTTCGTTAGGGTAATCAAGTCGTTTCTTTTTCTTGGATGGCCGATTATGCATGGAATCACAAGTGGTTTTTCTTTTGTTGTAGCTAGTGACGAGGTGCATTAAGAGAGAAAGAAAGAGCCTTTCGTAAGTTTCAAGTCTGTAAAGAAAGCCTTTAAGGTGTTCGGCCTTGGATCATCTCTCATAGTTTCGTTCATAGCCGTTTTTAACCAGTGACCACTTCGGGTTTCGGTGAGAAAGTGAATATTTAAGCATATTCGGCCACGAGCCATTATTGGCACATTTTTTTTATTTTTAGTAACCGAATTTATACTATGATTTTAGGGGGAGGCAAATCGGCCCAGAAACCGGAGGTTCGAGTTTCCGATCACTTTGCCTTGTGTCGATAAAGGTTCGACCTAGAGCCCTATTTTGGTTATGCTATGACCTATAACTTTGGACTTGTTAGTTAATCACACGAGACCCCTTATTAATAATCTATGATGGCCGAATATAGGGGCATTACGAGGACAAGTTCGGGACTTTTGTAATATCGCATAGATACGAGAATCCTAGTTAGATCTTCGATTAAATAGGTGTGTAAGCTCTTACACACTTTATTAGTATAAACTGTTGTTTGATAATATTATAACCTCTCATGTGGTTACTTTGCCTAGTGGGCATAAGCTTGGTATTCGGGTAAGTCCCCTATTACTCGATTTACGATATGTGTTGTATGTATCATCATATGCGGAAAAATGCTATGTTATGTACGATTGCATGATATATGGAATCATGATACTTGTGATATGACCATGATGATGGTGGGACTGATGAGAGGGAGTAATATTCGTGTCGACGGACACCAGTGTTTTGGTAACACATTGTGACTACGGTCACCAGAGGTTTGGTACCTCCAGAGGTTTGGCACCTCATAGCGTCTCGTCCCTGTGGCTTAGTACCACCGTGGGTTGGCCCCACATTTGAGATACGGGATCGACGCCAGTGATTTGGTATCACACGATGGGTTGGCCCCATCATTTGATTGTGACTTCGGGTCACCAGTGGTTTGGCACCACCAGTGGTTTGGCACCACACGTATTGACGGATATTGTGACTTCGGGTCACCAGTGGTTTGGCACCACCAGTGGTTTGGTACCACACGGGGTAGAAAAGGAGCATGGATGGCTAAGTGGGGTTGCATAATTGCATGTCATACTAATATCTTGTGTATGAGTGTTATTTTCGGGTCGGGGATTTATACACTGAGTCTTGGTGACTCACCCCTTCCCATATCATCTCGCAGGTGAGTAGAGCACGGATGCGGAGCCGAGGAGAGTTCGAGGCGGCCATGTTGGTCTTGTGAACTTGAAATTTTATTTTTGCCCCGTTTTAAGTTTAATTATTCACTACAATTCGATTTGGTTGTAATATGGCCGCTTATTATTTTGGATGGTTAGGTAGTTGTTTTTACTTTACTTTATAACTGATGAACTTACGGACGGTTATGCAAATTGGTTAAAAGTAACGTTTTCAAAAATAAGTACTTGTACGCGTTTTCAAAAATGCTACCCTCGGGTAACAAAATTTTCTAAGCTATCGATCACACTAATGTTCTAAAATTTAAATGGTCAAATGGTTTTAAAGGAAGAAAGGATTTTCAACTCAATCGAATCAACCCACTTGAGTTTTAACAAACACCGTTTTATACCCTTAACAAAAATTTTCTTAAACTACTACTACTAATCCAAACCTTCCAAACTTCTCTTATTTTGTGACATACCAGATCCGGTCATGACTCGTGGGCCGGGTTTGGGGTGTTACAATTGAAATTGTAATTAATGGACACAATACTTAATCTGTGCATTTTAATTCTTCTAAGGTAGCTGAAGATTAAATTAGCATTGTATTTGGCGATATATATGCCTTGCATAACTTGCAAGATTTTTGTGATTAAATTGTTTCAAGGTAAGGATACTTTGTTATTTCACATGATCTTTTATATGCTTATTAGGTTGAATTAATCGGTTGAATCACATAGGAATATGCGAGAGATTGTTTGATTTAATAAGTATGTATGTGCAATAACATGTAAATATGTTCATAAGTTAGCAAATTACCGAGTTGCCGTGATTTATTCTAACAAGTATAAGCATAAGTTTAATAATTCTAAGGTAAGAAATGTAATTAATCCAACACAATTATATCATCTTGATTAAAATCAGCTTTTGAAATAATGCATTAGAACTTTGTTTTATTTTATTTTACTTTGTTTTTTTTAGTTTTTAAATATTTCTTAAATCCAAATATTTTTCTTTCACCAAAGTGTTTAAAATCATTTTCATAAATAATTCTTTTACAGTCCCTGTGGGTACGATAACTCGACATTTACTTGTCACTTTATTACTTGTTACGATTGTGTACACTTGCACATTTCCACCGTTCCAAGTTTTTGATGCCGTTGCCGGGGACTATTTTTTCAAAGCCATTATTTGTGAATCTGTTTTACATTTTGGGTTTATTTATTTTTCATGTTGAGATCTTTACTTAATTAATTCTTCTGTGAATATTTCAGGTGTTTATGAGTATTGACCAGATTACTGACTTACTCCCTGTGGACCCTAAAATAGAACGAACCTTTCGACAATAAAGAAGACAAGCAAACCAGAGAAGGACCGAAGAAATAAATTTTGAGAATATGAACCAAGGAAACGGAGCAAACCCTGCTCAAAATCCTATCCTTATTGCTGATGATAGAGATAGAGGCTTAAGACAATATGCCATGCTAGTATTTAACGATCTTAATCCGAGTATTTGGAGACCCGAAATCGAGGTGCAACAATTCGAGCTGAAGCCAGTCATGTTCCAGATGCTTCAGACTGTGGTCCAATTCAGTGGAATGCCTAATGAAGATCCTCATCTTCACTTAAGACTATTTATGGAAGTGAGCGATTCTTTCAAGTTAGCCAGAGTTTCCGAAGATGCCTTACAATTGGAGTTGTTCCCATATTCGTTAAGAGACAGAGCTCATGCTTGGTTGAATTCATTACCACCGAACTCCATTTCTACATGGCAAGAGTTAGCCGAGAGATTCCTCATGAAGTATTTTCCGCCAAGCAAGAATGCTAAGCTGAGGAATGAGATCACTTCCTTCCACCAAATGGATGACGAGTCCTTGTATGAGGCATCACAAAGATTTAAAGAGTTATTACGAAAATGCCCTCATCATGGAATTCCTCATTGCATTCAACTTGAGACATTCTATAATGGTCTCAACACTCACACAAGGATGGAAGTGGACGCCTCTACTAATGGCGCTCTCCTTTCTAAGTCTTATAACGAGGCTTGTGAAATTATTGAGAGGATTGCCAACAACAATTATCAATGGCCAACCAGTCATGCAGCGTCAGGAAGACGAGTCGCTGGAATTCATGAAGTAGACACTCTTACTTCACTCGCATCTCAGGTATCATCAATATCCTCAATGCTTAAAAACCCTACTACTAATGGGTCTAATAGTTTTGCAGCACAGCCGCCTAATCAATTCGAGAATATAGCCTGTGTTTATTGTGGGGAAGGGCATTTGTTCGAAGAATGTTCGTCGAACCAAGAATCTGTATACTATATGGGTAATCAGAACCAAAACCGAGGAAGGCAAGGGCTGCAATCGAACTTTTATAACTCATCATGGAGAAACCACCCGAATTTCTCTTGGAGCAACCAAGGGGCTGGAACCAGTACCACTTACACCCAACCCAGACCAACCTAGCTGCCTAATTTTCTGCAACAAGTTTAGAAACCAATTCAAGCTGAAGCATCCAATAGCTTGGAGAGTTTGCTGAAGGCATACATGGCAAAGAATGATGCCTTAATCCAGAGCCAAGCAGCTACATTGAAGAATTTGGAGAACCAAGTGGGCCAGCTTGCTACTGATCTCAGGAACCGACTACAAAGTGCTTTACCCAGTGATACAGAAAACCCGAGAAATTTGGGGAAGGAACATTGCAAAGCATTGACATTCAGGAGCAGAAAGATCGTAGAGCCCAACACTGTCGAAGTTGAAAAGGAGCAAGCTGATGCTCAAGATGCAGAAGAAGTTCAACCAAGTGTTGAAACCCCAATTTCACCCGAACCGAAATCTGCAAAACCCGACAAAGTAACCTCAAGACCAGTCAATTCTGATCAACCAACAACTTCGTTAGAAGCAGAATTACTGCCAAAGGCGAATCAACCAGAATCAGTTCCAGTAATGAAACCACCACCACCTTACCCTCAAAGGCTTCAGAAGCCGAAGCCGGAGATTCAATTCAAGAAGTTCCTTGACGTACTCAAGTAACTTCACATCAACATCCCGTTGGTCGAAGCACTTGAGCAAATGCCGAACTACGTCAAGTTCATGAAAGATATCTTGTCAAAGAAACGAAGACTTGGAGAATTTGAGATGGTAGCTCTGACGAAGGAATGCAGTGCATATCTTTAGGACAAACTACCCCCAAAATTGAAGTATCCTGGATGTTTTACCATACCGTGCAACATTGGATAGCATATTATGGTAAGGCATTATGTGACTTAGGTGCAAGTATCAACTTGATTCCTATGTCAATATTTAGGAAGTTGGGGATAGGAGAGGTTAGACCAACTATGGTTACACTTCAACTAGCAGATCGATCCTTAGCGCATCCAGAAGGAAAAATCGAGGACATATTGGTACGTGTAGATAAATTTATCTTTCCTGCTGACTTTGTAATTCTAGACTTTGAAGCAGACATAGAAGTGCCAATTATCCTAGGAAGACGATTCTTAGCAACCGGAAGGACCCTAATTGATGTGCAAAAGGGCGAGCTGACTATGCGTGTTCAGGATGATCAGGTAACATTTAATGTTTTTAAGTCAATGCGATTTCCTGACACAATGGATGATTGTTCTGCAGTAACTAATTTAGAGGAATTAATAGTAGAGAAGGAACTTAACTGTGTTGAGGACCCACTGGAAAGAATTTTGACATCAGATCCTCCAAATGATGAAGAGGAGGATGAATACTTAGCTATGCTAGAAGCTAATCAAAAGGGATTTAATCCGCAATCCTGTTTTGAATCTTTGGAATTGGAGAAAAGAGATTACAGCTAGCCAAAAGCATCAATCGAGGAGCCACCTAAGTTAGAACTTAAGGTATTACCTTCACACTTAAAATATGTTTATTTGGGTAACGCCTTTACTCTGCCTGTGATTGTTTCAGCAAAATTAACTACTGAACAAGAAGAGAAACTTATCATAGCTTTGAAACAATTCAAGAAGGCTATCGGATGGACCATAGCAATATTCGCGGTATTAGCCCATCTGTATGTATGCACAATATCATATTAAAAGATGGCGAGAGAGGAACGATTGATGGACAACGGAGATTGAACCCCATCATGAAAGATGTAGTGAAAAAAGAAATTATCAAGTGGTTGGATGCGGGTATAATTTACCCCATCTCAGACAGTTCATGGGTGAGTCCAGTCCAGTGCGTGCCGAAGAAAGGAGGTATCACAATCGTGGAGAACGAGAACAACGAGTTGATACCCACGAGAACAGTTACGGGATGGAGAATTTGCATTGATTACCGGAAGCTGAACAAGGCGACTAGGAAAGATCACATTCCTCTGCTTTTCTTGGACCAGATGCTGGATAGACTCGTAAGACGAGATTACTACTGTTTTCTCGACGGATACTCAGGGTATAATCAGATTACAGTAGCACCGAAAGATCAACACAAAATGACATTCACCTGTCCGTACGTTACATTTGCATTCAGACGCATGCCATTTGGTTTATGTAATGCACCAGCTACATTTCAAAGATGTATGATGTCTATTTTCACTGACATGGTTGAGAAGTACTTGGAAGTTTTCATGGACAATTTCTCAGTATTCGGAGATACTTACGAGGATTACTTAGCCAGTCTAGCTAAGGTACTGAGGTGATGCGAAGAAATGAATCTCGTACACAATTGAGAAAAATTCCATTTTATGGTACGAGAAGGAATTGTTATGGGGCATCGGATAACGAGACATGTGTTGGAACGCCAGTACCCCATGGCACAGCAGAATAAAATTAGATCCGGCGATCCAAATCATGGATCCATGTGTGAGGAACGAATCGGGGTGAAATAAAGGTTTCGAAATTACCAAAACTTCAATCTGAGTAGACAGCAACGCCTTGGCAACAAGAGTTTTGATCTACTGTCGAATCAAGCCTCAACCTTTTCCGATGTCAGCCTCTACGTAATCCACCCGGTTTGACTATGAACGGAAGAAATCTCCAAAACTGTTTTGGAGGCTTATTTGCTTGACGGCTGCTAGACCTAACAAGCAAACACTTAGGGTTTTCATGTTGAGTTTTGTCTCCTTTTAATACCTTTTATAATGGGTGCCTTTCTCATTGGGCCTTTTATAATAGGTATCCTCTTAATTGGGCCTTTTATAATTGGTATCTCTTGAATGTATTACAAGATTAAATAAATACAATAAAGTTTTTAACCGAAAATTATAATTACATTAATTATATCTGAAAATTATAATTACATTAATTATAATAAGGATTCCGGTAAACTATATTTATTTAAATTTATATATGAATCAAATTCATATATTAATAAAATTATGTTATCATTATGTGTACAACATCCTTGTACATATAATATGTTCAATATTTGATTGCCCAATTAAATTAATTCTTTAATTAATTTAATTTATGTGACAACCAAGCACAATACCAACTATATTTTATTCCGTTCATTTCAACCATAGGGTGTGACCCTGTAGGTTCTTGCAACGTTAGCAGTAATACTAGAACGATTCTATTGTCACAGACAATGAGTGGCATCTAGCAATGCATCATTGCTACCTAAGTTACAAGAAGTCATGATTCGACATAACCTTTCGTGATTAACCTTTCATGCATTAATCCTTAAGTCCTTTATCTCTGGAACGGATACAAGTCATGGGATAGTCACACTTGCATAGTCCATCCCATGTTTCTTGATATCTTGAGTAGACTATGATATACAAATTAGTATGACATCTCATATCAACTTATTTGAGCATGGCCATGCATTTCTAGTCTCACTCAATCAAGTGGCCTCAGATATTACTCCTATTATGTAGGAGGGACTTATCCTTTATTGATCAACCATATCCCTCTACATAGATTGTGGTATATCCAACATCAGCCTTTATAGAACAACCTGTTACGGTGTACGTTTGACTGTATCAAAATATACAACTCACGATGCTGGGATAATAATGATCTCAAGTCTGAGGATCATATACATATTAATCACTATGAGTAATGTTGTGACAATTACATAATAATCCAAGAAACATACTCATAGCGGGTCAATCCAATATGTTGTTCTCTAACACACATATTCATGCATTGATTTTGACACTCCATATCAATGATAACTCTTTATCATCAATCAACTACATGTTAGTCTTAATGCATTATTATTGTCCTAGTCAACAATAATACTCGACTAAGGATCTTTTAAGAATAATCATATTATTCTCAGGACATTATTATAAAACAGTTTATCTATACACACAGAAAGAAAAACTGAAATAATAATGACAACGCTTTATATTAATAAACATGGTAAATTAAGTATGTTATTACAACCATCTCATGATTGATCTTTGGGCATACTCTTACAACATGGGATCGAGGTGGACAAAGCAAAAGTAGACATTAATGAGAAACTTCCACCTCCAACATCTATAAAAGGTGTTAGGAGCTTTTTGGGCCACGCTGGTTTTTATCGAAGATTTATCAAGGACTTCTCCAAAATGGCTAAACCCTTATGCAAGCTATTGGAGAAAGACTCAGTATTCAAGTTTGATGAGGAATGCTTAAAAGCCTTCGATGATTTAAAGAATTGATTAGTCACGGCACCCATAATCGTCACACCAGACTGGGATTCGCCATTCGTGTTGATGTGTGACGCAAGTGACTTTGCCATTGGAGTTGTCTTGGGCCAGCGAAGGAACAAAGTTTTTCACCCCATCTACTACGCAAGTAGAACTCTAACCAGAGCTCAACTGAACTATACAGTAACAGAAAAAGAGCTACTTGCTATTGTGTTTGCTTTCGACAAGTTTCGATCTTATCTTGTAGGTACCAAAGTGATTGTCTATACGGGCCACTCTGCAATTAAGTACTTATTAGCCAAGAAAGAAGCTAAGCCGAGATTGATCCGGTGGGTGCTTCTACTTCAAGAGTTCGATCTAGAAATTCAAGATCGAAAAGGAGTAGAAAACCAAGTAGCATATCACTTATCCAGATTGGAGCAGCAAGAGGGAAATTCTCCACTTGTACCAATCCAGGAGACATTTCCAGATGAACATTTACTGAAGGTAAATCATGTCCATAATATTCCTTGGTTTGCTGATTTTGCTAACTATTTAGCTTGTGGTTTGATGCCGATTGATAAAACATATCAACAAAGAAAAAAGTTTCTTCACGATGTGAAGTACTATTTTTGGGAAGAGCCATATTTGTTTAAAAAGTGTGCAGATCAGATGATTAGGAGATGTGTGGCAGAAGAAGAAATACCGAAGATTTTATACCACTGTCATTCAGCTCCGAGTGGGGGACACTTCGGAGGTACTCGTACAGTGGCCAAAGTATTGCAAGCCGGATTCTTTTGGCCAACACTATTCAAGGATGCATATGCTTATGTAAAGAGTTGTGATCGATGCCAGAGGGTTGGAAACGTCACCAATAGAAATGAGATGCCTCGAACAAATATCATTGAGGTAGAATTGTTCGATGTTTGGGGTATTGACTTTCTTGGTCCTTTCCCTCCGTCTTTTGGTCACAAGTACATATTGGTAGCAGTAGATTATATATCCAAGTGGGTCGAAGCTAAAGCTTATCCGACGAACGATGCCAAAGTTGTGATGAAGTTCTTGTAGAAACATGTGTTCACAAGGTTCGAAACCCCAAGAGCTATTATCAGCGACGAAGGGACCCATTTTGTGAACAAGTGGTTAAAATGGTTGCTAGATAAACATGGAGTAAAACATAAGGTTCCTACAGCTTACCATCCGTAGACAAATGGGCAAGCTGAGCTAGCAAATAAGGAGATCAAAGGCATACTTGAGAAGGTAGTTTGCCCAAACCGACGAGATTGGTCCAAGAGACTAGATAATGCTTTCTGGGCTTACAGAACAGCATACAAGACACCCTTAGGAATGTCACCCTATAGGTTGGTCTTTGGGAAAGCCTATCATCTACCTCTGGAGCTAGAGCACAGAGCTTACTGGGCTCTTTGACAACTCAATTTGGATCTCAAGCTGGCTAAAGAGAAACGAATGCTCCAACTCAACGAGCTAGAGGAATTTTGAATGTTCTCATAGGAAAATGCCAAATTACTGAAAGAAAGACTCAAGAAATGGCATGACAAGCATATTTGAGTTCGAGAGTTTGAAGCAAGTCAGCAAGTCTTGTTATTTAATTCCAGATTAAAGTTCTTCCCAGGTCAGTTAAAATCACGTTGGTCCGGTCCATTTACGATTCATCGTGTCTATCCATACGGAGTTGTTGGACTCCAAGGTAAGGGAGGTAATTTTCAAGTCAATGCTCAGCATTCGAAGCAGTACTAAGGAGAAAGACCTGAACGGGATCAAATCTTGTTTAGTTTATCTGATCTTTAGATTTTCTTGTTTTCAATAAATTATTTAGGGTATATTTTTTGGGTTTATTATGTTTAAATAAATTCTGTCTAAGAGATTGGAACTTAAGCGGGACCGCTTGTGACCCCTCCAATCTTTCCTGGGAATTGATTTCTACATAATTCTCCAAGAAATTAGCCCCTAAATGAAAAAATAAATTTTTTGTTTTTTCAAATAAAAAGGTCAATTTTGACCCAAGTCTTAAATTGCAACTCAATTTCAAATTTTCATTAAGTCTAGGACTAAATTGAATTATTTTTAAAATTTGGTTGCTATTTTCGTAAATAATAAAAATTAGGCGCCTCTCTTTGTAAATATTTTCAAAAGGCATCTAGAATAAGTATTTTTACTTAATACCATATTTATAAATCATTGATAAACTTTAATATATAATTATATTTATTATAATTTATATATTAATTTTTATCAATTTAACTTAGCTTAGGATTAATTTTATTTTATGTTTATCTTAATAATTTAATAGCAATTGATAATTTTATATGTGAATATTTAATTATTAATTGTTGTAAATCTTGAGTAAAATTAGAATTGGACTCTTATGTTTAATTCTTTAATTGTTCTAAGAGTTCTACTCTAATTCCTACTTCTCCCTCTATAAATTGCACCCTTGTTCTCCCCATTCATTCATCACCCAAAACCCCAAACACCAACCCCTCAAAGTGCCGCAAGCCCCTAGCCACAACAAGCATTCGGCCAGCAGCTCCAGTGCACGCCGCACACCCTAGCTCCAGCAGCTGTCCAGGTTTTGGCCTCACTCCTGTTGCCTTTAGCTCGCGTTGCTTGTGCGAACCATCTCCTCGCACACCCGACCAGCCCGTGGCCTACCTACCGCAGGGCCTTGTGCGCCACCTGCTTGCAGCCCCCTCGCGCGTTGCTACTCGCTCCAGCTCCATCAGCCGTGCGCCTTGCTGCCTTGTGTGTTTAGGCGACACTCTTCCTTCACCCAACCTAAGCCAAAAGCCTTCAACCTTCCTTTTTAATTTTCCATATTTTTTTCATTAGTATATTTTATTTTAAGAGTTCTTAATTTTTACAAGAAAGGTGGTAAGAACAATTTTAATTTCCTTAAGTTTTAATTTTTATTCAATTATTTAATTTTTCAATTTATTGAAATATTAGTAATTTTTACTAATTAAATTTCTGAGAAAATAATTTTTTCCATCTTATGTTCAGGTTAATCATGCCTCGCAAGAGAACTCGTGCCTCTACCCAAATTGACGAAGCACAAAACAAATTTCACTGTGAAGAAGCCAAAGTAAGATACGAAAGTATCTTCAAAAATCAACAGATGCATCCAGAGAAAGGCTTCAAATTGAAGGAAAGCAACTACAGAGACTTTATGACACGTATTCGTCAAGTTGCTGAAGCCCTCAATTGGGAATTGTTTTGTGAAAAGAGACCAAGTGTGGATGAGGAACTAGTTCGAGAATTCTACGTGAACTTAACCTCAAGCGAATTGACTGAAGTTCCAGTCCGTGGAATCAATGTACCAATAAATTCGAATGCTGTTAATGAATTCTTTGAATTACCTAATTTTGACAACGATGAATATTCTTCTCTGTTGAGCGACATTAAGCCTGAAAATTTGCAAGAGATTCTCGAGGAACTTATAGTTCTAGGTTCTAAGTGGACTGTGTCAAAACAAGGAATCCATACGTGTCGAAGAGAGTATTTGACACCACTTGCGAAGATATGGTTCTATTTCATTCATTTCAACCTTATGCCTTGTTCGCATGGGACTACAATCTCATTAGAGCGAATGGTCTTATTATACTCGATTCTAACTGGAAAGACCATTGATGTGGGCAAAATCATCCTGAGAGAAATGCGAAATTGTGTCGTTAGACGTTCTGGCCCTACCTATTTCCCTTTTACAATAACAATTCTATGCTTATACTTGTTAAGGCACAACTCCTTGCAGACGTGAAGGGGACAGAGTATAGTCAAGGCACAATAACCGATTGGGACCTCTACCGAGTAGCTGGAGATTCTGTTCTACAGCAACGAGTTGAAGAGAGCGAGATCCTGAAGAAGTAGAAGATGATCCCACAGAAATCCCGCCAGAGCAATCAACTGAAGTCCCTAATGAGGCAGAATCAATGGAACCAGAAGCTGAACCTGATATCGAAACCTCAATGTTTGGAGCTCCACCGCCTAGCCCAGATCTTCGTGATGAGCTGTTAAAGCTGATGGACTTAATGCAACACATGCAATGGCAGCAACAAGCCTACTGGAGATACTCAAAAATAAGAGATGACTCGATGAGGAGTGCCCTCAAGAAAATTTATAATGACCCATTTATTTTTGTGCCTGAGTTTCCAAATTTCATATTTGAACCATGGACGTCATCATCAAAGAAGGAGCAAGGCGATTCGTGTAAAGGCAATACTGATGGAGCAAAAAAATGAGTCGAATTCGGAAAGATCGGCAAACAAATAAAAAAGGGGAGGACTTCAACTTTAGTTTATTTTTATTCTTAAGTTATTTTAGGATTAGATTAATTTGGAATTTTTATTTTTACACAATAAAACAAGAGATAGGAATCATGAATAAAATCTGAACAAGTCACAAAGGCTAAAGTGTGGCAATAGATATATACATGTCTAGGATTGGATTTTAGAGAGAGCCTGGTACTTAAGCAGTCAATTTGACTCACCTCCTCTTTTCTAAAGATCCTACCTGGTGTATAGTATCTATTCACTTTAAACAATGAGAACATTGTTCAATTTGCAAATTCGTACCATAAAATTTTTAATTCCCTACGAAAAATTAGGCATGCATGAAAGTTTAAGTCTTTAGAATTGACTTAGTAATTTTTTGAGGTGAAATCCTAGGAAGCATGGAATATTGAAAATGATTTAGGCAACTATTGTTTGGACCGTTTGAGCCTTTCAAGCCGACCTTGATAAAATTATCCTTTGAAACCCAAACTTTGAGACTGTATGGCCTAATTTTATTTGGACCTATGCAATATTTAGCCATCAATTTTCTCTTCATTACTTTTAAAATTGTCCCAAACACTAGACTCAGTACTATTTAGAATATCGTTTGAAAGTAAGTTTGGGGGAGTTGAAAAGAGGTATCAATTGCTCGAAAAATTGTAGTACATGAAGCAAGTGCTCGAATTTGAGCTTGAATTAAAAAAAAACACATGTACTCGAAATAAATGGTCGAAAGAGCAAAAGTTGGTGTATCAAGGGTGAGAATTTCGAAGGTTCGATTTTAAGCTGAGTCTAGGGTTTTTAACCAAAAATTTGTCTATCTTTTACCTACCCCTAAGCCCAGCCATGTTACAACCTTATTAAAGACCTATTGATTCAAAGTTCCAATGTTACGTACATTAGTGGAGAGAAATTGCTCTGATAACATATGAAGACATCGGTTAAGCTTGATGATTGCAGTTTAATTTTGAATAAGGAATTAAAATCAAATTGGTAGTGAGTAACATGTCTTATTTAAGAAATATTTAGTCTAATTTTGCTAGTAAAATAATTGTTGGAGGTAATTTGAGCGATATGTATACTTAAGTAGCATAATTATCAAATTTCTTATTTTTGAGCATAAGTATATTAAAGTCATAATTTTAAGAAGAAAGTTGTTCTGAAGGAGTTTTTCAAAGGTGTTTCCGAGAAAATTCTTTTCAAATTTGTGCATTACTCGGGACGAGCAATGAATTAAGTTTGGGGGTGTGGAAACACGGAAATTTATACACTTTTTCATGCCTTTTTTAACTCAAATTTATGCAGTTTCGATTAAATTCTTGTCGGAAAATAGTTAAATATTATAAAATAATTAAATTGTGCTAAAATATAAACATGATGAATTTTAATTAATTTTATAGTTAATTTTGATTTATTTTGACTATTTTTGGCAGATTCGCATAAAGGGCGAAAATTGGCTCGGCAGACACTGCTCGAAGAATAAACCCGAGAAGCAATTTGAAATATCAAGGCGAATTTTTTTCAGCCCAAGACGGTCCAATTATGAATATTTATTTATAATTTAATTAATTTTAATTTATTACTAATTTAATTTGGGCCAAATAAATTAATCTTAATTAATTATGAAAAAGGCCCAGTTGAACCACATCAGTTGAACCAAACCGGTTGAACCGAACCGAGCAAGGAGTTGGGCAGCCCAAACCATCCATATGCTGGCCCAAAATCAGCTTATTAGCTGATTAATTAAGCTTGCAAAGAAGCCCTTGAAGACTTTTCAAAATTGCATTCAAACCCCCCCAAATTTAGTGGCTTTGTAGATTTGCCCCATGCTATATTTAGCAAAGTTGAAACCATCAACTTTGCCACATAGATGGCCGACCAAGGGAGGTCTCTTTGGCTGCTACTATTTACTATTTTTAGCAGCCACAATCAATTATAAATACCACCCCTTGCTGATCATTCAAGCCATCCCCCAATCATCCCTCAATCCTTCATTTCTCATTCACTCTCTCATTCTCTCTTCTCTCCATTTCTCTCCTTTTCTCCACCAAAACCAAGCCTTCTTGTGTCGATTTCCCCTCCTGGAAAAGAGGTGTTTTCTCATCCATTTGGAGCAGTAAGTGGAGTGTTCATAACCCACCTTGATCGCCGAGGACAACAGAGAAAGACCGGATTTGCTTCTTGTTCCTTATCTCTTTAAATATCGTTGTTGTTTTGACAAACATGTTTATGAACATTTATGCTATTGAAATGGTTATTTTAATCAGCTTAGCTGAATTTAATTCGTGTTGGGTTGATTGCATTTCGTCCTCTTAAATTATTAAAATTGTGTTTATGCTGTTATAGGCCTTGGTAAAATGCTTGATTAAGTAAAATCATGCTTAAGTTATTCTGGCATTATAATTGTTTAGATAACTAAAGAATTAATTATTTAAATGCATTGAAATTGTAATTAATGGACACAATACTTAATATGTGCATGTTTAATTCTTCTAAGGTAGCTGAAGATTAAATTAGCATTGTATTTGGCGATATATATGCCTTGCATAACTTACAAGATTTTTGTGATTAAATTGTTTCAAGGTAAGGATACTTTGTTACTTCACATGATCTTTTATATGCTTATTAGGTTGAATTAATCGGTTGAATCACATAGGAATATGCGAGAGATTGTTTGATTTAATAAATATGTATGTGCAATAACATGTAAATATGTTCATAAGTTAGCAAATTACCGAGTTGCCGTGATTTATTCGTAACAAGTATAAGCATAAGTTTAATAATTCTAAGGTAAGAAATCTAATTAATCCAACACAATTATATCATCTTGATTAAAATCAGCTTTTGAAATCGTGCATTAGAACTTTGTTTTATTTTATTTTACTTTGTTTTTTTTAGTTTTGAAATATTTCTTAAATCCAAATATTTTTCTTTCACCAAAGTGTTTAAAATCATTTTCATAAATAATTCTTTTACAGTCCCTGTTGGTACGATAACTCGACATTTACTTGTTACGATTGTGTACACTTGCACATTTCCACCTTTCCACCCGGTGAATCAAAATCCTGCTCCTCGTACTATGTATGATTATGCTAAACCTAATTTAACAGGAATTGAGTCAAGAATTGTTAGACATGCTATTGCTGCAAATAATTTTGAACTGAAACCTAACACTATTCAGATGATTCAGCAATTTGTTCAGTTTGATGGTTTGCAGGATGAGGATCCAAACAATCACTTAGCAAATTTTCTGGAATTATGCGATACCTTCAAAACCAATGGCGTTTCTGATGATGCCATTCGCCTTCGGTTGTTTCCCTTCTCGTTGAGAAACAAAGCTAAATAGTGGTTGAACTCGTTATCACGAGGATCAATCACTACATGGGAACAAATGACTGAAACATTTTTGTTAAAATATTTTCCACCGGCTAAAATAGTTAGGTTGAGGAATGATATCTCTTCTTTTGTGCAGATGGATATAGAGACACTTTACGATGCATGGGAGAAATACAAAGATTTACTAAGAAGGTGCCCTCACCATGGGTTACCCTTGTGGCTACAGGTTCAAACCTTTTACAATAGTGTAAACCCCTCAACTAGGCAGTTGATTGTTTCAACCGCTGGTGGAACCCTGAATAACAAGACCCCTGAAGCGGCTTATGAGTTTATAGAGGAGATGTCACTGAATAATTATCAGTGGCAAGTTACGAGGACAAAGCTAACAAAAGTCGCCAGTGTTTTCAACCTTGACGCAGTAACCATGCTATCAAATCAAGTAGAACTTTTAAGTAAGAAAATTGATGGTTTGTACGGTTCTTCACAAGTACATCTAGTAATGCAGTATGATACGAATGGAGGGGCAAATAATACAGAATATCCATCCTACAACCCTGGCATAGAAAGCCAACAAATGAACTATTTGGGTAATAATTCTAGACCTCAAAATAACCCTTATAGTAACACTTACAATCTAGGTTGGAGAAACCATCCCAACTTCTCATGGGGTGGCCAAGGAAATCAGAGACAACAACCCCCAGGCTTTCAATAGCAACCCTACCCACAAGAGAAAAAGCCGAACCTTGAGGAGATGATAACAAACTGATTTAATCCAACCCGGGGCACCCAACGAATTGTAATTTGGGGATTGTGCGACGATTGAAGGATTAAAGGCCCGAGTTCAGATCAAGGGATGCAAGCTGCTATGGATGCTGCTATGCACTTTGGTGCATGCCATACTTAGCCCGGAGTAGCTCATTCGAGCTCATTCCAGCTCATTGAACTGCTTACTTAATCTTTTACGCTTAAATAAATTAAACCTTTAAATTTGTTTAAATTACTATAGCAAGTTAATGTGTCTTGAATGTTTATTTAGTGTCGAAATTAAGTTGTCCAAACTTAATTTAATTTGTCTTAATTTTTACAGCAAGTTTTAATGTGTTTTTAGTTCCAGCCAAATATTGATTGTCTTAGATAGCTTGTATTTATTTAGTCTAAATATTATTAAGTGTCCATTAAAGTGTTGAATTAGGATGAATTAATATGTTTTCTTTATGCATGAAGGTGCAGTCGAACCTACAAGAGCCATTAAAGAAGATTCATGCACCTAAGTGCACTGTATGTGGCTGGTACATAGGACGCATGGTACATTGTTTGTGGGTATTTCCTTTTGGTGTTTCAAAGCAACTATTCGGCCCCCAAAGGACAGCAAATTAAAGGATGATGCTTGGCCAATTGTATCCCCAATGCACATCAATGGTGTTCACATTTGCTGCACAAATTAAAGGCTGTTCAGCTGGCTGCATTCACACTAAGAGGGCTGTTCAAATCCAATTTTACACACCAACATTGGCTACTCAAATGCTCATTAACTGAAGATCACTTTTCAGCCAAAAGAAGCAAAATTTAAGAGCTCATTTAACCATGGCCGAACCTAGCTGCTGCCATGAACCTTGGAAGGTTTCCCAAATGCATTCATCCATCTAGAAGCCGTCCCTTAAAGTCTCATTCAGCCAAATCTACCATGGCATCCTAAGGGTTCAAATTTCAGAATTTTCTAGCTAATTTTTGCTGAATTTACTTAGTTATTAAGTCTTAGAACTAGGCTATTTGGCTACCTTGGTTATCAGTATAAATAGGTGTTCATTTCATTTTGTAAAAAAACTTTTGGCAAATTTTTATATGAATTTGTTTACAAAGTGAGATTACTCCTCTGCTTATTCGTACGAGTTTTCGGCTAACTTATCAAGCTCGCTTGTGGTGTCTCCTAATTTCATTTTGAACTTATCACCTTTCAGTGTGGCGTTCAACCCTTTCCCGACTATTCCATCAATCCACCTTAAACCGAATGGAACCGGGGTGACACTCTCTATAGTGTTGAATCGATTCTCGGATTAAGTCCTATCTTCCATCTCTATCGAACTACCTTTTTTATTCATTCTTAAACCGAAACTTCATTCATCTATCCTTTATCCATCTTTCATCATTTCGAATAAATTGAACACTCAATCATCTTTCTATCTTGATCGAACCTACACCCGAACCCTCTTCTTCTGACTTCTAAAATTAAACCCATCCCTAATATTATACCTCCAATCCTAAGTTAAACAAATATAGCTATAAAACTCAACCAGAAGCTTCCGCAAATCAACTCTTCAAACATCTCCCTTTTCGAGTTTTTAAACCACTCCTCGTAGATGATCGGGCACTCAAGTGAACGACTCGACTAACCCAGGTCGTCTCCCATCATTTGGTATCAGAGCTTGAAAACGAGGAGCTTCGACAATGATTGAGAAGCCAGAATAGGTTCGTAGTTAAAAAAATCAAAATTAAAAAAATTTCAAAGTTGTAATTTAAAGTTCTCTTGTATTAATATCGTGTAATTGAAAAAAAATACAAAAATATAAAAAAAAAGTGAAGTTTTGTGTTCTTGTTAGTTCTCGATTCTTCTCCTCAATTTTTAAATTCTCGAAGCCATTATTCTCATCTTTCTACCTCAATCATCCACATTCCTATCCACCATCATTTGGAACTTTTATTTTACCCAATGCCACACATTCCTCGCATTAGACCCTTCTTTGTTTTAGTCTACCGATTCACCCAACATCAACCTTTGTAACCACTTTGAAGCCGACCCTCAAGCAACGATAAGACTTCTAAAAATGAAATATGAATTTGTGAGTGAGAGTCGAGTGGTAAAAGGCACGAGTGTTTACATTAAAGAAAAAGCCATATTCGAGTGAAACACGAGAGTGAGTAATTTTTCTTTGTGAGAGAACTTGTGAGAATTTGTGGTAAGGTTTCTTAGCCTTCTTCAGTTATCATGTCAAGAAGTCTGGAACGACGAATGGTAAGTGGAGGTACATCTAATGCCACCGGTGGTGGAGGAGGTCATCAACCACGAAGAAATGTTCCCGGAGGTGGAGTACCTGACCTACAAGTGCAAGCTATAATACGAGAAATTACCCGGTTGTTCCAACCTCAATTTGATTCCATCAACGAGCGATTGGACCAAAGGGAGGAGAGTAGTCAGTGAGTAAACAACCCTCCAAACCCGAGAAGGGAGCGAGAACAACCGTGGCAACATGACAATGATTTATACGAGCCAAGTGATGCAGAGAGTGATCAAGCTTCCCGACAAAGCGAATGAAGAAGGGGCCAACGCAACCGAGGTCAAGAGAGGTTAGATGATGATCTAAAAATTATCAAACTATCCATCCCTCTATTCCAAGGCCATTCGAATCTTGAGGCTTATCTTGAGTGGGAGAAAAAGATCGAGCTTGTGTTCGAGTGCCACAATTATTTCGAGTCAAAGAAAGTGAAGTTAGCCGCTATCGAGTTCTCTAACTATGCGATGATATGGTAGGACCAACTTACAACGAGCCGGGCACAAAACGAAGAGCGTCTTATCCAAACATGGGCCGAAATGAAGGCTATCATGCGACGACATTTCGTCCCTTCCTATTATCATCGAGAGTTATACCAAAAACTCTAAAACCTTACGCAAGGAACAAGAAGCGTGGAGGATTACTTCAAAGAAATGGAAGTGGCTATGATCTGTGCGAATGAGCAAGAGGACCGCGAGGCCACCATGGCGCGGTTTTTGGCCGGATTAAACCGAGACATAGCCAATGTCGTCAAACTACAACATTATGTCAAGATCATCGATATGGTGCATATGGCGATCAAAGTGGAGAAACAACTCAAGAAGAAACGAGTCGTTCATGGTTACTCCACTTCAAGCGCACCGGAACCAAGGCCCAAACAAGAGTAATTCCGTTAATCCAACAAAGGAATCTGTGATTCCCTCAAAGTCTAACAAGTCCGTGGCCGAAACCAATAAAGGTGAGGTCCCTGAAACTGTTCAATCGCGAACTCAAGACATTAACTGTTTTAAGTGCCAAGGCTGAGGGGCATATCGTAAGCCAATGCCCGAATCGTAACACGATGATCGTGCTACCCAATGGCGAGATAGAGTCGGAGGATAAAGTTGACAAAAATAAAGACAAAGTCAAGCATCTATTCGAGAATGATGAAGAAATCAAGTTTGTGGTTGAAGGCGAAATGCTTGTGGTCAAACGAAGTCTCAAAGTGCAAAGTTCAGTAAGTGAGCCACAATGCAAAAATCTTTTTCATACTCGATGCCATGTTTTGGAAAAAGTGTGCAGCATTGTAATCGATGGTGGGAGTTGCACGAATGTGGCAAGTACACTCATGATAGTATCCTTGCCAACGCTTAAGCATCCGAGTCCCTACAAACTACAATGGCTCAACAAAAGTGTCGAACTCAAGGTGACTAAGCAAGCAAAGGTTCCCTTTTCAATTGGCAACTACCAAGACAAAGTATTGTGTGACGTCGTCCCTATGCATGCGGGCCATCTGTTGCTAGGAAGGCCGTGGTAGTTTGACCATCGAGTCAAACACAATGGTTTTGTGAATCAGTATTCATTCAAGTTCAACGGCAAGATCATCATGTTGGTACCATTATCACCACAACAAGTCGCGAAAGACCAGCAACGTTTAAAGCAATCCATGGAAGCTTCGAAAGAGCAATTTGTAAAATCAAAAGAAAAGAAAGATGAAAAATCGAGTGGCAACAATTTGCAAATTGAAGAAAACAAAAGTGAAGAAAAAAGAAAAGAAAATAAAAATGAAAAAGAGAAAAAGAAAAAGAAAAACAGAGGTGAAAAAGAAAGTGAAAGAAAGAGAGAGAAAAAGAAAGGTGTTTTGCCTAACCAATGTCTACTTGTTTCTTCTTCTTTTCAGGTTAATAGCCCCAAGGAGCTTCAATTGAAATATCTTCCAGAGGAAAGAAGATTTGTGATGCGAGGATACGACCCTAAAACTCACCCGACCAAAGGAGAACATGGTTTGATTACTGAGAACTCAGTGTTGAATATTTTTAAGTTTAAAGCAATTGGGAAAGATGATGAACTTGGAGAACAAGTGGAAAAAATGTTGTCCATCGTTATATGTTGAAATGCAAAACTTGAATCGAATTTATCATTTTGATCATTTTGGCCGAATTGAACTTGTTTTGTCTAATTACTTGAGTAATTCTTTCCTGAGTTCTGATTGTTTGGTGTTTGAGTATTTGAAGACTTGTGCTTTAATGAAATTTGCAATATATGCTATTTTGAGTAATTGCCCAAGGATTTCTGATTATGCTCTTTTGGATCGATCTATGGAGAAATTGGAAAAACGACTTAGCAAGGTTAGTTTCCCATCGAACTTAACCGTTGTGTTTCTTATTTTCAATTTTAATTCGACCAAGGTAAGTCCATCTATCCCTTGTTTCATTAATAAAATTATGCACTTTGATAATATTTGATCGTTCCCTAGTCTTAAGCTGATTTTATTTCAGATATATGAAAACGAACCTTATTTGATCGATCAAATTGATTTTATTGTGAGGACACGCTCCCAATTGAACCAGCGACTCGACCTGAGGACAAGTCACTTTGAAGAGGGGGGATGATGAAATCCAACTCGGAGCACCCAACGAATTGCAATCCAGGGATGCGACGATAAAAGGATTAAAGGCCTGAGTTTGGATCAAGGGATGCAAGCTACTGTAGAAGCTGATATGCACTTTGGTGCATGTCATACTTAGCCTGGAGTAGCTCATTCGAGCTCATTCCAGCTCATTGAACTGCTTACTTAATCATTTATGCTTAAATAAATTGAACCTTTAAATTTGTTTAAATTACTGTAGCAAGTTAATGTGTCTTAAAAGTTTATTTAGTGCCGAAATTAAGTTGTCCAAACTTTGTTTAATTTGTCTTAATTTTTACAGCAAGTTTTAATGTGTTTTTAGTTCCAGTCGAATATTGATTGTGTCTTAGATAGCTTGTATTTATTTAGTCTAAATATTATTAAGTGTCCAAAAAGTGACTTAGTGTGTCCTTAATTTTATTCAGCTGAATTAGGATGAATTAATATGTTTTCTTTATGCATGAAGGTGCAGTCGAACCTACAAGAGCCATTAAAGAAGATTCATACACCTAAGTAAAATGTATGTGGCTGGTACATGGGACGCATGGTACATTGTTTGTGGCTACTACCTTTTGGTGTTTCAAAGCAACTATTCAGCCCCCAAAGGACAGCAAATTAAAGGATGATGCTTGGCCGATTGTATCCCCAATGCACATCAATGATGTTCACATTTGCTGTACAAATTAAAGGCAGTTAGGCTGGTTGCATTCGCACTAAGAGGGCTGTTCAAATCTGACTTTTCACACCAATATTGGCTACTCAAATGCTCATTAAATGAAGATCACTTTTTAGCCAAAAGAAGCAAAATTTAAGAGCTCATTTAACCATGGCCGAACCTAGCTGCTACCATGAACCTTGGAAGGTTTCCCAAATGCATTCATCCATCTAGAAGCCGTCCCTTGAAGTCTCATTCAGCTGAATTTGCCATGGCATCCTAAGAGTTCAAATTCCAGAATTTTCTAGCTAATTCTTGCTGAATTTACTTAGTTATTAAGTCTTAGAACTAGGCTATTCGGCTACCTTGGTTACTAGTATAAATAGGTGTTCATTTCATTTTGTAAAAAAAAACCTTTGGCAAATTTTTATATGAAATTTGTTCACAAGAGTGAGATTGCTTATTCGTACGAGTTTTTGGTTGACTTATCAAGCTCGCTTGTGGCGTCTCCAAATTTTGTTTTGAACTTATCACCTTTCGGTGTGGCGTTCAACCCTTTCCCGACTATTCCATCAATCCACCTTAAACTGAATAGAACCGAGGTGACACTCTCCATAGTGTTGAATCGATTCTCAGATTAAGTCCTATCTTCCATCTCTATCAAACTACATTCCTTTATTCATTCTTAAACCGAAACTTCATTCATCTATCATTTATCCATCCTTCATCATTCCGACTAAACCGAACACCCGATCATCTTTCTATCTTGATCGAACCTACACCGGAACCCTCTTATTCTGACTTCTAAAATTAAACCCATCCCTAATATTATACCTCCATTCCTAACTTAAACAAATATAGTTATAAAACTTAACCAGAAGCTTCAGCAAATCAACTCTTCAAACATCTCCCTTTCCGAGTTTTCAAACCACTCCTCATAGACGATCGGGCACTCAAGTGAACGACTCGACTAACCTGGGCCTTCTCCCATCACAAACTTTATTTTGGTATCTGAAACTCACTTTTAGAATATCGAAACAGCATTGAAAAATTAGCAAACTTTATTTCAAGGGCTCTAGAATTAAATTGGACAACTGGTTAAGTTAGTTTCCAAAAGGCAACCAGGTAGTCTACCCAGTAACACCGAACCTAACCCAAACAACATGTAAAAGCAGTTACACTAAGGAATGGGAAGGTATTGGTTGAAGCTGAAAAAAAGATGCCACAAGAAACTGATAAAGCAAAGGGTGAGAAAGTAAACGAGAATATAAAACCGGTACTTAAAGAGTATAAACTACTGATCCCATGTCCAGCAAAAATGAAGAAAGGCCACATGGACACACAATTCAGTAAATTTCTTGAACTTTTTAAACAGTTACATATTAACTTACCTTTTGTTGAAGCTATTTCACAGATGCTGACATATGCCAAATTTTTAAAAGAGCTTTTAACAAATAAAAGGTAGTTTGAAGAGTTTTCAACCGTGGAGCTTAACGAGGAATGCTCAGCTATTCTCCAAAATAAGCTACCAACCAAATTGAAAGATCCAGGAAGTTTCACTGTTCCCTGTTTAATTGGTAGTTTAAATATTGAGAAAGCACTAGCTGATTTAGGTGCCAATATTAATTTAATGCCTTATAAAATATTCAAGCAACTTGGTCTTGGGGAACCAAAAACCACTAGGATGAGTATTAAATTAGCTGACAGATCTATTAAATATCCTAGGGAAATTTTTGAAGATATTTTGGTTAAAGTTGATAAATTTATTTTCCCTGTTGATTTTGTTGTGCTTGACATGGATGAAGACGTTGAGGTGCCTTTAATTTTAGGACGACCATTTTTAGCTACTGCTAGGGCTGTTATTGATGTAGGTGATGGTAAACTTGTGCTAAGGGTAGGCGACGAGGAAATTATCTTTTAAAATTTATGATGCTATGTGATATTCTAGAGAGCAAGATGATTCCTGTTACTTTATTGATATCATTGATCATTTTATTCAAGATTCTTTTCAGGAAATCTTACATGAAGACACGTTGGAACTGTGTCTAACTCAAGGTGAGGGGAAAGATGACGATACCAATGAGTTGGGGGAGATAAAAAGTGAGTTAAATTCTAATACTTTTTTCCAAGACAAAAGAAAGATGAGGGCATTGAAATAAATGACGAACTAAAACAAAAACTCTTTATTGAAGAACTGCCCAAATTGGAACTGAAATAGTTACCAAATCACTTAGAATATGCATTTCTCAGAGATAATTCTACACTACCAGTAATCATTTCTTTAGAACTGGAACCCAAAGAGAAAGACGAGTTGCTACAGGTACTAAAGGAGCATAAAAGAGCCATAGCTTGGAAGATTTTCGACATTAAAGGGATAAGTCCATCATTTTGCACTCACAAAATTTTAATGGAAGATGAATATAAACCATGTGTGCAACCTCAAAGACGATTGAACCCCAACATGAAGGAAGTTGTTAAAGCTGAGGTAATTAAACTTCTAGATGCTAGAGTTATTTATCCTATTTCTGACAGTACTTGGGTAAGTCCTGTGCAGGTTGTTCCAAAGAAGGAAGGCATGACTGTTGTAGCTAACGAAAAGAATGAATTGATTCTAACAAGAACAGTCACAGGTTGGAGAGTCTGCATTGACTATAGGAAGTTGAATGATGCCACGAGAAAAGATCACTTCCCTTTACCCTTCATTGATCAGATGTTAGAAAGATTATCTGGGCATATGTACTACTGCTTCCTAGACGGACTCTTTGGTTACTTCCAAGTCCCAATAGCTCCTGAGGAACAAGAAATGATAACATTTACGTGTCCATACGATACATTTTCTTATTGCAGAATGCCTTTTGGATTATGTAATGCTCCTGCTACTTTTCAGCGTTGCATGCTAGCCATCTTTGATGAACTCGTGGAAGATATTATGGAGGTATTTATGGATGACTTTTCAATATTTGGTAATTCTTTCCATCTTTACCTTAAAATTTTAAAACGAGTTCTAATGAGATGTGAGGAAACGAACCTTGTGCTTAATTTGGAAAAGTGTCACTTTATGGTTCGAGAAGGGATTGTGTTGAGTCACAAAATTTCTAATAAAGGGATTGAGGTTGATAAAGAAAAAATTGAAACCATAGAAAAATTACCTCCTCCTAGTTCAGTAAAGGCTATTAGAAGCTTTTTAGGACATGCTGGATTTTATAGAAGATTTATTGAGGATTTTTCTAAAATAGCTAAGCCTTTAACAAAATTACTAGAGAAAGATGTGCCTTTTGACTTTGATCAGGAATGTTTAGATGCATTTAATATCCACAAAAATAAACTAATAAATACTCCAATTATAATTGCAGCTGATTGGAATTTAGCCTTTGAACTAATGTGTGATGCGAGTGACTTTGTAGTAGGTGCGGTTTTGGGACAACGAAGAGACAAACATTTTCAGTCGATCTATTATGCTAGCAAAACATTGACGGCCGCAGAAGAAATTACACCACCACAAAAAAAGAATTGCTAGCTGTGGTTTTTGCATTTGATAAATTTAGACAGTATTTGATATTATCTAAAGTTGTCGTTTACACTGACCATTCAGCTCTTCGTTATCTTTTAACTAAATCTGACGCAAAACCTCGACTCATAAGATGGATTTTAACTGGAATTTGATTTGGAAATTCAAGATAAGAAAGGAGCTAAAAATCTTGTAGCAAACCATCTTTCTAGGCTTGAAAGTCCACATATCAAAGAACTCGATGAGAGTGAGATAAATGACTCGTTTCTCGAAGAACAATTATTTGCCATATCTGACTCCGAGGTACCTTGGTTCGTAGACATTGCAAATTACTTAGTTGCTAACATCCTACCAAAAAGGTTAACACATCATCAAAAGAAGTGATTCTTTGCTGATGCGAAAAACTATTTTTGGGAGGACCCTTTTCTTTTCTGTATATGTGCAGATCAAGTAATTCGGAGACGTGTTACAAAGGTAGAAGCAAGCAAAATCCTAGAACATTGCCATTCAGGACCATCAAGAGGACATTACAGTGGGATTAGGATAGCACATGAAACGCTCGAATCAGGTTTTTATTGGCCCACTCTGTTCAAAGACGCTAATAGGTATGTTGCTTCGTGTGATAGATGTTAGAGAACAGGTAATATCTCTAAACGCGATGAAATACCTCAAATGTATATGCTATCATGTTAAATATTTGATGTATAGGGTATTGATTTTATGGGTCCATTCCCTATCTTATTTGGGAATAAATACATCTTAGTAGCAGTGGATTTTATGTCAAAATGGGTGGAAGCTCAAGCTTTACCTACTAACGATGCTAGAGTAGTAGTGAGATTTCTTAAGAAACTCTTTTCTCAATTTGGAACACCCAGAGCAATTATTAGTGATAGGGTAACTCATTTTTGTAATACTCAATTTGATAAAGTCCTAAAGAAATATGGAGTACACCACAAAACAGCTACCCCTTATCACCCTCAAACCAGTGGACAAGTGGAAGTAGCAAATCGAGAGCTTAAGCGTATTCTAGAGAAAACAGTAGAATCAAACAGGAAAGATTGGGCATTAAAAGCTGTCGAAACCATTTTTTTGGGGGGTTTGAAAAAATGGGGATCGGCTTTTAAAATATGGAAGGTGGAAATGGAGTCGCCACCGATCTTTTATTCAAGGTGTGATCGGATCACCTTGAGATGTATTATTTTAATAAAACATTTTTATTAAAACAATAATTTTGGTCTACGAAATCTAATAAAATAGGTTCGGGAGTCGGTTACGCACGAGGAAGGATTAGCACTCTCGCAACGCCCAAAATTGGTACCAAATTGATTAATCAATGTCCTGGCATCGAAAATTAGAAAAGATTTTAAAATACGACGTTTTTTGTTAGGGAAAACTTAAAAAAATTAAGCTTGATGCCGAGACCTGCTTATTTCGAAGGAACAAAGTATCATACTTAGTGAGTTAAGATACAACATTTCGTGTCCTCGAAAATATGCTTATCTTTCGACATTCAATACTCGTACATTTAAAATTAAGAAGGATACCCCATTATTTGGGTCAAATGAAAAATCGAAGCCCAGTAAGTTAGGGCACTATTTCTCATAATTCCTGAATACGGAATATTGCCTTTATTGTTTTGAAATTCTTATCTCGAGATGATAAAATATCACACCCAGTAAGTTAGGGCGCAATGTCTCAAATTCCCGAGAATAAGTTTTTATTTGAAATATTATTCATTTGGATTTAAAAGAAGAAGGGGTACTCGATCGCTAAGTTTTAACGAGGAAAGAATCGGAACCCAGTAAGTTAGGGCACGATTGTCTCAAAACCCCTCAAACCTCATTCTTTTGAAATTCTTATCTCGAGATGATAAAATACCACACCAAGTAAGTTAGGGCGTAATGTCTCAAATTCCCGATAATAAGTTTTTTATTTGAAATATTACATATTTTAATTTAAAAGAGAATGGATACTCGGTTGCTAGGTTTTAACGAGGAAAATCGGAACCCAGTAAGTTAAGGCAATATTATCTCAAAACCCCTAAACACGAGCATTGCCTTATTTCAAAAAAAAACTTAAAATAATAAAAAATAATCTTTAAAACTAAAGTGACATTAAAGCAAAACATTTTTTATAAGGTGCAATGGAATACTAATATACAAAGTAAGATACTAATACATACATCGAATGTTACAAAGATGAATCACAAATAGTTAATAGTTACAAATAAAAAAATGTAATCCATACGATGGTAACAATCACATAACACAATTTCAACAATATCTATTGAAGAAAATGGGATAAAACAAAATAATGTATATGACTAATCATAGGATAAGATCCTAAATCATATTAAAAATAATGATAAGTTTGAATCGAATGATGTGAAAGAAATGGCTTTAAAATCAATAATAGGTAATAAAATGAAACAAATGTTATATAAAACACTTCAATATACTTATAGAAGTGTAAAATATTGAAATATATATTTTTTTAAAATGGATAAATAAAATAAAATAAAATTTTAAAACAATATATAAAAGGGGAAATTATAATATATGGAAATTTTAAAGGAATAATGTATATATATAGAGGGGAATAAACTATATAATATAAAAAACAAATCTAAAATAAATAATATATGTAAGAGTTTAGAATAGATAATATATATAATTATTTTAAATAATTCATAAAACTAACTCAAATAACCATTATATTAAAATAAGTTAAATAAATAATACATATAAATGAAAAATGAAACCAAAGTAAAATATTATGGAATCCATTATAAAACAATTTTATTAAGAGCTTGAATAATAAATAAATTTTTTTTAAAAAAAGGTACTAAAATGGCGAATAAAACTTAATCGAAATGAAAACAAAATTGGAAGGCCATTTCATGAATAAACAATCGAAGATCAGATTAAGAATCATATAAACATTGAGGGATCAAACTAGCAAATATTTCATTATTCAAAACGCAGCACATTGTCGGGACTAAATTAAAGAGGCGCGCAAATCTTTGGGCTGAATTAAAAAAATAAAAGAAATAAAAGAAAGCTTAATTAAAAGAATGCAAAATAGAGGGACCAAGCGCGCAATTATGCCATCACCGTAAAAACACGCGGATCCCATGACTATTGGGTCGGGTCAAATCGGGTCATGGCCTGTACAGCATCATTTTAAGGCTATCAAAATAAGCCTAAACGGTGTCGTTTCTCTAAAACAATATTATCCCTAAAACCAATCAGACACACCAAGCCCTAGCCCTTTTTGCCTTCTCTCTAAGCCGCAAAAGAAGATTTCCTTTTTGGCCACTACAAACACCACAGCAATCGGCGATTAGTGGCCAACTCAGGTCAGATCAACCACTCTCCTTCAAACCTGACCCGAGCGCCTCACATTCTTTGCCTCGAGGGACCGCTTTGCTCGATTATGACGAATAAAGCAGTCCGACGGTCTACACTTCGAAGGTAAAACTCTTCTTTTTTTTTACGTACATCTAAAGAAGAAGGAAAACAAAAATAAGAAAATGGATTCGAAGAAAGAAAGAAACAGTTGAGGGGATAAAAGAACAACCTTTTTCTGAATCTCTGTTTTGATTTTTTTGTATTGCTGTATTATGTGCACGTAAAAAATATACAGTGATGGCCTTTTTCTTTTATAGCTGAAACAAAAGAAAAATAAGCATATTAATCTATTCTCACTCTTTTTTTCTATACATTTTTGCGTTTCTCTACTATTGGAGCCTCTGTTTTGTAGGTACGGACGGTGCGGACGTGGCGTACGGAGGCGCGTGGGGCGTGCGGGAATACGTGTGGTCACGCGCGTGGGGCGTGCGGGAATACGTGTGGTCACGCGCGTGGAGGCACGTGGTAGCCCAACCATCAGCAGGGCTGCGGCGCACGAAGCTTCCAGTAGGCCTCTAGGGTTGCTGAGAATGTCAATACTATTGAGCCAATCGGGCCACAGTTTAAGTTTGGGCCAATTGTATTTTAGTTTTGGGCTATTTAATTTTTGGATCTGTTTTAGGGGTTTGTAAGTGGGTCTGTAAGTTGGGTTCGAGTTTAATGGTTTGTAAAGAAACTGTGAAAGAGACTGTTTATTATTATTATTTTTTGATTTGTTTTAATTTTTCTGATTTTATTTTTGGGTGTATGGTTTTAAAACGGGCCGGATGAAAATTGGGTCTTACAGCTGCCCATCTTTGCTCATTGTCGTGTAACGAGAATAGGGCAAAGACCTCATAAAGAGATAATTTTGTCTGGTCATGCCTCATTCAGTGCTTTTCTTCTTCAAGTAGCTTCGTTCCATCCCACTATATCTTCAAGGGCTCGGGAACTAGCACTTTGATCTGCTTCAATGTAATTTCGAAGTGATAAGAATCTAGAGAGAAGAGATTTCTAGTTTCGATCTTCTAACTGAAACTTCTCGGAAATAAGAGTTGATCCTCAATACACTCAGGGAGGAGGGATTTGCAACTTTGACCTGCTCCACTGGGACTTCGAGGTGATAAGAATCCAGAGAGAAGAGATTTGTAGTTTCGATCTTCTAACTAAAACTTCTCGAAAATAAGAGTTGATCCTCCATACACTCAGGGAGGAGGGATTTGTAACTTCGACTTGCTCCACTAGGACTTCGAGGTTATAAGAATCCAAAGAGAAGATATTTGTAGTTTCGATCTTCTAACTGAAACTTCTCAGAAATAAGGGTTGATCCTCAATATACTCAGGGAGGAGGGATTTGTAACTTCGACCTGCTCCACTGGGACTTCGAGGTGATAAGAATCCAGAGAGGAAGAGATTTGTACTTTTGATCTTCTAACTGAAACTTCTCGGAAATAAGAGTTGATCCTCAATACACTCAGGGAGGAGGGATTTGTAACTTCGACCTCCTCCACTGGGACTTCGAGGTGATAAGAATCCAGAGAGAAGAGATTTGTAGTTTTGATCTTCTAACTGAAACTTCTCGGAAATAAGGGTTGATCCTCAATATACTCAGGGAGGAGGGATTTGTAACTTCGACCTACTCCGCTGAAACTTCGAGGTGATAAGAATTGTATGGTTTTGATCTGCTCCTACAACTTCAGGATTGCCAGATCTGCTGTTTTCGATCCGCTCCCCTTAGGAAAGCAAGATCTTCGAATTCACCGATGTTGCGACAACGTCCTCTAGGGGACCTGTGTTGTGAAATTGGTTTTGTGTTTATGCTTATGCAAAATGGTTAGTATGCAATGATCAGAATGAACCTAGTGCTCCTAACTAAATCTATTATGGACGATATCTGCATGAATGCAGAATGTCATGAGAATGATCTTTTTACAAAGATTAAGATGCAATGATTGGAATGAATCAAATGCCCCTAAATAGATGTGTCTTGTGGATGACATTTGTATGAATGCCGAATGTCATGAGAATGATCTTTCCAATGTTTAAAGGCATTCTTGCTCGCATCATGCTGTCCTTGTTTGGCTGGTAATTTGACCCCCCAAAACTCAAAGGAATCACTACTCTGCTCCACTGATTTGCCCTTGTTGTAGCTTCAATGTCTATTCCCTCATATCTCGAAGGTGTGAGGTTTGAATTATTGCACGGCCCCTTGCCGTGTCTTCAGCATAGAGGATCCAAAATAATTTGTTACACCACTTTCTGAGTATTTAGTCTGAACACAGAATTTCATCTTTGAGAACTGTCTCTTTCTTATTGTTTGTTAAAGCCTCACCTCTGTCGTGGTACTTTAAAAACGAAGAAATCATCGCTTATATAGACACCCTCTTCTCCGACATTATCAACCCCTTAAACATGGTGGGTTCTACACAATAGTCCTGTTTTGGGTTCTTGTATTATTTAGAAACCTCTAGAGTAATACGCAGAACTTCTTTTATAAAAGCATTATTAGTTCATCCATCATTATTTCAATGCAACATGCTTGCATAGAGGTAATATCAATAGATGATCAAAAATTAGTGTGAAGTAAAGCTTATGATTAACGAAAGAAATTAATCCAAATGTACAAAAAGAACAAAGTATTCAAAGATAGAACATTTAATGTGAATAAAAACGAATACTATGCGACCTCTAGATATCGCAGCCTGAGCTTCTCTGCCCAGTGTCTGGAAGACTATTTTGAGTTTGACATGTGTTTAGAAGATCTTGAGTATTTTGTCAAAGCACCAAGACACAACATACCCTTTCCTTGTTAATTCAAGAATGGCAGAATCACCGCATGCCCCATTATAATCTGATCACAATTTGAGCCGCCTTTTTCCGGTTTTCGACTCAAAACCCCTTTGGTCTCAAGGCGCCCTTTGCGAGTTTTCACCTTGGCCTCTCCATTTTTATTTTTCATTGTTCATCTCTTTTTTTTAAGAAGGTCTCAAAGCGCCCTTTGCGGGTTTTCACTTTGGCTTCTTTTCCTCTTCAAGTATAGTACTTCTTAACAGAATCCAAATTTACAGGATTGGGTAAGTTTTTCCCATCCATCTCGGCCAGGATCAATGCTCCTTCGGAGAAAGCCTTTTTCACCATATAAGGTCCTTCCTAATTTGGCATCCACTTGCCTCTGAAATCCTTTTGCATGGGGAGGATCTTTTTCAAAACCAGGTCTCTCGTAAAATTCTCTTGGGCGAACCTTTTTGTCATAAGCCCGTATCATCCTCTTTTGGTATATCTGACCATGACGGATGGCCTTTAGCCTTTTTTCCTCAATCAAGTTCAACTGATCGTATCGAGACTGGACCCATTCAGCTTCATCTAACTTGAGCTCTGACAAGACATGAAGGGAACGAATTTCAACTTCGATGGGTTGCACTGCCTCTATTCCATAAACTACTGAGAAACGAGTTGCCCCGGTAGAGGTCCTGACTGATGTTCGATAAGCATAGAGAGCGAATGGTAACTTCTCATGCTAATCTTTATAGGTTTCAGCCATTTTCCCCATAATTTTCTTAATGTTTTTATTGGCTGATTCCACTGCACCATTCATTTTTGGACGATACGGTGACGAGTTGTGGTGTTTGATTTTAAATTGACTGCATACCTCAGCAATCGTGCTGTTGTTCAGGTTTAATGCATTGTCGGATATAATCCTCTCAGGCATTCCATATCGACATATGATTTCCTTTTTTAGGAATCTGCTGACTGCCGACTTGGTAACACTAGCATATGAAGCCGCTTCTACCCATTTAGTGAAATAGTCGATAACTACAAAAATGAACTGATGCCCATTTGAAGCTTTTGGAGAGATCGGCCCAATGACATCCATTCCTCACACAGAGAAAGGCCATGGGGGAGTCATAACATGCAATGGTGAAGGAGGCACGTGAATTTTTCCCCATATATCTGGCATTTGTGACATCTCTTGGCGTAGTTGATGCAGTCACCTTCCATGTTTGACCAATAGTATCCAAACCTCATAATTTGTCTGGCCATCGTAAAGCCATTAGCGTAAGTCCCACAGACACCCTCATGTACTTCTTCTAGAATTTTCTTAGCTTCAATAGCATCCACACACCTCAAAAGTACTTGATCTTTTCCTCTTTTGTAGAGGACCTCCCCGTCCAGGACATAATCACAGGCTAGTCTTCTCAATGTCCTTTTGTCATTTTCTGTTGCTTGATCAGGGTATTCACGGCTCTTCACATATCGTAGAATGTTATGATACAAGGGATGATCATCTCTCCTCTCCTTTTCGTCTATATTATATCAATGGGCCGGAGCCTCACAAATACTCATTTGGATGGGCTTCATACTTTTATGTTCATTTAATGTGATCATAGAAGCTAATGTGGCCAAAGCATCAGCCATCTGGTTTTCATCACGCGGGAGGTAAAAGAATGTGATATCATCAAACTCCTCAATCAACTCTAGGATTAACTTTCGGTAGCTGATCAATTTGGGATCCCTAGTTTCCCATTCTCCTTTGAGCTGATAGATCACCAATGCAGAATCTCCATATACTTCTAGCACCTTGACTTTGCGGGCTATGGCTGCTCGAATTCCCATGATACAAGCTTCGTATTCCGCCATATTATTTGTGCAATCAAAGTCCAATTTGCAAGTGAACGAGTAATGATCTCCATTTGGGGATATTAGGACTGCCCCAATTCCATTACCAACGGCATTTGATGCTCCATCGAAATTCAACTTCCAAGGACAATCTTCTAGGGTACCTCCCTCAGTAGCTGCTACAAACATCAGATCCTCATTGGGAAAATTCAAGTTCAAGGGTTCGTAATCGTGTAGCACTCTACTGGCTAGAAAGTCTGCTATTGCACTTCCCTTCACAGCCTTCTGGCTCACATAGACTATGTCGAATTTAGAGAGCAAAATTTGCCATCGAGTCATTCTCCCATTCAAGGCAGTTGACTCCATTATATATTTAAGAGGATCTAGTTTCGAGATTAACTAGGTCATATGGTACAACATGTACTGCCTCAACCTTCGAGTTTTCCAGATTAAGGCACAACACAATTTTTCAATTGGTGAATATCTCATCTCACACTCAGTAAATTTCTTACTGAGGTAATATATCACCTTTTCTCTTCTCCCTGAGTCATCATGCTGACCCAGTACACACCCTATAGAGTGATCAAACACTGTTAAATACAGGATTAGCGGCTTATCTGGTTAAGGGGGTGATAAGACTGGAGGATTTGACAAGTACCTCTTGACCCTATCGAAAGCTTTCTGGCATTCATCATCCCACACACTCAGATTATGTTTCTTCAGAAGACGAAATATGGGGTCGCACTTTTCGGTTAACTGTGAAATAAACCGAGCAATGTAATTTAACCTCCCAAGGAAACCTCAAACTTCTTTTTGAGTGCATGGTGGAAGCAATTCTTGTATAGCCCTGACCTTATCTGAGTCAATCTCGATTCCCTTTTTGCTGACTATGAAACCCTGCAATTACCCGATCTAGCTCCAAAAGTGCATTTTGTGGGATTGAGCTTTAACTGGAATTTCCTTAGTCTCAAGAACAATTTTCTCAAAACTTGGATATGTTCTTCTTCTATTCTAGACTTTGCAATCATGTCATCCACATAAACCTCAATTTCTTTATGCATCATATCATGGAATATAGTCACCATAGCTCTTTGGTATGTAGCTCCCGCATTTTTCAACCCAAACGGCATCACTTTGTAACAGAACGTACCCCACAATGTTATGAAGGTAGTCTTTCCCATATCTTCAGGATGCATTTTTATCTGATTGTACCCTGAGAATCCGTCCATAAATGAAAACAACGAGTAGCCTGCTGTGTTATCCACCAGAGTATCAATATGAGGTAAAGGAAAATTATCCTTTGGGCTAGCCTTATTTAGGTCTCTATAATCCACACACATTCATACCTTTCCATCTTTCTTAGGGACAGGTACTATGTTGGCTACCCATTCTGAGTATTTGATTTCTTGCAAGAATCCAGCATCAAACTGCTTTTTGACTTCCTCCTTTATTTTTAGCACAATATCCGGTCTCATCCTTCAGAGCTTCTGTTGAACTGGCATGCAATCCTCTTTTATGGGCAGGCGGTGTACTACAATGTCGGTGCTTAAACTGGGCATTTCCTTATATGACCATGCGAAGACATCCTTGAATTATTGTAGCAACTCGACAAGATCCCGTCTTGTTTCTTTGACTATACACATTCCAATCTTTACTACCTTCCCCTCCTCCAATGTCACAGTCTCTACTATTTCCTCATGAGGTAAAATTTGTTTCTCCTCCTGTTCTACCATTCTTAACAAGTCAGGAGATAAGTCACTGTCCAGGTCATCTTCAAAATCCTGTGATCCCTCTAAACACATGTCCTGCTTAAAAGGATATTCCGAGTCCGTGGCAGCGTCGCTCATGTCATTGATATCTGGGGACCTATTGTAGTTCAGAAGAATATGGAAAGAATAAATGAATTTATGAATGGTTATTTGTACGTATAATGGTTATGAAAGAATGATTTGAAGGAATCACAAAATAAAGAAAGGAATGGAAGAATGTTTACTTCAAATGATAGCAAAAATGTACTTCATTAATATAATAATGTTTGAACATGAGCCTATTTCACAAAAGAAATCTTATTGCTTCTAGGCTTAAAGTAATAAGTGCATTCTGAACATTACTCTGAATAAGTTTTAAATACTACAGGAATTTCCTCTGCAGTCCAATTGTCCAAAATGCTTCCTGGTTCATAAGGTTGAATATCCGATAAGGTCCCTTCTTCAATTGCCTCCTCAGATATGGCATTAATGTAGACATTACCCAACATTGCTACGATGTCCTCTCCCTTCGGTGTCTTCGGCTCGGCATGAATTACCCCTCCTGACACAAAGGTTTTGGATATGTGTGGAATTATCATGGGTTCCTACTAGGTTTCCTCGCCACTCAAACGAGCACGTCTTCTTTCTCGTCTCTTTTCTAGCTCTTTCTTTTTTTGTTTTGCATCTGGCCTAAATCCTAAGCCGAAGCGATCTTATTTTTCTCTCAACGTCGGGGCCACAACTCTCCCCTGAAGATACTTTCCAAGCCCCCTTCCCGGTAAAGCTCCTCTCCCCATGGTCATTTTCAGTCCCATCCTTGTGGTCTTGGAGATTCTTAGTATCAGGATTCTGTTTCCTTCCATGACGAAAGTTGCATTCACGAACTCGAGAGACCAAAAAGAACATTCGGTTGTCTCGTCGTTTATCTCCAAGTACGACATCTCACTAGTCACAGCTGCAATAATGTCCTCTTCAGCCTTGATTGCTATTAGCCGACCATCCACTACCAACTTCACTTTCTGATGTAATGATAAGGGCATTGCCCCTAACAAATGTATCCACGACCTCCCTAGCAAGCAGTTATAGGAAGGCTTGATGTCCATTACCAAAAAATCCACCTCGTAAGTAGTCGGGCCAATCAATAAGGGTATCTCAATTCTTCCCAATACTTTTCTTTGTGTGCCATCAAATGCTTTCACTATGCTCTGGCAGTCTTTCATGTGCGAACTGTCTATTGGTAATCTATTTAGGGTGGACAAGGGCAATACATTCAATGCCGACCCGTTGTCTATTAATACCCCTAGTAGCGTGTCAAAGCCTTGGTGGATCCCTTACCACCTGATGGTATCTCGTCGTCGCTGAAATGGATGAAGTTGTCAGCACTTATGTTACCAACCAATCTATCCAATTTATTAACCGAGATATCATTGGCGACATAGGTCTCATTTAAAACTTTCAACAACGCGTTCCTGTGCACTTCCGAGCTCTGAAGCAAAGCCAACATCGATATGTGTGCTGGTTGCTTATGTAGCTGTTCTACCACACAATATTCACTGTGTTTCAGAAATTTTAAGAACTCCTTAGCCTCTTCCTCTTTCACTGGTTCCTTGGTAGGCGACTCAGGCTCGATTGATTTTTCTTTCTTCTGCTCTACCATTGGAGCTTTCCCTTTTGCCAAATCATAGCGTCTCCCACTACGAGTATGAGAACCTGCATCCAACTCCTCTTTCAAAGCATTAACCAAATTCTCCTTCTCTGGGATTGTCACACTACATTCATAGATCCAGGGAACCTTCTTACTATCCTTATAACCAAAGGTTACGGGCCATTGTATTATCACTTTTGGTGCTGCTTGCATTCTAGCTCCATTATTCTTGGGTGCTGTAGGCCTCTGTATTATCACTTTTGGTGCTGCCTGTATTCCAGCTCCATTGTTCTTGGGTCGCGAAATAACGATCACAGGAAATTTGACTTTTAAGCTCTTTGTTGTTGGCTTTGAGGCGCATATGCTCTTCTCTTCTGCACCCTCTTCACAAAACTCAATTTCTTTATTGTTCATCAAATTTTGTACCAAAGTCCTAAATTCCTCACAGTTCTGAATCTCATGCCCTAATTCCCGATGGCACTCACAATAATCTATCAACTTTCCCCGACTCTCTTCTGCAACAATTAGTCCCTGTTTGACCATTTCTTTCCAGACCAATCTTAAGGGAGTCTTAACCTCCACGACACTTGTTTTGATTCTTCTCTCTGAACTATCGCTAATTGAATTGACCCCATTATGATCGGGTAACGAATTTTCTGCGCTTGGCAAGTCCGCTAACTCCACGACACCCATATTGATAAATCTTTCCACTAATTTCTTAAAGGCAAGGCAATTTTCTATTGAATGCCCTGTGATCCCCGCATAGTATTCACACTGTGCATTCGGGTCATACCACTTGGGATACGAAGGCTGCATCGGTTTTAGATGGTAAGGAGACACAATGTGTGCGTCGAATAGAGTTTGATAGATCTCCTTGTAAGTCATTGGAACTGGTGTGAATTGGAGTTTCTCATTATTTTGTCTTGTAGTGCCAGATTCTTTCTTAGATGATCCCTGATGCCCCATGGCCACTGCTTTTGGTTGGTTAACGATGATCGACTTTGAATACCCTATGCTTGTATTATTCACTTCGCTTTCTTTCCTCCTTGTGGTAGTTCTTTTGTTACTTTCCCCCGCCTCAATCTTTCCACTTTTTATAGCATTCTCGATCATCTCTCCGGTCATTATGATGTCCGAGAAACTCTTGGTTGCGCTCCCTAGCATATGCGTGATAAATGGGGCCTTCAGGGTATTGATAAAGAGCATTGTGGTCTCTTTCTCCAAGAGTGGTGGCTGGACTTGGATGGCAACCTCCCTCCACCTTTGTGCGTATTGCCGAAAACTTTCGCTTGGTGTCTTCTCCATGTTTTGCAAAGCAATTCTGTCAGGGGTCATATCTGTTACGTGACTGTACTGCTTCATAAATGCCTGTGCTAAATCTCTCCAAGAACCAATTTTAGTACGGCTCAACTGATTGTACCATTTGCCTGCTGCTCCGACCAGGCTATCCTGGAAGCAATGTATCAGCAGTTGGTAATTGTTAATATACCTAGTCATTCTTCGGCAAAACATAGTTATGTGAGCTTCGGGGCAAGTAATTTCCTTGTATTTTTTGAACTCTGGCATCTGGAATTTGTGGGGAAGTATTAGATCTGGCACCAAACTTAGATCTTTAGCGTCAACTCCGCGTTGCCTATCAGCGCCTTCCATAGCCCTGAATTTGTCTTCTAACCATTTGCAGCGCTCTTCTAGCTGTCTTGGCAATTCAGACTTTGCCTTTTCCTCTTCTGCTGCCTCATCAAGGTTGGGAATAATGGCATTGATTGGATGTTCTACCAAATTGGAACTGATCCAGTTTAGAAATTTGGCGGTATCGAAACTCCTTCTTGAAATTGTCGAGGTTTAATTATGATGGATGCCTTTCGTGGATGCACTTCAGGATGTGTCGGGGTGAGACCCAGGAGAGATAGTCGCTCTTCACTATCTTCAGTAGTGTTAACCATGGGGGCTTTTCCTTTGTCTGCCAGTAATTGAGTTAATTGGGACATCATGGTTTTTTGCGATTCTATCATCTGATCCATCATATCATGCTGGATCTTAGCAAGTTGCTCCTGCATTTGCAGCTGAAGTTTTTCCTGCATCTCCTTTTGGAGTTGTTCAAGCTTCGCAATTCTCTGATCCATATTTTTTGTTTTTTTTCTTGTGCCGTAGGGATGCGTCTCTGGTAAGGTTTTGTTGGTTTCCAGGTTGCTGAAATGATTTTTACTTTAATTAGAAGCTTTTAATGACTTTTAATGTATATGAATGAAGTGAATGACAAATGCGAATGCATGAAATACAAAAGAAGCCGATTCTGATTCAATTCCATTTAGGAAACTTTATTTGAAAACAAAGCTATTTACATAAAGTGGATTACAAATACGGCCTTGCTCTAACACCTAAGGCTTTGATTTTTGTAAGTAGAGAGGCTAATTCTCATCCACGATCTGGCCATGCTTCAAACTGCATGCTCAATACATCAGCTTGCACAGCCAAAGTCTGTAAATATTCTGCTATCTCTCGTATCTGGGTTATGGCCTCCCCGATGAGGTAATCTCTATCTCTGACTTGATTCTGGGAACGGCGAAGCCCCCTCTTCCCTTCGTTCTTCATTTGCCTCTAGAGACTGGATATGGTTTTGGCAATTTAGCAAGGCCATTTCTAGTTCTTCGATCTTCTTCTTCATTTCCTTTATTTGGCTCAAACTTGCTCTTAATTCTTTCATCGAGTTACGGTTTCGATGATGCTGAAGGGATCTCTCGAGTTCTGTGACTCTAGCCTTTAACTTGTTTTGTTCGCCTTGGCTTTCTGAAAGGTTCTTTTCCATAAGTTCATTTCGTGCTTGAGCCTCCCTAAACTTCTCCTCCCATTGGTTAACTTTAACCCTTTCACCTTGAATTTCCTGACGCCATTGATCTGGAGTTTTTCCTAAACCGGCGGTCCTCATTGATAGCCGCATCTTCTTATAATCAGTCTTTAAGCTGTTGAGATCCTCTTCAGCTCGTTCTTTTCCTTTTCTGAATTTCTCTGCCTCTGCCTTTTGAATGTCAGCCTCCAACCCTAAATGCATCTTCTCTTCCTCTAATTGCTCTATTCTCTTCTCCAGCTCTCGATTCCTTTTTTCAAAATCCTTTTTTATTATCTCCAAGTCGGACGGGGCAACTCGTAGACATTCTTCTATTGATCGAGCACCCTCTAAAATTGGTTCGGGTATATTATCGTTAATCCTTTGGCTAAAACAACTACTATACTCAGGTGTCGTCATAGAACCTATCGACAATCTCTTCATACCCGAGTCTGGTTCCAAGCAGCGGAAATCTCTTTGATTTTCTCCTTGTAATCATCTCCTTTAAACAGGAACTCGCATTGCGCTAGGCCATGAGTTGCTGGTACAAACTGCCTTGACCCATACTGTCTTAGTACTAGTAAAGGAGCATAACCCGTGGCTCCCCAAACCCCGAGCAAAGGAACCCAATTGAAACTCCACATCGGAATAAAATCTCACTGGGCCCCAACTAAAGGGCTCTCCATTGAACATCCTCTTATCGAAGATTTTGTAGCAGTGTAGTCCAATTTTCTTTTGACACGTCGTCTCTTCTTGGCGTTGCGGCTATTTCTTTTAATGGAGAATAACTATCACTGAAAACATGACAAGAGATCCTATCCACCTTCCAGAAATGGCTGTGAAACCAAGCTAGTAATAATTGCGCACATCCTATGAACCTGCCCTCTCCGGATCTTCTACAGGCATTTAATGACCTAAAAGTATCAACCAAGATTGCGGGAACTGGCGTGATCCCTTTACTGAGCCGGTCGAACAGATCTGTGACTGCCTCATCCACATGTCCTAGAGCCCTAGGAAACAGCACCAATCCATATATGCTCAATGTAAAGACATCAATTTTCTTTTTCTCATCGGGATGAGCTAAAATCAAATCCCTCAAGTTCCTCCATGGGATGCACTTATACTCGCCCTTTTGCTTTATCCTGACTGTTATCCATTGCTCACTCATTCCCGTAACATTCATTAACTTCTTCCAGAAGGCTGGTACATAAGCAGCTTTCGAATAAATTCTATCCATTTGGGCTATTGGACAATGCAGTAGAGCAGTGTATTTCTCCACGGTCGGCACCAAATCTACTTTCCCAAAGGTAAAACAACTATATGCAGAGTTCCAATACTGAGTGATGGCCCGAAATAACTGTTCATCTACTTTGATATCTAGTAAGTACGACAAATCCCCATAACTATGATAGAACAACCTCTTGGCCTCGTCGTTCCATTGATCCCATATTCTTTCAATTCTTGGAGATTGTTTTGCGTAACACTAACACGAGTGTAATCCCATAACTCCGACTCATGTCCTGCAGCTAAGCTATCCCCCTGTTCTAATTGCATTGTTTCTAACCAAATTCGGGCAGTCACGTTGTCTTCCACTTTATCAAGAAAGTCGTTTTCCATGTCGAGCTCCCTAATTTAGCAACCGAACCCGAATCGACACCTTTTTCTAATATGAAAATGCATGCAAAGCAACAAAAATAAAACAAATAGTTAGTACGATATAAATGAAGTTCGAAGCATGTAAAAACATTCAAGCACCTATTGGGTGACCACTAGGGTTTTTCATGACTCCATCTTGGGTAGGCTCTTAAGGTCTTTTACATGTGGTTTGAGTTCTAAAGTTGAGGGCACCTGAACCAGCAGATTCCTCAATCCTCACCCATTATAGGCTCATATGGATCAAGTTCGGTTCAGGGGGATACATTTCCCTATGGCTGCACGGAGATGAAAATCTCACGAAGACATAGGTACGGATGTATCCCGAAAGCGATTCACTATCCTGCACGGAGGTGAACACCTCACGAAGGAGTAGCTTCTCACTCCCACTTAGGGGTGTCACTCAGCGGTCATGCAATATGATGCAGAAGTATTCTACTAGACTCGAACCATAACAATGAGATGAATGCAATAAAAGGATCGTAATCTTCAAATCAAATTTTCAATTTTCGACAAAATGACAGAAAATTAATCAATTTTATGGCTTGACTCTCTAATGTCCCCAGTGGAGTTGCCAAGCTGTCGAAACCATTTTTTTGGGTTTGAAAAAATGGGGATCGACTTTTAAAATATGGACGGTGGAAATGGAGTCGCCACCGATCTTTTATTCAAGGTGTGATCGGATCACCTTGAGATGTATTCTTTTAATAAAACATTTTTATTAAAATAATAATTTTGGTCTACGAAATCTAAGAAAATAGGTTCGGGAGTCAGTTACACACGAGAAAGGATTAGCACCCTCGCAGCGCCCAAAATTGGTACCAAATTGATTAATCAATGTCCTGACGCCGAAAATTTGAAAAGATTTTAAAATACGACGCTTTTTGTTAGGGAAAACTTAAAAAAATTAAGCTTGATGCCGAGACCTGCTTATTTCGAAGGAACAAAGTATCATACCCAGTGAGTTAAGATACAACATTTCGTGTCCTCGAAAATATGCTTATCTTTCGACATTCAATACTCGTACATTTAAAATTAAGAAGGATACCCCATTATTTGGGTCAAATGAAAAATCGAAGCCCAGTAAGTTAGCGTACTATTTCTCATAATTCCCGAATACGGAATACTGCCTTTATTGTTTTGAAATTCTTATCTCGAGATGATAAAATATCACACCTAGTAAGTTAGGGCGCAATGTCTCAAATTCCCGAGAATAAGTTTTTATTTGAAATATTGTTCATTTGGATTTAAAAGAAGAAGGGGTACTCGATCGCTAGGTTTTAACGAGGAAAGAATCGGAACCCAGTAAGTTAGGGCACGGTTGTCTCAAAACCCCTCAAACCTCATTCTTTTGAAATTCTTATCTCGAGATGATAAAATACCACACCAAGTAAGTTAGGGCGCAATGTCTCAAATTCCCGAGAATAAGTTTTTTATTTGAAATATTACGTATTTTAATTTAAAAGAGAAAGGATACTCGGTTGCTAGGTTTTAACGAGGAAAATCGGAACCCAGTAAATTAAGGCACGATTATCTCAAAACCCCTGAACATGAGCATTGCCTTATTTCAAAAAAAAAAAGCTTAAAATAATAAAAAAATAATCTTTAAAACTAAAGTGACATTAAAGCACAACATTTTTTATAAGGTGAAATGGAATACTAATATACAAAGTAAGATATTAATCCATACATCGAATGTTACAAAGATGAATCACAAATAGTTAATAGTTACAAATAAAAAAAATGTAGTCCATACGATGGTAAAAAACACATAACACAATTTCAACAATATCTATTGAAGAAAATGGGACAAAACAAAATAATGTATATGACCAATCATAGGAAAAGATCCTAAATCAGATTAAAAATAATAATAAGTTTGTATCGAATGATGTGAAAGAAATGGCTTTCAAAAATCAATAATAGGTAATAAAATGAAACAAATGTTATATAAAACACTTAAATATACTTATAGAAGTGTAAAATATTGAAATATATAATTTTTTTTAAAATGGATAAATAAAACAAAATAAAATTTTAAAACAATATATAAAAGGGGAAATTATAATATATGGCAATTTTAAAGGAATAATGTATATATATAGAGGGGAATAAACTATATAATATAAAAAACAAATCTAAAATAAATAATATATGTAAGAGTTTAGAATAGATAATATATATAATTATTTTAAATAACTGATAAAACTAACTCAAATAACCATTATATTAAAATAAGTTAAATAAATAATACATAATAAATGAAAAATGAAAACAAAGTAAAATATTATGGAATCCATTATAAAACAATTTTATTAAGAGCTTAAATAATAAATAAATTTTTTATAAAAAAGGTACTTAAATGGCGAATAAAACTTAATCGAAATGAAAACAAAATTGGAAGGCCATTTCATGAATAAACAATCGAAGATCAGATTAAGAATCATATAACCATTAAGGGATCAAATTAGCAAATATTTCATTATTCAAAACGCAGCACATTGTCGGGACTAAATTAAAGAGGCACGCAAATCTTTGGGCAGAATTAAAAAAAAAAAGAAATAAAAGAAAGCTTAATTAAAAGAATGCAAAACAGAGGGACCAAGAGCGAATTATGCCATCATCGCAAAAACACGCGGATCCCATGACTATTGGGTCAGGTCAAATCGGGTCATGGCCTGTACGGCGTCATTTTAAGGCTATCGAAATAAGCCTAAACGACGTCGTTTCTCTAAAAAAATATTATCCCTAAAACCAATCAGACACACCAAGCCCTAGCCCTTTTTGCCTTCTCTCTCAGCCGTAAAAGAAGATTTCCCTTTCGGCCACTACAAATGCCACAACAATCGGCGATTAGTGGCCAACTCAGGTCAAATCGACCACTCTCCTTCAAACCTGACCCGAGCGCCTCACATTCTGTGCCTCGAGGGACCGCTTTGCTTCGATTACAACGAAGAAAGCAGTTCGACGGTCTACACTTTGCAGGTAAAACTCTTCTTTTTTTTTTACGTATATCTAAAGAAGAAGAAAAACAAAAATACAAAAATGGATTCGAAGAAAGAAAGAAACAGTTGAGGGGATAAAAGAACAACCTTTTTCTGAATCTCTGTTTTGATTTTTTTTGTATTGCTGTATTATGTGCGCGTAAAAAATATACAGTGATGGCCTTTTTCTTTTATAGCCGAAACAAAAGAAAAATAAGCATATTAATCTATTCTCTCTCTTTTTTTCTATACATTTTTGCTGTTTCTCTGCTATTAGAGCCTCTGTTTTGCAGGTACGAACGGTGTGGACATGGCGTACGGAGGCGAGTGGGGCGTACGGGAACACGTGTGGTCGTGTGCGTGGAGGCACGCGGTAGCCCAACCGTCAGCAGGGCTGCGGCGCACGAAGCTTCCAGCAGGCCTCTAGGGTTTCTACAAATGTCAATACTATTGGGCCAATCGGGCCACAGTTTAAGTTTGGGCCAATTGTATTTTAGTTTTGGGCTATTTAATTTTTGGATCTGTTTTGGGGGTTTGTAAGTGGGTCTGTAAGTTGGGCTCGTGTTTAATGGTTTGTAAAGAAACTGTGAAAGAGACTGTTTATTATTATTATTTTAATTTGTTTTAATTTTTCTGATTTTATTTTTGAGTGTATGGTTTTAAAACGGGCTGGACAAAAATTGGGTCTTAGAAAAGTAGACGATGCTTTATGGGCCTATAGGACCGCTTTTAAAACTCCCATAGGAACATCCCCATACAGACTTGTGTATAGAAAAAGTTGTCATCTACCATTTGAATTAGAGCACAAAGCATTTTGGGCTATAAAATTCTTAAATTAGGATCTTAAACTTGCAGGTGAGAAAAGAATGATGCAGTTGAATGAGCAAGATGAGTGGCGAGCTAATGCCTACGAGAACTCACGTCTATATAAGGAGGCAACAAAGCGACGCCATGATGCTTGTTTGAAGCAACCAAGGCACTTCGAAGTGGGAGATCTTGTTCTACTATACAATTCAAAGCTCAAAATGTTTCCTAGAAAGCTGAAATCAAAATGGTCAGGTCCATTCGTAATCAAAACTATTTTTTCCTATGGCACAATCGAGGTAACTCATTCGACTTATGGCACATTCAAGGTAAACAGCCAGCGACTTAAAATATATAATGGTGAAGATTTTAGGGATATGAGAGAGGAGCTTCAGCTCCGTGAACCTTCATATAGAAATGAAAACAGGGTAAGTCTAGCTTAAGACTTTAAATGAGCGCTTCTCGGGAGGCAACCCCAGCACTAACCTCACTAACATCCATATTTTTTTATTTTAACCTCTAACTAAGAACTAACCAATTTAATAGGCGCAGGATTTCCTACCCATACGGCCTAGTACACGGGCGTGGCCGTGGCCGTGTGGACACCACTAGAAGAGAAATAGGAATGGCGGAGACCGTGCAGGCCAAGGAAGAAAAACTTTTCCCCAACACAGGCTCCGATAAAGCACCACGGTCGTGCGATGCGGTCGTGGTCGAAATTGACTCGAAAACACATGCTACGATAAAAGGGCCACAACCGTGCGATGCAGCCGTGGTCAATACTGAGTAAATGACACGGGCGTGTGACACACCTATGCCCAGAAGCCGTGGTTGAAACTGAAAGAATCGCACGGGCATAGGACACGCCCATGCCTTTAGGTCATGGTCGATACTGACTACTTACCACGGGCGTGTGATCCTACACACGGGCGTGGGAGAAACGAATGAACCATCATACGGTCGTGCGATGAGGCTGTGTGACCCAACACGCCTAGGGGACACAGGCGTGGGATAAGGATCAGACGCGCCCTAATTCAAAATTTATGAAACACCAGGCTAAACAGTAGGCACATGGTCGTGGGCCGTGACCGTGTGCCCCAGTTGCTATTTAAACCACACCACTATTCAGTTTCTTCCCAAAAATTTTTTTTCCCCTCCTTAAAAACCCTGCCGTTCCCCACTCCCCCTACTCAGTCCAGCCACCACCGTCGACACCCTCTCCTTTCTCCTTCCTTTTCCTCCTTCCTTTCTTCACAGCACGTAGTCCATGCCCGTGTGATGTCGACACGCCTGCGCGACACCACCACGACCGTGCACTTCCTCCCACCACCTCACAGTCGGTCACCATTGTTACCCTCTATTTTTTTATTTATTCATATTATTCAGTTTCTATTCTCTTAATTATCATTATCTTTATTATTACTTTTAGCATTATTAGATTTTATTTCATAAACTATATGTTAATTTCTATTCTAATTATTTTATATATATTCTCTTGAATTCTTAATGCTCACTATTCTGATATTTCTAGTTGTTAGACAAGTCATTTTATTATTAATTAGCTGATTTCTCTTTTAGTCATCAATATTGCTGTCTCATTATTCACTAGACTTATGTGTTCTTAGTTTTCAGTAGTAGGATTATAGCAAGAATATAATAATTAATAGGATCTTACATTATTGGTTGATTCAATGATACTTAGTTAATATACGTCTTTTTCAGGTACGTAATGACTCCCCCACGTGGGAAAAAGACCGCCGTCCTCGCTTCCAAAAAATAGAAAGGTGCTGGTGCAACTTTCCAAAAAATAGAAAGTACGCCACCCATTCTTACAGTTCCCTTCAGAACCCCAAGAGGAGCTCTTTCAGTTACTTTGCGCATGACCCTCGGCGTGGGGAGGTGTATTGATTGGGCCGCCTTGGAGCAGGTCCAGCTAGCCGACGCGGTTCGAGCCCTATTATCCACCGACCCGTGGGGGCACTTTTTTGATATCATCAAGCCTACGTACCTAGAGCTCACTTTGGAGTTCTGTGCTACTTTCCACATCTAGATAATCATGACGAACTTTGACGACTCCGGCACAATCCAATTCCGTCTCGGAGGCCTCGTACATGAGCTGAGTGTCCCACAGTTCAGAGCCGCTTTGGGACTTTATACTGAGGAGTTCATGGAGGAGGACGAATTCGAGGACCTCCATCGCCACATCCATCACTCTCCTTCTGCATGTTAGAGAGACTTAGTCCCCGGTTCGGCTACCTATGACCCCAGTCGCTCCAAAGCATCAGCTCTCGTCCCATCTTTGAGATACTTACACGCTATCCTAGCTTATACTCTGACCAGTAGACCAGAGAGCACCGGCGTTGTCAACACTCACAACGCCTACTTCCTATGGTGCATGGCGCACGGGCGCATCTTCGACCTAGCCTACTTCATCGCCCGCGCCATTCAACATCAGACGGAGCTGCATAGGAGAGGAGTCATCTCCATGGGCCCATACATCACGCGCCTGGCTCGATATTTTGGGCTCCTCAACACCCCAGCTCAATCCTCCTCACTACCCTTATCGGGCAAATGTCCCCGCAAGGCATTCAGACTATGCTTCACATGAAGATGATTGAACACCGACGTGGGTTTGATTCGCCCCAGTATCGGCTCTCGCAACTCATCGTGTAGGAGCTACCGTCTGAGCCACCACTGCCACGCCAACCAGCTCATGTGGCAACTTTACTAACTAACATATCTGAGCGCCTTACTAGGTTCGAGCAGTATTGTATGCAGCAATTTAACGACAATGCTCAATGATTCGATGGCATCAAGGCAAACCTTCAACAGACTTGTCAGCATTTCCACATCTCGCCGCCACCCCCACCTCACGATCCATCTGGGGATGAGGACCTTTGAGTCCAATTTTTTTTATTTTTCTTTTTCTTTTCGTTTTCTTTATTTTATTTTATTTTAATTAAATTTTTATACTATTAAACTATTTCATGTTCTTACCTTTAAATTATATTAATTATGTTAATTTCTTTTTATCCATGGCTGTTTAGTATATAGTAATCATAACGAAATCCATTTAATAAAACCCCCTAAAACTTTACTGATGACTCCGCAGTTTCAAAAGGTTTAAGGTGCTACTAAAGAAATGGAATACTCTCACCCACCTTCACCTCTGCCTAGTTCATCATGCTTTTCATTGGCTCCATTTCTACAAGTTTTACTTTCAAGGATTTCACCCATGATTCAGGAAGTTCACTCCTCTCCCTCTCTTATGATTTTCTTACTATATTATCTATCTTTGTACATTGAGGACAATGCACATCTTAAGTGTGGGGAGGTTAACTATAGTACTATTTGAAAATCCCTAAATTATATCTTGTTCTTAAGTAATTTTCTCATATTACTATTAGAATGAAACTTCTCTTGATTTATGGTTTTTCATTGATGTGTTTTGGATTAAGTCATAGATAATTATGCATTGATGATTTAAACTTTAAGATATTAGAGAATCAAGCATGATAAGTCTATTTTCAGAATTAAAAATTTTATCAGGTTGTTTCCCTAATCTTAAATATTACTTTGAAGTTTGAAATTTACAAGGTTGACATCAAAAACCGTAATTTCTGTGAGATTTTGAGCCTTTTAGAGCATATATCTTTTCTTGCTCACTGTATTGATTATGAGTGTGTCAACATTGATTTGTTATTCTGGAACTTGCTTCGATTATACATGTCAAGACCACATTTTTGATTTGATATACTGAAATGATAAAGGCACCTAGGTTTTAACCCACTTACTCCATAAAAAGCCTACCTCTATAATTAACCCCCAGTGAACCCCTTTTAGCTTAATAAACCATTTCTTGACTCACCCATTAGTTTTAACCCAAAACAAAATTTTTAATTCCCCTAATCTTTTGACGTCCCTTTTGTCGAGATTTAATTTGAGCAGTTGCCTAACTATTTTCGGTATTTCAGTTGTTAAATTCTATCTTATTATTGTAATTACTTGTTCTTATTTATATAAAAAAAGTTGAAAGTATATTCATTATTAGTTCCATATTTTATGAGCATAAACAGTTAAATTCACATCTTTAGAAGAAGCTCTATTAATGTAATTATTCATTGTTAGTTCATTATTTCTGGTTAGGTAATTTGTCAATTCAATCTCGATTCTAACCTTCTAATTCAGCCTATATCCACACCTTTAACCCAAGCTCCATTACAACCCTTTTTAAGACCTTTTGATTTGTGTATCATCTCATTCTATAGTGGTGGAGATTTGATTTTCATGCAAGCTTATGGGATTAACTTTTCATGTTTGACTTCTTGAGTGATTAATTTGAACCCTAAACACCTTGAGTGATTTGAGTGAATCTTTAGTGAGGATGTCCATTCTTATCGGTTTTGAATTAGAGGTAATTATTTAGGTAAGAGGAAACACCTATATTTTCGTGCTATAAAAATTTATGACTTAGATTGTTTGAATCTTTATGACTCTTTTAGTTTAAATTATCAATGTATGAATTATCAATGAATTATGATGAAACATTATTGATAAGAATTATGAATTAAGGAAGTTAATTTTAATTGTAAGTTGAGGATTTTGCTTGAGGACAAGCAAAGGTTTAAGTGTGGGGATATTTGATAAACCATCATTTACACATACTTTAACCCTATGCTTGGCATAATTTTGGATGATTTTCCATTGAATTTGATAAATTCGATGCTTATAATCTCTTAATTTCATGTTCTATACTTAGGAGAGCTTAGGGAGTCGAAAAGAACGAGAAACGGGCCAAAAAGGGACAAAATAGGCCTACACGGCCTGGACCACTACACACGGGTGTAGTCTGGTGGCTCTGCCACAATCTGATTCTGGTGGCTCTGCCACATATTCTGGTGGCTCTGCCACAAATTCTGATAATGGCTATGTGCCTAACATATGAATTAATGACTCTATGTCGATCATATTTACCCAAGGCTGTGTGCCGATTATATTACCGTATATGATATTCTAGTGGCTCTGTCACAGATTCTGATAAAGGCTATGTGCCTAACATATGAAGTAACGACTATGTGTCAATCATATTTACCCAAGGCTGTGTGCCGATTATATTACCGTAAATGATATCTGGTGGCTCTGCCACAATCTGTAGTGGCTATGCCACGCATAATTTTGATTTTGGTGGCTCAGCCACAATATTATAAATGGCATCTTGCCTGCGATTATAAATGGCCACTGGCCTACGAATTATTATTATAAATGGCATAATGCCTGCGATTGGTGTGTTGGCAGGGTGGGTTGACTTGATCCCCACAGGTGTGATGGATGGTACGGGTGGTGTGTAGCGGATGGATAATTAGGTTGGTTTGGGAATTGCATACATTGCATATATGTATATTCTGTTGTGTAAATGGGCTTCGACCCAAGATTATGTTATATGGGCTCAGGCCCAAAATATTGCTTTTAGGGTTCAAACCCAATGGACGACGGTAAGGGGATTATACACTGAGTTCTTGTAACTCACCCCCTTTCTTTTCTTAATCCCTGTAGGTAACGTTCAGTGACGAGGACTTGGGGCCATGGATGACTCAGTAGAGACCATACTTTTGGAACTTTATTTTCGGACCTTAGTAAACTTCTTTCCGTATTATTTCGTTGCTTTTATTATTTTGAGTTTTAAAGTTGTAATAAGGCCTCTGGGATAAACTTTAATTTGCTTTATGTTTTGACGTATTTATATTTTGCTCAAATTATTTCAAATGAGATTTTTCTAAAAACTTAAATAAAGATTTTCTAAAACGGTTACATAAATGGATTTTTATTATAAACTTATATAAATATTGTTGACCCGGAAAGTTTTTCTCAAATTTTCATCAATGATTTTGTTTAAAAGTCACGGTTTTGTAATTCATTACTTCTAATTTATCGATTTATCAATCAACCTTCGAGGTTAGTATTATATTGTCAATTATTTTAAATCAAAACTTGTTTTCTTAATTTTTTTTAACAAAACTATTTACGTACGAATGAAATGGACTTAAATGTATTTTTCTCTTGTGACATGTCAGATTTGGCCTTAACGCATGGGTCGGGTTTGGGGTGTTACATGGGATTTCGCGTACCATTGTCTCGGGTCGAGATGCCAAATTTCTAAGCCACTTTTGGAGGTCCTTATGGGGAAAATTAGGCATAAAGCTCCTATTCTCAACCACTTGCCATCCTCAAACGGCGGACAAACGAAAGTGGTCAATCGCGTTCTTTCTATTTTACTACGTACTTTAATCCGAACTAACATTAAGGCGTGGGAAGAATGTTTGCCCCATGTTGAATTTGCCTATAATCGAATCGTTCACTCAGTCACAAAGCATTCACCTTTTGAAGTGGTTTACGAATTTAATCCCTTAACGCCTTTAGATTTATTACCATTGCCTAATAATGAATTGGTTCATGTTGATGCTAGGAAAAAGGCTGACTTTGTGAAGAAACTACATCAAAAGGTGCGAGCTAACATCGAAGTGAAAACTGAGTCCTACGTTCGACAAGCAAATAAAGGTCGAAAGAAGGTTGTGTTCGAACTCGGGGATTGGGTTTGGATCTACATGCGCAAAGAGCGCTTTCCCACCCAGCGGAGGTCAAAATTATTACCTTGAGGAGATGGACCCTTTCAAGTTCTTGAACGCGTAAACGAGAATTCCTACAAACTTGGCTTACTGAGAGAATATAATATAAGTGCGACTTTTAACGTATCTAATTTGTCTCCTTTTGATGCAGATTTCAACTTGAGGACAAGTCGCTCTGAAGAGGGGGGATGATGTAATCCAGCCCGGGGCAACAAAAGAATTAAGTTCTGAAGCTCTCATGGTGCCCGAAGGACCCATGACTCGAGCTAGGGTCAAGAGACTACAATAAGCTGTAGCAGCCCTTACAAGCCGATTATGGGCTGAAACGTCATTCACGAGCAAAGTACCAACTCGGGTCCAACTCATGAGCTCTCCATGCACTTTGGTGCACGTTAAACGTAGCTTGGATTAGCTCATTCTAGCTCGTTCCAACTCATTGAGTTGTTTAATTAATTTGCTTCATTTTCTATTCTTGAATAAATTGAACTCTTTATTTTATTTATTTGATTACAGCAAGTAAATGTGTCTTTGGTATTTTAATTAGGCCGAATTTATGTTGTTTAAACTTAATTTAATTTGTCTTATTTTACTACAGGTTTTTAATGTGTCTTTGTTCTAGCCGATTATTAAATGTGTCCTAAGTATCTTGTGTTTAATTTATCTTGTGTTTAATTTGTCTAAGTGTCCATTAATGTGTCTAGCTAGTGTTTTAATTTTTATTCAGCTGAATTAATTTGATTTAAGTGTTTTTTCCTTGTGCATGAAGGTGCAGCCGAACCTACAAGGAGCAATCAAGGAGATTTATGCATCTAGGTGCAATGTATGTGGCTGGTACATAGGACGCATGGTGCAATGCATTGTGGCTACTACCTTTTGGCATTTCAAAGCATCTATTCGGTTAACAAGTTTCAGCCAATTAAAAGCTTGTATGCTGGCGGATTGTATCCCTAATGCACCATCAATGGTGTTCACATTAGCTGCCATGATTAAGGACAATTCAGCTGGACTTGTTCACATTGCCAAGACTCTTCAAACTCCATTTTCACACCTACAAGCCTGTTCAGATCCACATTTTAATGCTGGTACCTTTTCAGCAAGAGTTGCATATTGAATGAGCCTAATTAATCCATTGGCCGAACCTAGCTTGTACAATGCACCTTTGAAGTGTTCAAATGCATGCTAGCTGATCAGCCTTCTAGAAAGTCGTCCCTTAAAGTCCGATTCAGCCGAATCTGCTATGGCATTCTAAGGGTTCAATTCTGGAAGATTCTAGCACAATCTAGCTTAGTTTTTACTTAGTTATTAAGCTTCCAACTAGGCCATTCGGCTACCTCAGCTAAGTAGTATAAATAGCTGCTCATTTTCATTTGTAAATAAACTTTTGTCAATTTGAATTTATGAACTTTGTTCAAAAGAGGGAGATTACTCCTCTCCAAATTCGTACGAGTTTTCAGTTGACTTATCAAGCGTGCTTGTGGCGTCTCCAAATTCTTTCTGAACTTATCACCTCTTCGATGTGGCGTTCAACCTTTTCGATATTTCCATCCTTCACCTTAAACCGCATAGAAACCAGGGTGATAGTGTTGATACGATGTGCCTCGGGGTGAGTCGAGTCGTATGTGAAGTTGCCCAATCGTCTACGAGGAGTAATTGAAAAGTTGTCGGAAAATAGGTGAAATAAGGTTAAAGTTGCAGAAGCTGATAAAAAAGGTTAAGATTTGGATGGAAGATGGAGATAGGTTCGGTTAGGATGCGAACAAGGAAGATGAATATAGTGGATGGACTTGGGTTTAATAGAAATAATCAAAAGGATATATACTAAGATAGTTGGTGGAGATGGATAGAAGAACTTAAACAAAGAATCGATTCAACACTAGGAAAGTGTCACCCCGGGTTCTATATTTGTTTAAGGTGGAAGATGGAGTCGAAGATGGACCAAAGACCCGTTACTTCACAAAGTAGGAACTAATGGTATAATTGAATGGAAGAGAAATGACTGACGCCACAAGCAACGCTTGATAAGTCGGAATCGAAACTCGTACGAAAGATAGAGAGGGGAAAATCTCACTCGGTGAACAAAGTTCATAAAAAATATTCAAGGATCAAAAGTTCTTTTTTACAAACTAATAACAGGTATATATAGTGCTTACATGTGCTTAGCTGAAGAGACAAATGAATTCAACTTTAATATGCATTTAAATAGCTAAAATAAAAATCTAAAAACTCTCGAATTCCTCCAGCCACACAACAGCAACTTTATGACTGCTAATGAGCTGATTAAATGAATTTGAATGCTTAAAAAGTGTCCCTTGAGTTCTTCCATGATCAACTGAAAAGTCACCAGCCAAATGAAAAGTCTCAACTTTTGGAATTCTAGCCATATAACTCCCATCTTCAATGTGATTAATTCTTCAATTAAATTGCTTGTCAATGTCCTTTGAGTTCTCCATGATCAACCGAAAAGTCACCAGCCAAATGATGGAGAAATGATTGCTTGTAGTAAATACCATGAAGCAAACGTTATGGAAGTTGAAGACAAAGAGGCTGCCAAATTTAAAGAACCATAATGCTCTTCTTTATTCAATAGTAATAATGGATGTAAGATGAAAAGTCACCTGCGATTATAACATGTAACCGACAAATTAATGCAATTGTTAAACTTACAATAAATTAACAACTAACTTAATTAAATAAAATAACACTTAAACATCATTTATTCCAGCAACTAGCTTAATTAAATAAACTAACACTTAAACATCATTTATTTCAGCAACTAGCTTAATTAAATAAACTAACACTTAAAGCAACTAGCTTAATTAAATAAACTAACACTTAAAGCAACTAGCTTAATTAAATAAAGCATCATTAAATGAACTACTTAATTAAATAAACTAACACTTACAGCAACTAGCTTAATTAAATAAAGCATCATTAAATGAACTGCTTAATTAAATAAACTAACACTTAAAACAACTAGCTTAATTAAACAAAGCATCATTAAATGAACTTAACTCGTGCATCAATAAATTAACCTAGTAACTAGATTAACTAAAGAAACAACTATTAAATTAAATTCATTAAAAGAACTCAATTAATTAAACTAAGTTGAGTTGAATTAATGACCAGCAACCATTTATTGAACTAAGATGCTTAAATGCAAGTATTAAAAATGTAAACTAAATGCAAAGCTGAAAATTAAATAAAGAGTTCAATTTAGTTGGTTCGGTTCAAAGAGCTGGAATCAGCTTCATTTTGCACTTTGGCCCCTCAAACTTAGGCCACTCTCGATGGCATCGGATGGAGTCGAACCATGATGCGACCAGGATCGCATCAAGTGTTGAATCCTTTCTCGAGTTTAAGCCCTTCATTCCATTTTCACCAAGCCTATCTTTGCTTATCCTATTTGGCTGATCGGGCCAAACGGGGCTAAATGGGCCTACCGAGCTCGTGGGCCCAAGTCAGCAAGAGTTGATATGTGTAACTGAATGATGGATGGTTGTATGATTTGATTGTGATTGGGCTTAATGGGCTATATGGACATGATTAGGCTTAGTGGGCCTTATGGGATTTTAGAAATGCATGTTAGGGTTTTAATAGACTCTAGGCCTAGTTCTGATAAATTCTTAAATAATATAAGACTTAATTTAATAATCAAGCATTTCCAGGGAGAGCTAGGTTAGAGTGTGGCAATGGACATATGCATTTCTAGGATTGGATCTAGGGAGAGCTTGGTACTTAAGCGGTCCTAGTGACCCACCTCCTCTTCTCTGGGATTCTACCTGGTACATAGTGTCTGTTCACTTTAGCCGCAAGGACTTGTTAATGGGCCAAAGTTCATAACTAAGACCCGTGATTTGCAAAATTACTAAAATACCCTCGATTTGCAAAATTACTGAAATACCCCCAGATTGTAAAACTACCAAAATACCCTTGATTTGCAAAATTACCAACATACCCTTAGTTTGTAAAATTACCAAAATACCCCTGTAAGGTAGATTTACAAAAATATCCTTGGGTAGTGAAATGACTAAAATATCCCTAGGTGCTTAATGTGTGAAAATGTGTATGTTGCATTCATGAGATGTATGTTGCACTTGGGTGGGTTTGATGATATGGAGGAAGATATGTGAGGATCGCATAGTCGCTTGACGATCGTGGATCCACCGGTGGCTTTAAGCCCATTATATGCTTAGCAGCCTTGCTGCAACGTTTGAATAGTGCCACTGTTGGTGCTACCTTTGGAGTGCAGGGATGGGTGGGTTGATATTTATATCCCCACAGGAGTGTAGGGTTGGAAGGGAAATAGAGTGCAGGGTTGGATTTGGGATGGGAACATTGCATTCATGTGATACTGATGTGATATGAGGCCATTGTGGGCTAAGACCCAAGCCCACCGTTTTTGATAGGGCTTAGGCCCAATGTGATAATTGCATGTTGATTGGATTACCAAGGGTCGTACACACTGAGTTTCGAAACTCGCACCCTTTTATTAAATGTTTCAGGTGACTCTCAGTAGACGGCTAGACTTGGGAGAGGACTCGGAGATGGCCACACTACAAGTTACTTAGAAGTTTTTGTTTCTTTATTTTCGAATGACTTTATTTTAATTACTTTATTTTCATTGGGATGTAATAAGGCCTTGTATCTCTAATTTGACTTTACATTTGGGTTTTATTATTGTTTCAACTGCCTAATTATTAAACTTAAATAAATTTCTAAAGTTTAACATGGTTTTCGAAATAACTAATAACATATTGACGTTTTCTTAAAACATAGGCTTTCATCATAACTTAACAAGTTGCAAGGATTTTGGGTTCCAAATCCTAAACTTAAGTTTTTAACTATGCAAATTTCCTACTGAACATAAATTTAACTAAACAAAGTCGTTTTGGAATGATCCCTTTGATGTGACATAACCAGATTCAGCCATAACGTCTGGGCCGGGTCTAGGGGTGTTACATTTAGTGGTATCAGAGCCCAGTTGTAAAGCTCAAGCTGTGAAATGGGCCTTAGATTTTGGGTTTTTAAAATAAGTAGTTTAAAAAGTTTTTGCAGGATTCTTGAAGTGTGGTTCACCGAGCCCTCGACATCGAGCCAAGTAAGTTTTTTTATTTTTACACTTGTTTAAATTGCTGAACTGTCTTTAGATATTGGGCTACTGTGAGCAATAGGTTCTTAGAGACTAAAGCCCATAGAAAACTTAAGCTTGTAGTGGATTTACGACTGCGAAACAACTTTTAAATTGTTACTTGCATAAGCCATGTGCTATAAACAGTGGAACTATGAACTAATTTCATAAAAATTCTAATCCATAAATACGCACGCAACGCTGAGCGCCAGAAGAGGTGCAAGAGGCTACGGAAGAGGCCATGGAAGTGTTAGGGCTGGGTCATCGGCTCAGGCCATATGTCTAACGTTGGAGTAGAGGAGGCTCCGGCCTCACCAGTAGCTGAAGAGGGACCATATGAACGGGCTGCCGCTACAGAAGATGCATTATCGCAAGCCATGTTAAGGATTTTAGAAAGGGTTGCTGGGCCCAATAATGGTACGGGAAGTCGTTGGTCGATCACGGAGCGTCTCCAAGCTAATGGGGTGGAGATTTTCAAAGGAGTAGCTAGGGTGGCCCCGAATGTGGCGAAGTACTGGTTGGAAGCTACGAAAAGAATAATGGATTACCTGGATTGCATGGCGGAACAAGAGTTTAAAGAGGCGATATCCTTATTTAAGGAGTAAGGTTATCAGTGGTGGTTGACCGTAAAGGAGGGCAACCAACCGGAGCAGATCACCTGGGAGTTCTTTAGATCGACATTCCAAGGGAAGTACATTGAAGCTGGGTATGTGGATGCCCGAAGAAAGGAGTTTTTGAGTCTGACTCAGGGAGATAAGTTGGTAGCAGAGCATGAGGTTGAGTTTCTGCGCCTTAATCGATATGCCAAAGGAATAGTTGCAACAGAGCATGAGAGATGTGTATGGTTTGAGGATGGGTTAAGAGATAACCTTAGGGTACTTATAGCTCCATAGAGGGAGCGGGACTTTGCGGTCTTGGTGGAGAAAGCAAAGATAGTAGAGGAAGTAAAGCGCACGGAGTGCCTCAATCGAGAGAAGGGGAAGGGCAAGAACAAACGGAACGTGGAAGCTATAGGGGCTGGACAGAGGCCTACGAGGAGGGCCAGAGTGAATGGGTCGGTTAGAGCTAGGGCCTTTGTTGCTGTTACTAATACCGGGATACCACCTTGTGCTGTGTGTGGAAAAGGGCATACGAGCAAATGTTGGAGGAGAATAAGAGCTTGTTTGAGCTGTGGATCTATGGAACATAGGATTAGAGACTACCCGAGAAGGCCAGATTAGGGGAGAGCTGATGGCAGAGGTAATGTTTAGCCGCAGAGGGGTGGTCAACAACCACCAAGGGGCCATGGACAAGCCAGAGGTGGCAACGGCGGAGGACGAGGACATGGAGCACCGAGCAGAGGTGCAGAATAGGCAGAGGCGAGGCAGCCAACTTTAGTCTACGCTACTCGTCCCAGAGAGGAAGGAGAGGCACCAGATGTGATAACGGGTAAGTTACCTATTCGTGAGTTACCTTATATTGGGCTAATTGATGTGGGGTCAACACATTCGTACATTTCATGCAATAAGGCTGAAACTGTAGGGGATGAGTTTGAAACCATTACGAGTGAAATAAATGTGTTAAGTCCTTTAGGGCAGTCGGTGAAAGTTAGTAAGTTGTTTAGGAATGTACCATTGGTAGCTCAAGGAGTTACTTTCTTAACGGACTTGATGGAATTACCATTTGGTGAGTTCGATCTCATCTTAGGCATGGATTGGTTGACGAGGAACCAGGCAACTTTAGATTGTGCTGCGAAGCGGATGGTGTTAAGAACTGTGGAAGGTGATGAAGTAGTAGTGATCAGAGAATGACGTGATTACTTGTCGAACGTGATTTCAGCTTTAAGGGCAGAGAAGTTGGTGAGGAAGGGCTATGAAGCTTACTTAGCCTATATTAGTGATATGGAATCTAAGAGTTTTACTGTTAAGGATTTGAGAACAGTAAAAGAATTCCCTGATGTTTTTCCGGAGGAATTGCCTGGGTTACCTCCCAATAGAGAGGTGGAGTTTGGAATAGAATTGTTACCTAGTACGGCTCCAGATTCAGGAGTTATTGGACCGCGGATTTATTAGACCAAGTGTGTCTCCATGGGGAGCACCGATATTATTCGTGAAGAAGAAGGATTGGTCCATGAGGACGTGCATCGATTATCGGCAGTTAAACAAGTTGACCATTAAGAATAAGTACCCTCTGCCTAGGATAGATGACCTTTTCAATCTATTTAGGGAAGCCTCAATTTTCTCGAAGATTGATTTACGTTCAGGGTACCATCAACTGAGGGTTAAGGAAGCAGATGTCTATAAGACAGCTTTCAGAACTCATTATGGACATTATGAGTTTTTGGTGATGCCTTTTAGGCTAACGAACGCACCTGCTGCTTTTATGGATCTTATGAACCGGGTTTTTCAACCGTATCTAGACCAGTTCGTAATAGTTTTCATAGATGACATCTTAGTATACTCGAGAACAGAGGATGATCATGATGCACACTTAAGGATTGTGTTGCAAATTCTAAGGGAGAAGCAACTTTATGCTAAGTTTAGCAAGTGCAAAATTCTGGCCAAGGGAAGTCACTTTCTTAGGGCATGTGGTCTCAACTGAGGGGATTAGAGTTGATCCTCGGAAGGTGGAAGCAGTGTTGGATTGGAAACGACCTAAGACGGTGTCAGAAATTGGGAGTTTCCTAGGCCTGGCAGGGTACTATAGGCAGTTTGTTGAAGGGTTCTCCCTAATTGCTGCACCCTTGACCAAGCTACTACGGAAGGGGGTGTCATTTGTATGGACTGATAAACAGCAAGAAAGCTTTGAGAAGCTTAAGAAGGTTTTAATGGAGGCCCCTATTTTGATTCAGCCGGAGCCTGGGAAGGAGTTTACGGTTTATAGTGATGCGTCACATGTAGGCTTGGGTTGTGTTTTGATGCAGGAAGGAAAGGTGGTTGCATGTGCGTCACGCCAGCTTAAGGCTCACGAGGGGAATTACCCAACCCATGATTTGGAGTTGGCAGCAGTGGTATTCGCACTTAAGATTTGGAGGCATTATTTGTATGGAGAGAAGTGCATCATCTATACAGATCACAAGAGTCTGAAGTACTTTTTAAGTTAGAAGGAGTTGAACTTGAGGCAGTACAAATGGATTGAGCTGTTAAAGGATGATGATTGCACGATCGAATATCACCCGGGCAAAGCAAATGTGGTGGCTGATGCGCTAAGCCGTAGGGCTATGTTGGACTTGAGGGTGATGTTTGCTCGGTTGAGTTTGTATGACGACGGGAGTTTGTTAGCCGAGTTGCAAGTGAGGCCGCTGTGGGTTGAGCAGATTAAAGTTAAACAATCATTGGATGAAACTCTGGGTTCTCGATTCAAGCAAAATGAGAATGGGAAAACAACAAATTTTAGGTTAAATAGTTACGGGTTGTTGTGTTTCCGTGGTAGAATTTGTGTGCTAAGGGACGAAGACCTAAGGAAGTCTATACTGCGGGAAGCGCATAGTAGTTCCTATGCTATACACCCCGGAGGTAACAAGATGTGTCGAGATTTACGAGAACTGTATTGGTGGCCAAGATTGAAACGCGAGGTTACGGAGTTTGTGGGCAAATGTTTTGTAACACCCCAAACCCGGTCAACACACCACGACCGAATCTGGCATGTTATGGAGTAAAATCATTTTTAAAACACAAGTTTGTCGAATAATTTTCTTAGAGAACCCTCTTATAGTTTAAAAGTCTAGAAATCCCTGTTCAAGGTGACATTGAAATCGTGTGATGGTTTCTTTAAAACTCATGCTTGAAAATCTACTTGTTGTTACAAGTTTTTAGAAAACATACGATACTTGTTAAAATCGAGTGCGATGCATATAATCAAGTTAAAATCCGTTTGCTTTTGAAGTTGTACGAAAACTAAAGTTTAAAAACATTCAAGTTACCTTTGTCATCATCTTATAAGTTGCGTTACCCGATGGTAACGTTTGAAAAAAACCCGAAGAGATATAGTTTTGAAAACATTGCTTTTTACCGGTTAATTTAACAAGTCACTATATCCAACATGTGTATGATATAATCAAAATAAAAGCAAATTATAAAACCCAAAATAATAAAACTTAGAGGCCTTATTACAAATCCAAAACCAAATTAAGAGAAAATTTATAAAATCGAAATATCAGTTTAAAGGCCAAAACCAAACTAAGATGCATGACCACCTCGAGTCCTCCCCGGCTCCATATTCGCGATCTATGCCTCATCTGCAAAATATGAGGGAAGGGGTGAGTCACCGAGACTCAGTGTATAAATCCCCAACCCGATAGTTCAAGCACTTACACAGATCATCAGTAAAACATGCAAATCATGCAACCTATAACCTAACCATCCGATCTCCTTTTTCTACCCCGTGTGGTCAAAACCACTGGTGGTCAAAACCACTGGTGACTGAAGTCACAAATATATCGATGTGGTCAAAACCACTGGTGACCGTAGTCACAAATCAAATGATGGGGCCAACCCACTGTGGTACCAAACCACTGGGACGAGTCACAATATCCATATGTGGTCAAAACCACTAGTGACCGTAGTCACAAATATCAATCGTGTGGTCAAAACCACTGGTGGTCAAAACCACTGGGACTTAGTCACAAATAATAATAATAGTGTGGTCAAAACCACTGGTGACCGTAGTCACAAATCAAATGATGGGGCCAACCCATCTTGTGGTCAAAACCACTGGTGACAGTCCAAATAAATCATCCCCCTCCTCTCATCAACCCCATCATCATCATGCTCATATCATACGTGTCATAATATCATGTATCATGCATTTAAGGCATAGCATAGCATCTAACAAGTCATGATGATGTATAGCAAAAATCACATAACAGGGGACTTACCCGGAATCCAAGCTCATGCCCACAAGGCAAGTCACTAATACCAATGGTTATACAGTAACATAATAAGCATCATTATACTAATAAAGTGTGTAAGAGTTTACACACCTGATAACAGTGAGAACAACACTATCGATACCGACACTCTCGCTAGCAGGGATAACAATAAACTGCTTATCCCTTTCCGACGCTGGCCCACCCCCCGGTGGCCAATCACGAACAGCAAAAACCAAGCGTTTCTTGAACTTAGGGGAAGGTACTACCCCTTTCTCCCCTTTACTGGTACTTGCATCCATTGAGGCACACGAAATGGATCAGAATCCCGAACTACGCGAAACTAATGAGATCCCGAACGTTGTTTTTCCCCCTTAAGCCGATTTGGTTTCCAACCAAATCCCGAAGCCACACAATGAACCCCCTTGCAATCGGACACACCCTACTAGATCGACCACCAAGTCCCGGAGACTCACTGTATTCTGCTATGCTCCTCCCTACAACCGATTTTAACACAACACTTAGAATCCATAGGCCATTCGGCCCTCACACCCAAAGATAGAAGAATCGACAACCAAAAGAGAAGATGAGACCACTAAAAGATTCGGCCATAAACCGAAAGAAAAAGAGAAAAACAGAGATGAAATAACAAAGGCTTACCACACAAAGGTGTGGAATTCGGCAAAGAGAACCAAAGAAGAGATGAATGTCTGCACTAGAGATGGTGAAAAGAAAACGCAAGAAGAGAGGGGTTTATGAGCAAAGTATTCGGCCAAGAAGAGAATCACAACAAGGTCTCGGCTTTTTGAAGATGGTGGAGATGAAGAAGATGAATGAAATAGAAAAGAAGGGTTTCGGCAATATAGGATAACCAAAGAGAATCGAAAAGAAAAAGAAGAAGGTTGGCTATTTGAGTTTCGGCTTTGAGCAAAAAGAAGAAAAGAAGATGCAAGCAAGTTTTGGCTCCTTCAAGAAATAACAACAATGATTCGGCCAAGCACTCCCCCCCAATTGCCGAATGTAGAAAAGAAAAATAGTGTAAAAGAAACTTCAGTTTGACCCTAAATAGGAATAAGAAAACTCAACCGAGAATCAAACGAACCCACACCAAAATGTCGAAATTCACCCCCAAGCCACTCAAATTCGGCACTTCCCCCAAACTTTACTCCAAAACCAATTACACACTTTCCCCAAATCACCTTACCAAAATTCGGCTGAACACCCCCTTCCCCAGAGTTCAAATTCGGCCAACTCCCTTCAAATGAGTTTGAAAATATTCAAACTCCTAAATTTCCTCCCCTCCATCAATTCAAACCTGTTTGACCCCTTCCATCCTTATCTTCCAGAGTCCTTCCTGAGCACTCCACTCGTTGCTTGTGGCGTCAAAAATAAAGACACAAAGGGGGATTTCTGCAGCTCGAACCAAGGTCCTCCCTGCTCCCTGTGGCGTCACCTCCCTAGTGTCCTAAGTGGCGCCTCCTTGCCACTCTACCAAGGCACTTCTTGTGTCTAAAACCTCAACTAAATTCTTTTAACCCCTAATTCCCCCTAGCTCCTTCTCTTTAAATGCTTAAACAGAATTTTAACCATGACCTAGAACTAATCCCGAGGTCATGCCTAGCCCCCAAAACATGCCAAACAGACACAGCTGACACAACATCACATGCAAACACACGCAAAATGTAGAGGCCCTGATATAAGGATATTACAGTTCTACCCCCTTAAAATAACTTCGACCTTGAAATTACCTGACTAGAACAAGTGAGGGTATTGCTGTCACATTGCCTCTTCCGGCTCTCAAGAAGTTTCTTCCGATCCATGGTTACGCCATCACACTTTGACTAGAGGAACCGGTTTCCTCCGTAACACCTTCCCATCTAGTCCTAGAATCTGAATCGGCTCTTCCTCGTAGGTCAAATCTGGTCTCAGCTCTACCTCTTCAACTGGTACTACACGAGATGGATTCGACCGGTAACGACGTAGCATCAACACATGGAACACATCATGCATCTGCTTCAATTCCGAAGGCAACTCTAATGGGTACGCCACCGGTCCAACCTGCTTCAAAACCCAATAAGGTCCTATAATCCTGGGACTTAACTTCCCCTTGCGACCAAGTCTCATCACCTTCTTCCAAGGTGAAAGTTTTAGGAACACCTGATCTCCCACAGCAGACTCTATTTCCTTCCGCTTAAGATCTGCATATGACTTTTGCCTGATAGAAGCCTCCTTCAACCGTGCCCGAATTACCTTAACCTTATCTTCAGATTCTGGCACAATCTCTGGACCCAAAACTTGACGTTCTCCCAACTCTGTCCAACACGTAGGAGTGCGACACTTCCGTCCATACAGTGCTTCATACGGTGCCATCCAAATACTGGATTGATAGCTGTTATTATACACAGATTCCGCTAAAGGCAAAAACTCCTCCCAGCTTCCTCTGAAGTCTAACACACATCCCCTGCAGCCAACTCCAAGTCATGCGTCGGATAGTTACCTTCATGAGGCCTCAAAGCCAGTATGTGGTGCATCACAATAAACCGTGAATTCCTTTCCTGCCTCAGGCTGAATCAGGACTGGAGCTTCAGTTAGAATCTTTTTCAACTTGTCAAAACTCTCTTACTATTTCTCAGTCCACACAACCGGAACCCCTTTTCTCAATAGCTTAGTCAACGGTGCTGCAATCAAGGAAAACCCTTCCACAAACCTTCTGTAGTATCCTGCCAAACCCAGAAAGCTCCGAATCTCTGCAACCGACTTAAGTGGTTTCCAATCCAATACTGCCTCAATCTTATGAGGATCCACCCTGATCCCCTCAGTTGATACCACATGACCCAAGAAAGTTACCTCCTTAAGCCAGAACTCGCACTTACTAAACTTGGCGTACGACTGCTTCTCCCTCAGAATTTGTAGAACCACTCGAAGATGCGCGTCATGTTCCTCCTCAGATTTCGAGCACACCAAAATGTTGTCGATAAGCACTACGACAAATCGATCCAAATACGGCTGAAACACCCGATTCATCATGTTCATGAATGCTGCCGGTGCATTGGTCAAACCAAAAGGCATTACCAGAAACTCGTAGTGTCTATACCGAGTACGAAATGCCGTCTTATGAATATCAGCCTCCTTCACTTTGAGCTGATGGTACCCCGACCTAAGGTCAATCTTAGAGAAACCGATGCACCCTTGAGTTGATCAGACAAGTCGTCAATCCTGGGCAACGGATACTTGTTCTTTATCGTCAACTTATTCAACTGGCGGTAGTCTATACACATCCGCATTGTACCGTCTTTCTTCTTAACAAAGAGCACAGGAGCTCCCCAAGGTGATACACCCGGCCGAATGAAACCTCTGGCCAACAACTCCTGAATCTGAGCCTTTAACTCCACTAATTCTTTCGGCGCCATCCGATATGGAGCAATAGATACTGGCTCAGTTCCAGGTAACAAGTCTATACCAAACTCAACCTCGTGATCAGGAGGTAGACCCAGGAGTTCTTCAGGAAATACATCAGCAAATTCCCCTACGGTTCGAACATTCCCTACAGCTGCATCCTTAACTTCCAAAGCACAGACATGCCCCATAAATGCTTCACAATCCTTCCTACCCAATTTCTCAGCCTTCAGCGTAGAGACCACATTAGATAAGTAATCTCTCCTATTACCTATCATCACCACCTCTTCCCCTTCCATGGTCTTCAACACCATGCGCTTAGCTGCGCAATCCAAGCTAGCTTGATACCTAACTAGCCAATCCGTCCCGAGAATCAGATCGAACTCCCCAAAAGGCAGTTCCATCAAGTCAGCCAGGAACACGACCCCTTGAAGTTCTAGGGGTACACTCCTATATAGTTTACTTACTTCTACAGAGTGACCTAGAGGGCTTATCACTGTCATCTTCCTAGAAGTAATCTCCGAGTCTAAGTTCATGGTTCCCACTATGCTTCTAGCGACATACGAGTGCGTCGAACCAACACCAATTAAAGCATTATAACGTACTCCAAAAATTAAGAACGTACCGGTTATGACGTCTGGTACGTCGCCCTCCTCTCGATGCCTCGCAGCGTAGACCAACCCAGGCTGTCTCGCCTCTGTACCACCTACACCTCTGCCCGGTGCTCCACGGCCTCTACCAGAGCCATTACCTCCCCTGACTGAACCACTGCCCCTCTGTGGCTGCTGATTATCCCTCCTAAACTGTGTACGGTTCTGATCCCCAGACTACAGCCTAGCTGATCTCTGTGGGCAATCCCTAACTCGATGTCCCATTGAGCCACATTCAAAGCATCCCTTGTTACCAGTCCAATACTCTCCCGTGTGAGACTTCCCACACCGAGCCCACTGCGGCGGCCACTGAGTATTAGCAGCAGCAAGCCTAGCAGCTTGATTCGATCCACTACATCTCACCCTTTTTTCTGATTCCCGGCAACCCAGATGACCCAAAACTCCTTTTAGTCCAACCCCTATCCTGATTCCGCCTTACAGACTGTTTTACCCCCTCAGCAACCTTAGCTTTCTCCACTAGAACGGCAACCTATCGTTCCTGCTGTAGGGCAATTATCATCCGTAGCTCGTCTCTCAGCCCATCCTCAAAACTGACACAGCGCTCATGCTCGGTACCCACGATACCCCGAGCATACCGACTCAACCGAAGGAATTCTGCCTCATATTTCGCTACAGTCTTATTACCGTGGACCAAGTTCAAGATCACCCTGCGCTGCGTATCAACATAACTAGCCCCTATGTACTTCCTCTGATATGCTGCCCTAAAGAATTCCCAAGTGAGGTCATCCGCCATTGCTCCGTCCCTAACTGTGAGCTACCACTGATATGACTCATCTCGCAGCAGAGGTACTATGCCCTTCAGCTTTTCCTCAGCTGAAAAAATGTAGGTCATCCATGATGCGTTTCGTCGCCTCCAACCAATATTCCGCTGTACTAGGTGCCACACCAGATACCCCTCTAAATACCTCTGCACCATTAGCCTTGAGTCGCTCGGTCACAGATTTCCGAGCTCCAGTTCCAACTCCTGCACTCGCAACCCTTTCCAGTACCCGCAGCACAGCCTGTGACACTGCGTCATTACCACTTGTCTGATCCTGATGTTCCACGCCCACAGCTGGCGGCGGTGGTACCTCGTTTTCTGATCCATGACCAGACCCTGCCGGTTCCGAAACTGTCATCCTACCCCTACCTCGCTCACGAGTGTTACGCCCACGTCCACGTGCACTCATGTCTACTGATATATTCGAGCTGATTAAAAGTTTTATGCGTTAGACTTTTATTCCATTGTCTATTAAAGCACAGTCTTATGAAAAGTTTTATAAGGGGGTTGTTTTCGCGAGTACACATCATCCTATAGTTCCAGTCTCTATAGTAGTTCCAACTACTATTCAATCATGCCATTCATCATAATCATATAATCATATCAACAAAAGCAATAGTTTGGGGTACTTACCTGGGCGGATTAGTGCCGGAGACCCGGTGCCATGCTTCCATCACTACACTTTTCCCATAAAAGCCTTTCATAATCCTTTTTAAAACATTTTTGGGCCTCAGGCTCACAGCCGAGCTGTTGAACTTGGCTCTGATACCACAATTGTAACACCCCAAACTCGGTCAACACACCACGACCGAATCTGGCATGTTACGGAGTAAAATCATTTTTAAAACACAAGTTTGTCGAATAATTTTCTTAGGGAACCCTCTTATAGTTTAAAAGTCTAGAAATCCCTGTTCAAGGTGACATTGAAATCGTGTGATGGTTTCTTTAAAACTCATGCTTGAAAATCTACTTGTTGTTACAAGTTTTTAGAAAACATACGATACTTGTTAAAAACCGAGTGCGATGCATATAATCGAGTTAAAAACCGTTTGCTTTTGAAGTTGTACGAAAACTAAAGTTTAAAAACATTCAAGTTACCTTTGTTATCATCTTATAAGTTGCGTTACCCGATGGTAACGTTTGAAAAAAACCCGAAGAGATATAGTTTTGAAAACATTGCTTTTTACCGGTTAATTTAACAAGTCACTATATCCAACATGTGTATGATATAATCAAAATAAAAGCAAATTATAAAACCCAAAATAATAAAACTTAGCGGCCTTATTACAAATCCAAAACCAAATTAAGAGAAAATTTATAAAATCGAAATAGCAGTTTAAAGGCCAAAACTGAACTAAGATGCATGGCCACCTCGAGTCCTCCCCGGCTCCATATCTGCGATCTATGCCTCATCTGCAAAATATGAGGGAAGGGGTGAGTCACCGAGACTCAGTGTATAAATCCCCAACCCGATAGTTCAAGTACTTACACAGATCATCAGTAAAACATGCAAATCATGCAACCCATAACCTAACCATCCGATCTCCTTTTTCTACCCCGTGTGGTCAAAACCACTGGTGGTCAAAACCATTGGTGACCGAAGTCACAAATATATCAGTGTGGTCAAAACCACTGGTGACCGTAGTCACAAATCAAATGATGGGGCCAACCCATCTTGTGGTCAAAACCACTGATGACAATCCCGTAATATCTCATGTGGGGCCAACCCACTGTAGTACCAAACCACTGGGACGAGTCACAATATCCATATGTGGTCAAAACCACTGGTGACCGTAGTCATAAATATCAATCGTGTGGTCAAAACCACTGGTGGTCAAAACCACTGGGACTTAGTCAAAAATAATAATAATAGTATGGTCAAAACCACTGGTGACCGTAGTCACAAATCGAATGATGGGGCCAACCCATCTTGTGGTCAAAACCACTGGTGACAGTCCAAATAAATCATCCCCCTCCTCTCATCAACCCCATCATCATCATGCTCATATCATACGTGTCATAATATCATGTATCATGCATTTAAGGCATAGCATAACATTTAACAAGTCATGATGATGTATAGCAAAAATCACATAACAGGGGACTTACCCGGAATCCAAGCTCATGCCCACAAGGCAAGTCACTAATACCAATGGTTATACAGTAACATAATAAGCATCATTATACTAATAAAGTGTGTAAGAGTTTACACACCTGATAACAGTGAGAACAACACTATTGATACCGACACTCTCGCTAGCAGGGATAACAATCAACTGCTTATCCCTTTCCGATGCTGGCCCACACCCTGGTGGCCAATCACGAACAGCAGAAACCGAGCGTTTCTTGAACTTAGGGGAAGGTACTACCCCTTTCTCCCCTTTACTGGTACTTGCATCCATTGGGGCACACGAAATGGATCAGAATCCCGAACTACGCGAAACTAACGAGATCCCGAATGTTGTTTTTCCCCTTTAAGCCGATTTGGTTTCCAACCAAATCCTGAAGCCACACAATGAACCCCCTTGCAATCGACCACACCCTACTAGATCGACCACCAAGTCCCGGAGACTTACTGTATTCGGCTATGCTCCTCCCTACAACTGGTTTTAACACAACACTTATAATCCATAGGCCATTCGGCCCTAACACCCAAAGATAGAATAATTGACAACCAAAAGAGAAGATGAGACCATTAAAAGATTCGGCCATAAACCGAAAGAAAAAGAGAAAAACAGAGATGAAATAACAAAGGCTTACCACACCAAGGTTTGGAATTCGGCAAAGAGAACTAAAGAAGAGATGAATGTCGGCACTAGAGATGGTGAAAAGAAAACGCAAGAAGAGAGGGGTTTATGAGCAAAGTATTCGGCCAAGAGGAGAACCACAACAAGGTCTCGGCTTTTTGAAGATGGTGGAGATGAAGAAGATGAATGAAATAGAAAAGAAGGGTTTCGGCAATATAGGATAACCAAAGAGAATCGAAAAGAAAAAGAAGAAGGTTGGCTATTTGAGTTTCGACTTTGAGCAAAAAGAAGAAAAGAAGATGCAAGCAAGTTTCGGCTCCTTCAAGAAATAACAACAATGATTCGGCCAAGCACTCCCCCCCAATTGCCGAATGTAGAAAAGAAAAATAATGTAAAAGAAACTTCAGTTTGACCCTAAACAGGAATAAGAAGACTCGACCGAGAATCAAACGAACCCACACCAAAATGCCGAAATTCACCCCCAAGCCACTCAAATTCGGCACTTCCCCCAAACTTTACTCCAAAACCGATTACACACTTTCCCCAACTCACCTTACCAAAATTCGACTGAACACCCCCTTCCCCAGAGTTCAAATTCGGCCAACTCCCTTCAAATGAGTTTGAAAATTTTCAAACTCCTAAATTTCCTCCCCTCCATCAATTCAAACCTATTTGACCCCTTCCATCCTTATCTTCCAGAGTCCTTCCTGAGCACTCCACTCCTTGCTTGTGGCATCAAAAATAAAGACACAAAGGGGGATTTCTGCAGCTCGAACCAAGGTCCTCCCTGCTCCCTGTGGCGTCACCTCCCTAGTGTCCTAAGTGGCACCTCCTTGCCACTCTACCAAGGCACTTCTTGTGTCTAAAACCTCAACTAAATTCTTTTAACCCCTAATTCCCCCTAGCTCCTTCTCTTTAAATGTTTAAACAAAATTTTAACCATGACCCAGAACTAATCCCAAGGTCATGCCTAGCCCCCAAAACATGCCAAACTGACACAGCTGACACAACATCACATGCAAACATGCAAACACACGCAAAATGCAGAGGCCCCGATATAAGGATATTACATGTTTGGTATGTCAGCAAGTGAAAGCAGAACATCAACTACCATCAGGGTTACTTTAGCTGGTTAAGATCCCATTATGGAAGTGGGAGCGGGTTACTATGGATTTCGTTAGTGGGCTACCCTTAACGCTTGCCAAGAAGGACTCTGTGTGGGTTATTGTGGATCATTTAACTAAGTTTGTGCATTTTATACCGGTCCGCACCGACTACTCATTACAGAAGTTGGCACGGTTGTATGTGGCGGAGGTTGTGAGATTGCATGGGTCCCGTCTCTATTATATCTGATAGAGACCCTTATTTTACGTCTCACTTTTGGAAGAAGCTGCATGAAGCACTGGGTACGAGGTTGGATTTTAGTACAGCATTTCACACTCAAACTGATGGTCATTCGGAGATGGTAATTCAAGTTTTGGAGGATATGCTGAAAGGGTGTGTAATTGAGCTTTGAGGTAGTTGGGAGGATTACTTGCCATTAGCTGAATTTGCGTATAACAATAGTTATCAGGCAAGTATTGGAATGGCACCAAATGAAGCACTATATGGGTAAAGATGTCGTACTCCGACTTGTTGGACCCAGTTGGGTGAGCGGCGAGTATTGGGTCCGGAGTTGGTAGTAGACACTGAAGATAAGGTAAAGTTGATTCAGGATCAGTTGAATGAGGTAGCGAATAGGCAGAAGTCATATGCTGACCTCAAATGGAGAGAGATTGAGCATGCAGTGGGGGACTTGGTTTTTCTCAAGGTTTCCCCTTGGAAGAAGGTGTTAAGGTTTGGTCAGAAGGGCAAGTTAAGCCCTAGATTCATTGGGCCATATCGGGTGTTGAAGCGAATTGGGCCAATTGCCTATCAGTTGGAATTGCCTTCTGAACTGAGCCAAATACATGATGTGTTCCATGTATCAATGCTAAGGCATTATCACTCAGAACCTTCTCACATCGTGTCAGTCGAGGAGATTGAGGTTAGACCCGACTTAACTTTTGAAGAGGAGCCAGTTCAAGTAATTGATCAAGATGTTAAGGTGCAAAGAAGGAAGTCTGTCCCTTTGGTCAAAGTGCTTTGGCGTAACCATAATGATAAGGAGGCTACTTGGGAATCTAAGGAGGCAATGCGACGGCAATACCCTCACTTGTTTCAATCAGGTAAATTTCGAGGCCGAAATTTTTTTAGAGGGGTAGAATTGTAACGCATTAAAATCTCAAAACTCTAAATTTCTGTGCACTGAAGTTGGTATGTATAAGTAGCACTTGGAATAGTAATTTTAGGGTATTACTAGGGTTATTTGAAGTCTTAGGGATAGGGGGACCATAGGGAAAATTTTAATTTTTGCCTTAGTGGACCCTAGTCTCAGGTATTGGGCTTTTTAAACAGATTAAGGGGAAAATAGAACACAATTGGGCCTGTGGTCCAATGGCAAGGTGGCGTCACTTGGGGAGCTACAAGGTGGCATTATTATCAGGTGAAGAGGTCCAAGGTTCGAGGCTTAAGAGTTGTAAATTGAGGGGTTTTATTTTTTGCACATGGAAGAAAGGTAGTGGCACTGGAGTGGACTCTGGAAGAGTGTTCAGGAGAGAAATTTAAGGTAAAGATAAGAGAGAAAAGATAGGGGATTGAGGGATGGATGTGTTGGTGCCGAATTGTACTCTGGGGGGAAGGTAGTTTCGGCTTTGGCTATATAAGGGGGCTGCCAAATTCCTTTGAAGGGTTCTTTGGGTTTTCATTATTTTTTTTCTTTTCTTCCCCTCATTCTTTTTCTTCCATTGCCGAATTACCCTCATCCCTTTTTGCCAAAATCCCTACTTGTGTCGTTTGTTTGTTGTTTTCCTCCATCACAAATATGTTGATCAAGTGTTAAAAGTTGGATCTCCTTCAATAGCTATCTAGGCCGTAGGATCAAGGGTGGGATTCGGTAAGTACTCAGTCAACTTCCTTAGTGTGTTTTGTTAAAAGCCGAAGGGCTATCTTACTTCTCATTATCATTAACCTTGTATTAATAAGGGTAGAGTTCAAAGATCGCAAGCGTGGTAAGGATCGTTAGCAAGTGGTAAGTGTACTCGTCTCAGTAGTGGATTAGTGAATGGTCGAATGTAAGTATGGCTTATAGGGGTGACTTGTGTGGAATATGAGTCACTTGATTATTGATAGCATATGTGTGGGTGCAGATCTATGTGAATAGTAGCTATGGAAGGGCTACTAGAACTGGTGGCACACGGTAAGGTTATGGTAAGGCTTCGGTTTTTAGGTAAATACTATAGTTAAGTGTGTATTGATTGGAGAATTGGTATTGTTTGTAGGTTCAAGGCTGAGGATAGTGTAGCACGTGACAGTAACCAGGTGTGTACATACACTTCACACACGACAAATTGGCAAAAGCCGAAATACTAAAAAAACCCGAAATGCTGAAAAGTCAAAAAGCCGAAAGGACGGCGTCGGTAACCACACGAGCGTGCAAATATTCGTGTGGGAACAACAATATAATTACCGGGGCCAAGAGAGCGATCTCATGGTCTCAGGCCACTATTTGGCCGATCGGGTTGACGGGGCTAAATGGGCCTGCCGAGCTCGTGGGCCCAAGTCAGCAAGAGTTGATATGTGTAACTGAATGATGGATGGTTGTATGGTTTGATTGTGATTGGGCTTAATGGGCTATATGGACATGATTAGGCTTAGTGGGCCTTATGGGATTATAGAAATGCATGCTAGGGTTTTAATGGACTCTAGGCCTAGTTCTGATAAATTCTTAAATAGCATAAGACTTAATTTAATAATCAAGCATTTCTAGGGAGAGCTAGGTTAGAGTGTGGCAATGGACATATGCATTTCTAGGATTGGATCTAGGGAGAGCTTGGTACTTAAGTGGTCCTAGTGACCCACCTCCTCTTCTCTAGGATTCTACCTGGTGCATAGTGTCTGTTCACTTTAGCCGCAAGGACTTGTTAATGGGCCAAAGTTCATAACTAAAACCCGTGATTTGCAAAATTTGCAAAATTACCAAAATACCCCCAGATTGCAAAACTACCAAAATACCCCTAATTTGTAAAATTACCAAAATACCCTTGATTTGTAAAATTACCAAAATACCCCTGTAGGGTAGATTTACAAAAATACCCTTGGGTAGTGAAATGACTAAAATACCCCTAGGTGCTTAATGTGTGAAAAATGTGTATGTTGCATTCATGAGATATATGTTGCACTTGGATGGGTTTGATGATACGGAGGAAGATATGTGAGGATCGCATAGTCGCTTGACGACCGTGGATTCACTGGTGGCTTTAAGCCTATTATGCTTAGCAGCCTTACTGCAACGTTTGAGTAGTGCCACTGTTGGTGCTACCTTTGGAGTGTAGAGATGGGTGGGTTGATATTTATATCCCTATAGGAGTGTAGGGTTGGAAGGGAAATGGAGTGCAGGGTTGGATTTGGGATGGGAACATTGCATTCATGTGATACTGATGTGATATGAGGTCATTGTGGGCTAAGACCCAAGACCACCGCTTTTGATAGGGCTTAGGCCCAATGTGATAATTGCATGTTGATTGGTTTACCAAGGGTCATACACACTGAGTTTCGAAACTCACACCCTTTTATTAAATGTTTCAGGTGACCCTCAGTAGACGGCTTGACTTGGGAGAGGACTCGGAGATGGCCACACTACAAGTTACTTAGAAGTTTTTGTTTATTTGTTTTCGAATGACTTTATTTTAATTACTTTATTTTCATTGGGATGTAATAAGGCCTTGTATCTCCAATTTGACTTTACTTTTGGGTTTTATTATTGTTTCAACTGCCTAATTAGTAAACTTAAATAAATTTCTAAAGTTTAATAAATTTCTAAAGTTTAACATGGTTTTCGAAATAACTATAACATATGAATGTTTTCTTAAAACATAGGCTTTCATCATAACTTAACAAGTTGCAAGGATTTTGGGTTCTAAATCTTAAACTTAAGTTTTTAACTATGCAAATTTCCTACTGAACATAAATTTAACTAAACAAAGTTGTTTTGGAATTATCCTTTTGATGTGACATCACCAGATTCGGCCATAATGTCTGGGCCGAGTCTGGGGGTGTTACAGCCCACACGACCCATTTTGGCCCAACGAGGCCTAGAACAACCCAATACCATGAGATTGCTCGTGGTGGCCTCTACAGACTAACGACCATGTTCATGGGCTCGGTCCACCATACTGTGATCGCGCGCTCGTGTGGCATCATTCGCCGGTATTTTAGCTTTTCGGTATTTTGTCGATCTACGATTAGAAGGAGTGCAGTGACACACACTCTATCGACTTTCTCGCCAACTATCGGATATAGGGTACTGTTACACACTTTCGGCTTATCAGTCGACTATCAGGTACAGGGTAAAATACACACTTGATTGCGAACGTGCGCGACTAACCCACAAGAACACCGACCTAACCCAATCAGAAACTTTGGTTAGTTGGTTCTCAATCAATTGAAGAGAACCTTAACCCAAAACTCCTGTTCAGAGGCTTACCTATCAGCCGCCTTTATCAATCTCACTCAGGCCGTCGCAGGAGATCACTTCACTTCAACTCCTTAAAAAAAACGTGCATCCTATTCGCAACTCAAAAAATAATATCATATACGCAAATAATTGAACCAGGAGTATCACAACTTACCCAAACTGTGGAATTAAGACTAAGAGACAGAAGTATTCGGCCACTACCACAACACACCCATAAATCGAGGCACGAGAAGAAACAATCGCACTCCCCTGAGACCAAGTATTTGACTAGCATAGAAGTTCAGAGGTTATTCAGCTCTAGCAAAAGAGGAGGGAAATGAGAAAAGTCAAAAGAAAGAAGAGAGGAGATAACAATGTGTTTGGCCAAAAACACATCAACCAATTGAGAGAGAAAAGAAACATTCGGCAAAAGTGTGAAGAGGTAGAGGAGAGAAAAAAGAGGTTTGCAGAGGAATGAAAAGTAGAGAACAGAAGAACCCAAAAGGTATTCGACATGACCAAAAACAAAAAGATACTGCCCACACCCTTAGCACAAATTGGTCTCCAAGAAAGAAAAATAACCAAAATGTTTCAAGCCACCGAATTAGAGAGTAAGAGACTACTCAAAGCCGATTTCTGATAAGCCAAAATTCTTATTCGGCATACACCCCTCTTTCCTTTCAAAATCCCAAAATTTTCTCCCCAAATCACTCAAACCATCCACCACCCTTAAACCGCTCATAAAATCCCTCTTCCAACCTCTCCACCTTCCAATTCAAATTCCCCTTTTTCCTCCTACATTTTCTCCATGACCAATTCAAACTTCACCCATTTACCAAGTCCACAACAACCTTCCAGAGTTTCAATCCAATTCAACCACTCACCATCCTCATGTAGCAAAATAATTATATTTTACTTGCAAGGGGATTCGAACCCAAGCCCCCTCAATAGCTCAACACACCACTTGCCTCCTTGCCACAAGCTCTTTTGTGTCACAAAATATCTTCAATTAATAAAAAGGTCTATAGGCCAAAGTCCAGGTTCATTTAAAAGAAAACCAAAATAAATTGCAAGAGCCAAGACCTGAACCCAGGCTCCCTTACAACCTTAATGACGCCACAACCACTAGACCACGTGCTTCCTTGTGTCATTTTTTCCCCAACAATATTCTTAGAGCCTACTTACTTACATCCAGGGTTTTATTCACCTAAAACCAAATTTTTTGCTAAAGCCCAGGTTTGAACCCAGGACTTCTCCAACACTTTTTAGGGCCCTTAACCACTGAAGCAAACATTTAACTGTGTCATTTCCTTGCACAATTAAATACTTATGTACAGCCTCCTTACTGATCCATACACAAGGCCCAATACTTTTAGGCCCAAAATTTGGGGTGTTACATTGAGTTTGGCATTGAGTTTGGCATTGAGTTAGTGCCGGGATGACCTCTATCTCAATAGCTCCGTATAGAATGGCTCCGACTGAATTGAAAGAGTTGAAGTCTCAGTTGCAAGAATTGACAAAGTGATACGATCCCAGTTTTGTGAATTGATCCGAGTCGTAAGATTCCCGATCGTTAAACAAGAAGGTTTCGTTCGGATTCGGAAAGGGTTAGAAAATTTGGTTTTAAAAGGGGGTAGACAAGGAAGGGCTTGATAGAAGGATGGCTTTTGGTTTAAGATGCTCAGTTATGAAAGAAACGGACAAGTCGGATTAAGGATAATCGGAAACTTAAGGTCAAGAATGAACCAAACTTCAGATGAAGGTTGACCCGAGACTTATAAGACTTTAAGTTAATTCAAAAAGGAATTATGAGACCTCGACCCACTATTTAGAGAGATAGGAACCTCGGTATAAAGTTTCGAACGCCACACGATAACGTGATAAGTTTGGTTAAACAAAGAAGCTATTGACGCCACTACTTAGATAGATAAGTCGACGAATCTTTGGACGAAATTTGAGAGAAAAATTTCTCAACAAATTTAAGGGTAATTCATTCAAATTTTTCTGCTCCTTACATTGAAGAATAATAAGTATTTATAACTTCTTTCATGGCCTAGCCGAATGGACCTAGGCCTAGCCTCTAAATTCAGCCCCTTTCTTTAGAGTTATCCCACAAATCATGCAACAAATTCAGCCACTCTGCCGTCCAAGCATGAAAGTTTGTCTCCATTCCATGTTCCTTAGTGTCCATTAATTTTGTCCATATGCAACCATTAAACAAGTGTCCCATTAATTTTGTCCTTATTCAACCATTAAACAAAAGGCAAGCTTTCCACAATTGCTTTCTTTCATGCGTCCAACCATGAAAATTCCTTGAAAATAATAAATTAACCTATTAGCATATTAAAATAATAAATAAAAAATAAAAATAAATGGGAAAGTTGGCACCATATATTCGGTAGCCATTAAGTCATGTTTGCACAAAAAAAAAGAGTTAATTATTTGTATTTAAAAGACACAATAAACATTATGAATTAAATTCAAATTCATTTTTTTTAAACTCAATTAAATTCATAATTTAAAGGATGTGACTAAATTAACTATTATCTTATTTAATTTTAATGTAGCAAATTTAAAGCTAATTAGTCCAGCAAAATAAAGCATGTAAATGTAAAAATAAGAAGAGCTTATTGATCTAAGTTTGAGCTAGCTGAACGTGAAGGATATTGCATGGCTTGCTCGATTCATCGTTCCCAAGATGTTCAACCATGGCATTACTCCAAATTTTTCTTATGATAACCGTCACTTCCTTCTTAAACCTTTTAGCATGAGCACGAGTGATAGGCCCCTTTGGTAACTCCAAGGGATCTTCGGTAGCTTTAGTGGGTGCCCGAGCCACGGTCACAAATAGAGGATTTGCTCGACCAAGTTTCTTGCCCTAGGGTGCTCTTGTGTTGTTTGTGAAAAAGAAAGATGGTACTATGAGGATGTGCATTGACTACCGACAACTGAATAAAGTGACGATAAAGAATAAGTACCCTCTACCACAAATTGCTGATTTGTTTGATCAGTTAAAAGGAGCTATAGTGTTTTCGAAAATAGATTTGGGATCGGATATTATCAGTTGAGAGTCAAAGAATCAGATGTGCCAAAAACTACTTTCAGAACAAGGTACGAACATTATGAATTTTTAGTTATGCCTTTTGGACTAACAAACGCTCCTGCAGTATTTATGGATTTGATGAACCGGATATTCAGACCGTATTTGGATCGATTTGTTGTTGTGTTTATTGATGATATTTTGATTTATTCTTGTGATGAGACGTAACATGCCGAGCATTTGAGAATCATATTACAAACTTTACGTGAGAAGCAATTGTATGCAAAGTTTAGTAAATATGAGTTTTGGTTGCGCGAGGTTGGTTTTCTGGGACATATAGTGTCAGCTGCGGGAATACGAGTTGATCCGAGCAAAATTTCAGCAATTTTGGATTGGAAACCTCCACGAAATGTATCTGAAGTCTGTAGTTTTCTGGGACTAGCAGGATATTGTAGACGGTTTGTGAAAGGCTTCTCGATGATTGTAGCTCTGTTAATGAAATTACTATAGAAAGATGTTAAATTTGAGTGGATAGAAAAGTGTTAGCAGAGTTTTGAATAGTTGAAAGCATTGTTTACAGAGGCACCAGTGTTAGTACAACCTTAATCGGGTACAATCTGAATCGGGTAAAGAACTCATAGTTTACAGTGATGCATCGTTGAATGGTTTAGGCTGTGTGTTGATGCAAGAAGGCAAAGTTATAGCTTATGCTTCGGGACAGTTAAAACGCATGAAAAGAATTACCCGATGCACGATTTGGAATTAGCAGCTATTGTATTTGCATTGAATATTTGGCGTCACTGTCTATTTGGTGAGAAATGTCATATTTATACTTATCAGAAGATCTTAAAGTATCTAATGACTCAGAAAGAATTGAATTTGTGGCAGCGAAGATGGTTAGAATTGCTAAAAGATAATGAGTTAGTAATTAACTATCACTCGGGAAAAGCTAATGTTGTTGCTGATGCTTTGAGTCGAAAGTCTTTATTCGCTTTACGAGCAATGAATACTCAGATAGAATTGTGTGATGATAGTTCGATTTTAGCTTAATTGAAAGCTAGATCATTATTTTTACAGCAGATTTGTGATGCTCAAAAAGTTGACAATGATATGCTAACAAAATGAGCTCAGTGTGATTTGAATTCAGATTCAGAATTTTGAGTTGATAATGATGATTGTCTGAGATTCTGAGATCAATTTGTGTTCTGAGAAAACCAGAGATAATTCAGATTATTTTGAGTGAAGCTCATATAGTCATTTGTCTGTTCATCTAGGAAGTACGAAAATGTATAATAATCTGAAACAGTTTTCTGGGTGGCCTGGAATGAAAAGAGATATCTCTAATTTTGTTTCGAAATGTTTAGTTTGTCAGCAAGTTAAAGCTGAACATCAGGTACCTTCGGGTTTACTACAACCGATCATGATTCCTGAGTGGAAATGGGAGAGGATCACGATGGGCTTTGTGTCGGGATTACCTCTGTCTCTAAGAAAGAAAGATGCAATTTGGGTGATAGTTGACAGATAACGAAATTAGCTCATTTTATTCCGGTGAGAACAAATTATTCACTTGATAATTTAGCTGAATTGTATGTTTCTGAGGTTGTACGATTGCACGGAGCACCATTATTTATTGTGTCTGATAGAGATTCGAGATTTACTTCGCGGTTCTGGAAGAAACTGCAAGTGGCTTTAGGTACGAAGTTGCACTTTAGTATTACTTTTCACCCGCAGACAGATGGTCAATCCGAAGAGGATTATTCAGATTCTTGAGGACATGCTGAGATGTTGCATTCTCTAGTTTGAAGGTACGTGAGAGAAGTATCTGCCATTTATTGAATTTGCGTATAATAATAGCTTCACTCAAGCATTAAAATAGCACCATATGAGGCTCTTTACGGTCGTAAATGTAGAACACCATTGTATTGGATTGAACTCAGTGAGAATAAGATTCACGGTGTAGATTTGATCAAAGAGATTGAGCAAAAAGTGAAAGTGTTCTACGATAGTTTGAAAGCAGCGTCATACCGTCAGAAGTCTTATGCAGATTTGAAACGAAAAGATATTGAATTTGAGATTGGTGACAAAGTGTTTTTGAAAGTATCTCTTTGGAAGAAAGTACTCCGATTCGGCAGAAAAGGCAAGTTGAGTCTGAGATTCATCGGGACGTATGAGATTATTGAATGTGTTGGGCCGGTTGCTTATAGATTATTGTTTCCGCCTGAGCTAGAGAAGATTCATAATGTGTTTCACGTGTCGATGCTTCGACGATACAGATCTGACCCATCGCATGTGATCGCCCCTACTGAATTTGAGATTCAGTCTAATCTATCATATAACGAAGAACCGATTAGAATTCTGGCTCGAGAGATCAAAGAATTAAAAAATAAGAAAATTTATTTAGTGAAAGTGTTGTGGCACAGACCCGGAGTTGAAGAGGCTACATGGGAGCCTGAGGATGCAATGAAAGAGCAATATCCGAATCTTTTCACTGATAAGATTTTCGGGGACGAAAATCTCTAAGGGGGAGTTGTAACAGCCCGGTTTAGACCCTAGTCGGAAAAGTGGTTTTGAGACCATAAATCTGAGATCAGATAAATATTTTAATATTATTTTTAGTGTTTATGGCATGTGATAAAGTATGTGTGAAAGTTCTGTGTGAAAATTTTATCGTCCGTGTGCTGATTTGTGAAAAAGGACCTAATCGCGTAAAATGTAAAAGTTGTGTGCTAGTAGTTAAAAGTGCTTCATTGCCATGGTTTATTAAATGAAAGGTCCTTATGTTGTAAATGGACCATTGTTCTAATGAATGGACATAGTTGGCCATGAGTTAGTGGATTTTAAATGGAAACATTAAGGTTAAATTGGTAGAATGATAATTAAGTTAATATTAATTAAAACCAAACATGAATTAGTGGCATTTTGTGTTCATCTTTGCCAAATATACAAGGTAAAAATAAAAGAAAAAGAGTCTTAGGGTTCGACTAAAATTTGGCTTGATTGAGGTATTGCTTTGATCTGTTTATGATGATTTTTACGTTTTTTGTGATCGTTACTTCGTGTTCTATAAAGCCCATGCTTGAATTCATGATATTAAGGATGATTTTGAGTTATGCCATTGATGAATATATGAGCTTTGTTTTGATAGTTGGTGAAATATGAAAGCTTGATGGATGATAAACATATTTTGTATTTGGAATTTTGATGAAATTGATTATTAAGGGCAAATCTGTGAAAATAAAACTTTGAAGGGTTAAAATATGAAATAAATGAAAGATATGGGTTGATAGAGACTAGTATGAAATTCGGCCAAGCTTGGGTGTGAATAAATTATGTGTATTTTGTGTAATTGTGAAATAGGGACTAAAATGTCATAATGTGGAATTAAGGTGGCTAAAGTGTAAAATGCTTTAACTATGTGTTGTGGATTGTTTTGGATGAAAATGTGATTGAATGAGTTGAATTTGATATTATATAGATCAAGAAAGGAGAAATCCGGACTTAGATCGAGGCAAGAACAAAGTGCTCGATTGATCGACTAGTGTCGTTGTTTCTACGTTCGAGGTAAGTTCGTGTATAATACATATTGTTTAAACGATGTTCATATGTGTTGAAATGAATGGTAATGTGATTGAGGAATTCAAAAATGTGAAATGTGAGTTTGAAGATATATGGCACTAAGTGTGCGATACCGAGACAACTTCAGTTATAATGTGATGGTACTAAGTGTGCGATATTATTAAAGCTTTGGCTAATTAAATGGCACTGAGTGTGTGAGTTCATTGAACGTTTACAGAGGATTGAACAAATTACGACAATGAGCATTGAGTGGTAAATGTGATAGATAAATACGTAATGGTACAGGTATGTATAGAACCTATGTGGTTGATGATATTGTATATGAGATAAATGAATAAATGTGTGAATGAACGATGAAAAAGAGATGGTTTGAGTAGCATTAAAAATGCTTGTACTTGAATCTATAGATGTAGAATGAATGTGAGTATTAGCTATGGGTGAGATTGAGTAATGATGAGAATTGAACCAAGTGATAGTTAACTTTGTATTTGAATTTGAATTGTTGAGTTAAATTTGTTATATTACGAACTTACTAAGCTTTAAAGCTTACTGTGTGAAATCTTTCTCTGTTTTACAGTGTCATTAAAGCTAGCTCGGATCTGGGGATCGTCAGCGACTCAATCACACTATCGGACATCTATTTTAGTACCTTTTTGGAAGTTTTATATATGGTATATGGCATGTATAGGCTAGTGATGTTGTGGAATGTTTATTGTACATGTTTTGCTATGTGAAAATGGTGTATGTGATATGTATATATGGTCTTGTGTGAATGACCATTATGGTGTGTTTTGGTGAAATAGAAATGGTATGCTTTATACTTGTTTTGGTAATTGAGAATGGTGAATGAATTGTATGTTTATTGATGTTGGGATTTAGCATGTAGGGGTGACCTAAATAGGGTGGCAATTTGGCCTTGTAAATGGCCTATAATTGTCCACACGGGTGAGCACACGGGCGCGTGTCTCGCTTGTGTCTATCACTGTTCTTATTCGATGCAGGTCAGACTTGCACACGGGCCAGACACATGGGCATGTGACAGGCCGTGTGACTCAAGTCAGAGTTGCACATGGGCCGGACACATGGGCATGTGATAGGCCGTGTGATCCTATTCAGTGTTGCACACGGGGTAAGACATGGTCTAAGGCATGGCCGTGTGAGGCACAGGGTCTAGCTACACGGGCGTGTGCCCTGTTTAAGATGAAAAAATTTCTAAGTTTTGTAAAGTTTTCGAATGAGATCGGTTTAGTCTCGAACCTTCTTTAAAGCATGTTTAAGGTCTCATAGACCTACTAAAGGGACTTTGTGCTGTTGATTACTATGATGTGCTAATGTGTGAGCCAAGATGGTATACATGTTATGATTTGACCGGTAATACCTCTTAACCTTAGTCTGGCAATGGATATGGGTTATGGATGTTACACATCCATCTTCAACCTCCACTGAAAATTTGAGGCTAGAACACCATTTTTAGGGTTCAAAGGTTCGACCAATAATACCTTGTGCATGTAAGTAAAATTTTGCTTGGTTTTTAATGATTTCTATGTTTTTGGAGTTGTTGTAGCTTAATCTAGCTAGCCCAGGGACTAATTTGTCAAGCGGTTAAAATCTAGGGTTTTACCATAAATGTATGTTAGTTGTTTTTTATGTTTGATGGATGAAAATGAATGCTTGATGATAGTTGAACAACTTTAATAACAAAAATTTTGACGAATTTGTCAATTAATGATTAAATTGAAAAATAGAAAAATATTCATGGTTGTGAAATAAAGGAAACGTAGGGCTTGCTAAAGGTATTAGTGATATTCGACCATAGTGGGATTGTATTAAATTGCATGAATTTTTGTTTTTATGAGCTAGGGACAAATTGTAAAGAAGTTAAAATATTAAGGGTAAAGTGTAAATTTGCAAAAATATGTATTTTGGGCTAAATTGAATAGAATGAATACTAAATGGATTGAATTTGATTATTTAGATCAAGTTAAGCCTCGTACAAAACTAAATCAAGGGAAAGATAAAGTTTTGGACTAGTCGATCCTATTTCGTCTATTTTCTGATCGAGGTAAGTTCGTATGTTAATAAGCATTAAAGTAATCGTGTTTTAAATAATTTATTATTGCATTCTTGATGAATATCACTTTACGAAATTATTGAGGAAGATTTGGCGACGTATGAAATTCCGGTTGAATCTTAGGAATAGATAGGATACAAATGACATGTCATCAGGGGTTACCTTGTTTTGGGTGTTGGTCCATACGTTCTACCGGTGTCTGAGTTTTCTGACATGTGTTGCAGTTACTCATCAGCTTGTGTGAGTAGCACCGTGTAGCTACGTCTTGACCGTCAGTTTGTGTGATCAGACCCGGTGATAGCTCGAGAGTGAGCATTTATACGAAATATGAGATAGAGATGGATTTGACCATGTGTTGGCACTTAGGGTGCGAGATTCCCGAGTATCTGTTAGTATTCCAAATGGTTAAATGGGTAAAGACGATGGTACGAGGATATAAGATATGATACGAACCAATTCAGGTATTTATGAGAAGTATGTCAATGAATTTATAGTTGATGTACTCATACATGACTAATTTGGTTATGATTATGTTCTAACCTTTGAATTTGATTGTAACTTACCTATATTTACTTATGCTTATTTAATTTGTGAATGAATGGTAAGTTATATTTTTTAGTAATATGAGCTTACTAAGCTTAATAGCTTACTTAGTTTACTTTTCCATGTATTATAGTGATATCGAAGCTTGCTCGGATTGGAAGTTGTCAGAGACCTTATCACACTATCCATATGTTATTTTAGTACTTTTGAACTTTGTGTAAGTAATAGCCCGTTTTTGAGTCAAATCGGAACAGTGGCTTTGGGACCATAAATCTGAGGTTAAAATATTATTCTATTATTTTAATAAGGTTTACAGCATGATAGATTAATTATGTAAAAGTTTTGTAAAGAAATTTTACCATTTAAATGCTTAATTCGGTAAAAAGGTCTTAATCACGTAAATGTAAAGCTTGTGTGCTATTAGTTAAATGTATATATTTGTTATGGATTATTATATTAAATGTTCTTATTATGAAATTAGACCATGTATAATGAAGATGGACATGTATGGACATATATTAAGCATGTTTTTAATGTTTTAATTAAGGTTAATATGGTAAAATGTTAAATAAGTAAAGATTAAATAAAACAAAATCCATATTATCATTATTTTTCTTCTTCATAACCGATTAACAAAAGAAAAAGAAGCCAAAGAAGAGATATTAGGGTTCGGCACACATTTGGCTTGATTAAGGTATGGTTTGAGCTCGGTTTTTGATGATTTTTATGTTTTTGAGATCGTTACTTTGTATTCTAGCTAGCCCATGCCTTAATTTTTGAATTTGTTCATGATTTTGTGAAGTGCCATTGTTGAATATATGAGTTATTTGATGTTTGATGATGAATTTTGAATATTTGTTAATAGTTAAACTAGTTTTGTAAAGTGATTTTTGACAAAAATGTCAAAAGGGATTAATTTGTAAAAATGTAAAATGTGGTGGTTAAAAGTGTGAAATAATGAAAGATATGGGCTACTAGGAGTCCCTATGAAATTTGGCTAGACATAGGTAGGTACTAAATTGCATGAATTTGCAATTTTATGTGATAAGGACTAAATTGTAAAAATTGAAAAGTATAGGGGCAAATGTGTAAATTTGCCAAAATATGAATTATGGACTAAATTGAATAGATTGAATGCTGAATGTACTAAATTTGATAATATATAGATCAAGATAAGCCGAGATCGAGTTTAGATCAGGGAAAAGGAAAGATCGACAAATAGCCGATAGTTTTTATTCGAGCAATACGAGGTAAGTTCATTGTAACACCCCTTACCCGTATCCGACTTCGGTACAGGATATGAGGCGTTACCTTTCTTAAAAACATGCATACAAACAATTTCGGGTTATGAGATTTTATTCAAATTTAAAACCTTTCAAACTTGTCTTAAAATCCCTAATATGAGCCTACGAGGCCCAAAACACACTTTAGAAACGGTTCGGGACCGAACCAACTTCTTTAGAAAACTTTGAAAAATGTCACTAAAAATAGGGGCACACGCCCTTGTGGAAGGGCGGCACGCTCGTCTGACCTGATAACATGGCCATGTTCAAGGATCGTGTAACTCACACGGCCTAAGCATATAGGGACACATCCATGTCCCATGTCCGTCTGGATTTATTTCTCAATTCGATCCTATAGGGGTTTTCACACGGCTTGGCACACGCCTGTGTCCAAGCTCCATGTAACGCCCCAAAATTTGGGCCTAGAAGTATTGGGCCTTGAGCAAGGGAACAGTTAGGAAACTGTGCATAAAAGTTTATGTGAGCTAGGAAATGACACAATTAAATGTCTGCTCAAGTGGTTAAGGGACCTGAGAGGAGTTGGAAAAGTCCTGGGTTCAAACCTGGGCTTTAGCAAAAATTTTGGTTTTAAGTGGATAAAACCCTAGATGCTTGGATGTATGCCTTTTAAATTATTGTGTTAAAAAATGACACAAGGAAGCATGTGGTCTAGTGGTTGTGGCGTCATTAAGGTTGCAAGGGAGCTTGGGTTCAAGTCTTGGCTCTTGCAATTTATTTTGGTTTTTCTTTTAAAAGAACCTGGACTTTGGCCTTTAGACCTTTTAATTAATTGAAGATAAAATGTGAGACAAAAGAGCTTGTGGCAAGGAGGCAAGTGGCGTGTTGAGCTATTGAGGGGGGCTTGGGTTTGAATCCCATTGCAAGCAAAAAGGATATTTATTTTGCTAGCATGAGGCAGCAGGAGTTTGAGGTGGTTTCGAACTCTGTTGGGTGAGAGTTTGAATGGGTCTTGGAGGGTGTTCTGGAGGATATCAAGGAGGGATAAGGGGAGAGATTTTAGGAGGAAGTTAAGGAATTCAAATTAGGGAGTGTTGTAGCCGATTGGGAGACTTGTTTGTGCAATTCGGCTAAGGGGGTCTTTGGGTAAGCATTTTCGGCAATTTGTGAATGAATAGGTGCCGAATTTCCTCTCTGTCATTTGGGGGTTTTTGTTCTTTTTGGCGATTCTGGCTTCTTTTCTCCCTAGTGTCGATTCCGCAAGTTACCTGTTGTGCTCTTTGGGGATTTGATTAGTGTAAGTTTTAGTGTCGAAATCCCTATTCTCAACTTCCTTTCTTCTACTTTTTACCGGATCACACTACTCTTTTTTCCTCTTGCTCTTTTGTGACCGATTCTCCCCTCCTTACCTCTTCACTTAGTTTCGATTTAGTGGTTCTTCTCTGGTAATCTCTTTGACAAGTGGTTGACTGCTTCATTGTTCTACAGTTCCTATCAGTTGATTTGGTGTGCTCAAATCATTCTTTCGACATTCAATCATTTTGGGGGTAAGTGGTGTTGGTCGAATACTCTATGACTTAATATTGGGACTTTCATTCATATTGTTGAAAATAGTTTTGCCTAATAAGGTTCGTTGCCTGAGCAGATAATTATTGAGATCGATCCTTAGTCAGCGTTAAGAGCAATAAAGCCTTTTTTGCTCATTCAGAGTAAGGGTAAAGGGTTGGTTTGGGATTGTATGTTTAGGAATCCTAATGTTGGAAGACTAACAATATGATTTGATGGAAAATAGGCTTTGAAGCACATGGATGATTCTTACGTTTCGCAATCAGGTGTGTAACCGTACGCCCGATTTTGTGACTGTCAAACGCGGGATAAAGGTGTGTATTCACACCCCTATCTATATGTGAATAGGCAAAAGTGGATAAGCTAAAATGCCGGAACCTCGGCATTCGAGGCCCCACGAGCGTGCAAATGCATGTGGGGCGAATCGAGCCCCAAATCATGGGTAGCAGACTGCAGAGGCCACCACATGCGTTTTCGTGGACTGGGGCAGTTATCGGCCTCGATGGGTCAAAATGGGCCGCGTGGGCCTAATGGGCTTATGGGCCCACACGGGAAAAATCCTCGGTAAGTGATCATTTATAGGTTGGTTTATGAGGCTCGCAATGCCATATGTGAATCTGGACTAAATGGGCCACACGAGCGTGTGGGCCCACTTAGGCCCAACAGCGGGTTTGTAACACCCCAAACCCGGCCCACAAGCCATGACCGGATCTGGTGTGTCACGGAATAAAGAAATTTGAAAGGTTTGGATTAGTAGTAGTAATTTAAGAAAATTTTTGTTAAGGGTATGAAACGGTGTTTGTTAAAACTCAAGTGGGTTGATTCGATTGAGTTGAAAATCCTTTCTTCCTTTAAAACCATTTGACCATTTAAATTTTTGAACATTAGTGTGATCGATAGCTTAGAAAATTTTGTTACCCGAGGGTAGCATTTTTGAAAACGCGTACAAGTACTTATTTTTTTGAAAACGTTACTTTTAATCGATTTGCATAACCGTTCGTAAGTTCATTAGTTGGAAAGTAAAGTAAAACAACTACCTAACCATCCAAACTAATAATAAGCGGCCATATTACAACCCAATCGAATTGTAGTAAATGATTAAACTTAAAACGGGGCAAAATAAAATTTCAAGTCCACAAAACCAACATGGCCGCCTCGAGCTCTCCTCGGCTCCGCATCCGTGCTCTACTCACCTGCAAGATGATATGGGAAGGGGTGAGTCACCAAGACTCAGTGTATAAATCCCCGACCCGAAAATAACACTCATACACAAGATATTAGTATGACATGCAATTATGCAACCCAACCTAGCCATCCATGCTCCTTTTCTACCCCGTGTGGTACCAAACCACTGGTGGTGCCAAACCACTGGTGACGTAAAGTCACAATATCCGTCAATACGTGTGGTGCCAAACCACTGGTGACGTATAGTCACAATATCCGTCAATACGTGTGGTGCCAAACCACTGGTGACGTATAGTCACAATATCCGTCAATACGTGTGGTGCCAAACCACTGGTGGTGCCAAACCACTGGTGACCTGAAGTCACAATCAAGTGATGGGGCCAACCCATCGTGTGATACCAATCACTGGCGTCGATCCCGTATCTCAAATGTGGGGCCAACCCACGGTGGTACTAAGCCACAGGGACGAGACGCTATGAGGTGCCAAACCTCTGGAGGTACCAAACCTCTGGTGACCGTAGTCACAATGTGTTACCAAAACACTGGTGTCCGTCGACACGAATATTACTCCCTCTCATCAATCCCACCATCATCATGGTCATATCACAAGTATCATGATTCCATATATCATGCAATCGTATATAGCATAGTATTTTTCCGCATATGATGATATATATATATACAACACATATCGTAAATCGAGTAATAGGGGACTTACCCAAATACCAAGCTTATGCCCACTAGGCAAAGTAACCACATGAGAGGTTATAATATTATCAAACAACAGTTTATACTAATAAAGTGTGTAAGAGCTTACACACCTATTTAATCGAAGATCTACAAGAAATCCCGGATCTACGTGATATTTAAAAAGTCCCGAACTTGTCCTCGTATAGCTCCTATATTCGGCCATCATAGCTTATTAGTCACAAAGCCCTAAGTACCTAATTTAGAAATCCCAATAAAATGTGGCCCGAGTATAGCACTCACCTTACACCAACTTGGTCACTAACCAAATCTCGAAGATTCGCAACATTCGGCTATAGCCTTCCCTGAAATCGGATTTAGTGTTCATTTAGAGACCCAAGGCCATTCGGCCCTAGCATGTATTCACAACCAAAGAGTTTGTTGTCCCTTACCTTAACAACTGACTTGTCCTTTAAACACCATGAATCGGCACCCCTTTTTGGTGTTTAGAGGTTTCGGCTATCATGTGGAACAAGAATAAGTCAATATTTTGATTATCACAAATTTGAAGAGATATTAAAAGAGGGATAGCAGAGGGTCGGCATTACTCAAACCGACCCAAGGAAAGAAAAAGGTTCTTACCAGAAGATTCGGCCTTGTCCCTAAAAACCACCTTGATTTCGGCACTTAAGGTGATGAGGAGAAACGCATGAAGAGAGGGTTTACAAGGAAATTCTCGACTTAACACTAAATGCAAAGGATCAAAATCTTCTAAGCTTGCTGACCTTTAGCTCTTCCTCTTCTATGCACATACGGCTACCACAAGATGAAGAGAAGAAAGCAAATTTTTGGGTATTTTGGCCAAGTAACAATCTTGAAGGGAAAGTAGAACCAAACTAAGAAGTCTTAGCACCTCCAAAGCTCTCAAAACCGAATGTTGAGGCCCTTAGGAATTTCTTCATGTTCGGCCATGCACAAAGGGAAGAAACATAGCTATGCTTGAAGAAATTTGGCCTAGCTTCCTTCTTCTCTAAAACTCCTTCAACCGAGAGTGTTAAGCTTTTCCTATTTCCCCTATTCGGCTAGCACAAAATGGAGTAAGAAAACCAAAAGTTTCGGCCATGCATAATCTTTTAGCCAAAACCTTATGGCCGGCCATGCTCCCTCTATTTTTCTTCTATGAGAATTTGTTCATCACAAAATTTGATGAGCTTTGTTCAATAATGTTTCCACTACCAACTTTAATAAACAATTTGTCCATCAAATGCTCTCTTCTTTCAACAAATAAAAGATAAAAAGAATTTATCTAATGTTTCCAATGCAAATAAAATAAAAGGAATGGGAAGGATAATGGCAACCCATCCCGTGCGTCTGCATGCGCCCAAGCCCCCATGCAGCCACCTGCGTTCTGCCGGCCAAACAGAAAAAAAATAAAATTCCATTTTCCTTCATGCTGCTGCCAGGTCTCGAACCCGAGACCTGGGGAAGTCTGCCCAAGCCTCTGACCACTCGGCTACAACGCCTCTTCAGTTATAATGCGTCAGAATTTCTATTTAAGTTTCCCCCCCTTGGCTCCCTCACGCATTAAATGCTAGAGGCCAAAAACAGCAAAACATCCCTATCTAGCCCCGGGGGTTTCGAACCCGAGACCTGGAGCAAATTTAGCGCCCCAGCCACTCGGCCAAATTAACTTTCATGTCAAAGACACGTTGTGAATTTCTTTTAATCCATTCCCAGAGGCTTCTTTCAGGTTAAGCGCTTAAAATCAAAAATTTTAAATGCCCTGAGAGACTCTCGTGACTCGAACGCAAGACCTAGGGAGTTCCCCTTAGCGCCCTAACCACTTCTTCCGGCCTGACCTTCATGCCAATTTACCCCACCATTTAATTTTAAGGTCTCCCCAGATCGTTGACCCCCAAAAAAAAAATAAAAAGCCAAACGCTGCTCCAGCAGCTCGAACATGCGACCGCGAGCTGCTACTCCCTGCTATGCCCCACGCCACTCGGCTAGAGCATTCAATATGCCACAAGCCTGCCAAAATTATTATTTAAACCCTCCTTCGCCTATCACTCCTTCAGCGCCAAAAATAAAACTTTCTCCACGCGACTCGAACCCTCGCCTAGTCGTGCCTTCTAGCCTTCTTTGCAGCTCTCTTACCACTCCGCCAGCTATGCTCTTGTGTCAAAGCTCGCCCTAATTTAATGATAAGGCTTTTACACTTAGCCTTACCATCCTAAACACTTAAGAAACCTGCTTAACCCTATACCTGGCTAATTCGGGATTTTGGCTAAACCCTAATGTATGCGTATTAAATTAGGAAAACCCACAAAAATACTCGTATGGCAATTGGCCCCTAGAACAGGATGTTACAGTTCTACCCCCCTTAAAATAATTTCGTCCCCGAAATTACCTGGGTCAGAAGAGTTGGGGGTATTGCTGCCGCATCACCTCCTCGGGCTCCCACGTAGCTTCCTCCACGCCATGGTTCTGCCATAGGACCTTCACTAAAGGAACTGACTTCCTACGCAAAACCTTTACATCCCGATCTAGGATCTGCACAGGTTCCTCTTCCATCGTCAAATCTAGACTCACCTCAACTTCCTCAACTGCCAAGACGTGTGATGGATCAGAACGATAGCGTCTAAGCATGGAGACATGGAACACATCGTGAATCTGACTCAGTTCTGCAGGTAACTCGAGTTGATAAGCTACTGGTCCCACTCGTCTCAACACCTTAAATGGTCCAATGAACCTTGGGCTTAATTTGCCCTTCTTCCCAAATCTTAACACTTTCTTCCATGGCGAGACCTTCAGAAAAACTTCGTCTCCTACGGCAAATTCTATGTCCCTCCGCTTGAGATCAGCGTAAGACTTTTGCCTATCCGAGGCTTCTTTCAATCGAGCTTGGATCTTCTTCACCTTATCCTCAGTTTCTGCAACCAATTCCGGTCCTAACATCCGTCGCTCACCCAACTCCGTCCAGCAAGTAGGTGTGCGACACCTCCTACCATACAACGCCTCATATGGTGCCATCTTAATACTTGCCTGATAACTGTTGTTGTATGCGAACTCAGCTAATGGCAAAAATTCCTCCCAACTACCTCTGAAGTCCAAAACGCAGCCTCTTAACATGTCCTCTAGAATCTGAATGACTCTTTCCGACTGCCCGTCAGATTGTGGATGGAATGCTGTACTGAAATCCAACCGTGTACCCAAAGCCTGATGTAGTGCTCTCCAAAACCTCGATGTAAATCTGGGGTCTCTGTCTGAGATGATCGACACTGGCACACCATGCAACCTCACTATCTCCGCCACATACAACTTAGCTAACCTCTGAAGCGAATAATCCACCCTAACTGGAATGAAATGAGCCGACTTGGTCAGACGGTCCACAATCACCCAAACTGCGTCCTTCTTGCTGGGCGTGAGGGGTAGCCCACTGACAAAGTCCATAGTGATCCTCTCCCATTTCCACTGAGGAATCTTCACGGGTTGAAGTAACCCAGATGGCAACTGATGTTCAGCCTTTACCCGCTGACATGTGAGACACCTTCCCACGAATTCAGTTACCTCGCGCTTCAATCCTGGCCACCAGAACTGCTTACGTAAATCTCCGTACATCTTGCTACCTCCAGGATGCATAGCGTATGGGCTGCTATGTGCATCCTGAAGAATTCTTTGTCTCAAACCCACATCATTCGGCATACAAGGCCGTCCTTGAAAACACAGCACCCCATCATCATTCAAACTATACCTTTCCGAACCGCCATCTTGAACTTGAAATCTCCGCGCTCTCAAACTGTCATCTCCTAATTGTTTTTCTTTAATCTCCTCGATCCAGGTGGGCTTAACCTGCAACTCTGCCAAGAGACTTCCGTCGTCGTATAGACTAAGAGAGCAAACATCGCCCTTAAGTCTGTCACGACTTTTCGGCTCAACGCATCAGCCACCACGTTAGCCTTGCCTGGGTGGTACTCAATTGAACAGTCGTAGTCCTTCAACAGTTCAATCCATCGGCGCTGCCTCAGATTCAAGTCCTTTTGAGTCAAGAGGTACCTCAAACTTTTATGATCCGTATAGACGATTGATTTCTCTCCATATAGGTAGTGCCTCCATATTTTCAAAGCAAAAACCACTGCTGCTAACTCCAAGTCATGGGTAGGATAGTTAACCTCATGTGGTCTTAGCTGACGGGATGCATAGGCCACCACCTTCCCTTCCTGCATCAACACACATCCCAAACCATTATGGGACGCATCACAATAAACCGTGAACAATTTCCCCGCCTCAGGCTGCACCAAAACTGGAGCTTCCGTCAAAATCTTTCTTAGCTTATCAAAGCTTTCTTGCTGCTTCTCTGACCAAACAAAAGGGACTCCTTTCCTTAATAGCTTAGTCAACGGTGCTGCGATTAAGGAGAATCCTTCCACAAACCTTCGATAATACCCGGCCAGACCCAGAAAACTTCGAATTTCTGCCACTGTCCTAGGTGGTTTCCACTCCAACACCGCTTCGACCTTGCGGGGGTCCACTCTAATCCCTTCTGCTGACACTACGTGACCCAAGAAGATCACCTCTCTAAGCCAGAATTCGCATTTACTGAATTTGGCATACAACTGCTCCTCTCTCAGCACTTGTAGAACTATGCGCAAATGTCTATCATGCTCCTCCTCCGTTCTTGAGTAAACCAATATGTCGTCTATAAACACCACGACAAATTGATCCAAGTACTGCTGAAACACCCTATTCATCAAGTCCATGAATGCTGCCGGTGCGTTGGTCAACCCAAACAGCATCACTAAGAACTCGTAATGCCCATACCGGGTACGAAATGCCGTCTTGTGCACATCAGCCTCCTTCACCTTAAGTTGATGATAGCCCGACCTAAGGTCTATCTTCGAGAATACCGATGCACCCTTCAATTGATCAAACAGGTCATCAATCCGAGGCAACGGATACTTGTTTTTGATTGTTAACTTGTTTAGCTGACGGTAGTCGATACACATCCGCATTGACCCGTCTTTCTTCTTGACAAACAGAACAGGTGCTCCCCACGGAGATATACTAGGTCGAATGAACCCTCTATCCAAGAGTTCCTGAATTTGAGCCTTCAGTTCCGCCAACTCCTTCGGTGCCATTCGGTAGGGTGCTATGGACACAGGTGCCGTTCCGGGCAACAAGTCTATACTGAACTCAACTTCCCGATCTGGAGGCAGACCCGGAAGTTCTTCAGGAAACACATCAGCGAATTCCCCTACAGTTCGGACCTTCTCAACTGTTGACTCCTTAGCCTCCAAGGCATAAATTTGAACCAACAATGCTTCACACCCTCTTCTGATCATTTTCTCGGCCTTCAAGGCAGACACTACATTGGATAGATAGTCTCTTCTGTTACCTATCATGACCACTTCATCACCCTCGGCCGACCTTAGAATCATGCGCTTAGCAGCGCAATCCAATCTTGCCTGATACTTAACCAACCAGTCCATTCCAAGAATTAAATCAAACTCCCCAAACGGCAATTCCATCAGATTCGCCACAAACACTACCCCTTGGAGTTCTAGGGGTATATCTCTATATAGCTTATTCACCATCACAGAGTGTCCTAGAGGGCTAATTACAGTTATCTCGCTAGAAGCAGTCTCAAAATCCAAGTTCATAGCCTCTACCATACTACTGGCAATGTATGAATGCGTCGAACCCACATCAATTAATGCAACATAAGGGAGACCAAAAATTAGGAACGTACCGGTGATGACATCCGGTGCGTCACCCTCCTCGCGACGCCTCGCTGCGTAAACTAAGCCAGGCTGCCTAGCTTCTGTGTTGCCTGCTCCTCTGCCCTGAGTTCCGCGACCTCGATTAGGACCATTGCCTCCTCTACCGTTACCACGACCCCTCTGCGGTGGTCCCACATTCCTTGCTGGAGTACGGTTCTGACCCTCTGGCTGATTCCTTGCCAACTTCCAAGGACAATCCCTTACACGGTGATCCGGAGATCCACATTCAAAGCAACCCCTCTCACCCGTGTAACAACCTCCCCAATGTGACTTTCCACAGCGATTACATTGAGCCGGTCTCTGGTTAGAAGCCATGGGCCTTCCAGCCTGATTCGGCCCACTCTGTCTGGCCCTCTTTTGTGCACTAATTCCCGATCCAGATGGCCCAATACCTCGTTTCTGCTTGCTCCTATCATAGCTCTGCCTCACAGACTCCCGGACCCTTTCAGCTACCTTTGCTTTTTCCACCAGAACAGCAAACTCACGTACCTGTTGTGGAGCAATCAACAGTCTTAAGTCATCTCTAAGTCCGTCTTCAAAGCGGACACAACGATCGTGCTCAGTTGACACGACTCCCCGGGCATAGCGGCTCAGCCTCAGAAATTCTGCCTCATACTCAGATACCGACTTATTTCCTTGTACCAGTCCCAGAAAGGTTTTCCTCTGAGTATCAGTGTAGCTGGTGCCCACATACTTCTTCTGATAAGTAGCTTTGAAGTATTCCCAAGTAAGGTCGTCTGCTGTAGCGCCGTCTCGTACCGTGAGCCACCACTGGTATGACTCGTCTTTTAGAAGCGACACTGCTCCTTTCAGCTTCTCCTCATCTGTTAAGTCGAGATCGTCTATGATCCTCTCTGTTGATTCTAACCAATATTCGGCTGTACTGGGTGCGACACCTGACACACCCCGGAATGCTTCAGCTCCATTGGATCGGAGCCGCTCAGATACAGACTTCCGAGCGCCTGCACCTCTATTGGTCTCAGCCATCATTTCTAGCACACGCAGCATAGCCTGCGATACCGACTCACCCCCCGTCTGATCCTGAGGTCCATCACCAAAAGTTGGGGGTGGCGGTGGGGGTGGTATCTCATTATCCGATCCTTGGCCCGACCTGACTGGTTTTGTCACGGCCATCCGGCCTCTACCGCGTCCCCGACGACCGCGACCTCTAGAACTCATTTCTTATGGCGCAATCTAAAAAGTTTTATGAGTTAGTCAACGTTCCACTGATCATTAGCAAAGAATCTTATGGGCGAAATTAAGAAGTTGTTCTTTCGATCAAACAAGTTTCAAGTCTTCTATCGTAGTTCGAAGATATACATTCACTTATTTCATCACTCTCTATGTCCAATTCTTAACCCGGGGGTATTTTCGTCCTTTACCCTACAGGGGTATTTTGGTAATAAAACAATGTAAGTTTGACAAATCAAAGGAGATTTAAAAATTTGCCAAACTCGAGGGTTCCTTTTGAAAAATTGTCTTCCCAAATTGGTAGTGTTGCAAAAATTTTGAAAATCAAGGTCATTTTGGTAATTTGTAATTTAGGGGCAATTTTGTAATTTTCCAAAAGCACAACATTTTTGACATTTTGCAAATTAGGGATTTTAGGTATGCTTGTAAAACAAGGAAAATTTTGTTTAAAAAAGAGATTTTGGGGTAGTTTGGTAGAATTTTTAAAACTAGGGGCATTTTTGTAATTTACCCCTAAGGGTATTTTAAAATGTCCATAAATCAAAGGAATTTGTAGTATAAATCCCATAAGTTTGAGGGAAGTCTTTAAAACTAGAGTCTTTATAAAAATGCGGCTAATTCCCTTTCGGCTTTTAATAAAAGAGTTTAGCCCATGAACAAGCCCTTACGGTTAGGGTGAACCGAAGCTACGCACCAGGTAGGATTCCCGCGAAGAGGAGGTGAGTCGCTAAGACCACTTAAATACCAAGCTCTTCCGGATCCAATCCTAGACATGCGTACAAGGGTTACCACACCTTAACTCGGCGACTTAATCCTGGGTTTGTTTAATTAGGCAATTAGAATCTTATGTGATTGTTTGGGGTAAACTAGTCCTAGAGTTCATATACCTTTCATACTATCTACGTCCCATTTCTACCCATTTACAGATAACCATTCATACATAGATTAAAAATACTTACAAGAGCGGATCGGTGCCGGAGACTCGACGCCATGTTGTTCAACCAAAATCATTTTCAACGGGGTTTTTAAAAGCATATCTAGCAAAAACATTTTGGGTCTTAGGCCCTCACAGCCGAGTTTTTGAACCTGGCTCTGATACCAAAATTGTAACACCCCAAACCCGGCCCACAAGCCATGACCGGATCTGGTGTGTCACGGAATAAAGAAATTTGAAAGGTTTGGATTAGTAGTAGTAATTTAAGAAAATTTTTGTTAAGGGTATGAAACGGTGTTTGTTAAAACTCAAGTGGGTTGATTCGATTGAGTTGAAAATCCTTTCTTCCTTTAAAACCATTTGACCATTTAAATTTTTGAACATTAGTGTGATCGATAGCTTAGAAAATTTTGTTACCCGAGGGTAGCATTTTTGAAAACGCGTACAAGTACTTATTTTTTTGAAAACGTTACTTTTAATCGATTTGCATAACCGTTCGTAAGTTCATTAGTTGGAAAGTAAAGTAAAAACAACTACCTAACCATCCAAACTAATAATAAGCGGCCATATTACAACCCAATCGAATTGTAGTAAATGATTAAACTTAAAACGGGGCAAAATAAAATTTCAAGTCCACAAAACCAACATGGCCGCCTCGAGCTCTCCTCGGCTCCGCATCCGTGCTCTACTCACCTGCAAGATGATATGGGAAGGGGTGAGTCACCAAGACTCAGTGTATAAATCCCCGACCCGAAAATAACACTCATACACAAGATATTAGTATGACATGCAATTATGCAACCCAACCTAGCCATCCATGCTCCTTTTCTACCCCGTGTGGTACCAAACCACTGGTGGTGCCAAACCACTGGTGACGTAAAGTCACAATATCCGTCAATACGTGTGGTGCCAAACCACTGGTGACGTATAGTCACAATATCCGTCAATACGTGTGGTGCCAAACCACTGGTGACGTATAGTCACAATATCCGTCAATACGTGTGGTGCCAAACCACTGGTGGTGCCAAACCACTGGTGACCTGAAGTCACAATCAAGTGATGGGGCCAACCCATCGTGTGATACCAAATCACTGGCGTCGATCCCGTATCTCAAATGTGGGGCCAACCCACGGTGGTACTAAGCCACAGGGACGAGACGCTATGAGGTGCCAAACCTCTGGAGGTACCAAACCTCTGGTGACCGTAGTCACAATGTGTTACCAAAACACTGGTGTCCGTCGACACGAATATTACTCCCTCTCATCAATCCCACCATCATCATGGTCATATCACAAGTATCATGATTCCATATATCATGCAATCGTATATAGCATAGTATTTTTCCGCATATGATGATATATATATACAACACATATCGTAAATCGAGTAATAGGGGACTTACCCGAATACCAAGCTTATGCCCACTAGGCAAAGTAACCACATGAGAGGTTATAATATTATCAAACAACAGTTTATACTAATAAAGTGTGTAAGAGCTTACACACCTATTTAATCGAAGATCTACAAGAAATCCCGGATCTACGTGATATTTAAAAAGTCCCGAACTTGTCCTCGTATAGCTCCTATATTCGGCCATCATAGCTTATTAGTCACAAAGCCCTAAGTACCTAATTTAGAAATCCCAATAAAATGTGGCCCGAGTATAGCACTCACCTTACACCAACTTGGTCACTAACCAAATCTCGAAGATTCGCAACATTCGGCTATAGCCTTCCCTGAAATCGGATTTAGTGTTCATTTAGAGACCCAAGGCCATTCGGCCCTAGCATGTATTCACAACCAAAGAGTTTGTTGTCCCTTACCTTAACAACTGACTTGTCCTTTAAACACCATGAATCGGCACCCCTTTTTGGTGTTTAGAGGTTTCGGCTATCATGTGGAACAAGAATAAGTCAATATTTTGATTATCACAAATTTGAAGAGATATTAAAAGAGGGATAGCAGAGGGTCGGCATTACTCAAACCGACCCAAGGAAAGAAAAAGGTTCTTACCAGAAGATTCGGCCTTGTCCCTAAAAACCACCTTGATTTCGGCACTTAAGGTGATGAGGAGAAACGCATGAAGAGAGGGTTTACAAGGAAATTCTCGGCTTAACACTAAATGCAAAGGATCAAAATCTTCTAAGCTTGCTGACCTTTAGCTCTTCCTCTTCTATGCACATACGGCTACCACAAGATGAAGAGAAGAAAGCAAATTTTTGGGTATTTTGGCCAAGTAACAATCTTGAAGGGAAAGTAGAACCAAACTAAGAAGTCTTAGCACCTCCAAAGCTCTCAAAACCGAATGTTGAGGCCCTTAGGAATTTCTTCATGTTCGGCCATGCACAAAGGGAAGAAACATAGCTATGCTTGAAGAAATTTGGCCTAGCTTCCTTCTTCTCTAAAACTCCTTCAACCGAGAGTGTTAAGCTTTTCCTATTTCCCCTATTCGGCTAGCACAAAATGGAGTAAGAAAACCAAAAGTTTCGGCCATGCATAATCTTTTAGCCAAAACCTTATGGCCGGCCATGCTTTCTCTATTTTTCTTCTATGAGAATTTGTTCATCACAAAATTTGATGAGCTTTGTTCAATAATGTTTCCACTACCAACTTTAATAAACAATTTGTCCATCAAATGCTCTCTTCTTTCAACAAATAAAAGATAAAAAGAATTTATCTAATGTTTCCAATGCAAATAAAATAAAAGGAATGGGAAGGATAATGGCACCCCATCCCGTGCGTCTGCATGCGCCCAAGCCCCCATGCAGCCACCTGCGTTCTGCCGGCCAAACAGAAAAAAAATAAAATTCCATTTTCCTTCATGCTGCTGCCAGGTCTCGAACCCGAGACCTGGGGAAGTCTGCCCAAGCCTCTGACCACTCGGCTACAACGCCTCTTCAGTTATAATGCGTCGAAATTTCTATTTAAGTTTCCCCCCTTGGCTCCCTCACGCATTAAATGCTAGAGGCCAAAAACAGCAAAACATCCCTATCTAGCCCCGGGGGTTTCGAACCCGAGACCTGGAGCAAATTTAGCGCCCCAGCCACTCGGCCAAATTAACTTTCATGTCAAAGACACGTTGTGAATTTCTTTTAATCCATTCCCAGAGGCTTCTTTCAGGTTAAGCGCTTAAAACCAAAAATTTTAAATGCCCTGAGAGACTCTCGTGACTCGAACGCAAGACCTAGGGAGTTCCCCTTAGCGCCCTAACCACTTCTTCCGGCCTGACCTTCATGCCAATTTACCCCACCATTTAATTTTAAGGTCTCCCCAGATCGTTGACCCCAAAAAAAAAAATAAAAAGCCAAACGCTGCTCCAGCAGCTCGAACATGCGACCGCGAGCTGCTACTCCCTGCTATGCCCCACGCCACTCGGCTAGAGCATTCAATATGCCACAAGCCTGCCAAAATTATTATTTAAACCCTCCTTCGCCTATCACTCCTTCAGCGCCAAAAATAAAACTTTCTCCACGCGACTCGAACCCTCGCCTAGTCGTGCCTTCTAGCCTTCTTTGCAGCTCTCTTACCACTCCGCCAGCTATGCTCTTGTGTCAAAGCTCGCCCTAATTTAATGATAAGGCTTTTACACTTAGCCTTACCATCCTAAACACTTAAGAAACCTGCTTAACCCTATACCTGGCTAATTCGGGATTTTGGCTAAACCCTAATGTATGCGTATTAAATTAGGAAAACCCACAAAAATACTCGTATGGCAATTGGCCCCTAGAACAGGATGTTACAGGGTTTTGGGCCCATATACACTGTTCTGGCCGTGTAGGTTATCTGAGTCGCTCAAAGTGATGATAGACCCTCTAGGAGGTTGTAATAAGTACCGAGACCCCAATATTTGTAAAATTACCAAAATACCCTGTAGGAAAAAATGACTGTTTTGCCCTTGTGGGTAAATGACTGACTTAGATTATGAATTTGGCTGATTTGACTGTGATCGTATGACTGTGTTTTAACTGACTTGACTATGGTCGTGTGACTGATATGCTTTTAATATATGTTTAAATGACTATTACTAAGCATGGTCATTCTGCATACACCTGTGATGATTGAGCATGACATACACGACATATTGCATGGGGTTGGGACATTGTTTCGGAGGAAGTGTACGGCCCGTTGCCGTTCTGTACAAGGCTTCTAGCCTTTCTGCGATATTTATGGCTTTTAGTCGTTCTGTCTACGGCATCGAGCCATTCTGTTGACTTAGTGCCACAACCGGTGCTAAGCTTGGTGTGTTGGCTGGGTGGGTCGATTTTATCCCCACATGGTGTTTGATTGGTACGGGGGTGTATTGGTTGGATTGGGCTAGATTTTTGTCTTCATTTCTGCATCTGATACTGATTCTGTAATGGGCTGAGGTCCATCTGGTTTTGTTATGGGCTAAGGCCCACCTAATACTGTGTCTGTGACGGGCTCAGGCCCAGTTTGTTTCTGCATACCGTATATCTGACTGTTTGTATTATAAGGGATTACACACTGAGTTTTTGCAAACTCACCCTTCTGTCTAACTGTACAGCTAATCCCCAGCCTTGGGCAATTTGGAGCCGCGAGAGACTCGGAGGTGGCCACACGACCGCTGTTGCTCTACTGTAGAGTTTTTATTTGAATTTATATTTTGGGTTTTAATTCTGTTATAAGGCCTTTGAGGGATTAAATTTTTAAATGGGCTTTAGATTTCTTTATTTAAAACTGCTAAACACAAATTTTCAAAATTAACAACTATTTTCAAAACACTTAAAAATATACATTTTTATATCTCAAACTTTAGGAGCTTCCGCGATTGGAATAACCTAAAGTATCAATGCCAGACATTAAGTAAAAGATTTTGACAAGATGATTTGCTAAACTCGAGAAAAAGGATTTAAACATAGAAATGAACTTTTAACGACAAACTCAGTTTGTAAACGAAGCTTTGATGTGACATGCCAGATTCGGCCATAACGTCTGGGCCGGGTTTGGGGTGTTGCAGCCCGTGTCCCTCACATGGCCATGACACGCCCGTGTCTTGGCCCGTGTGCAGAAACCTTGACATTCTGTTTCTACGTCATCAACCCAATAAGGTCGCACGGCCTGGGCATATGCCCATGTCCTATGGCTGTGTCTTTCACACGGTCGTGCCTCAGCTCGTGTGGTTACTACTGGACATTCTATTTTGCCAATTTAGGGTGTAGGGGGACACACAGCCGAACTACACGCTTATGGGTCAGACCGTGTATCACATACGGCCTAGACACACGTCCGTGTCTACCCGTGTGGACAAAAACAAGGCTATTTTCCAAGCCCTTTTTGCCACCCTTATTTTCACCAACATAAGCCACATCAAATAACATACTCAATCATGCATTAGTATACCAAATACTCAACCATGCAATTTCCACATCCATGAAAAAAACCATCATCATTTTCATATATCAATAATAAGTAATAGCCATCATCCATGGTCTTATACAAAATGAATCAATCTTCAAAATAAGTCAACAATTTTGGCCATAACAATATGACACTTGACAAAAGACCAAGTCCCTATACATGCCATACTCAAAATGATAAATCTAACTATACCAATTATTCAGATTGATAGGGTGATCGAGCCTCCGACGTTATTTGATCCCCGAGCTAGCTTTGCAGCACTATAAGGAAATGTAAAGGAGAGAGAGAGTAAGCATAAAGCTTAGTAAGTGATACAAACCGCCTCGGGTTGAGTCGAGTCATATTTAAATTTTCCCGATCGTCTACGAAGGAGTAATATTTGTCGTGTTTAAGAGAAAGGAAAAATGGTTATGTTTTGGTAAATGGCAGCCTTTGGGTTGAAGAAGAATTAGGTAGATGAACGGTTTGATGGTTGAAACAAGAAAGAACCCTTAATATAAGATTAAGGACCCGAATCTTATAGGTTTCAAAGGAAAGGTTAAATTGCATTAAAACCGAGACCCACTATCTAGCAAGATAGGAACCTATGGTATTGATTTGAATGCCACACCCAAAAGGATGATAAGTTCAAGGACAAATTCAGATTGACACCACTAGTTGAAAGATAAGTCAATTTGAACCTTGGAGAATTAAGAGGTTGGATAACTCACAATCTAAAAATTTCATAAAGCATCAAAAGTCTCTTCTACAAGCTAAAAACAAGGTATATATAGTGTTTACATGTGGTTAGCTGAAGAGTCATATGAATTCAGCTTTATTATGCATTTAAATGGCTGAAATAAAATCTAATCAATAGGTAAAACTCTTGAATTCCTCCAGCCAAATAACAGCAACTTTATGGCTCCTAATGAGCTTATTTCAATGAGTTTGAATGCTTGGTTTCATGCTTTCTTAGTAGCCGAATGGTCACCAGCAACTTAATGAGAAGTTGTAACTCTTGTGTGATCTTTTAAGCCTTAAATGGTTATGGAAGATGAATAGGCTGCTGCTGAAATTAATGGAGATGTAATGCTTCCATCAATGATCATAACAGCTCGCTTTAATGTTAAATAATGCTTCCCCATGTGTGTAACCGTTTTCACTTGAAAAGTCACATTAACTCTTTGTAACATCCCTTGAGTGTAACGGTTTTCAGCTGAAAAGTTTCCTACATTCAAACACATTAAACAAACAAATTAATCACATTAAAACACTTATTAAACACTACTTTAACATAAACACATTAAGCACTAGACTTTATTAAATGAACTAAAAGTTAAGACTGATAATGCAGCAAGCAGTTATTTTATGGAAGCAGAATTAAATTAACTTAAACTCATGCTTAATTAAAACATCCTAGTAACTAGATTAATTAATAAGCCTCTTCTTAAATTAACTTAAACTCAGGCTTCATTAACATTCTAGTAACTAGATTAATTAATAAGCCTCTTATTAAACACAACTTATTTAATTAAACTAAACACCTTTATTTAAAGCTAATTTAAAAGTTTTTAAAAATATAAATGCATGAATTAAATCAAGCTAAACAAAAGCTGAATGAGCCGAATATGAGCTTATTTCAACTTGCAAAAAAAACATGAGCATTGGGCTTATTAAGTTAGCCCGATTCTCCTCGTTTTGTCCAGCCATTAACTTGCTCCACTTTTGCTCAACTAAGGCCGTAATAGCCTCCTTGAAAAGTTTTGTACGTGCTCGGGTGATGGGTCCTTGTGGCAACTCTAATGGCTCTTTGTTGGAACTTGGTGTGACCCGGATCATGGCCGTATCATCCTCCCCCTCTTCAAAGTGATTTGTCCTCAAATCGGAATCTGCATCAAAGAGAGATAGATCAGACACATTAAAAGTTGCACTTATATTAAACTCACCCGGAAGGTCTAGTCGATAGGAATTGTCGTTGATTCGCTCTAATACTTGGAATGGACCATCACCACACGGTAATAATTTGGACCTTTTTTGAGCTGGAAATTATTGCTTCCTCATGTGAACCCACACCCAATCCCCAGGTTCAAATATGACTTGCTTTTGCCCTTTGTTGGCCTTATGCACATATTGCTCCATTCGAGCCTCGATATTAGCTTTAACCTTTTGATGTAATTGTTTCACATAGTCCACTTTCCTCTTGGCATCTACATTAGCAATTTGATCGTTAGGTAATGAGATTAGGTCTAGAGGAGATAAAAGATTAAAACCATAAACTATTTCGAATGGAGAGAATTTAGTAGCAGAGTGAATAGTTCGGTTATAAGCAAACTCTATGTGAGTAGGCATTCCTCTCACGACTTGAGATTTTTGCGGATTATGGCTCGTAGTAGTGTGGATAGGATGCGATTCACCACTTTAGTTTGGCCATCCATTTGGGGATGACATGTCGTGGAGAATAAGAGCTTCGTGCCTAGCTTACTCCAAAGTGTCCTCCAAAAATGACTAAGAAACTTCGCATCACGATCAGATACTATTGTCTTCGGAATTCCATGCAACCTAACAATTTCTTTAAAGAAAATATTAGCAATATTAACAGCATCATCAGTTTTCGAACAAGCAATAAAATGCGACATTTTTGAAAATCGATTTACGACTACAAAAATGGAGTCTTTTCCGGTTCGAGTTCGCGGTAATCCTAAGATAAAATCCATAGATAGATCAACCCAAGGCCCTTCGGGAATAGGCAAAGGCGTGTAAAGCCCATGTGGGTTAACCTTTGATTTTGCCTTTGAGATCTCGTTTCGTTCGTGGCCAAAAGAAATGTTCTTGCAGAACGGCCAAAGTCTTTGCAATGCCAAAATGGCCCATAAGTCCACCACCATGTGCCTCGAGTACAAGTAACTCTCGTACGGAACTTTGTAGAATACAAAGCTTACCTTCTCGAAAAAGAAAGCCATCAAACCTGAAAAACTTATCAACAGCAACATGTTCACACAATTTATACACATCACCAAAATCAACATCAGAAATATACAAATCTTTCAAAAATGCAAAACCAAGCAATTTTGAATCCAAATGATTTAATAAAGTATATCGACGAGATAGTACATCAGCCTCAATATTTTCCTTACCCTTTTTATATCGAATAACATAAGGAAAGGATTCAAGAAATTCTACCCATTTTGCGTGCCTTTTGTTAAGCTTGTGTTGTCCTTTGTTGTGTTTGAGCGATTCATGGTCCAAATGGATGACAAACTCCTTCGGCCACAAATAGTGTTGCCATGTTTCCAATGCCCGGATCAAAGCGTACATTTCCTTATCGTATATTGGGTAATTCAATGGTGCGCCACTTAGCTTTTCACTAAAATACGCAATGGGCTTTCCTTCTTGAGTCAACACAGCACCAATCCCAATTCCTGAGGCATCACATTCAATTTCAAATGTTTTGTCAAAATCAGGTAATTCAAGTAATGGGGCATTAGTTAAATGATCTTTAAGTGAAATAAAAGATTTCTCTTGTTCCTCGCTCCAAAAGAAGGCAGAATTCTTTTTAATCACACTCGTGAGATGTGCGGCCAATGTGCTGAAATTTGGAACAAAGCACCGGTAGAAACTCGCCAAGCCATGGAAACTTCGTACTTGACTTGTGCTGGTCGGTCTAGGCCATTCTCGAATAGCTTTCACCTTTTCTTGATCTACTTCAAGTCCTTGAGAGCTAACAATAAATCCTAAGAAAATGACTTTGTTAGAACAAAATGTGCACTTCTTAAGATTAGCATATAATGTTTCCTTGCGCCATGCATCAAGAATAGCTCGTAAATGCTTCAAATGATCGTCTAAAGATCTACTATAAATAAGAATGTCATCAAAGTACACCACACAGAATTTACCAATATAAGCACGAAGAACATGGTTCATTAAACGCATAAAGGTACTAGGAGCATTAGTGAGACCGAATGGCATTACCAACCACTCGTACAAACCGTGTTTAGTTTTAAACGCTATTTTCCACTCATCTCCCTCAAACATTTGAATCTGATGGTAACCGCTTTTGAGATTGATTTTGGAAAACAATTGAGCACCACTTAGTTCATTGAGCATATCATCAAGACGCGATATTGGATGACGATATTTTATCGTGATTTTGTTTACAGCACGACAATCAACACACATTCGCCAAGTCCCATCCTTTTTCAGCACTAACAAAACTGGAACGGCGTACGGACTAAGGCTCTTGCGGATGAATCCCTTCTCAAGAAGTTCATTCACTTGTTTTTGCAATTCTTTGGTCTCTTCAAGATTACTACGGTAGGCTAGTCAGTTTGGTATGGATGCACCGGGAATAAAGTCGATTTGATGTTCTATTCCCCGACTAGGTGGTAAGCCACTTGGAATTTCGTCGGGAAATACATCTTCAAATTCCTGCAAGAGAGAAACAATAGAAGAAGGTAAAGCAGCATCTAACTCATTAATATTCAAATAAGATTCCTTGTACATGAGTACAAGTAGGGGCTGCCTCAACATGAAAGATTTTCGAATGTCACTCTCTTTTGCATACACACTCATTTTTACACTCGATTTTTCATCACTCATTTTTTTCTCTTGATCTTTATTCTTGTCTCTCATTTTTACCTCTGGTTTCCCTCGTTTCTTTTCACTCGAATTTTCACACACTTTTTCACTCTTTTCTTTCTTTTCACTCTCTTTGAATTTTTCAATTGAGTCTCGCAATTTCACTTGATCTTCCTATACTTGTCTCAGTGTCAAAGGCGCCAAAGTGATGTTTTTGCCTAAATGCTTGAAGGTGTATCAGTTGGTGTAGCCGTCATGTATCACCTTTCGTTCGAATTGCCATGGACAGCCTAGCAATAAGTGCCCGGCATGCATGGGAACCACGTCGCAAAGAACTTCATCTTTATATTTTCCAATGGAAAATGGAACCAACACTTGTTTAGTCACCTTTAACTCCCCTCCTTCATTAAGCCACTGAAGCTTGTATGGACAAGGATGTTTCATTGTGGCCAAACCAAGTTTCTCCACCATTAATGTACTAGCAACATTGGTACAACTTTCGCCATCCACAATAAGACTACATGCTTTGCCCTGCACAAAATAGCGTGTATGGAAAATGTTCTCACGTTGTTGTTCGTTCTCCACGCTTTGCAAACTTAGGCCACGTTTGATCACTAGAATCTCACCTTCAACAGCGTATTCAAATTCTTCCTCCTTTTCACTGGCAGAGGTGTCGGATTCCTCATCTTTCTCATCTTTCGACTCTATGTCACCATTAGCTCTCAACACCATTGTACGTTGGTTAGGGCATTGACTAGCTATGTGACCAGGTCCCAAGCACTTAAAGCACTTGATGTCCCTTGCATAATTTGGATTGGCAACTTCTTTTCCTTTGCTTGATTCACCGATGGGTTTGTTAAACTTAACAGAAGCATTTTGATCCTTCAAACGATTAGAAAAATCTCTTTTGCTCGTATCTTTTGGAAGTGTTTGCGGAGTTGGAATAGGTCCGTATGGAGCCTTTCTTCTTGAGTTGTTTTTCTATTTTAATTGCAACATGGACCATGTCGTTCACCTCGACATAGTGTTGAAGCTCCACCACATTAGCAATTTCTCGATTTAACCTGGCTAGGAATCTGGCCATCGTTGCCTCTCGGTCCTCTTCCACGTTCGCACGAATCATTGCGATTTCCATTTCTTTGAAATAATCTTCTACACTTTGGTGGCCTTGTGTAAGATTTTGTAACTTTTGGTATAACTCCTGATGGTAAAAAGATGGAATAAATCTCTTTCTCATCACCGCTTTCATTTCGAGCCATGTAGAAATCAACCTTTCTCCATTACGTCTTCGATTGGTTGTTAGTTGATCCCACCACACCATGGCGTAATCAGAGAATTCGATTGTTGCCAACTTGACTTTGTTGGTCTCCAAGTAGTTGTGACAGTCAAACACCAACTCGATTTTCTTTTCCCACTCCAAATATGCCTCCGGATCAGACTTGCCTTGGAAGGGTGGTATGGAAAGTTTAATGTTCTTCAAATCGTCGTCCACTTGTTCTCGTCCCCTTCGGCCTCGGTTTTGTTGTCCTCTCTGCTAATCACTTAAATTAGACCCTTGGTCACTTTCAGATTCACTAGTAAAGGGGTCATCTTCTTGGAACCTTGGGCGGCCTTGTTCTCTTCGTGGACCTCGAGGATTTCTCTCTCGTTGGGCTCTCTCTTCAACATGATCTAGTCTCACTTGAATGGGTTCGAGCTTGCGGTCAAATAGATGCTCAACCTCACGCAATAGGGCTTGAAGATTAAGATCCGGTACATTGCGGACTGGTTGCTGTTCGGGCCTTTCCTCCATATTTCAGTTTGGACTTCTCGACATAAGAAAGTCTTTCTTTTTCTTTTTTTAAAAACCTCACCACAAATCTCACTAGTCACTCGGAAAAGAAAAAAATATTGAACACTCACACTCGTGTTTCACTCAATTTTCGACTTTTTCTCTAATGATTCACTCGTGCCTTTTACCACTCGAATCCACCTCTCAAAATTCTGGAAGGTTGCCTTAGACTTATTAACAACTTGTAGGTCGTCTTCAAGGGGTTTAAACAAAGGAAAAATCATTTTGGGTAAAGGTAAGCTAAATAAAAATAAATAAATAAATAAAATGTTGGGGAATGGTGGCGTTGGGATTGAACAGATGGCACAAAATGATGGTTAAAATGCTTCTTGAATGATCGGGGTAGGAAGATGAAAAGTAATGGTTTCGAAAAACTCAGAAATTGAGGAGAAGAATGGAGAAACTAACAAAATCACAGAACTTCACTTTTTTCGTATTTTTTCTTTTTTTTTTGTATTTTTTTACTTCAAATATAACAGAATAAATACAAAGGAAATGACATACAAAAATTTTTTTTTGAATTTTTTTATATTTTTTACGAACTTACTTTCGGGATTGAATACGAACGTTGGTGCTCCTCGTTTTTTAGCTCTGATACCAAATGATACGAACCGCCTCGGGTTGAGTCGAGTCGTATTTAAATTTTCTCGATTGTCTACGAAGGAGTAATATTTATCGTGTTTAAAAGAAAGGAAAAATGGTTATGTTTTGGTAAATGGTAGCCTCTTGGGTTGAAGAAGAATTAGGTAGATGAATGGTTTGATGGTTGAAACAGGAAAGAACCCTTAATATAAGATTAAGGACCCGAATCTTATAGGTTTCAAAGGAAAGGTTAAATTGAATTAAAACCGAGACCCACTATCTAGCAAGATAGGAACCTACAGTATTGATTTGAACGCCACACCCAAGAGGATGATAAGTTCAAGAACAAATTCAGATTGAGGCCACTAGTTGAAAAGATAAGTCAATTTGAACCTTGGAGAATTAAGAGATTGGATAACTCACAATCTGAAAATTTCATAAAGCATCAAAAGTCCCTTCTACAAGCTAAAAACAGGGTATATATAGTGTTTACATGTGGTTAGCTAAAGAGTCATATGAATTCAGCTTTATTATGCATTTAAATGGCTGAAATAAAATCTAATCAATAGGTAAAACTCTTGAATTCCTCCAGCCAAATAACAGCAACTTTATGGCTCCTAATGAGCTGATTTCAATGAGTTTGAATGCTTGGTTTCATGCTTTCTTAGTAGCCGAATGGTCACTAGCAACTTAATGAGAAGTTCTAACTCTTGTGTTTTAAGCCTCAAATGGTTATGGAAGATGAATAGGCTGCTGCTGAAATTAATGGAGATGTAATGCTTCCATCAATGATCATAACAGATCCCTTTAATGTTAAATAATGCTTCCCCGTGTGTGTAACCGTTTTCACTTGAAAAGTCACATTAACTCTTTGTAACATCCCTTGAGTGTAACGGTTTTCAGCTGAAAAGTTTCCTACATTCAAACACATTAAACAAACAAATTAATCACATTAAAACACTTATTAAACACTACTTTAACTTAAACACATTAAACACTAGACTTTATTAAATGAACTAAAAGTTAAGACTTCAATTAATGCAGCAACTAGTTAATTTATGGAAGCAGAACTAAATTAACTTAAACTCATGCTTCATTAAAACATCCTAGTAACTAGATTAATTAATAAGCCTCTTATTAAATTAACTTAAACTCAGGCTTCATTAAAACATCCTAGTAACTAGATTAATTAATAAGCCTCTTATTAAACACAACTTATTTAATTAAACTAAACACCTTTATTTAAAGCTAATTTAAAAGTTTTTAAAAATAAAATGCATAAATTAAATCAAGCTAAACACAAGCTGAATGAGCCGAATATGAGCTTATTTCAACTTGCAAAAACATGCACATTAGGCTTATTAAGTTAGCCCGATTCTCCTCATTTTGTCCAGCCATTAACTTGCTCCACTTTTGCTCAACTAAGGCCGTAATAGCCTCCTTGAAACGTTTTGCACGTGCTCGGGTGATGGGTCCTTGTGACAACTCTAATGGCTCTTTGTTGGAACTTGGTGTGACCCAGATCATGGACGTATCAGTAAGTCACATGTAAATAATTAACAACAATTACCATAAACTTGCACATAATTCTCGAATGATTAAAGGCATAACTTACTCATATTCACCCTTACTAATCATTCAACATAATTTGAGCTCATTTCTCATGAATTTCATGTAGGTACCTGTATCACTTCCAACATAGTCGTAACTTTTCTCACTTTGACACAAGTTCTAAATTACTCGTTGAACCAGTTGGAATACCAAAGGATACCCGAAAAGCCTCACACAAGAGGGTAAAATGTCGATGCCATGTCCTAGATATGGTCTTACACTGGCTCACATATTGAGGCCGACGCCATGTTCTAGACATGATCTTACACTAGCTCTCGTCTCAATGCCGATGCCATGCCCCAGACATGGTCTTACACTGGCTCTCGTATTTTGGCCGACGCCATGTCCCTGACATGGTCTTACACTAGCACACATATCATCGCCGATGCCATGTTCCAGACATGGTCTTACACTGGCTTTCATAATGTGGCTGATGCCATGTCCCAGACATGGTCTTACACTAGCACTCATATCAACCAAATGTCATGGCTTGGATATCCAATCTATTCCTAAGGTTCAACCGGGAATTTACCACATCAAATTTCGTCATGCATATTCATAACAATAATCAAACATTTTATGCAATATCAATTGTTAAATGCATAATAACAATAGAGTTGTATTATTCACGTACAACTTACCTCGGTATACAAAAAGTGAGCGACTAGATTGAATTAGTGTACTAGCTTGGTTTTTCCCCAGTCTAGGTCTGGATCCAGTTTTTCTTGATATATAATGATAAAATTTACTCATTTAATCACCACATTAATCAAAACATTTCAAAATTCCTACTTTGGCATAATTACCGTTTTGACCTTAGACTTTCATAAAATTACAATTTTGCCCCTAGGCTCGTAAAATGATTTTCATCAAATTTCCTCATTAACCAAGCCTAGCCCAATCTATTTTAAGCTTATAGCAACCCACAAATCCAATTATTTCACACATTAACGACCTATTTTACAACCTATACAAAAAGGTCCATTTTAGGTGTTTTCATGGAAACACCTTTCACAAAAGTTGTTTATTTAACAACCAAGATTCATTTTCTTCCATAAAAATTTAGCAAACAACACTAATGTTCTAATGGAAAAACCTTAGACTTTCAACCATAGTGTAAAATAGTCCCCTCATTAGCTAGATTAAGCTACAAGGGTTCTAAAAACACAAAAATTAACAAAAATGACCATCAAAATGACTTACTTGCAAGGATTAAAGGTTATTGAAATTTTTAAGCTTCCATGGCCCTTTCCTTGAGTGAAAAATCAGTGGAGAGAAGAAAGATGAAAGATGATATCTTTTCTTCTCTTTATTTTATTTTATTTCATCAATTAAGTCACCTAATTCCACCAACTTTGACCAATTTGCATTTTCTTGTCCCCTATGGCCGGCCAACACTCTCTTAAGGGCCTAATTGCACATTAAGAACCGCCAATTTAAGGTTCTATAGCTAGTTGACACCTTTAGCTTGTAGAACAAAACTTTCACACTTTATGCAATTTAGTCTTTTTTCAAAATTAAGCATGCAATCACTAAAATTAATTCAATAAAATTTTCATGCACTCATATAATCAAGCTATAACACATAAGATAATATTAAAAATAAATTCTACAGCCTCAAATTAGTGGTTTCGAAACCACTATTTTGACTAGCCCCAAAATCGGGCTGTTACATTCGTATAATTAGAATCAAACTTTTAGATACTTATTATTATTTGAAATGAATATATATAATTGAATCATTGATATACTTGAAATATGAATGTCATATCAATATAATCTATTTGTTACGGAGCCCCATTTGAACCGTATAAATTCGTAGGATACGAGTGACATGTCACAGGGTTACCATTTTGGTCAAGTTCCTGCATTTGTTGTGGACTCACCACAACTCGTATGAGCTTACCGATATATCAGCTCGTAACAACTTACTATTTTTAGCTCATTGGAGCTTACTATTTCAGCTCGTATGAGCTTACTATTTAGCTTGATAGTGCTTACCGTTTCAGCTCAATAGAGCTTACTGTTTATCAGCTCAGGAGCAGCTTACCTATCATGGATCAAAAGAGAAAAAATGATAATGAATTGACGGATTACTATTATATATCCCCCGAGTATCCTTTGGAGTTCTAAAAGGTTCAATGGGCATAAATTCTGTTTATACAAATGAGTATTGTTATGGAATGAATTATTGGTTATATAATTGAGAATGAAATGTTGAATGCTAGTTATATTGATTATTGAATTGTGATAATGGATGATTTCATGTATTAACATGTCTAACCTATGGATGAATGCTTGTGATAGGCATTTGGAAATTGTATGGAGTTTACTTTAGTTATTTACCTTGATTATGTATAAATGGTAAGTTTAATTCTAAATTATACGGGCTTACTAAGCTATAAGGCTTAGTCTATTTCTTTTTCTATGTTTTATAGAGGTTTGTTAGCTCACTCGTTTTGGACAAGTCGGAGTTGCACATCATACTATCCAATTGCCGATTGGTACATTTGAACTTGTGGATATATGTAAATATGGCATGTATAAGCTAGTTTAAAAGATGTTAATTATGTTACTTTATATCATAATTTTGGTATGTTTTTGTGTATAAGTTAAGCCATGTGATTTGGCTTATTTTGGTACTATGTTTTGGTTGAGTTTAAGTGTTCAATTATGATATGTTTTAGTAAGGAATGGATGGAATGAAAATGTGTAAATAAAGTCTTGATATGTAGTTGATATATGAATGAATTATGCACAGTATTAATTAAGTAATTGAATATCAAGTTGAATTGGTATATTATGTGTATGAAATGTTATGGAATGATTGCCAATTGGGTTATGAAATGTTGTCATTTATGCTTGTATAAGCTTGTGGAAATAGGGTGGAAAAATGGCTTTGCAAATAGCCTATTTTTGGCCAAACAGGCAGAGACACGGGCGTGTGTCTCAGCCGTGTGTGACACACGGTTAAGTACACGACCGTGTGTCCCCTGTTGTAGAAATGGAATTGAAGTCAGTATGCTCCACACGGACTCACACACGGGGCTGTGACCGACCGTGTGGTACAAGTCAATATACCCCTTAAATGGCACACGGCCTAGCACACGGGCGTATGGCTTGGCCGTGTTGATAAGTCAGTATACCCTACAGTTTTGGCACAGCCTAATAGATGGGCATGTGTAGCCATTTCGAAGGGCACACGGGCTAGACACACGGGTGTGTGGTTGGCCGTGTGACCCAAGTCAGTATACTCTCCAATTTTCACACGGGCATGCCCTCGGTCGTGTGACACAAGTCAGTATGTAGCCCTGTTTTCACACGGTCTAAGACACAGGCGTGTCTTCTAGCCTGTGAGGCGCACGGCCTATTCACACGGGTGTGTGATACTTGTAATGTTGAAATTTTTCTAAATTTCCAAAATTTTAATATGTTACCGATTTAGTCCCGAATGCATAATTTAAGCTTTGTATGCTTGATTTAAATACATATTGAATGTGAATGAATGATATTTACTGAAATGAGATGATATTTGATAAATGATTGTTCTGAATTGAGTTACTAGTCCAGTAATGCTTTTTAACCTATTCAGGCAACGGTTACAGTTTAGGGGTGTTACATTTATTGGTATTAGAGCTATAGTTTAGTCGATTCTAGGAGCTATACATGCCATATATAAAACTGTGACACCCCTAACCCATATCCATTGCCGGATTAGGGTTACAAGCCTCACTAATCTAAATATCAAGTCAGAGCATTCATTTTTACTATCACGTGCTAAACTCATATCATTTCGTATTATCGAAATTACACATGTACATTTCATCCAATCTCAATTCTTCCATGAATATAATACACTCCTCATGATCAATCCCATTGAGTCATTTTATAACATAAGTCACATTTAATATATATAATTTAAACATGACTAACCTTGTTATGTGGCTTACCTTTTACCCAAGTACTAATCAATTTACAAGTTTCAATAATTAAACCAAACCATATTAAAATTTAGCCAAGTTCGAACACTCACATTGAACTTCACTCTATCATAATCAAGCATTACTAGCACAAAACACCATAAAAAAGGATTTAGACTCATTTAACAAATTAGCCATGACCGAATATGTATGTTAACTCATCGATTTACTCACTACTATATAAACAATATGTTCAAATCAAATCCCCTATTTAAAAACATCAAACCAACTCATTCATGAGACTTTCTTTTCAAAACATGTTTAAGTTAAACTTATAATGCGCATACATATACATCATAATAAGCAAAAATTAAGTCAACCAAATCATAGGAATATAGCCATTTTTGCATGGCATTTGTATATACATTCACAAAATATCATTTGAGTCAACTCTAAAGTAGTTTAGCCTATACATGCCATATTATTTAAATTCATTCTCAAAAAGGGTACCAAAATAGTTGATAGTGTGCTTGACTTAGACAAGGATCCCCGAGCTCGAGCTTCGCCTTCGAAATCCTATGGTACATTATAACAAACACACCATGTAAGCTATTATAGCTTAGTAAGTTTTAAGCAATGATATCATATACAACAATTCACTATACAACTTTATTCAATTCAACTTAATTATAAAAGAACCCTTAGCCACAATTACATATAACATATTACCAAGCAATTTTTACCAAATTCAATTGATCCCTAAGCCGAATACTTACATCCTCCATATCCAAATAGAATTGACTTACCTAGTTTATATCAAGATAATAAACTATCATGCACTACGTACATACCTGACGCTTTCGCTTACCTCTACTAAGAGTTTTCCCATCCTTGAGGAAATCTGATAATCCGCACACACAGTGCATCACACGTAATGTATCGCACACTTAGTGCCGTTACTTATAAAAGGGCACACTTTATGCCAAATATTTGTAAGGTATCTGTAACACCCCAAACCCGGCTTAGAAGTTAGGCCCGAATCTGGCATGTCACATTGAAGAGTTTTTCGAAAACCATGTTTTCATTAGAAACTCTTCTTAAAGAATTTAAAACTTTCTGATGTTCAAAACCTCAAATTTTGTTTAGCTATTTTCAAAATGTATTTTATTAAAAATCATTCCCTTGCAAAAACATTATTACTACCATTTCCGAAATCTTTGTTTAAGTTTTTAGAAAATCCCATTTAAAGTAATTTGAGCAAAATATAAATACGTCACACATAAAGCAATATAGAATAAACCAGAGGCCTTATTACAACTTTAAAACTCAAAAGTAGTAAAAGTAATCAAATAGACGAAAAAGTAATTTACTAATATTTGAAAATGTTATTTCCAAAGCATGGCCTGTAAGAGTATGCCCAAAGATCAATCATGAGATGGTTGTAATAACATACTTAATTTACCATGTTTATTAATATAAAGCGTTGTCATTATTATTTCAGTTTTTCTTTCTGTGTGTATAGATAAACTGTTTTATAATAATGTCCTGAGAATAATATGATTATTCTTAAAAGATCCTTAGTCGAGTATTATTGTTGACTAGGACAACAATAATGCATTAAGACTAACATGTAGTTGATTGATGATAAAGAGTTGTCATTGATATGGATTGTCAAAATCAATAAATGAATATGTGTGTTAGAGAACAACATATTGGATTGACCCGCTATGAGTATGTTTCTTGGATTATTATGTAATTGTCACAACATTACTCATAGTGATTAATATGTATATGATCCTCAGACTTGAGATCATTATTATCCCAGCATCGTGAGTTGTATATTTTGATACAGTCAAACGTACACCGTAACAGGTTGTTCTATAAAGGCTGATGTTGGATATACCACAATCTATGTAGAGGGATATGGTTGATCAATAAAGGATAAGTCCCTCCTACATAATAGGAGTAATATCTTAGGCCACTTGATTGAGTGAGACTAGAAATGCATGGCCATGCTCAAATAAGTTGATATGAGATGTCATACTAATTTGTATATCATAGTCTACTCAAGATATTAAGAAACATGGGATGGACTATACAAGTGTGACTATGCCATGACTTGTATCCGTTCCAGAGATAAAGGACTTAAGGATTAATGCATGAAAGGTTAATCACAAAAGATTATGTCGAATCATGATTTCTTGTAACTTAGGTAGCAATGATGCATTGCTAGATGCCACTCATTGTCTGTGACAATAGAATCGTTCTAGTATTACTGCTAACGTTACAAGAACCTACAGGGTCACACCCTATGGTTGAAATGAACGGAATAAAATATAGTTGGTATTGTACTTGGTTGTCACATAAATCAAATTAATTAAAGAATTAATTTAATTGGGCAATCAAATATTGAACATATTATATGTACAAGGATGTTGTACACATAATGATAACATAATTTTATTAATATATGAATTTGATTCATATATAAATTTAAATAAATATAGTTTACCGAAATCCTTATTATAATTAATGTAATTATAAATTTCGGATATAATTAATGTAATTATAATTTTCGGTTAAAAAATTTATTGTATTTATTTAATCTTATAATACATTCAAGAGATACCATTTATAAAAGGCCCAATTAAAAGGATACCAATTATAAAAGGCCCAATGAAAAAGACACCCATTATAAAAGGTATTAAAAGGAGACAAAGCAAAAGAGGAACACCCTAATGATTGCTTGTTAGGTCTAGCAGCCGTCAAGCAAATAAACCTCCAAAATAGTTTTGGAGGTTTCTTTCGTTCATAGTCAAACCGGGTGGATTACGTAGAGGCCGACATCGGAAAAGGTTGTGGCTTGATTCGACAGTAAATCAAAACTCTTATTGCTAAGGCGTCGCTGTCTACTCAGATTGAAGTTTTGGTAATTTCGAAACCTTTATTTCACCCCGATTCGTTCCTCACACATGGATTCATGGTTTGGATCGCCGGATCTAATTTTATTTTGCTGCGCCATGGGGCAACATGGCCTCCACCGAGTCATCCATGGCCCAAGTCCACGTCACTGAGCATTACCTGAAAGGGTTAAGAGAAAGGGGGTGAGTTACAAGAACTCAGTGTGTAATTCCCCTTATAAAGCAATCGGGCCCACAATTGCACTTTGGGCCTTAGCCCACACAATATAGCATATTAAAGATGTACGTAATGCAGCCCAACCCAACCTAGTTTTCCATCCTCTAGGTCTCTTGAATCGCCAAACACTCGTGGCATCAAGCCACTGTGGTCCCAGACCACTTGTGACAGAGTCACAGAATATATAAACGTGGGGCCAACCCACTGTGGTCCCAGACCACTGTGACAATCTCTGATAAATATACGTGGGGCCAACCCACTGTGGTCCCAGACCACTGAGACAAGTCGCTGATAATCATATGTATACGTGGTTCCAAACCACTATGGTCCCAGACCACTTGTGACAGAGTCACAGAATATCACTTCCCCTTTCATCATCTCTCAAAACCCATGCAACATAATATCATACTGAGATGAATGCAACATACTTTCAATGTACAAAGTATAATCAATTCATACACACGATATTTAACCATGAATAAGAGTATAACAATCATCATCATCCATTTAGAAGTGTTTCGGTAATTTTTTTCCACAAAGGGTAAATTAGTAATTTATCCTCTAAGGGTAAATTTAATATTTTTACCCACCAAGGGTAATTTGGTAATTTACCCTCTAAGGGTAATTTGGTAATTTCTCAACCCAAGGGTATTTCGGTAGTTTTACTGATCAAGGGTATTTTGGTAATTTTGCAACCCCGGACTTAACTACTAATTTGAAGCATACAAATTTTAACTGTCCATCTGCGTCACACTGACTAAATTGACCATAACTCGAGTTAGAAAACTCGAAATCTAGATCCGTAAATATTCCTTGAAACTAGACTCATATATCTTCTTACTGTAATTTTTCCAGAATTTTTGACCTAGCCATTTAGTACAGTTTATTCCTTAAAGTTTCCCTTGTTTCACTGTCCAACGATTCTGACCTCTCTTAACTTAATTTCAAATATCTCACTATACGGTTTTCATAAACTGCTCTAACTTGTTTTCCTTGAAAATATCTCACTAAGGAATCCATACATATAACTTATAACCCATAATTCTCTTTTTACAATTTTATATGATTTTTCTAAGACAGATCAGAGAACCACAAAGTCCATCAGAACCAGTCTCACAAAAATTAACATATCTCAGAATATAAAATTTCTTTTCCTTCTCCATTTCTTCAATATTAAAATAAACGCAGTAAGCTTCAATTTGATATCTTATTCACTTTCTAATTTCTTGTCTCCTATTTTTAGTGATTTTTCAAAAACACGTCACTGCTTCTAACTGAAACTGTTTTATTACGAAATACGATTACCACTACGATCATACGCACGCCCGAGTGATCACGGATGCCGGTTTTTAGTTTTCTTCGGTATTTCGACCAGTTAACAGCATATTTCATACAAACTTTCAGAGAAGTGTGAGATTACACACCATTTCAGATATGTATATGGAAGGGTATGAGATTACACACCTTATTCGGAATCCGTAACGCGATGCTCTCCACGGTACCAAAAATACGAGTCACTTATTACGAGGGATAGGTGATCAGGCGATTTGATTCCTATCGTGACCGATTAGTCCAAACTATTAATCCATTTAGCAACCAATCGAATAATGAACGATATCAAATAATCCATAAAGAGTTCCTTACCTTGTTGACATTGGATTTGATTTCCACCGCTTGACTTATGGCTAGAATGGTACACGGCCACCCACTTAGAACACGATTTAATCGAAGAAAAGATTGTCTACCTAAATGAGAAAGAATTTATGAAAGAGTGATTGTGGATTGAGAGTTTAGGCAAAACAAGGGAGAAAGATGAGCAAATGTGCTAGAGTGTTGACCAAATTTCTATCAATAAATTTATATCCAAACTTCTCACCTCAATTCCCATAAATTTTCTTCTTTTCTTTTTTTTTTATCCACCTACTCCACTCTCCAAATTCTTTTATTTCTTTTTCATCGACCTACTCCACTCCTCAAATTCTTTTATTTCTTTTTCATCCACCTACTCCACTCCTCAAATTCTTTTATTTCTTTCCTTTCTTTTTCCTTATTTTCCTCATTACCTTATCTTTTTAGTCATCATTTCATTTTTTTTATTTTATTTCTTTCATTTAATAATATTGGTTGACACTCACACAAAACAATAAATCCAAAATTTGCAAAAGATGGGATTTGAACCCCTTCCCTCCATGCTCTCCACTTGATGCCATAACCTCTTTACTAATAGTTCATTTATGATAACAATTTACTCACTTATTTCCATAAGCTTTGATGCCTCTTACTATCTCTCTTTAATAGGCTTAAACACAAACTTTCATTAAGGCCCAACTTGAACCCGAAACTTCATAGAACCCCGTAACTTTCTAAAATCATCTTCTTAATAAGTCCAACTTGAAATAATGCCATTCTCTTGTTCTCAAAAAAAATTTTAAACACTCCTACGCCCAAGGCCCAATGGCCCAATCCTACTATGCCCAATTTCGGGATGTTACAATTCTACCCTCCTTAAAGAAAATTTCAGCCTCGAAATTTACCTGGTTAGAAGAGGTGAGGGTATTGCTGTCGAATTGCCTCTTCTGGCTCGCACGTGGCTTCCTCAGACCCGTGATTTTGCCACAACACCTTAACTAACAGAACTGTCTTCCTTTTCAATACTTTAACATCACGATCCAAAATCTGCATCGGTTCTTCTTCAAAAGACAAATCAGGTCTTACCTCAATTTCTTCCACTGGTACTATATGAGAAGGATCAGAACGGTAGCGCCTCAGCATTGAAACATGGAACACATCATGTATCTGATTCAACCCCGGGGGCAACTCAAGCTGATAGGCGACCGGTCTGACACGCTTCACTATCCGATAAGGCCCGATGAACCTGGGGCTCAACTTGCCCTTTCGCCCAAACCTTAAAACTTTCTTCCAGGGCGAAACTTTCAGAAAAACCCGATCACCCACTGAGAAATCTATCTCCTTACGCTTCAGATCTGCATAAGATTTTTGCCTGTCGGAAGTTCCTTCAACCGAGTCCGAATCAACTTAACCTTTTCCTCTATTTCCAAAACCAATTCCGGACCTAACAACTGTCGCTCACCCAACTCTGTCCAACAAGTAGGAGTGCGACACTTCCGACCATACAACGCTTCATAGGGTGCCATCTAGATACTGGATTGATAGCTATTGTTGTATGCGAATTCCGCCGGCGGTAAGAAATCCTCCCAACTACCCCTGAAGTCGATAACACAGCCTCGCAACATGTCTTCTAAGATCTGAATTACCCTCTGAGACTGACCATCAGTCTGTGGATGGAACGCTGTGCTGAAATCCAATCTTGTACCCAACGCTTGATGCAACACCTTCCAGAACCGCGATGTAAACCTAGGGCCTCTGTCTGATATGATAGACACAGGTACCCCATGCAACCTCACAATCTCTGCTACATACATCTTGGCTAACTTCTGTAGTAAGTAGTCAGCACGAACTGGTATAAAGTGAGCAGACTTCGTCAACCGATCAACAATAACCCACACAGAATCTTTCTTCGTGGGCACCAGGGGTAGCCCACTCACAAAGTCCATCGTTATCCTTTCCCACTTCCAAAGTGGAATCTTTATTGGCTGTAACAACCCTGAAGGTAATTGGTGTTCTGCCTTCACCTGCTGACACTTCAAGCATTTACCCACAAATTCAGTTACCTCTTGCTTCAGACCCGGCCACCAAAACTGTTCTCGCATATCTCGATACATCTTACTTCCTCTAGGATGCATAGCATATGGGCTACTATGTGCTTCCTGCAGGATCTTCTGCCTTAACTCGGAATCCTTTGGCATACAAGACTTTCCACAAAAGCATAATACTCCATCACTGTTCAAACCAAAGTCTTCTGCCTTACCACCTTCCACTAGCTGAAATTTAGAACCCAACGATTCATCTAACAACTGCTTTTCTTTAATTCGACTTATCCATGAAGGCTTCACCTGAAGTTCAGCTAGCAAACTTCCATCATCGTACAAGCTGAGATGAGCAAACTTTGCCCTCAAGTCCGATGTTACCTTACGGCTCAACGCATCCGCAACTACGTTAGCTTTACCCGGGTGATACTCGATTGAGTAGTCATAATCCTTTAACAACTCAATCCACCTTCGTTGCCTTAAATTCAACTCCTTTTAGGTAAGGAGATATTTCAGGCTCTTGTGATCGGTGTAAATAATAGGCTTCTCTCCATACAGATAGTGTCTCCAAATCTTCAGTGCAAACACTACTGCAGCTAATTCCAGATCATGCGTGGGGTAGTTCACTTCATGTGGTCTCAATTGCCGAGACACATATGCTACCACCTTCCCCTCTTGCATCAACACACATCCTAATCCTGTGTGCGACGCATCACAGTAGACGACAAACTCCTTCCTAGCCTCAGGCTGAATCAATACTGGTGCCTCCGTCAAAATCTTCTTCAACTTTTCAAAGCTTTCCTGCTGCTTATTTGACCAGAAAAACGGTACCCCTTTCCGTAAAAACTTTGTTAACGGTGTAGCTATTAACGAGAACCCCTCAGTAAACCTTCTGTAGTACCCAGCTAACCCAAGAAAACTCCAAATTTCTGCTACTGACTTCGGTGGTTTCCAATCCAAAATAGCTTCAATCTTTCGGGGATCGACCGTAATCCCCTCAGCAGACACAACATGACCTAGAAAAGTAACTTCCCTCAGCCAAAATTCACACTTACTGAATTTGGCGTACAACTATTTCTCCCTCAAAATCTGCAGAACCACCCGAAGATGCGAATCATGCTCCTCTTCCATCCTTGAATAAACCAAGATATCGTCTATGAACACTACGACAAATCGATCCAGATAGGGTTGGAATACTCGGTTCATCATATCCATAAATGCGGCTGGTACATTCGTCAACCCAAACGGCAACACTAGGAACTCATAATGACCGTAACGAGTTCGAAAAGCTGTCTTATGAATATCCGTCTCCTTGATCTTAAGCTGATGATAACCTGACCTCAAATCTATCTTTGAGAAAACCGAAGCGCCTCGTAGTTGATCAAACAGATCGTCTATCCTTGGCAACGGGTACTTGTTCTTAATCGTCAACTTGTTCAGTTGCCTATAGTCAATGCACATCCGCATTGACCCGTCCTTTTTCTTAACAAGTAACACTGGCGCTCCCTACGGGGACACACTTGGTCGAATAAAACCCCAGTCCAACAGTTCTTGAATCTGGGCTTTAAGTTCCACCAACTCCTTCGGCGCCATCCTATATGGGGCAATGGACACCGGAGTTCTCCCCGGAAGAAGATCAATGCCGAACTCTACCTCGCGATCCGGAGGTAACCCTGGAAGCTCTTCGGGAAAAACATTTGAAAACTCTTTCACCGTTCTAACATCCTTTACAGTCAACTCATTGGCCTCCAGAGCACTGATGAAAGTTAAGAACGCCTCACACCCTTTCCGAACCATCTTTTCAGCCTTTAAAGCAGACACCACATTGGACAGGTAATTCCTCCTTTCGCCTATCACTAGCACCTCCTTATCCTCGGGAGTTTTCAACACCATGCGCTTAGCAGCACAATCCAAGTTTGCTCGATACCTAACTAACCAGTCCATGCCCAAGATCAAATCGAACTCGCTGAACGGTAACTCCATCAAGCCAGCCGAGAAAACTATCCCTTGAACTTCTAAGGGCACACCCCTAAAGAGTTTGTTCACTACTACAGATTGTCCTAAAGGGCTAATCACAGTCATCTCTCTAGGAGCAACCTCAGGTTCTATGTTCAAAGTTCCAAATACAGTACTAGCAACATACGAATGTGTAGATCCAATATCTATCAGTGCAGTAAAGGGCAAACGAAAAATAAGAAATGTACCGGTTATGACGTCTGGTGCATTGCCCTCCTAACGGCGTCTAGCTGCATAGACTAACCTAGGCTGTCTTGCCTCTGTGTTCCCAGCACCTCTGCCCGGTGCTCCACGTCCACGACCAAGACCATTATCTCCTCTGGCCGGACCACGACCTCTTAACGGCTGCTGACCATCCATTCCAGTCTGTGGATAACCTTGAGCTTCTGGCTGTGCCCTATTCTGCTCTTGTGGACAGTCCCTCACCAGATGATCTACAGATCCACACCTAAAACATCTTTTACTCTTTACCCAACACTCCCCTGAATGATAATTCCCACATCTAGCACACCGCTGAGACCGACCAACAGCAACAGGCCTTGCAACTCTACCCGGCCCATCCAACCTAGGCCTCTTCTGGAAATTTCTAGCAGATCCTGACGATCCAAAATTCCTCTTGTTCCTTCCTTTGTCCTTATCCTGATTCTATTTTTCATATCGCTTTACCTTTTCGGCTATCTTAGCCTTCTCAACCAAAATAGCAAACTCTCTCTCTCGTTGCAGAGCTATGAGTACTCGTAACTCATCCCTCAGTCCATCTTCAAATCGGACACAATGCTCGTGATCTGTTACAACGATACCCTGGGCATAACGGCTTAAACGCAAGAATTCTGCCTCATATTCGACCACTGACTTATGCCCCTGGACCAAGTTTAGAAATGCCCTTCTCTGAGCATCTACATAGCTCGACCCAATATACTTTCCCTGGAACGCAGACTTGAAGAAGTCCCAGGTAATGCGGTCAACTACCGTACCATCCCTTACCATGAGCCACCATTGGTATGCCTTATCCCTGAGAAGGGACACAACTCCTTTCAACTTCTCCTCTGCGGTACAATCAAGATCGTCCATAATTTGTTCTACCGCTTCCAGCCAATACTCAGCTACATTAGGAGCCACACCAGAAATGCCCCTAAACATCTCAGCCCCATTAGTTCGAAGTCACTCAGAAATAGATTTTTGAGCCACTGATCCCATGCTTGCTCCAGCAACCCGCTCCAAAACACGTAACATAGCTTGAGACACAGTATCGTCTCCCCCGGTTTGGTCCTGAAATCCTGTTTCTGTAACTGGTGATGCTGGCACTTCACCTTCTGGTCCATGCCCTGATTCCGAAGGTGCAGCTTCAACATCCCGGCCTCTACCACGGCCGTGCCTACCACGTACACGTCCACGGTCGCGCATACCAGTCCACATCCACGGTCGCTCATGACTACCGATTGACTTAATCTAATTATAAGTTTTATGAATTAGTACTTCTTCCACTGTTTATTACTGAACAGTTTAATAAAAATAGCATTATGAGCAGTTCTCGCCATTTCGTGCATACCTAAGGTTTCAGTCTCTAGAGTTGAGTTTCTTAGCACAAGCAATCACAGCATATTATACTTACTTCATGCAAAACAACTAAAAGTCAGAAGACTTATATGTAGATTTGGTGCCGGAGACTCGGGTGCCATGCTTCCAGAAGACATACATATTTCTAAATCATTTTCTAACCATCTTTTAAAACAATTTAAACCCCCATACCCACAACCGAGTTTAGAAACCTAGGCTCTGATACCACAATTGTAACACCCCAAACCCGGTTTAGAAGTTAGGCCCGAATCTGGCATGTCACATTGAAGAGTTTTTCGAAAACCATGTTTTCATTAGAAACTCTTCTTAAAGAATTTAAAACTTTCTGATGTTCAAAACCTCAAATTTTGTTTAGCTATTTTCAAAATGTATTTTATTAAAAATCATTCCCTTGCAAAAACATTATTACTACCATTTCCGAAATCTTTGTTTAAGTTTTTAGAAAAATCCCATTTAAAGTGATTTGAGCAAAATAGAAATACGTCACACATAAAGCAATATTAAATAAACCAGAGGCCTTGTTACAACTTTAAAACTCAAAAATAGTAAAAGTAATCAAATAGACAGAAAGGTAATTTACTAATATTTGAAAATGTTATTTCCAAAGCATGGCCTCCACCGAGTCATCCATGGCCCAAGTCCACGTCCCTGAGCATTACCTGAAAGGGTTAAGAGAAAGGGGTGAGTTACAAGAACTTAGTGTGTAATTCCCCTTATAAAGCAATCGGGCCCACATTTGCACTTTGGGCCTTAGCCCACACAATATAGCATATTAAAGATGTACGTAATGCAGCCTAGCCCAACCTAGTTTTCCATCCTCTAGGTCTCTTGAATCGCCAAACACTCGTGGCATCAAGCCACTGTGGTCCTAGACCACTTGTGATAGAGTCACAAAATATATAAACGTGGGGCCAACCCACTGTGGTCCCAGACCACTGTGACGATCTCTGATAAATATACGTGGGGCCAACCCACTGTGGTCCCAGACCACTGAGACAAGTCACTGATAATCATACGTATACGTGGTTCCAAACCACTATGGTCCCAGACCACTTGTGACAGAGTCACAGAATATCACTTCCCCTTTCATCATCTCCCAAAACCCATGCAACATAATATCATACTGAGATGAATGCAACATACTTTCAATGTACAAAGTATAATCAATTCATACACATGATATTTAACCATGAATAAGAGTATAATAATCATCATCATCCAATTAGAAGTGTTTCGGTAATTTTTTTTCCAAAAAGGGTAAATCAGTAATTTACCCTCTAAGGGTAATTTGGTAATTTCTCAACCCAAGGGTATTTCGGTAATTTTACCGATCAAGGGTATTTTGGTAATTTTGCAACCCCGGACTTAACTACTAATTTGGAGCATACAAATTTAAACTGTCCATCTGTGTTACACTGACTAAATTGACCATAACTCGAGTTAGAAAACTCGAAATCTAGATCCGTAAATTTTCCTTGAAACTAGACTCATATATCTGCTTACTGTAATTTTTCCAGAATTTTTGTCCTAGCCATTTAGTACAGTTTATTCCTTAAATTTTCCCTTGTTTCACTGTCCAACGATTCTGACCTCTCTTAACTTAATTTCAAATATCTCACTGTACAGTTTTCATATACTACTCCAACTTGTTTCTCTTGAAAATAGACTCATTAAGGAATCCATACATATAACTTATAACCCATAATTCTCTGTTTACAATTTTATATGATTTTGGTAAGACAGATTAGAGAACCACGAATTCCATCAGAACCAGTCTCACAAAAATTAACATATCTCAGAATATAAAATTCCTTTTCCTTCTCTGTTTCTTCCATATTAAAATAAACACAGTATGCTTCAATTTGATATCTTACTCACTTTCTAATTCCTTTTCTCCTATTTTTAGTGATTTTTCAAAAACACGTCACTGCTTCTAACCGAAACTATTTTATTACGAAATACGATTACCACTACGATCATACGCACGCCCGAGTGATCAGATGCCTGTTTTTAGTTTTCTTCGGTATTTCGACCGATTAACAGCATATTTCATACAAACTTTCAGAGAAGTGTGAGATTACACACCATTTCAGATATGTATATGGAAGGGTATGAGATTACACACCTTATTCGGAATCCGTAACGCGATGCTCTCCACGGCACGAAAAATACGAGTCACTTATTACGAGGGATAGGTGATCAGGCAATTTGATTCCTATCGTGACCGATTAGTCCAAACTATTAATCCATTTAGCAACCAATCGAATAATGAACGATATCAAATAATCCATAAAGAGTTCCTTACCTTGTTGACATTGGATTTGATTTCCACCGCTTGACTTATGGCTAGAATGGTACACGGCCACCCACTTAGAACACGATTTAATCGAAGAAAAGATTGTCTACCCAAATGAGAAAGAATTTATGAAAGAGTGATTGTGGATTGAGAGTTTAGGCAAAACAAGGGAGAAAGATGAGCAAATGTGCTAGAGTGTTGACCAAATTTCTATCCATAAATTTCTATCCAAACTTCTCACCTCAATTCCCATAAATTTTCTTCTTTTCTTTTTTTTTTATCCACCTACTCCACTCTCCAAATTCTTTTATTTCTTTTTCATCGACCTACTCCACTCCTCAAATTCTTTTATTTCTTTTTCATCTACCTACTCCACTCCTCAAATTCTTTTATTTCTTTCCTTTCTTTTTCCTTATTTTCCTCCTTACCTTATCTTTTTAGTCATCATTTCATTTTTTTTCTTTTATTTCTTTCCTTTAATAATATTGGTTGACACTCAAACAAAACAATAAATCCAAAATTTGCAAAAGATGGAATTTGAACCCCTTCCCTCCATGCTCTCCACTTGATGCCATAACCTCTTTACTAATAGTTCATTTATGATAACAATTTACTCACTTATTTCCATAAGCTTTGATGCCTCTTACTATCTCTCTTTAATAGGCTTAAACACAAACTTTCATTAAGGCCCAACTTGAACCCGAAACTTCATAGAACCTCGTAACGTTCTAAAATCATCTTCTTAATAAGTCCAACTTGAAATAATGCCATTCTCTTGTTCTCAAAAAAAATTTTAAACACTCCTACGCCCAAGGCCCAATGGCCCAATCCTACTAGGCCCAATTTCGGGATGTTACAGTATCGCACACTTAGTGCCATTATATAGTTTCCGCACACACAGTGCCATTCAACCGATTTCGTACACTTAGTGCTCGGTGAATAAAATTCGCACACATAGTGCCTCCTTTTTATCTGATTACATCTTCTTGCACATAATATATACATACCTTCACAACTCATGCACATACCATACTTATATATATGTATCTTCAAAAACAAACTTTTCTTCTCATGTCTTACTCTCATAATCGGTCATATCCATACATTCACCTAGAAAATAAATTGAATACCACCATCCCCTATCCCATAGCACACATTAAGCCTCTTCTAAATTTTATAAGCATTCATTCAACCCCAAATATACATTCCATGCATAATCCAACACACATTCAACTAGTACAAATATCAACTCTCACACCATGTCACATTCAGAGGAATTATACATATATATATGTATCTTTATACATATTTCAACTAACCAAGGAATTCATAAAATAAATGCATATGCATGATACTATCACATTCGGCAAATACCTTTAATTTCACCCTATCACATTCGGCAATTGAGGTATAAATTTAATAAAACTCATTTGAAAATGTACATTTCAATTTATCAATTATTCATTTAAAACCAATTGCTTACAAGCTTACTTCGGTGGTCGATGAGTTAAGATTTTTTGGCTACTCGTTTAATTTCGCCTTCCCCCGATCTGATTCTGGTTCTTTACGTTCTCAATCTAAAATAATTTCGAAAAAAGCTCATTCAAATAAAATTTTATTCATTTTAGCTCAAAACACACAATTTATAAATTTACTAATTCACCCCTTATTATAACAATCTATTCAATTTAGTCCATACTAAAATTCTCCCAAATTACACAAAATTGAACTTACATTCTTTATGGCCGAATCACCCTAAGGACCATATAAGTCCGTACAAACTATTTATTTAGCATTCTAACCCCTCAACTATTTATTTTAACCTTAATTTCTAATTTACTCAATTTCATCAAAATTTCCTACCCTAAACATGTTGTTTTCAAACATATACTAAGCATTCTTCCATCAAACATAGCAAAATAAGAACATTCATCCATGGCCGAATCTAATAACATTCTTCAAACTCAAAAATTTCAACATGGGTTTGGTAGTACTCAAGATAACTAACTCAAAAATGCAAGAATTTACAAAAGCCAAGCTCAAATACTCACCTCAATAGGACATGCAATGACCGAATAAATGGAGGTTTAAGCTTCCTCTTTTCCTTGTTAAAATTTGGTGAAGAAGATGGAGAAGAGAGAGATGAGATAAAACATGTTTCTTTTATTTAATATTACTAATACATATTATAACATGCCACTATCATATAATAATTATAATAAAATATATTTTATTAATTTCCTATGATTATTGCCGTCCACTATCACTTTTTAATGGCCAAATTGCAACTTAAGTTCCAAACAAAAGAAAACCATTTAGTTTGGCCCTAAATTCCACAATAGCTATTTTTTTATACTTAATTTAATCCTTCACTTAAATTAGTCACTCAAACACACAAATTAATCCATGATATTTTAACATACACTTAACCACATAACATAGATATCAAAATGATAATTAAAAAAATATTTTTTCTAATTCAGATTCGTGGTCCTGAAACCACCATTCCGATTAGGGTCGTAAACAGGCTGTTACAAAAACTATGATAGTGTGATGACTCCTGACATTTTTAAATGTGTTTTTATAAAGTAATGGATCCTGAACGAGTTGTAGCGAATGATGTAAAAAGTAACGCGCCAGCTCCTGCTCAAGGGACTATGCCTACTGAATCTAGACCCGTGTCTAGTAGTCATAGGGGTGAGGCTAAAGAAGCCTTCTTTTAGATAATGAACGAGGGGTTCACACAATACATTCGTAGGAACCCGACAATACATTCTACCCTCACCTGTTCCCCAACCGATCCCTGTAGTTCCTAAAGGTATTGATCATTTGTGATTAAATAAACCACCTGTCGATAAGATACAGAAACATGGAGCTGAGGAATTTAGAGCCACTGTTCATGATGACCCTGAGAGAGCCGAGTTTTGGCTTGAGAACACGATTTGGGTGTTTGATGAACTGTCCTGCACACCTGAAGAATGTTTAAAATGTGATGTATCACTGTTGAGAGACACTGCGTATCAGTGGTGGAATACCTTGATATCCGTAGTTCCGCGAGAAAAAATTACTTGGGATTTCTTTCAAGTTGAATTTAGAAAGAAATACATCAACCAAAGGTTCATCGATCAGAAAAGAAAGGAATTTCTTGAATTGAAGCAGGGCCGTATGTCAGTCACAGAATATGAAAGAGAGTTTGTACGACTCAGCAAATACGCCCGTGAATGTGTATCTTCTGAAGCTATAATGCGTAAAAGATTCGAGGATGGATTGAATGAAGAAATCAGATTGTTAGTTGGAATTCTTGAGCTGAAAGAGTTTGTTGTTATATTTGACCGAGCTTGGAAAGTCGTAGAGCTTTGCAAAGAGAAAAGAAAAGTCGATTCTGAGGCCAGAGATTCTAGAAAGAGATTTGTGGGCAAATCACATCAGTCAGCATCAAATAAATTTAGAGAAAATCATCCTCATTCTACAGCTTCTGTAGGAATTTCGATTAGAGACAGAGATGTACGACATTTCAATTCTAAACCTCAGGCGACATCCATTACCGATGTGGGAAGCGTTAAAAATGATGGACCTGAATGTAAAGATTGCAATAAGAAACATTATGGTGAATGTAAATTAGTGAGCAGAGCTTTCTTTCAATGTGGTTCTCTTGATCATTATATCTGGGATTGTCTAGAAAAGTTTATAGTTGAAAGAGAACAACCAGCGAAAGTAAGTAATACGGCTACTAAAGAGAGACCACCCCAAAACACTGGAAATATGAGTGGTAACTGAGGTGTTATGAGAGATTTGACTATGAGATCTGAGGCACGAGCACCTGCCAGAGCTTATGCTATTCATGCACGGGAGGAGGCATCTTCGCCAGACGTTATTACTGGTACTTTTTCTCTTTTTGATAGTGATATAGTTGCTTTGATAGATCCTGGATCAACTCATTTATATGTATGAACTTAGTATTTAAAAAGAGTTTACATGTCGAGTCTACAGAGTTTGTAATCAAAGTATCGAACCCATTAGGCAAAGCTGTTTTAGTTGATAAAATTTGTAAGAATTGTCCTTTGATAATTCAGGGTTTTTTTCTTTTGGCTGACTTAATGCTTCAACCGTTTGATGAGTTTGATGTGATTCTTGGAATGGACTGGTTGACTATGCATGATGCGGTTGTGAATTATAGACAGAAGACTATCGAATTGAAATGTCAAAATAGTGAGATTCTTCGGATTAAGTCTGATGATTCAAATGAATTACCTACTATGATATCATCTATGTTAGCTCAGAAATAATTGAAAAAGGGATATGATGCATATTTTGCATACATACTGGATACAAAGGTGTTTGAATCAAAGATTGAATCTGTACTTGTTGTTTGTGAGTTTTTGGATGTATTTCCAGAAGAATTATCAGGTTTGCTACCGTTCAGAGAAGTTGAATTTGGTATTAAGTTAGTACCAGGAACAACACAGATATCGATAGCTCCATACAGAAGGGCTCCAACAGAATTAAAAGAATTGAAAGCTCAGTTACAAGAATCGACAGATAGAGGTTTTACATGACAGAGTTATTCTCCCTAGGGTGCACCGGTATTATTCGTGAAAAAGAAAGATGACACGATGAGAATGTGTATCGACTACAGACAATTGAATAAAGTGACTATAAAAAACAAATATCCTTTACAACAGATTGATGATCTATTTGATCAGTTGAAAGGGGCTACAGTATTTTCAAAGATTGATTTGAGATCAGGTTATTATCAGTTGCGAGTTAAAGAGTCAGAAATGTCGAAAACCGCATTCAGAATGGTCATTATGAATTCCTTGTTATGTCTTTCAGTTTAACTAATGCTCCTTCCATTTTTATGGACTTGATGAACCAAATATTCAGACTGTATTTAGACAGATTTGTTGTTGTATTCATTGATGACATTCTAATTTATTCACGAGATGAATCTGAGCATACCGAGAACTTGAGAATTGTGTTACAAACTCTACGTGATAAGCAATTATTTGTAAAATTCAGTAAATGTGAGTTTTGGCTCAAAGAGGTTGGATTTTTAGGGTATATTGTTTTAGCTGACGGTATTAGAGTTGATCCGAGTAAAATTTCTGCTATTGTTGATTGGAAACCTCCGAGAAATGTGTCTGAAGCCCATAGTTTTATAGGCTTAATGGGATATTACCGAAGATTTGTGAAAGGATTCTTGATGATTGCAACACCAATGACACAACTGCTTCAACAAGACGTGAAGTTCGAATGGTCAGAAAAATGCCAGCAGAGCTTTGAACAGTTGAAAGTACTGTTAATTGAAGCACCCGTATTGGTTCAACCAGAATCGGGGAAGGAATTTGTGATTTATAGTGACGCGTCATTAAACAGTCTGGGATGTGTTCTGATGCAAGAAGGAAAAGTTATAGCTTATGCTTCTCTGCAATTGAAACCGCATGAAAAGAATTATTCGATGCACGACCTTTAGTTGGCCGCAATCGTGTTCTCATTGAAAATTTGGCGACACTACTTATACGGTGAAAAATGCCACATTTATACGGATCACAAGAGTTTGAATTATCTGATGTCACAGAAAGATTTGAACTTGTGACAACGAAGATGGCTCGAGTTATTGAAAGATTATAACTTTGTGATTGATTATCACCCGGGAAAAGCTAATGTTGTTGCTGATGTCTTGAGCCGAAAATCTTTGTTTGCATTACGAGCAATGAACACCTAGTTGATGATTTTTTATGATGGGTCTATTTTAGCTGAATTAAAAGTTAAACCGGTATTTCTTCAACAAATCTGTGAAGCTCAAAAAGATGACAGTGATTTACAAGCTAAAAGAATTCAATGTGAGTCTAATTCTGATTCAGAATTTCATATTGGAACTGATGACTATTTAATGTTCCAAAATAGAATTTTTGTACCAATAAATTCAAAACTCATTCAAAAGATTTTGCACGAAGCACACTATAACTGCTTATCTGTTCATCCGGGAAGTACCAAGATGTGTAACGACCTGAAACAACTATACTGGTGGTCAGGTATGAAACGGGATATATTAGAGTTTGTATCGAAATGTCTGATTTGTCAGCACGTAAAAGCTAAACATCAAGTACCATCGGGATTACTGTAGCCTGTGATGATTCCTGAGTGGAAATGGGATATAATTATAATGGATTTTGTGTTGGGATTGCCTATAACTCTGAAAAAGAAAGATGCTATCTAGGTTGTCGTTGATCGACTAATGAAATTTGCTCATTTCATACCAGTACGTACAGATTACTCACTTGATAGATTAGCTGAGTTGTACATTTGTCTTTCACGTTTCTATGCTACGTCGATATAGATCCGATCCGTCACATGTGATTTTTTCGATGGATGTTGAGATACAAGTTGATTTGACGTATAACGAAGAACCGATTAGGATTCTAGCCCGTGAAATCAAAGAGTTGAGAAATAAATTTATAGCTCTAGTGAAGTTTCTTTGGCATAAACACAGGATTGAGGAAGCTACGTGGGAACTCGAGGAAGCTATGCAAAAACAGTACCTTAACCTCTTTACCGGTAAGATTTTCGGGGACGAAAATCCCTAAGGGGGGAGAGTTGTAATAGCCCATTTTTTAGTCAAATTAGAATAGTGGTTTTGGGACCACAAATCCGAGGTTAAAATATTATTTTATTATTATAATAAGGTTTATAGCATGATAGATTAATTATGTAAAAGTTTCGTAAAGAAATTTTACCATTTAAATGCTTAATTCAGTAAAAAGGACTTAATCGCTTAAAGTGTAAAACTTGTGTGCTATTATTTAAATGCATATAGTGGCTATGGCTTATTATATTAAATGTCCTTATTATGAAATTAGACCATGTATAATGAAGATGGACATGTATGGACATATATTAAGCATGTTTTTAATGTTTTAATTAAGGTTAATATGGTAAAATGTTAAATAAGTAAAGATTAAATAAAAAAAGCCATATTATCATCATTTTTCTTCTTCATAACATATTAACAAAAGAAAAAGAAGCCAAAGAAGAAATATTAGGGTTCAACACACATTTGGCTTGATTAAGGTATGGTTTGAGCTCGGTTTTTTATGATTATTACGTTTTTCATATCGTTGCTTTGTATTCTAGCTAGCCCATGCCTTAATTTTTGAATTTGTTCATGATTTTGTGAAGTGCCATTGTTGAATATTTGAGTTATTTGATGTTTGATGATGAATTTTGAATATTTGTTAATAGTAAACTAGTTTTGTAAAGTAATTTTTGACAAAAATGTCAAAAAGGGATTAATTTGTAAAAATGTAAAATGTGGTGGTTAAAAGTGTGAAATAATGAAAGATATGGGCTACTAGGAGTCCCTATGAAATCCGGCTAGACATGATTAGGTGCTAAATTGCATGAATTTGCAATTTTATGTGATAAGGACTAAATTGTAAAAATTAAAAAGTATAGGGGCAAATGTGTAAATTTTCCAAAATATGAATTATGGACTAAATTGAATAGATTGAATGCTGAATGTACTGAATTTGATAATATATAGATCAAGATAAGTCGAGATCAAGTTTAGATCGGGGAAAAGAAAAGATCGACGAATAGTCGATAGTTTTTATCTGAGCAATACGAGGTAAGTTCATATAAATAGAATCAAACTTTTAGATACTTATAATTATTTGAAATGAATGTATATAATTGAATCATTGATATACTTGAAATATGAATGCCATATCGATATAATCTATTTGTTACCGAGCCCCGTTTGAACCATATGAATTCGTAGGATACGAGGGACATGTCACTAAGGTTACCGTTTCGGTCGAGCTCCTGCATTTGTTCCGGACTCACCATAGCTCGTATGAACTTACTGTTTTCAGCTCATTGGAACTTACCGTTTTAGCTCGTATGAAATGTTTAGCTCGATAAAGCTTACCGTTTTAGCTCAATAGAGCTTACTATTCATCAGCTTAGGAGGAGCTTAACGATCATGGCTCGAAAGAGAAAAAATGATAATAAATTGACGTATTACTATTATGTGTCACCCGAGTATCCTTTGAAGTTCTAAAAGGTTCAACAGATATAAATTCTATTTATACGAATGAGTATTGTTATTGAATGGATTATTGATTATATGATTGGGAATGAAATATTGAATGCTAGTTATATTGATTATTGAATTGTGATAATGGATGATTTCATGTTTTAACATGTCTAACCTATGGATAAATGCTTGTGATTGGCATTTGGAAATTGTATAGGGTTTACTTTAGTTATTTACCTTGATTATGTATAAATGGTAAGTTTAATTCTAAATTATACGGGCTTACTAAGCTATAAAGCTTACTATGTTTCTTTTTCTATGTTTTATAGAGGTTCGTTAGCTTGCTCGTTTCGGACAAGTCGGAGTTGCACATCACACTATCCAAATGCCAATTGGTACTTTTGTACTTATGGATATATGTAAATATGGAATGTATAGGCTATTTTAAAAGATGTTAGTTATATTACTTGATATTATGATTTTGGTATGTTTTTGTGTATAAGTTAAGCCATTTGATCTGGCTCATTTTGGTACTATGTTTTGGTTGAGTTTAAGTGTTCAATTATGGTATGTTTTAGTAAGGAATGGATGGAATGAAAATGTGTAAGTGAAGTCTTGATATGTAGTTGATATATGAATGAATTATGCATAGTATTAATTAAGTAATTGAATATAAAGTTGAATTAGTATATTATGTGTATGAAATGTTATGGAATGATTGCCAATTGGGTTATGAAATGTGGTCATTTATGCATGTATAAGCTTGTGGAAATAGGGTGGCAAAATGGCTTTAGAAATAGCCTATTTTTTCCACACGGGCAAAGACACGGGCGTGTGTCTTAGCCGTGTGTGACACACGGTTAAGTACACGGCCGTGTGTCCCCTGGTGTAGAAATGGAATTGAAGTTAGTATGCCCTATACGGCCTCACACACAGGCGTGTGACTAGCCGTGTGGTACAAGCCAGTATACCTCCTAAATGGCACATGGCCTAGCACATGGGCATGTGGCTTGGTCGTGTTGATAAGTCAGTATACCCTATAGTTTGGGCACGGCCTGATACACGAGCATGTGTGGCCATTTCGAAGGGAACACGGGCTAGACACATAGGCGTGTGGTTGGCCGTGTGACCCAAGTTAGTATACTCTCCAGTTTTCACACGGCCTAGCACTCGGGCATGTCCTCGGCCGTGTGACACAAGTCAGTATGTATGCCCTATTTTCACACGGTCTAAGACACGGGCGTGTGATACTTGTAATGTTGAAATTTTTCTAAGTTTCCAAAATTTTAATATGTTACCGATTTAGTCTGGAATGCATGATTTAAGCTTTGTATGCTCGATTTAAATACATATTGATTGTGAATGAATGATATTTATTGAAATGAAATGATATTTGATAAATGATTGTTCTAAACTGAGTTACTAGTACAGTAATGCCTCTTAACCTATTCCGGCGACTGTTACGGGTTAAAGGTGTTACAGTGTATTTAGGTTATATGGCATGTATAGGTGTTTCGGCTAATGTGGCCTATATGTCTCATGATGTTTTGGTTATATGTTTAGCCATGTGATTTGGCTGAGTTTGATATATTATATGTTTAGCCATGTGATTTGGCTAATTTTGATATACTTGGTTATGTAAATATGTATAAATGGCCCTTTGATACGTCGTTTATAATTGTTATGTGAATGCCTTGTTGTGAATTGGTATTTAAGGTAGCAAATGGTTGAAATTGAGAATGTATTAACATGCTAAGTATTAGGCAAAATAATGTTTATATGAAAGTGACCATTTAGGTGAGTTTTGAAAGTGATATTGGTACGATTTGAAATGGTAGATTGTAATGTTTATGAGTATTATGGTTATTTGTATCGGTATAGCATGATTTGGACTTGGTTGATAGTGGTTTGAATGCCTATTGATGTTATGGTCATATGCTATTTGGCATTTATAGGTTAGTGACAATTTGGGTGAGAAAGATGGCTTGACAAATAGCCTATTTTTGTCCACAGGGCAGAGACACGGGCGTGTGTCTTAGCTATGTGTGACACATGGCCAGGTGACACGGTCATGTGTCCCCTGATGTTTACTCAGAAACCAAGTTAGTAGCTTCACACGGCCTAGCACACGAGCGTGTGGCTTGGCATTGTGGCACAAGTCAGTATACCCTCCAGATTTTACACGCCCTGGCACATGGGCGTGTGAGGCCATTTTGAAGGGTACACGGGCTAGTCAGAAGGGCGTGTGGTTAGCCGTGTGACCCAAGTCAGAGAGTTATACGGGGTCAGACACGGGCTCGGACACGGCCATGTGATCCCATTTCGAAGATTCACACGGTCGTGTGTCCCCTGTACTTTGAAAATTTTCTATGTTTTTCTAAAAAAATATTAAGTATTCGATTTAGTCCTGAACCACTTCTAATGCTTGTTTTGGGCCTCGAGGGCTCGTGTTAGGGACTATATGATTGTATTTGAATGGTTTTTAATTGGTATGAGAATTGTAACAGTCCGATTTGTACCCTAGTCTGAACAGTGGTTTCGGGACCACAAATCCGAGTCAGTAAAATATTTTAATATTATTTTTTGTGTCTTTGATATGTGATTAAGCATGTGCTAAATATCCGTAATTTAATTTGTCCGTTTGTGTGCTTAATTTGATAAAAGGGCTAAATTGCATTAAATGCAAAATTTTTGTATGCTAATTGTTAAAGTGCCTATGTGTTGTGGCTTTATAAGGTGGAGGCCTTATGTTGTTATTAAACCAATAGTTAGTTGGTGGATGGTTAAAAGATTAGTATGCCCTTAATGAATATAAGTTTCTTATGTTTAATAAAAGGTTAATAAGGTAATTAGATTAATAATATGTTTATAACAAAATAAAACATTTGTTTCATCTTTTTGTACTCGTCCATCACCGAAATTTAGAAAAAGAAATAATGGTTGTAAAGCTTTCTTCTATTCGGCCATTTGAGAGCTTAATTCAAGGTATGTTTTTGATCGGTTTTCGATAATTTCTACATTTTTGCAATCATTGTTTTGTCTACTACAAAACCCATGCTTCAATTTTGAGAATTGATGATGTTTGTGAAATGAGACTTTGATGAACTCATGTGATTTGTGATGTTTAATAGTGAAATATGAAAGATATGTGTTTGATGAACATGTTTTGTTCTTGAAGTTTTGATGAATTTAGCTAATTAGGGCTAAATTGTGAAAAAAGTATTTTGAAGGACTAAATTGTGAATTTGATAAAATGTTTGGACTTGTATGAGATACATGAGCATTCGGCTGAAGCATGGGCATATGTTGATTTGGTATATTTGATGTTTTGAGAAAAATGGACTAAATTGATAAAATGTGTAAATATGAGGGTTAAGTTACAAATAGCCCTAAATGTCTATTTTTGGATTGAATTGAATAAGTTGATGAATAAGAGGGTTAAATTTGAATATGTATAGATCAAGAACCAAAGAAATCGGAATTAGATCGCGGGGAAGTGAAGGTAGTTGAATAAACGAGTCCGAACGAATATCCGAATTTGAGGTAAGTCATTATGCAAATAAACTACTTGTATTGAATTATGTATGTTCATATGACTATTGATAATGATGAATGTTTACGAGATGATGTGTACATGAATTCCGAGATAAGATCAACATAGTGACAATGTTTGAGAAGTCCCGTACGAACCTAGGAATAGATAGGATTAGCTATGTCATGACATATGTGTCTGTTCTGTTTTATCATGTAAGACGACGTCTGGACGTTGGCATTGATTCGAGATTTCGTGTAAGACCACGTCTGGGACGTTGGCATTGATATGAGCTTTACGTGTAATACCATGTCTGGGACATCTGCATCGTATTAATTCGTATAAGACCCTGTCGGGGACAGTGGCATCGATATCTGATTACATGTAAGACCACGTCTGGGACTGTAACACCCCTAACCCGTATCCGTCACCGGATTAGGTTTACGAGGCATCACTTATCAAACCACAAGTCAACTTATTCATATTAACATTAAAACATTAATAAACATACCACAACTAATATCATTTACAACCATCTTGATAACCTTATTCATTTACAACCATTAGACCGTATATCCAAACCCTCCAAAAGTTGAATGCATAACCACATTATAAATAATTTATATACATAAAACATAACTAACAAGTATTCAACTTACACATCAACTTCTATCACTCTTAAATTAATAGAAATGATACTTACCTCTAGTTTACTTACCAACCCCAAACTTAGTCATTCATGCATATACATAGGATAATATACTCAATCATTCTTGTATACTTATTTGCATTTATAATAGAAGTCTTTAAAACGAACCTCACACCTGCACATTGTTAATAGGGTTTAGAACGTCTCACACACTTAGTGTCATTCCTTAATACTTTTCGTAACGTATCGCTCACATAGAGCCGTTACTTCATACCTATCGTAACGTATCGCTCACATAGACCCGTTACTTCATTCTTAACGTAACATATCGCTCACATAGAGCCGTTACTTCATACTTATCGTAACGTATCACTCACATAGAGCTGTTACTTAACATTTCTACGCACATACATACATTCACGATCAAATCCCTATTAATCATGTAATCGCACATACATGTAAGTATAAAATATTTTCTCATACTCAATATAACTCACATATTCAGCTACATTACCAACATGTACTAGCCTCACTTTGAACACATTCATACCATCATTTACTACTTCATACACTTACTTACATCAGGAAAATTTAAAATATATGTTCTCTACTACTCAATTCAACTACCGAATCAACCTTACTTAATACAAATTTTAATCAACTTCATTGACATATTCGGCATATCAAAATTCAATACACTTATCACTCTTAAACATTGACATATTATAAAGAAATAATTCTAATTAATTCAATTGCTTAAAATCTTACCTCGCATATTATATTCTAATTAATTCTAATTAATTCTAATCCCACCTCCTTTTGTTCTTGATCTAAACATATTCAAATTAAGCTCATTCAAACACATTTACATTCAATTTAGTCCTAAAACACATAAATGGGAAAATTACCATTTTGCCCTATTATTTCATACTTTTACAATTTAGTCCTATTTGCACAAAACTCAAATTACACAAAATTTGGCCACACACCTCAAGGGCCGAATGTTCATAGTGTTCATACAAGTCCTTGCATTTCATTTATTTCACAATTTAGTCCCCCTAAAATTTATTTTTACAATTTAATCCAAAATACTCAAATTCTTCAAAAATCTAAAGACAAAACATATTAATTTAACACATATATTTCATAATTCATCCTTACATAACCTAAACAACCAACTATCATCAATGGCTCAATTCAAAATATTCCTCAAACTCAAAAATTAAAGCATGGGTCTTGAAGATTTCTAAGCAACGATCTCAAAAACGTAAAAATTATCAAAAATCGAGCCAGACTCATACCTTGATTAAGCTCAACAATGGCCGAATGTTGCTTATGTTTCTTCTTTTCTTCTTTTCTTTAGTTTCGGCTTTTAAGGGTGAAAAATGATGATGAATAACATGTTTCTTTATTATATTATTAACTTATTTTATAATATAACATTTTATCATATAATATTATGTATATAAAAACATATCATTATAATATTAAAGCCAAATGCCGTCCACCTATATGCTAATTGGTTAATTTACAACTTAAGTCCTCATATATAAGAAGACAAATCAATTTAACCATTGTAATATAATAAAAACTACTTTTACCACTTATGAAATTCAGTTCTTTTCCTTAAATTAAACACACAGACGGGCAAATTATCTCACGTAATTTTAACACATGCTCAATCGTATATCATAGACTCAATATAAAATATTAAAATATTCTACTGACTCGGATTCAAGGTTCCGAAACCACTGTTCCGATTAAGGTTAAAATTGGGCTGTCACAACTCTACCCCCTTAGGGATTTTCGTCCCCGAAAATCTTACCGGTAAAAAGGTTCGAATAGCGCTCTTTCATCGTATGCTCTGTTTCTCAAGTTGCTTCTTCAACTCCGTACTTTTGCCACAGTACTTTAACCAAGGGAATTTTCTTATTTCTCAATTCTTTTATCTCACGGTTCAAAATACGAATTGGTTCCTCTTCGTAGGTCATATCAGATTGAATCTCAACTTCTGTCAGGCAAATCACATGTGATGGATCATATCGATATTTGCAAAGCATCGAAACATGGAAGACACTATGAATCTTTTCTAACTCAGGTGGTAACTGTAATCTATAAGCAACCGGCCCAATACGTTCTGTGATTTCATACGGTCCAATGAATCTTGGACTCAACTTGCCTTTACGACCGAATCTGAGTACTTTCTTCCACGATGAAACCTTCAAAAATACTCGATCCCCAACCTGAAACTCAATGTCTTTATGTTTCAAATCCGCATGTGACTTTTGACGGTCTGATGCAGCCTTTAAACTATCACAGATCACTGCCACCTTCTGTTCAGTCTCTTTAATCAAATCAACCCCGTGTATCTTGTTTTCACTGAGCTCGGTCCAATACAGTGGTGTACGACACTTACGATCGTACAAAACTTCGTAGGTGCCATTTTGATACTAGATTGAAAGCTATTATTGTAAGCAAATTCAACCAAAGGTAAGTATCACTCCCACGTACCTTCAAACTCAAGGACGCAACACCTCAACATATCCTCAAGTATCTAAATGGTTCGTTCAGACTGACCATCTGTCTGCGGATGAAAAGTTGTGCTAAAGTGTAGTTTAGTACCTAAAGCATCCTGTAATTTCTTCCAAAACCGCGACGTGAACCTTGGATCCCTATCCGAAATAATAGAAGCAGTTACCCCGTGCAATCGCACAATCTGCGATATGTATAGCTCAGCTAACTTATCAAGTGAAAAATCGGTACGTACCGGAATAAAGTGAGCCGGTTTTGTCAATCTATCAACAATAACCTAGATTGAATCTTTCTTACTCGGTGTCATCAGCAAGCCCGATACAAAATCCATCGTGATTCGATCCCACTTCCACTCAGGTATCAAAATTGGCTGAAGAAGTCCCGACGGCACCTGATGTTCGGCTTTCACTTGTTGACATATTAAACACCTTGACACATAGTCTGAGATGTCTCGTTTCATACCATGCCACCAGTAATGCTGTTTCAGGTCGTTAAACATTTTTGTGCTGCCCGGATGAATCGACAATTTACTATTATGAGCCTCTTCACAAATCATTCGAATCAATTTAGAGTTCTTAGGCACACATATCTGATTCTTAAACCGTAGGCATCCTCCAGCATCTATTAGAAATTCTGAATTCGCATTTGAATCACATTGACTCTTCTTTGCTCTTAAATCATCATCGATCTCCTGAGCTTCTCAGATTTGTTGTACAAACAATGGTCTCGCCCTTAATTCAGCAATGAGTACACCATCATCGGTCATAGTTAGATTTGCATTCATTGCACGCAGAGCAAATAATGATTTTCGACTAAGCGCATCAGCAACGACATTAGCCTTTCCCGGGTGATAACCAATCACAAGCTCATAGTCCTTCAACAGTTCTAACCATCGTCGTTGTCTCAAATTCAAATTCTTCTAAGTCATTAAATACTTTAGACTCTTATGATCCGAATAAACGTGGCATTTCTCATAAAAAGATAGTGACGCCATATCTTCAAAGCATAAACTATAGCGGCCAACTCAAGGTCATGTGTTGGATAATTCCTCTCGTGCGGTTTCAACTGTCTCAAAGCGTAAGCTATAACTTTACCCTTCTGCATCAATACACAACCCAGGCCATTTAAAGATGCATTGCTAAAAACAACGAACTCCTTACCCGATTCTGGCTGAACAAGTACCGGAGCTTCCGTTAACAAAGTCTTTAGCTGATCGAAACTTTTCTGACACCTTTTTGACCACTCAAATTTAACATCTTTCTGTAACAATTTTGTCATCGGAGCTGCTATCATCGAAAACCCTTTCACGAAGCGTCTATAATATCCGGCAAGTCCCAGAAAGCTACGAATCTCAGAAATATTCTGCGGGGGCTTCCAATCAAGTATGGCCGAAACTTTACTCGGGTCAACCCGAATACCTGATGCTGGAATAACATGCCCCAGAAAGTTAACTTCATTTAGCCAAAATTCACATTTGCTGAATTTCGTGTATAATCATTTTTCACGCAAAATTTGCAACACCAACCTCAAATGCTCAGCATGCTCAGTTTCATCTCGCGAGTAAATCAGTATATCATCAATGAACACTACTAGAAACCGATCTAAATACGGTCTGAATACCCGATTCATCAAGTCCATAAAAACTGCAGGGGCATTAGTGAGCCCAAATGGCATCACCAAAAACTCATAATGACCGTATCTTGTCTGAAAAGCAGTCTTCGGTATGTCCGATTCCCTAACTCGCAACTGATAATATCCTGACCTCAAATCAATTTTTGAGAACACCGAGGCTCCCTTAAGCTGATCGAATAAATCGTCGATGCGTGGCAACGAGTATTTGTTTTTTATGGTCACCTTATTGAGCTGCCGATAGTCAATGCACATTCTTAGAGTTCCGTCTTTCTTCTTAACAAACAGAACGGGCGCACCCCAGGGAGAGAAGCTCGGTCTGGCAAACCCTCTATCAGTCAATTCTTGTAGCTGAGCTTTCAATTCTTTCAATTCCATCGGTGCCATTCTGTATAGAGCTATTGAAATAGGGGTGGTCCCTGGTACTAGCTCAATCTCAAACTCTACATCACGGATGGGCGGCAATCCTGGTAATTCCTCCGAAAACACATCTGGATACTCTCTAACAACCGATATAGATTCAATTCTCTTTTCAGTTACCTTGTCGTCAATCACATAAGCAAGGTAGGCTTCGCAACCCTTCCTCAAATACTGTCGAGCTAACATCGAAGATATCACAGTAGGTAGTCCATTCAAGTCCGCAGATTCAATTCGAATTATCTCGTCATTCTGGCATCTTAAGTCGATAGTCTTTCACCTACAATTTACTACCACATCATGAACTGTTAACCAATCCATACCGAGAATAATGTCAAACTCGTCAAAAGGTAATAGCATCAGATCTGCCGAAAAACACATGTCTCGAATCATCAACGGGCAGTTCCTGCACACTTTATCCACTAATACCCATCGACCCAGGGGGTTTGAAACCCTAATCACAAATTCAGTAGACTCAACAGGTAGAGTCTTACTGGATACTAATGTTTCACACACATACGAATGGGTTGAGCCGGGATTAATCAAAGCAATTACACTAGTATCAAAGAGGGTAAAAGTACCGGTAATGACATCAAGGGATGAGGCCTCCTCTCTAGCACAGATGGCGTAAGCTCTAGCCAGTACACGAGTATCTGAGCGAACAACCGTATATGTAGTCCCTCTCTGTGCACTACTCTTACCTCCCCCAAAACGAGACAATCTGCCTCTAGCTGTAGTGCCTCTCGGTCTCGTACTCTGAACAGTACCCTTCCCAGCAGTCTCCGGGCAATCCCAAATGAAATGGTCTTGCGAGCCACATTTGTAACAAGTGCGAGAAATGGATTTACCCCAACACTCTCTGAAGTGTCGCCTGCCGCTCTGCTAACACTGAGGTTTGCTCGATCGAGCATTGCCAACACTAGCCATGGATGTAGTCCGAGTACTCTCTGGTGGTCGCTCTCGTATAGAAATCCCGGTATTAAGTTTGGATCGGCTACCATCATTCTTGAACTTCTTCAATGCCATCTGCGAAAATTTACTCGCAGATCTTTTTCGAACATCTTTTAAATCAAGCTCAGCTTTATATTTTTCCTTTCCCAGCTTTTCTGCTTTACAAGCTCGTCCAACTAGCACCACGAACTCGTTAATTTCAAGAATGCCAACTAGAAGCTTTATATCTTCATTTAAACCATCTTCGAACCTTCGGCACATAGCAGCCTCTGACGAAACACACTCGCGAGCGTAGCGACTAAGCCGCACAAACTTGCGCTCTTATTCAGATACGGTCATACGACCCTATTTGAGCTCGAGGAATTCTTTACGCTTAGAGTCGATAAAGCGTTGACTTATATACTTCTTGCGAAATTCAGTCTGAAAGAAGTCCCAAGTAACCCTCTCTTTCGGGACAACTGACACGAGTGTATTTCACCAATAATAGGCAGAATCCCGCAATAATGATACGGCACACTTCAGACACTCATCGGGTGTGCAAGATAGCTCGTCAAAAACACGAATGGTATTATCGAGCCAAAATTCAGCTCGCTCAGCATCGTCATCATCTTCGGCTCTAAATTCTTGAGCTCCATGTTTTCTAATGCGATCAACCGGAGGCTTGTTTGCTCTCTCAGGATTCACAATCGGGGGTACCACCGGTACTTCAGGGGGAATACTCGAATTCAGGGGTGGTTGAACAGCTGGATTGGTTCGTATGTATTGATTCAACCAATCATTCATCATATTATAGAAGGCTTGTTTAGCCCCCTCATCAGGATTACTCATAGCCGGTCGAGATTCTTCTGGTGCGGTCCCTTGCGCGGGAGCGGCCGCTACACTCTCGACATTTTCGGCTACAGCTCGCTCGGGATCGGAGTCCATTATTATATAAAAGAGCATAAACATTACACTGTCAGAAGTCATCATACTATTATTTATAAATTATGGCATGTATAGCTAGACTTACACATGCTACGTTAGTCCAAGAACTGACTAAACCGTAGCTCTGATTCCAATTAAATGTAACACCCCTAACTCGTATCTGTCGCTAGATTAGGGTTACGAGGCATCACTCATCAAACCACAAGTCAACTCATTCATATTAACATTAAAACGTTAATAAACATACCACAACTAATATCATTTACAACATTTAAACGAATTTCATTCAAGTAACTAAAACACTATTCATTTGGTCATTTTGCACACTAAAGCCGAGTATATATACTATTTCCCTTGTTCAATTCATCAACATTATACCGAACATTTTAGACTATTATACAGAACCAAAACTTTGCTAACAAATTCACATATAGATCAAAGACAATACTAATAGCCGAAAACCTTTAACTACGCTAGTGCTGAATTTCCTTAAAGACACAACTCGATTACTCAAATTTCTTAAGTTTCATATACATGTGACCTAAGTAATTCAATATCAATTCCATTCGAGAACTCATACATAATATGGTCAAATACTCTATATCCAAATTAGTCCCTAATGTAATTTAATAACAATTTTGCAACCTTACTAACACATTCACACGTATATCCATGGTTTAGTCATTAACCGAACTCATCCAATATATATATATAATAAGTATAACATCATTCAACCATCAAAATTTTACTATATGTTTCACTTAAATATATCCCCATGCATTCGAATATCACACACATACATATAAATATATAATGTCAAGGAGTAACTTCCAAATTAGATTATGACAAAAACCGAACATACACGATTACCAGAACTAATATCAAGCACACTTAAATCAACCTCAAACATAGAAACATAGCCATTTTCGTATGGCATCTTATAAACATCTTGATCATAAAAGACTTAAAAGAGTGCTATAGGCTATACATGCCATAATAGTCATAGATTACTACTTCAAAAGAGTGCCAATAATAGATGATAGTATGGTGAGCTTTCGAGGTGACCCCCGACCACAAGTCGAGCTTCCAAAAGTAACCTACGCATTTAAGAAAATAACCAAAAACAAAGTAAGCTTTCACAACTTAGTAAGAATTAAGCAATTAGTTTCCATTCACATAAGCTTATTCAAAATAAAAACAAAATAAATAACCTTATTTGTAACATCCTGAAATTGGGCCTAGTAGGAATGGGCCCAATGGGCCTTGGGCATAGGAGTGTTTAAAATTTTTGAGAACAAGAGAATGCCATTATTTCAAGTTGGACTTATTAAGAAGATGATTTTAGAAAGTTACGGGGTTCTATGAAGTTTCGAGTTCAAGTTGGGCCTTAGTAAAATTTTGTGTTTAAGCCTATTAAGGAGAGATAGTAAGTGGCATTAAGGCTTATGGAAATAAAAGAGTAAATTGCTAGCATAAATGAGCATATGGCAAGGAGGTTATGGCATCAAGTGAAGTACCTTGAGGGAAGGGGTTCAAATCCCATCTTTTGCAAATTTTGGATTTATTTTTGTATGCTCTTCCAAGTGTCAACCATGGCATTATTAAAGGAAAGAAATAAAAGAAAAATGAAATGATGACTAAAAAGATAAGGTAAGGAGGAAAATAAGGAAAAAGAAAGGAAAGAAATAAAAGAATTTGAGGAGTAGAGTAGGTGGATGAAAAAGAAATAAAAGAATTTGAGGAGTGGAGTAGGTGGATGAAAAAGAAATAAAAGAATTTGGAGAGTGGAGTAGGTAAAAAAAAAAGAGAAGAAAATTTATGGGAATTGAGGTGAGAAATTTGGATAGAAATTTATGGATAGAAATTTGGTCAACACTCTAGCACATTTGCTCATCTTTTTCCCTTGTTTTGCCTACACTCTCAATCCACAATCACTCCTTCATAAATTCTTTCTCATTTGGGTAGACACTCTTTTCTTCGACTAAATTGTGTTCTAAGTGGGTGGCCGTGTATCATTCTAGCCATAAGTCAAGTAGTGGAAATCGAATCTAATGTCAACAAGGTAAAGAGTTCTTTATGGATTATTTGATATCATTCTTTATTCGATTGGTTCCTAAATGGATTAATAGTTTGGACTAATCGGCCACGATAGGAATCAAATCGCCAGATCATCTATTCCTCGTAATAAGTGACTCGTATTTTTGGTGTCACGGAGAGCATCGCGTTACGGATTTCGAATAAGGTGTGTAATCTCATATCCTTCCATATACATATCCGAAATGGTGTGTAATCTCACACTTCTCTAAATATTTGTATGAAATATGCTGTTAATCGGCCGAAATACCGAAGAAAACTACAAATCGGCATCCATAATCACTCGGGCGTGTGTATGATCGTAGTGGTAATCGTATTTCGTAATAAAACAGTTTCGATTAGAAGCAGTGATGTGTTTTTGAAAAATAACTAAAAATAGGAGAAAAGGAATTAGAAAGTGAATAAGATATCAAATTAAATCTTACTGTGTCTATTTTAATATGGAAGAAACGGAGAAGGAAAAGGAATTTTATATTCTGAGATATCTTGATTTTAGTGAGACTGGTTCTGATTAACTTCGGGGTTCACTGATCTGTTTTGGAAAAATCATATAAAATGGTAAAAAATGAATTATGGGTTATAATGTATATGTATGGATTTCTTAGTGAGCCTATTTTCAAGAGAAACAAGTTGGAACAGTATATAAAAACCGTACAGTGAGATATTTGAAATTAAGGTAAGAGAGGTCAGAATCATTAGATAGTGAAATAAGGGAAACTTTAAGGAATAAACTGTACTAAATGGCTAGGCGAAAAATTCTGGAAAAATTACAGTAAGAAGATATATGAGTCTAGTTTCAAGGAAATTTTACGGATATAAATTTCGAGTTTCCTAACTCGAGTTGTAATCAATTTAGTCAGTATGACGCAGATGGACAGTTTTAAATTTTTATGCCCAAATTAGTAGTTAAGTCCAGAATTGCGAAATTACCCCATTTGGGCCTAAAATGGATTTTTGACCCAATAGTTCCGAAGAGACCCAAATAGAATTCTGTGCCACTCGAGGCGATAGTAGGCCTTCGGAAACACCGTTGAATATGAAATTACCGATATTACCCTTGGAGGGTAAATTACCGAATTACCCTTGGTGGGTAAAACTACCGAATTTACCCTTGGAAGGTAAATTACCGAATTACCCTTGGTGGGTAAAACTACCGAAATTACCCTTGGAGGGTAAATTACCGAATTACCCTTGGTGGGTAAAACTACCGAATTTACCCTTGGAAGGTAAATTACCGAATTACCCTTGGTGGGTAAAACTACCGAATTTACCCTTAGAAGGTAAATTACCGAATTACCCTTGGTGGGTAAAACTACTGAATTACCCTTAGAGGGCAAATTATCAAAATACCCCTGGGTTGTGCAAATTACCGAAATACCCCTGGGTTGTGCAATTACTGAAATACCCCTAGGTTGCAAAATTACCGAAATACCCTTAGAGGGTAAATTACCGAAATTCCCTGGGTTGCGAAATTACTGAAATACCCTTGGAGGGTAAATTACCAAAATACCCCTGGGTTGCAAAATTACCGAAATACCCTTGGAGGGTAAATTACCAAAATACCCCTGGGTTGCAAAATTACCGAAATACCCTTGGTGGGTAAAATTTCTGAATTTCCCTTAGAGAGTAAATTACCGAATTACCCTTAGTGGGTACGATTACCGAATTATGAAAATGCCCTTACGGGCTGAATTACGAAAATGCCCTTAATAGGCCGAATTACGAAATGTCCCTATGGACTGAATTACAAAAATACCCTTTATGGGTCAAATGTGATATTTGATATATGGGCAGTTTGATATTTGTGATATGGGCCAGAGTGTGTAATTTCACACTTATCTCATGGGTTAGATATTATATCGTAAGCATTAGAATAAATCGTAAAATTTATAAAATCGGAAAATACGGTATAATAACACTTTTTGTGTAAATGCATGAAACCAGTATTAAGGTTGTGGGAATTACGGATTTGCCCTTAATGGGTTATTTTGTTAAAAAGTGATATTTTAGGCCATATGAATTATTTTGATAAATGGGTCAATATGATATTTTGATGAATGGGCCAATCTGATATTTTGATGAATGGGCCAATCTGATATTTTGATAAATGGGCCAATCTGATATTTTGCTAAATGGGCCAATCTGATATTTTGATAAATGGGCCAATCTGATATTTTGATAAATGGGCCAATCTGATATTTTGCTAAATGGGCCAATCTGATATTTTGAAATGGGCCAATCTGATATTTTGATAAATGGGCCAATCTGATATTTCGATAAATGGGCCAATCTGATATTTTGCTAAATGGGCCAATCTGATATTTTGAAATGGGCCAATCTGATATTTTGATAAATGGGCCAATCTGATATTTTGATAAATGGGCCAATCTGATATTTTGCTATTTTGCTAAATGGGCCAATCTGATATTTTGAAATGGGCCAATCTAATATTTTGATAAATGGGCCAATCTGATATTTTAATAAACGAGCCAATCTGATATTTTAATAAACGGGCCAATCTGATATTTTGATAAATGGGCCAAATCTGATATTTTGATAAGTGGGTCAATATGATATTTTGAAAAACGGGCCAATCTGATATTTTGATGAATGGGCCAATCTGATATTTTGATAAATGGGCCAATCTGATATTTTGATAAATGGGCCAATCTGATATTTTGCTAGATCGATTAATGGGCCAAAATTTGCTAGATCGCTTAATGGGTCAAATTGTTAAGATTGATTAATAGGCCAAATTGCTAGATTGCTTAATGGGCCAACTTGTATTATGGGCCTTATGATGAAATTATTCTATGAATATTGTTATGCTTTGTATATGCATACATGATTGCATGGGTTGGGATAAAATTGAAGAGAAGTGCTAGTGGCTCTGCCACAATCTAGTGTCACGGGGCTAGAGTTTTCACTAGCAATCCGTGCGGCCTTAGGCGATTTGCTCGTCCCAAACTCGCCTAAGTCAGCCTTTAACTCGAATGAGGATTCCTTAAGAACTCCTCCAAGGCACCGAAATAAAGAGCGGAAGCAAACTTATGCCAAAAGAAGCAACCAAAGAACAACAGAAAGCCAAAAGAAAGAATGCACACAAGGTGTTTGAGTAAATGCTCTCTCTATTCTTATATACAAAGAATATAGAAACAATGGAGTGTGTACAAATGAAGGGGAGGCTCTCTATTTATAGTAGAGCTCCCCCAAAACCGACGGACAAGATTCACTTACATCAATGGATGGGATTCATTCCCACCTAACCCACTTCCTTAATTTAAGGGATGAGAATATTATGGGAATATTCTTCCTACCTAATCTTTACAAGGATTAATTACCCTATTGCCCTAAGTTGTCATATCTTTTCTATCGGGCTAACCGGGCTTCAATCTGGCAGGCTTCCCCAACAATGCTTCGAATCGGGCCAACTCTCGTAGGCCAAATGATCCCCATCGGCCTGATAGACCTCTCTCGGATGTATTTGGTACGATGGTCACGGGTGTAGAACTCTTACCCGTGACATTCTCCCCCACCCATTCTCACAACGCCCTCGTTGCGACTTCCGAATGGCTCTGACTCGATTCGCCTCGATCTCGTCTTGTCGCCTTAGCTTTTCCCTTCCTTTGGGACTCTCGCCTTGGCTCCCGTCGTCTCTTCCCTTGAGCAGTCTTGCTCGTTGCATTTACTCTGGTCAACTGTCCCACATGCATCGCTTCCTTTTCCTTGAAGTCTAATGCACCACCCACCTCTCCCATGGGTGGAAGCCTTGTCGATAACTCAGCCAACTCCGGTGCTTCACCATGCTCGGATGTTGCCTTTCCTTTGACTATGGCTTGTTTCGGACAGTTCCGCAACTCATGCGGACCACGGCACAAGAAGCACTTCACTTGCTTCTTTTTGCTCCTCTTCACCCTCTTGGCTTCGGCCTCTCCCTCGCACGAACCAAGCTTCTTGGGCTTCATATCTTCTCCATCGTTCCCTTCGATGGCAGATTTCCTCGGACATCTCCGCAACCTATGCGGACCATTGCACAAGAAGCACTCAACTGGCTTCTTCTCACTCTCGACCTCTTTGGCTTTGACACCTCTTGTGTTCGAACCAAGTCCCAAGGCCTTTTCCACCGGCTTCTTCTTAAGTTCGGATTTCTTCGGACACTTCCGCACCCTATGCGGACCGTGACACAAGAAGCACTCAACTGGCTTCTTCTCGCTCTCGGCCTCCTTGGCTTCGACTCCCTTTGCGCTTGAGCCAAGTCTCCCGACCTTTTCCACTAGCTTCGACCGCTCTTGCATCGCTTCCTTTCCCACGAAGTCCGATGCACACTCCACCTTCCCCAAAGGTAGTGTTTCCACAGTCGACTCTACAGGTCTCATATCAGACTCCCGCTCCACTAACTTTTCCGAAGGGGCTCTCATCGCATTCCGTTCTGTCGACTTAATGTTCCTCCCATACGAAACATCTTCAACTAGTTGAAATGACGACAACACATTTGTCCCAACCTTCACATCCCGATTCACTTGCACTTCAATTGTCGTTGACGGCCCAGTGACAATATGGATTTTATCGGCCCATGGAAAAAGAGTAGCTCTAATCTTGTCAAGGAAGTTTAACCCAATTACGAAATCATAATCGTCTAAATGGATTATCTCAAAGTCTTCCTTGCCTTTCCATTCCCCGATTTGTAGCTCCACATTACGAGCTACTCCCACAGTTGGGGCTTCCTCCGAATTCACGGTCTTGGTCTTCTTGTTTGATTTCTTAATCGACAGACCAAGCTTCTTGGCAGCCTTTTCTGATATGAACAGGTCCGATGCTCCCGTATCAATAAGAGCACTCCGCCTCTGACCCGCAACGCTGATGTCCACAAACATCAATCCTCCTCTTTTACCATTCCTTTTGTTAGGAATGAGCACCATCGAACCTAACTTCGATGTCACTATCGAACCTATCATCGATATCCTTCCTTCGGTAGGCTTCACCTCTTTCGGCTCATCATTCTTCTTGATAGCTGAAACTGAAGGTATCTTTGGGCAGTTCCTCTTCATGTGCGGTCCCTTACAAAAGAAACATCTCAACTTCTCCCTCTTCTCTATTAGGCTATTGGGTCTCCACTTTCGACTTCGTGGCTTTCCATTATCATCGTCGCTGCCACTACCGCTACCATAATAGCTATGTCCCTCCTCATCTTCCTCATGGTATCGACCATTGCCCCTCCCGTTGGGCTTGGAAGATTCTGACTTGTCATTTCTCGGCACAAGTTCCACCAGGGACTCCGCCACCATCATGGCATTGGTTAGATCTTGGACTCCTCGACGTTGCAATTCTTGCTTCGCCCATGGTTTCAACCCATCCGTAAAGGAGAAAAGTGCTTCCTTCTCGCCCAAATTAGAAATTTGGAGTATGAGTTCACTAAACTCCCGCACATACTCTCTAACCGTGCCTCGTTGCGTAAGCCGCCGCAACTTTGCTCGAGCTTCACTCTCGGCATACTCGGGGTAAAACTGTGCTTTAAACTCCTTTTGGAACTCCTCCCAAGTTCCAATCTTGGTTCCACCACGTCTCACAACGGTGGACCTACGTCGCCACCATAACAAAACAACGTCAGTAAAATACATAGCAACAGTGTTTACCTTTGTAGCATCATGCTCTATGCTCATCGCACGAAAGTATTACTCCATGGCCCAAAGAAAGTTGTCCACCTCACTTGCAAACCTTGCCCCTTTAAATGCTTTCGGTTTGGGCACCTCCATTGCTTGTTGCTTCGACTTCGAAGCCAACATCCCATTACCTATGGCAACCTTGAAAACCTTGAGCTCTACCTTAAGCTCATTGATCGTCTCGAGCTCTCCCTTGAGCTCATTGCTCTCCTCCTTCGAAGCCGTCACCATAGCCTCAAGAGCATCATCCTTCTCAACCAGCTTCTGTTCCGAGGAACCGATGATATCTGACACATATTCTTTGAGTTGCTCTTGCATTGTTTGCAACCCATCAATGAGTCTATCATCCACATCGCCAATCCTCTCCTTGATGTCCTCCATGGACTCCTCGAGAGAGACGACTCGATCCTCCAAAGCTAACACCACATCCCTTGTCTGACTCACTTTTCTAGCCCTTCCTCTGGTCTCCATTGGCTCATGTTGACCAACAACTTCTTTTGACATCTTTCACCGGTGCCTTCGAACCTTAGCTCGGATACCACTTGTCACGGGGCTAGAGTTTTCACTAGCAATCCGTGCGGCCTTAAGCGATTTGCTCGTCCCAAACTCGCCTAAGTCAGCCTTTAACTCAAATGAGGATTCCTTAAGAACTCCTCAAAGGCACCGAAATAAAGAGCAGAAGCAAACTTATGCCAAAAGAAGCAACCAAAGAACAACAGAAAGCCAAAAGAAAGAATGCACACCAGGTGTTTGAGTAAATGCTCTCTCTATTCTTATATACAAAGAATATAGAAACAATAGAGTGTGTACAAATGAGGGGGAGGCTTTCTATTTATAGTAGAGCTCCCCCAAAACCGACGGACAAGATTCACTTACATCAATGGATGGGATTCATTCCCACCTAACCCACTTCCTTAATTTAAGGGATGGGATTATTATGGGAATATTCTTCCTACCTAATCTTTACAAGGATTAATTACCCTATTGCCTTAAGTTGTCATATCTTTGCTATCGGGCCAACCGGGCTTCAATCTGGCAGGCTTCCCCAACAATGCTTCGAATCGGGCCAACTCTCGTAGGCTAAATGATCCCCATCGGCCTGATAGACCTCTCTCGGATGCATTTGATACGATGGTCACGAGTGTAGAACTCTCACTCGTGACACTAGTTCGGTGACTCTGTCACAATCCAGTTCGGTGGCTCTGCCACAATCTAGTTCGGTGACTCTGTCACAATCCAGTTCGGTGGCTCTGCCACAATCTAGTTTGGTGACTCTGTCACAATCTAGTTCGGTGACTCTGTCACAATCTAGTTCGGTGACTCTATCACAATCTAGTTCGGTGGCTCTGCCACAAACATTTTAAATGGCTTTATGCCTGCGATTGGTGTGTTGGCGGGGTGGGTTGACTTGATCCCCACAGGTGTGCTGGTTGGTACGGGTGGTGTGTAGCGGATGGCAATTAGGTTTGGTTTGGGATTTGCATATCATATGCATATTATATACATGTTATTATGTTATAATTGTAAATGGGCTTAGGCCCAAAATATTGCTATGTGTGTTCCGACACAGTGGATGATGGTAAGGGGATTACACACAGAGTTCTTGTAACTCACCCCCTTTCTCTTAACCTTTTCAGGTAATGCTTAGTGACGTGGACTTGGGCCTTGGATGGCTCGATGGAGACCATACTTCAGAAATGGTTTATTTGGACTTTAGACTTCTTTCTCATTTATTTTATTACTTTACTATTTTGGGTTAAATGTTGTAATAATGCCTCGGATTTTCTTTTAAAATGCTTCTGCAACTCTATTCCCAAACGTCCCATTTTCGTAAATTGTTTATTTCAAATATGTTTTCACAACCAAAAAGGTTTTTAAAGATAATTACGTTTTCAAGTAGATAACAATTGCATAAGTGTTTTGGGTTTTAACAAAGAGGCTGTAATTCTCAAACAAGTTTTTAACAATCTCAAAGATGGTTTGAAAAAAAAAACTTCCATGGATGACACGCCAGATTCGGGCTTAACTTCTAGGCCGGGTTTGAGGTGTTACATTATTCATTTACAACCATTAGAATGAATATCCAAACCCTCCAAAAGTTGAATGCATAACCACATTCTAAATAATTTATATACATAAAACATAACTAACAAGTATTCAACTTACACATCAACTTCTATCACTCTTAAATTAATAGAAATGATACTTACCTCTAGTTTACTTACCAACCCCAAACTTAGTCATTCATGCATATACATAGGATAATATACTCAATCATTCTTGTATACTTATTTGCATTTATAATAGAAGTCTTTAAAATGAACCTCACACCTGCACATTGTTAATAGGGTTTAGCAACGTCTCACACACTTAGTGTCATTTCTTAATACTTTTCGTAATGTATCGCTCACATAGAGCCGTTACTTCATACCTATCGTAACGTATCGCTCACATAGAGTCGTTACTTCATTCTTAACGTAACGTATCGCTCACATAGAGCCGTTACTTCATACTTATCGTAATGTATCGCTCACATAGAGTCGTTACTTAACATTTCTACGCACATACATACATTCACGATCAAATCCCTATTAATCATGTAATCGCACATACATGTAAGTATAAAATATTTTCTCATACCCAATATAACTCACATATTCGGCTACATTACCAACATGTACTAGCCTCACTTTGAACACATTCATACCATCATTTACTACTTCATACACTTACTTACATCAAGAAAATTTAAAATATATGTTCTCTTCTACTCAATTCAACTACCGAATCAACCTTACTTAATACAAATTTTAATCAACTTCATTGACATATTCGGCATATCAAAATTCAATACACTTATCACTCTTAAACATTGACATATTATAAAGAAATAATTCTAATTAATTCAATTGCTTAAAATCTTATCTCGGATATCAACGAGTTCAACTTCCCGGTTAGTCGTTCAATTTGGTTTTTCCCCGATCCAATCCCACCTCCTTTTGTTCTTGATCTAAACATATTCAAATTAAGCTCATTCAAACACATTTACATTCAATTTAGTCCTAAAACACATAAATGGGCAAATTACCATTTTGCCCCTATTGTTTCATACTTTTTCAATTTAGTCCTATTTGCACAAAATTCAAATTACACAAAATTTGGCCACACACCTCAAGGGCTGAATGTTCATAGTGTTCATACAAGTACTTGCATTTCATTTATTTCACAATTTAGTCCCCTAAAATTTATTTTTACAATTTAATCCAAAATACTCAAATTCTTCAAAAATCTAATGACAAAACATATTAATTTAACACATATATTTCATAATTCATCCTTAAATAACCTAAACAACCAACTATCGTCAATGGCTCAATTCAAAATATTCCTCAAACTCAAAAATTAAAGCATGGGTATTGAATATTTCTAAGCAACGATCTCAAAAACGTAAAAATTATCAAAAATCGAGCTAGACTCATACCTTGATTAAGCTCAACAATGGTCGAATGTTGCTTAGGTTTCTTCTTTTCTTCTTTTCTTTAGTTTCAGCTTTTAAGGGTGAAAAATGATGATGAATAAATTGTTTCTTTATTATATTATTAACTTATTTTATAATATAACATTTTATCATATAATATTATGTATATAAAAACATATCATTATAATATTAAAGCCAAATGCCGTCCACCTATATGCTAATTGGTTAATTTACAACTTAAGTCCTCATATATAAGAAGGCAAATCAATTTAACCATTGTAATATAATAAAAACTACTTTTACCACTTATGCAATTCAGTCCTTTTCCTTAAATTAAACACACAAACGGGCAAATAATCTCACGTAATTTTAACACATGCTCAATCGTATATCATAGACTCAATATAAAATATTAAAATATTCTACTGACTCGGATTCATGGTTCCGAAACCACTGTTCCAATTAAGGTCAAAATTAGGCTATCACAGGGACGTTGGCATTGTACGACTATTCTAAGTATTCTGTATATCCTATTAGATTCCGAACTGTTCAATGGGCAAATTCTAAGCTATGAATGATTACGTGAATGTTTATCCGTTTCAAGTACGATTGATAAGTACACAAGGTATGTATGAAAGGTAAGTATTTATATGAACTTACTAAAATGAATATGTACAATGGAATGATGAGATGGTATGTGAAATTATGCTTAGATGAGCTATGTGCATATGTGGTATTGAGTTGAAGTATGTGATACATTATGGCTAAGCAATTGAGCCAAACTCTATGTGAGATGTATATCCTATGAGAACCATTATTGTTATTGTATAAATATGCTATGTGCATTTTAAGTTAAGTTTATTTGTATATGACTTACTAAGCTTTTGAAAGCTTACTCTGTGTGTGTTTGCTCTGTTTTATAGATCGTCAAAGGTACTGAAGGCTCGGGGACTGTCGAGGATCATCATCACACTACTCAACTTGTTTTGATATTTTTGGAATATGTATATAGCTAGATATGGCATTATTGGCTAGTCATTTTGGTTATGTTTGAAATGTGTATAATAGCCATGAGATGTGGCTAGATAAGTATTGGTAATATGCTTGTGCATATATATATATATATATATATATGGTAATGATACATGTTTTGGTATGGCTAGATGGCTTATGATATGGTTAAAGATTTGGAAAGCATATGAGTGCATTATGAGTATGTTTGATTGATCAAAGAAGTGGATATATGAAAGGTATAAATGTATGAATCATGCTTAATTGCTTATGTGTTTAGTTGTACAATTTGTTATGATTGAAGTTGCAATTGTAGGTGAAGAATTGATGATTCTTTGATATGTTTTGGTTGCAAAATTATGCATGAATGATTTGGTAATTTACTTGTAGAGATTAACCCTATACTGTGTGGCATTATGGCCATGACAATGGCCTGTTTTGCCTACACGACTATGGCACACGGGCATGCCTAATGGTCGTGGGAAAATGGCAGTATCTAGCTAAGTATGCACGGCCTTGGCACACAGGCGTGCCTGGTAGCCGTGTGATTAAGTCAGTATATAGCCTAAGAACACACGGCCATGGTACACGGGCGTGCCTAATGGCCGTGTGGAAAAGTCAGTATACATGCCCTGATTTGGCACGGCCAAGACACATGAGTGTGTTTGGTGCCCGTGGAAGACACACGGCTGGCCCACACGGGTGTGTGACCTGCATAACTTAGAAAAGTTTTAAATTTTTGAGAATTTCTGTATGTGCTTGGTCTAGTCCCGGTCCTACTCTAAAGCATGATTTAGGTCTCGTTGACCAATATAAGGGACACTTTGACTGTGTTTGGTGAATGATTGTATGAAATGTTTATAAAAGTTTCTGATTTGTCCGGTAACACCTTTAACCCTAATCCGACGTCAGACACGGGTTAGGGGTGTTACAAGAATTATAATTCAAATTGTATGTTTGTTTGTGAGATTAGTCTGGTAATGCTCTGTAACCCTATTCTGGTGATGGATACGAGTTAGGGGTGGTTTATACCCTAGTCAGAACAGTGGTTTTGAGACCACAAATCCAAGTCCATATAATATTTTAATATTATATTTTATACGGTTGATATGTGGTTTAGCATGTGTTAAATTTCTGCAAGTTAATTTGATTGTTTGTGTGATTAATTTGACCAAAAGGACTAAATTGCATAATTGGTAAAAGTGGCCTCTTAGTTGATTATTGGCTAAATTGAGATGGCTTTATTAAAGTAAAGTCCTAAAAGGGCAAATAGCCCATTTTCATTTATAGTGGGCGGTAACATGGCTTATTAACATGATTTTATATGTTATTTTTTTTATATGTTAAAAGTTATATTATGTTTACTTTATAAGTTATATTATATTAAAAGAAACAAAAGTGATGGTGGATATTATTCTTCCATAACACCACCGAATACGCAAAGAAAGAAAAAGAAAATTCTAAGCAAAGGTTCGGCCATAGTTTTGGTTTAATTCAAGGTTAGTTTTTGATCGGTTTTTGATAATTTCTACGTTTTTGCAATCGTTGCTTCTAGAGCTTTAAGACCCATGTCTCAATTTAATGAATTGATGATGTTTGTGTGATATGCCATTGATGATTGGTTAAGCTTTTTGATGATTTTTGGTGTTAAATGAAAGATATGAGCTAGATGAATATGTTTTGTTCTTGAAGTTTTGATGAATTTAGCTAAATAGGGCTAAATTGTGAAAATATTATTTGAAGAACTAATGTGTGAATTTGATGAAAAATGTGGGTTTGTATGTGATGTATATGTATTCGGCCAAGCATGTGTATGGGTGGATTTTGTGGATTTGATGTTTTGAGAAAAATGGACTAAATTGATAAAGTGTGCAAATTTGAGGGTTAAATTGCAAATAGCCCTAAATGTGTGTCCATGGATTGAATTGTATGAATTAGTCAATAAAATGGTTAATTCTGAATATGTTTAGACCAAGAATCGAGGAAAACGGACTTAGATCGCTGGAAAGTGAAAGTTATCGAGTAGTCGTTTTCATTCCGATATATTGAGTCTGAGGTAAGTCAATATGCAAATAAATGTATATGTATGCATTTGTAATTGTTTATATGATTAATGATGATATTGAATGCTTATGTTATGAGAGGTTATGCATTTGAATTCCGAGATAAGTTCGATATATATATTAAGTCTGAGAAGCCCCGTACGAACCTAGGAATAGATAGGATTGGCTATGTCATGACATAGGTATCTGTTCTGTTTTATCATGTAAGACCACATCTGGGACGTTGGCATTGATCTGAGGCTCGTGTAAGACCACGTTTGGGACATTGGCATCGATATAAGCATTATGAGTAAGACCCTGTCTGGGACAGTGGCATCGATATCTGATTATGAGTAAGACCCTGTCTGGGACAGTGGCATCGATATCTGATTATGTGTAAGACCCTGTCTAGGACAGTGGCATCGATATCTGAGTGCATGTAAGACCTCGTCTGGGACGTTGGCATTGTACGAATATTCCGAGTACTTTGAGTTTCCTATTAGATTCCTTACGGTTCAACGGGCATATCGGTGATACGAGTTATACTATCAAGCTTAGAACAAATACGTGAATGTACATCCATTTCAGGTACATTGATATATATATGTATATGCTTTGTAAAAGCATGGGAGGTAAGTATGTTTGTGCATTAATGCAAATGAGATATTTGAAGTGTGTGGATTGGCAAGGAATGGAAATTCAAGTGAGCCAAGAGTTCATTTATGTACTTGATTTGAGAATATGTTAACGAATTCAAATTGCCATACTTATAAATGAGTTATGTTAAGTTTATTTGTATATGACTTACTAAGCTTTTGGAAAGCTTACTCTGTGTGCGTGTTTAATCTGTTTTATAGGTCGTCAAAGCTACTGAAGGCTCGGGACCGTCACGGATCGTCATCACACTACTAAAACTTATTTTGGTACACTTTGAAAATGTATAAAGATAGATATGGCATGTATAGGCTAGTATTTTGGTATAAGTTGTTTTGTGATCTTAGCCATGTGATTTGGCTATTTATGAGTTAAGAATTTGCTTAAATGAATGTGATATATGATGCATAGCTTGGTATGGTTGAAGCATGTGAAATGGCCAAGTTTTGAGTGAGCAAATGAATGAATTATGCTTGTAATGATATGAGTTTTAGTCTTTGAAATTGTCATGGTTGGAATTGGTATTGAATGCATGGTTTGGAAGATTATTTTGGTATGTTTTTGATGGATAATTGTGCATGGGATATCTTGTTAAATATGGCTTGTAGGTTTGACCGTTATGGGTGGCATCTTGGCCTTGTAAATGGCCTATAATGTCACACGGTTGTGGCACACGGGCGTGCCTAACGACCGTGGGTGAGTTATAGGATGCAGTTTAGTATCACATGGCCTCGACACGGGCGTGTCATCTGGCCGTGGTGTGCAAGTCAGTAGCTAGCATAAAAGTACACGGCCAAAAACACGGGCGTGCTTGGTGGCCGTGGTGGGGAAGTCAGTTTATGACCTAAAAGTACACGGCCATGACACACGGGCGTGCCTAATGACCGTGTTGGTTTAGTCAGTATATAGACACGGATGGATACACGGGGGTGTATAGAAGCCGTGGAGGGCACACGGTCTCCTCCCACGGGCGTGCCTCCCCTGTAGTTTAGAAAAGTTTTAAATTTTTCGAGAATTCTCTATGTGTTTTGATTTAGTCCCGACTCAAATTGTAAGCATGCTTAAGGTCTCGATGACCCGTTTAAGGGACATTATGTCTGAGAATGTATGATTTTGTTTGTGAACGTTTCTGATATGTCCGGTAACGCTCCTAACCTTAATCCGGCGATGGACATGGGATAAGGGTGTTACAAGGGTTCTCGATAATTGCTACACCGATGGATCGGTTATTATAAAAAGATGTGAAGTTTGAGTGGTCTGAGAAATGTCAACAGAGTTTTGATCAGTTGAAAGCACTGTTAACAGAAGCACCAATTTTAGTTCAGCCTGAGTCGGGTAAAGAATTTGTGATTTTCAGTAATGCGTCATTGAATGGTTTGGATGTGTTTTAATGCAAGAAGGCAAAGTGATAGCTTATGCTTCAAGACAGTTAAAATCGCATGAAAAGAATTATCTGATACACAACTTAGAGTTGGCCGCTATTGTTTTCGCATTGAAAATTTGGTGACATCATTTATTCGATGAGAAGTGCCACATATTTACCGACCACAAGATCTTGAAGTATCTAATGTCTTAGAAAGATTTGAATTTACGACAATGAAGATGGCTCGAATTATTGAAAGACTATGAGTTATTGATTGACTATTATCCAGGGAAAGCGAATGTAGTCACGGATGCTTTAAGTAGGAAATCTTTGTTTGCTTTGAAAGGCAATGAACATGCAGTTGACCTTATCTGGTGATGGTTCGATTTTAGCTGAGTTAAAAGCTAAACCGGTGTTTCTTCAGCAAATCTGTGAAGCTCAGAAATGTGACAATGAGTTGAAAGCTAAAAGAGCACAGTGCGAGTCTACTACTGATTCAGAGTATCAGATCAGATCCGATGATTGTTTACTGTTCCATGGTAGAGTTTGTGTGCCGAGGAATTACGAGCTTATATAGAAGATTTTTCATGAAGCACACAGTGGTTGCTTAACTGTTCATCCGGGGAGTACTAAGATGTACAGTGATCTGAAACAAATATATTGGTGGTCGAGCATGAAACGAGACATTTCAGAATTTGTGTCGAGATGCTTGATTTGTCAACAAGTTAAAGCCAAACATCAAGTGCCTTCGGGACTACCACAGCCAGTAATGATACCTGAGTGGAAGTGGGAGAGAGTTATGATGGATTTCATATTGGGGTTACCCCTATCTCTGAAAAAGAAAGATGTTGTTCGGGTTGTTGTTGATCGACTGATGAAATCTGCACATTTTATTTCGGTACGTACAGACTTTTCACTTGACAGATTAGCTGAACTGTACATCTTTGAGATTGTCAAATTGCACAGAGTGCCAGTTTCCATCATTTCAAATAGAGATCCACAGTTTACGTCACGATTTTGGAAGAAATTGCAAGAAGCTTTGGGTATGCGATTGCATTTTAGTACTGCATTTCATCCTCAAACTGATGGCCAGTCTGAGAGAGTAATTCAGATTCTCGAAGATATGCTTCGTTGTCATGTTTTAGAGTTTGAGGGCAACTGGGAAAAATATTTATTGTTGGTTGAGTTTTCATATAACAATAGCTTTCAATCGAGTATAAAGATGGCACTGTATGAAGCTTTATATGGTCGTAAATGTCGAACTCCTTTGTATTGGACCGAGCTTTGTGAGATTAAAGAATTGAGAAACAAAAGCATAGCTTTAGTGAAAGTTCTTTGGCAATGTCACGGTGTTGAAAAGGCTATGTGGGAACCAAGGAAGCTATGAGAAAACAGTACCCTAACCTATTTTCTGGTAAAATTTTCGGGGACAAAAATTCCTAAGGGGGGAGAGTTGTAACAGCCCGTTTTTAGTCAAATCAAAATAGTGGTTTTGGGACTACAAGTCTGAGGTCAAAACATTTATTTTATTATTATTTTGAGGTCTACAACATGATAGTATGATAGTCTAAAAATTTTGTTAAGAAATTTTATCGTTTGAATGCTTAATTCGATAAAAAGGACTAAATTGCAAAAGGTAAAAAATTAAAGTTCTATGGACTAAAGGCATTAAATAGCTAAAGAACTTAAATGTATGAGTACTTAAATGATAAATAGACCATTGTTTATTTGAGTGGACAAAGATGGACATTAAATAGGTGAATTTTAAGTTAATGAATAAGGTTAATTTGATAAATGAATAAAATAGCATAAATTAAATTAATGTAAAAGAAAGATATCATCTTTCTTTCTTCTTCATGAACCAAAAATAAGGAAGAAAATACTCCATTCTTGTGCCTTTGAAGGTTCGGCCATAGTCTCATTGCATGTAAGTGCATTTTTGTTCGGTTTTTAATGATTTCTATGTTTTCAGAATCGTTGTAGCTTAATCTAGGTAGCCCAGGGACTAATTTGCAAAATTGTTAAAAGTCTAGGGTTTCACTATTTTTGAATGTGTATGTGTTTTGAAGTTTAATGGTAGAAAATGAATGGTTGTTGTTAGATAAACAACATTTATTAAATGATTTTGGTTGAAAATGTCAATTAGGGATTTATTTGTAAAATGTGAAAATTATATCGTGAAATGTATGAAATAATGAAATGTGTGGGCTACTATGAGTATAAATGAAATTCAGCTAGCATGGGTGTGGACTCAATTGCATGAATTTGCATTTTTATGAGCTAGGGACTAAATTGTAAAGAATTTAAAATTTAAGGGAGCAAAAGTGTAATTTTTCCAAAACATGATTTTTAGATTAAATTGAATAGAATGTATTTTGAATAAGTTAAATTTGATTATATATAGATCAATAAAAGCAACGTTCAGAATTAGATCGGGGGAAAATAAAATATTGGATTGATAGCTCGATTCTCTCTGTATAAATTCGAGGTAAGTTCGTACGCTAATAAGCATTAATGTAATTGTGCTTTAAATGCTTTATAACTGTATTATTGATGAATATGACTTTATGGAAATGTTTGACAAAGATTTGGCTACGTGTGAAATCCCGGTTGAACCTTAGGAATAGATAGGATAAAAATGACATGTCATTAAGGGTTATTGTGTTTTGGGTGCTGGTCCATACGTTCTACCGATGGCTGAGTTTTCCGACATGTGTTGTGGTTACTCATCAGCTTGAGTGAGCAGCACCGTATAGCTACGTCTTGATCGTCAACTTGTGTAAGCAGACCCGGTGATAGCTCGAGATGAGCATTTACATATGAGACATGAGATCGAGATGGTTTCAACCATGTATTGGCACTTAAGGTGTGAGATTCCCCGAGTATCTGGTATTATTCCAAATGGTTCAACGGGTATATTGATGGTATGAAAGAATAAGTGATTGATACGTATCATAACAGGTATGTATGTGAATCGTATAAACTTTGAGTCTATGAAACTTGTGAATTTCATATCTAACTTTGTGAATGAATATATGATAGGTTTGTGGATCAATATGAGTTATATTATGGTATGTTTGATTACTTAAATTGTGTTCATATGGTAAGTTGAGTTTATTGCTATATGAACTTACTAAGCTTAATAGCTTACTCTATTTACTTTTTTGTGTTTTATAGTGTTTTCGAAGCTTGCTCAGATTGGGAGTTGTCAGAGATCTCATCACACTATCCAACAGTTGTTTTGGTACTTTTGAACTTGTGTACTTAGTTATATGGCATGTATAGGTGTTGTGGTTAATATGGCCTATATGTTTGTAATGTATATAGCCAATTGATTTGGCTTGTAAATGATGTATGTTTTGGTTATGTGTATAGCCATGTGATTTGGCTTATTTTGGCATACTTGGTTATGTATATATGTGTAAATGGCCTTTGATATTTGGTTTATAATTGCTATGTGAATGCCTTTTTGTGAATTGGTATTTTGAATACAAAATGATTGAATTTGAGAATGTGGTATTCATGTTGATTTAGGCACAAAGTCTAATAGGTGAGTTTGATCATTTAGGTGATTTTTGGATGTGAAATTGGTATAAATTTGAATGACCCATTGGTGATGTTTATGAGTAATGTTGTTGGTATTGGAAATATATAAATTGGACTTGGTTGTGGTTGTTTTGAATGCCTATTGAAGATATGGTTATATGCTTTTTGGTATGCTTAGGTTGACAACACTTTAGGTGAGAAAGATGGCTTGTAAAGTAGCCTATTTTTGTCTACACGGGCAGAGACACGGGCATGTGTCTCAACTGTGTGTGACACATGGCTAGCTGACACGGGCATTTGTCCCCTAGTACTTATTTAGAAACCAAGCTAGTAGCTCCACACGGCCCAACACACGGGCGTGTGACTTGGCCGTGTGGCATAAGTCAATATACCCTCAATTTTCAAACGGCCTAGCACACGGCCTGGCACACAGGCGTGTGAGGCCATTTCAAAGGGTACACGGGCTAGTCACATGGGCGTGTGGTTGGCCGTGTGACCCAAGTTAGTGAGTTACAAAGGGTAGGTCACGAGCTGGGACACATCCATGTGATCCCATTTCGAATGTCCACACGGCCTGTGACACGGGTGTGTCTTTGGCCTTGTGAGACACACGGCCAAGCCACACCGACTTGTGTCCCATGTGGTTTGAAAATTTTCTATGTTTTTTCAAGATTTTCCTGAGTTCTCGGTTTAGTCTCGAACCACTTCTAATGCTTGTTTTAGGCCTCGAGGGCTCGTATTAGGGACTATATTATTGAATTTTAATGATGTTTGTTTGGATATGAGAATTGTATGATTGTTTAATTGATAAGTCTGGTAATGCTCTGAAACCTTATTCCAGTGATGGATATGGGTCAGGGGTGTTACAAAAATGGTCTATTTAAGCTTCGGTTCACTGTATTGATAGCGTACTTGAAAAGAATGCCAACTCTAGAATGCTCTCCTCTATATCCACTTTAGGCTTTTTTCAATTTTATCTATTCTTGAAAGTTCATGCTTTAGTGTTCTTGGTTTACTCTAATAGGGAGATGGTCAAAGGGATCCATAAAGAAATGTTTCTAATAGCATGAAGTAATTAGATTCTTAATTAGAATATTGATCTTTTATTATTAAGTTATTTCTGTAACACAATACAATCTTTATTATTATAGTTGCAGAAAAAATCGTAAACTGAAATAAATGCAATATTATAAATGTTAGATATTTAAATTTCAATTCTATTTAACTTCAGCATTCAGGTCATTGACCAAGGGTCTTCATCACATCCCAAAGTTGTGGGATCAATCCACATATTGTACCTGAGTGATAGTTTAGATAGGTGTGTATGGGATACTATGGTGATTTGCAGTAAATTTCAAATTTGTTACTAGTATCTTAACTATCTTACTAGATCCTTTATATATAATTTGAAATAAACCAGATCCATATTATGATGTTAATCACGTACTCCAGATGAAGCTTCATCACAAAGATTGGGAGCAAAAAATAGAGTGAAGATGAGGCTATAATTACATGGGAACTTAAATATAATTTGAAATAAACTATCATCTTGATGTATATACACATAAAAAATAATTTTGATGTTCATTGGCTAATTAAGCTTCCACCTCATCATCCCCTAATAATAATAGTTTCACCTAATTCACATGAGGCTACTAGATGCGGTGGTCAATGGGTGGTTAACTGGCAACACTTATTAGTTAAATGAATAGTGAGGCTATAATTACATGGGAACTTACATTCACACGCCCTCAATTTCAAAAAATTTGGCTGTATTATTATATCAATGAAAGAATGTTGCAGCATTTAATGACAAACATCACGACAAATGTTGCTAAGTATTCCTTTGCTTTCTATATAGTCAAAAGCTTCCAAATCTATATGTATCTAAAATTATATATATATTTGCAGAACAATACATTTTACAGTGAAAGGTCTGCCAATCCTCAATGGATTCTAGCACCCTGTTCCTCTGAATCATGCAATTTGGTGGGCCAGAATACTCCTCCATTTATTTGACAGCATTAGCCCTACACCAAGAAAGTCCAAGAACTTCAAATGAATCAAGCTTATTGGTTGCTAGCTATTACATCTAGGGATCAAGATTTGTTATTAGAAAATGAGTGATCATGTTATTTGATTGTTTCTCCTTCAATTAATAAAGTTTGAGTTCCTTTAAATGTAGATATTTTTTATATTATACAATATATGGTCGGTAAAGATATGGAGAAAAATTATTTCTGTTCCTTAAATGCAGATAAGTTGATGGTGTGAAATAAAGGGTTTGATACGCCAAATCCAACATGAACTTCAAAGGCGGTCCATTTATAGGGTCGGTTGAGTTTATTGGTATTATTTATCTATTTGTACCAACATACCTAAGATGAAATGACTAAGGTAGAGTATGAAAATGTTTTAAAAAGACCGATCTGACAGTCAAATAGGTGAGGTCTTATTTGAATGATTCCGTTAAAAATAATTTAATTATTAAATAAATATTAAATTTAGCAAAATATTTAATATAAATATGTATTTTATTATCAATCATTTCTGTTTTGTGGTTAATGTTTGGGGTTAGTGGCGGTCTCTTTCAACAATGTTGTATCCAAGTTTCAAACTTATATTCTCCCATTCGAAGTGTAATGTACTTTACTATTACACCTAACATTTATTGGTTAAATATGTTATTTATTAAATCAAATAAATTGTCATACAAAATCAAAGGCTACTTATAGAATTCTTTATCAAATACATTAATTAACATTGATTATCCCTTACCTTTGATTAAAATTATATTTCAGTCATTCAACTTTCAAAAGTTACATAATTATCACTAAAGTTATTGAAATGTTATATTTTTATCACTCATCTATTAACTTCCGTTAAAAGGGTGATGTGACACGTTAATTTAAAGGGTTAATAACCAATTTAGCCCCTGAACTATAACTAAAATATCAATTTCTACTTTTAAGAATTTTCTCAGTAATAATTCTAAAAAATTTAAAGGGTAAACTACTAACATAATCACCCAAGTTTTAATGCATTCCTATTTAGGTCACCAATTTTTTTGTTAATTTAGTTACTTCCATTAGATTAATTGTCATTTTTAGTCACTCCACCGTTAAAATGCCATAGTCACTGAACAAAATGTTCATGTAGGAGTCTTTTCTTTACACATTCTGTCATGTTGGACCTAATTCTAGAAAAAAAACAACAAATTTAACCTCAAAATTTTTACATTTTGTCAATTTAGTCTAAATTTAAAAAATTAAAAAACTATAATTTTAAGAACTTGAAAATATATAAATTTATTATAAAAAGACATAAAATATAAAATATATATATATATATATATATATATAAAGGCTTGATTGTTATTTGGTCTTAATTCTAAAAAATTATAAATAAAATATTCAAAAATATAAAACATTAAAAAAAAAAATCAATCAAAACCCAAAATCAAAATAAGTAAAGTTTTCTTAGTTATAATTCAAAATTATGAAAAACCCACAAAATATTCCTACTTTTGATATATGCAACTCATAGAATTGCGACTAAAAGATTACAAGAAAAAAGGTTCAAAATTTTCCTTCGTGTTACCAAATTTTTTGGTCAACCAAACAAAAGAGAGAAACTTTGTAAAACAACATTCATCCCTTCATCTCTTCCCCCGTTCTTCTTCAAGCTTCACATTGTTCTCATACTCCCGCCAAAACCTCACAATTTCAAATATCATACCAAATCCATACCCAACTTTACCATACCCAAATTATATCATCACTTCGTCATCGAGCACTCACCATTAAACCCACACCCAAAGTCAATTTCATTTTTTCTGACAGACACACCTAAACTAAGTTTTGCGTTTTCTTTTAATCAGAAAAAAACTTATCAATGATGCACTGCTTAGCCTTTAACATTTGAATCCCTCAAAGCCCTACACTTTGCCGTCGAAATAGAGCCAAAAATGTTTCTATAAGTAAAGGCTTTCTGATTTGAATCCCTCAACCAACTGTTTGATCATGGTGCTAGTTGGATTTGGTAGTGTTTGATTCAAAATATTAATTCAAATGATTCGTTTAGCTCGGTGGGATTTAAAGGAAAAAGAAATATTGATTCAAAAAATTCAAGAGAAATTGAGGGTTAAATTTTGTTGAATCCCTAAAAGTTTTTATTAAAATTCAAGAAATATTGATTTGAATCTCTCAACCAAATTCAAATTTAAGCCTTTATGTAATTGTATATATTTTTTAATAATTTATATTTTTATATCATTTTATAATAAATTTTTATATATTTTCAAGTTTTTAAAATTATAATTTTTTTAAAGCTGGACTAAATTGAAAAAATATGTAAATATTAAGAGTTGAATTTTTTTGAATTTTTTAGAATTTTTTAGAATTAGGAAAAATTGACATAATGTGTAAAGTGTTAAGGGTTAAATTTATTGTTATACCAATCCAACAGGTCAACATTTCTTTTAGTGGCCAATGCTTTTAACGATAGAGTGACTAAAAATGACAATTAATCTAACAATGTGGCTAAAATAACAAAACAAAATCGGTGACCAAAATAGAAACGCGTTAAAACTTGAGGGATTATTTGAGTAGTTTACCCTTTAAGTTTTTTAGAATTACTATTAAAAAAATTTTAAAAGTATCAAGTTGATATTTTAGTTATAGTTTATGGGCTAAATTTGCTATTAACCCTTTAAATTAACGTGCCACGTCACCCTCTTAACCAAAGTTAATAGATGAGAAACAAAAATGTAACATTTTAATAACTATAGTGACAATTATGTAACTTTTAAAAGTTAGATAACTTAAATGTAAATTTAACAAAAGTTAGAGATAATTAATGTAATTTACCCTAATTTTTCCATAATAAAAGAAGTTCTAAAACAAGTTTAAAACGGATTTTTCAAAATTTTTAAGATGTCAGTATTATGAATTCAATATATTTTTAACCGGTTTAAAGGATTCTCGATTGGACAAATCCTAATAGAATAATCCCACTTACCAATTCATTCCGTTGAATCCATGGATCAAATCTAATTTTTAGGAGTCTAGAGCTGTGATAAAATATAACATCACTTTGGTAATGCATGAAGTTACTTTAAAAAAAAAAAGATGGTAGTAATTAACAAGTACCCTAATTTTGTTTTTACATGAAGAAGAGAGGTGAATCTATTGATTGCCTTTCTTGTATCATCAATGAAGATGCAAAATTAGAAAAAAGAAAACCTAATGAAGCTCTTTATGGGGGTTCCTTATTTGTATCTCTTGTCTTGCCATTTGTTCATCACTAAAAAGCTTGTTATCACTCTGACATCATGAACATGAGAAAAAAAGGGGGCATTTCTTTGCTTTTTGGTCATTCCTTCTAACTGCTAGCAAAAAAACCCATCCCATCTCTTCAATTAATTCATTGTCGTAGGGCAGTGACTGAGTGATATGCCAAGGTTTGTTTGTATTTTGTGACGACACCTTAACTAGACAGTAGAGAGAGACAAGACCGCCTCAGCTGTTTCTCTGTTGAACCCAGTTTGAGAATTCTTGAAGAGTGTTCATGTCAGCTCTGTAATGCTTTTGTGTGAATTCAAGCAGCATAGGCCATGTAAAATCTGGATATACTCTGGGACTGTTCTGGCTCACCAACTCTGCTGGTGGGGTTACCACTTTATCCCCCTCTGGACACAAAAAGAAAGCCAGAGATTTTCTTGGCTTATGGCTGTTCACCACTGCTCGGTGCAAGCAACTTTTATATCTCCCATTTGACAGTGCCTGAAAAAACCCCACTAAGCTTAATCAACATCTACTACAGTGAAAGAATATGTATGGATTAACTGAAAAAGTATGTTACCATAAAGGTGTCACCAATGTTAACGACAAATGCTTCGAAATTTGGGCTAATTGAATGCCATTCGTTGTCTACAAACACTTGAAGGCCACCAACTCTGTCTTGGTGAAGGATGGTTAAAGACGTTGGATCGCAATGAGGCCCTGTTCCTAAAGTGAGGTCTGGTTTTTGACAAGGGGGATAGTAGTTTAGTCTCATTATTGAATCATTTTGATCAAAAAACTCCCTGAAATGTGCTCTGCCTACGCCCAGACTAATGGCTAAAAGCTCCATTATCCCCAGAGAAAGCTTGCTCATCGCCTCGCAGTAGTCCTGGTAAACCCTCCTATAAACAAAAGTACTCAAGATTTCAGCATTGACAAGCATAATCCTGAATCACTTTAAAAATATCTATATCCGAATTTCTTACCCGAGTTGCCTCAATTCATTTCCCATTTTATTAACAAGGTATTCTTCCACCATCTTGGATGAGTTGTTCTCAGCTGAATAGCGAAAAGAAAGTGTTTCCTTCCATGGGAGCTTGGTCGAGAACCTGCCAGTGAAGCTACTAGCATATCCACAGTGCTCACCAAGTTTTCTTTGAGCCCTTTGCTTTTGTCTAAGTGGCAATAGAAAGAAGTTATCCATGTACTTGTGGGCATCAGCCAAGAGTTTTGCATCGACTCCATGATTAACTACAAGGAAGAAACCATGCTGCTGACATGCCTCGCTGATAAACCTTGAAGCTTCCATTGTAGCAACAGGGTCACCAGAAAGGAAGCCTCCTAGGTCAATGAGTGGTACTTGAAGTTCTGGTACATTAGCGGAAGGCTTTTCGTCATCAGGCCATATAAATTCTTTTGGTATCTGGGATTCGAACTTGAGCACCGAGGCATCAAAAACTAGCTTTTTCTGCTCATCTTTTTTTTCATCTTTCGGATGGTGAGTCATTGAGGCTATGTTGGAGATGCAGTCGATGGCCATTGCATGAAGCGTAAATATGCTGAGGCCTAACAAAGATGGATATCAATATGAGTGGTTTTGAGAGTAGTTAAAAGGGGATAAGAGATGAAGTTGAGACAGAGAAAGGAATAGGGAGTTATTGAAAAAGAAGAGGGAGAGGGCAGTGGGAGCGTAAGTTTGAGAGGTGAGATGAAAGAAAAGCCAAGGCCGCTCTCATTGGGGAAATCAGTGAACAAATATTGGAATCTTATAGGGCGCCTCTTTTCTCCTTCACTTCAATTTTTTTCTTTATCCTTTTATTTTTATTTTTATTTTTATTTTGCAAATAAGGGTTACTCAATTGAGAAATTTGCAGTGTTGGTGTTTTGTCATTTGGAAAATTAGGTAATATGCTACCATTTTTGTCACTCATGATTTGAAATTATTAATTTTTATTGTATCTAAACAAATTCTTATTTAACTGAAAATTTGTTGACGTTTAAGGTTTATTTTGTTACAAATTAAAGGGCAGAGGCTATTTGGGAATAAGTTAATGATTGAGGGCTTAACAGAATATTAGGTAAAAGGTTACGGACTTATTTAGATGTAAAAATATAAGGGTTTGTTTAAATAAAATGATACAGTATAGGGATTTTCTTATTATTTTAATAATTATTAATCATCGGTGTTTTTATAAGGGTTACGAGGAAGTTTAAGGGTGAGCAAATACTGATTCAATTTTAAAAAGTTCAATTTTTTCGAACTTTGAATTTATCGAATCGAGTTACTTGATTTTTCAAATAAATTTTATTAAGTAATTTGATTTTTGAGATCGAGTCGTGTTGAATTTTACAACTTGAATAGTTCGAATAACATGAATAATAAATTAGTATAAATACCCTTTTGGTCTCTAACAATTTAAAAAATGAGCAAATTGGTCCCTCTCAACAAAATTTTTTAAAAAATAAAAATATTTTCCAAAAGTTCAAAATAATTATAATAAAATCCAAAGTTTCATAAAAAAAGTATTCAAAAATTATAAAAAAATAAAAATTTTAAAGAATATATAAAAACATTAAATTTTAAAAATAAAAATTCCAAAATAATACAATGTGGACATTAATAAATAGGGCTGAGCAAAACTTAAATCGATTAAAAAAATTAATTTTTTTTGAATTTCGAGTTAATTGAATCAAGTTATTCGAGTTATTCAAATTATTCAACTCAACTCGAATTAGTAATTCGAGTTTCGAGTTGAATTTTACTGTTCAAATAATTTGAATAATAGATTGGTGTAAATACCCTTTTGGTCCATGTCAAGTTTGAAAATAAGCAAATTGGTCTCTCTAAAAAAAATTACAAAATAATTCAAAATAATTTTAAAAAATTCAAAATAATTTTTAAAATTCAAAATATTTATAAAAATTTCAAAATTTATATTTTTTTAAAAAATCATAAAAATTTTAAAAAATCTAAAAAATATTTAAAGAAAGCTAGAAAATAAAAAATTTAGTAGAATAATAAATTTGAGGACCTAAATAAGTTAATTAATTATTCAAGTTTATCATACTAAAGTATTTTTTTATTTTGCTTTGAAAAAGTTTTCAAATATAGGTGCTCTAACATGAAATTAGTTATATTGTAACAAGATTTTAATTTGACATGTTTAATTTTTTAATTTAACTCAAACAATTTCACTCGATTCGACTCGAATTTCATTTCACTTGACTCAATCTAAAAAAAAAATTCAAATTGAGTTATGATGATAAAATATGACTCGTCAACTCAATGGGAGAAATCTAAATTCAAATATACTAAAATCCTTTATATATAAGTTTATCGATTAGTATTTGGTACACTGACATTGTACCATTTTTTTCCACAAGCAACCTAAAAAAATTGTCATATGTCTCTTTTTTCAAAAAAAAAATATTTTACTATACCCTTATAGGATATTTGTCAACTCTTGACCCTACTTACGAAGTTTAAAAACTCCGCTGACAGTATACTAAATATTTTCCCTAAATCTATATTCAAAATTATAAGTATTTTGTAAGTAATGGATTTAGATATCCACATCCGTTGTCCAAATAAGCATTGTGAATTCGAATAATGAATATGTAAGGTATTTATTTGCATCTGCTACAAATTTGTAACCAATAGTAATTTTAATATTCAAATTTTAATATTATTATAAAAAAATAAATTAGATAATTAAATTATTAATCATTAGCTCTTGTTTATTTTATAAAACTACAATTCAAACTTACGCTATTCTTGACAAAAATCATTATAAACTTGATTTCTAATTATTAATTGTCGTTAGCCAGATATTGTAATTAACAAATTAAATATTAATTTGAAAGTACAAAAATTAACAGGCATGTTATAACCATTATATGTTAATAATTTTAATATTAACTGTGAAACATTACGTATATGTTATTTACTTTATAACTAAATGGAATACTATTAAATTATTAAATATGTTTACTAAAAAATAAACATTTAATAAGTTAATAATTTCGTACCATGTAAAACTATTTGAACGAGAAAAAAAATATAATTATAAAAATTAGAACAAAAGAAAAGGGAATAGAAAAAAAAATAAAAGAAAAGCACTAAATTTAGGGTTTTTTTTTTTTTTTTGTTTACAAATGAGAAATCAACAAATTTGTAGAGAAAGGATCAACCAAAGTGCCAAATTGGTCGAGCAATAAGAATTATTCTATGCTCCTTCGTGTTTTGTCTTGAAGGTGTAGACCTGTTGTAATACTTTCTATCCAACCCGAATTATCGGATCCTAACACATAAACACTTAGAAAAAAATTTTTACAACCAACGTAAAAGTAGTCTAAAACATACTTCTTATTTCATCTCTTACTATTCTTCAAAATAAAAGAAGATGTTTAACAATACATTATATCTTCAAAATAAGTATATGACATTACAAGTTAAAACTTTGTTAATGACGAACTTTTTATGGCATAGTGTACTAAGCGCTATACTCCTAAGGTGCCCTATACATGCATAACATCGCAACTCAAATTGCTACATAGGCACAATCTTGGCTTGGTCCCTCCTAGCGTACCCTATCTTAAAGCAAAACCTGTAACATAGACAAACACTTGTAAGTTCAAACGAACTTAGTGAGTTTTAACCCAGATTACATTGAAGCATTTGTTTTTGAATTCCCCATCTTCAAGACTATGGATTTCCGTTCTGTATTTGGCAAATAATTTTTCTAATATCGGTGCATACATATACACCAATCTTCACACTTGACCGTCCTACACACAAATCTCACATTAGGCAGAATTTGAATTTCATCACTCAACGTGGATCTCATATTCTTCTTGGAGAACAGTAACATTCCTTAGAAAGAAATTTATACAAATTTACATTCAACGAACTCTCACACAGATAGATTTTGAATACTTCTCTCAAACGATACACATAGATGTCACTTTTGGCAGATTCATATAATAACTAATCTTTTAAGGTGAACTTCCTATAGATCCTACCTTGGCAGACTCTCATGATGAATTTGGTAACTATCAGGATACTAGTCAAATCTTGATTCAACTTAGAACACAACTTATTATGATGGATGATGCATTCTAAGTCATCCTACACAATCTTATTTCATATCACGAGAACGCTTTGATTTGATGGACAACTTATACTTCAAATAACCTTTTTAAATACAGTGTGAAACACTTGGTGTATCAACTCGTTTTTCAGTGGTGTCAGAAATAGTGGTTTCGGGACCACAAATCCGACGAGCAAGTTCATAAATATTAAGTAATAATATTTACGAGTCAAATATGGTATTAAAATAAATGTTGAATTGGTAATTTATGCTATTTTAGAGAACAATTAAGTTCAAGTGGTATGACCTTAAAGTCAAGTGGTTTTAGAAAATGAGGTAACGAGACCTCGTTTCTATAAACCGACCCATAAATATTTTATTAAATATCTACGGAGTGTTATTAAAGTTGTATTAAAGTTTTGTTAAGAAATTTTAACGTTTAGATGGTTAATTAAATAAAAATGACTAAATCGTCAAAGGTGTAAAATTTAGCCAATATAGAATTACAACAATTAAATGGTTTAATCATTAAAAGAAGCAGGACTTATATAGAAATTGGACCATATTAATTGTAAATGGATGGTTAAAGGTCTTTTAATTTGTTAAGTTATAAGATTATAATAAGGTTAATGTTGTAAATTAATAAAGATAAGTTAAAAATAATAAATAAAACATGGTATCATCTTCCAAATAGGGTTATCATCAAAAACTAAAAAAGAAATCACCATTGGATAAGCTTGTAAAGTTTGGTCAATGTCCCCTTTTGCATGTATGTTCAATTTGAGCTTATTTCTTGTAATTTTTATGTTTTTGAGATCGTTGCAATTAGGTCTAGCTAACTCGTACCTCCGTTTTTGAAACTGTTAAAGATTTTGAATGTTACCATTGATGAATCTTTGTGATTTTAGATGTTAAATGATGAATTTGAGGTATTAGTTGTTATTTATAAGTATTTTGTTAAGTGATTTTTAATGAATTTAATGATTAGGGATTAAATTGTGAAAATAGTAAAATTCAAGGTAAATATTATGAAATGATGATAGAAATGGGCTGATTATGAACCCTATGAAAATCAGATAGCGTGAATTTTTAATTAAAAATGGTAAATTTGCAAGTTTCGAGTTTAGGGACTAAATTGCATAAAAGGTAAAATATTGGGATAAATTTGTAAAATGTTTATGGAAGGATTTAATTGTATTAAACATATAAATTAAGTGCTAGAATTGTATTAATTGAATGAAAAAAATTATTATTTAGATCCAGAAGCGAATGAAACAGATCTAAACTGAGGAAAAGCTAATGTGTCAGATTAGTCGTCGGCCTCGTTTTACAACTGTAATTGTCGAGGTAAGTTCATAGGTATAGAATGTACATACATATATATATATATATATATATATACAATGTTACTGTTGATTTATGAATGTATATATTTTATATATTATGTTTAAAATGTGAGTTGAAATTCAAAATATTATAACTGAATATAAGGTGATAAAGGATTTATTAGAAAACTATTGAATATTTATGAAATATGATATATGTGATTTCAGAATGATTATGAACTGTTACAGCATGTGTATTGAGAAATATGGAAGTGCCTCTGATTCATGAAAGTCATAATGTTGTTAAAATGCTCGTTTGGACATAGTAAACGATTAAGATACAATTGGCATGCCAATAGGGTTAGAATGCGCGCTTGTACGGGATTTTCACTTCGGTGCCCTTGTTTGCACTTTGGTAATCCTGTATACACTTCGGTGTCCCTGTTGGCACTACGGTACCCTTATTTTCACATTTGTGCCCTTGTCTGCACTTTGGTGCCCCTGTTATGCATCTATGATGCTTCTTGTGTGATGTAGTTTCCTGAGTATCCGAGTCAAGTTACTAGTTCACCGAGCTAAATGTGAATGGAGTTTACAAAATTATTTTAATGTTAAAGGCTAATGTATAGTCAAGATATTAGTAAATGTTAAATTTCAATGTTTAATGAATTACTTAATCATATATGAGTATCTGTAACAACCTATTTTTGGTCAAATCGGAACAGTGGTTTTGGGACCACAAATTCGAGGTCAAAATATTTCTTTTAGTATTATTATTTTAATGTTTACAGCATGATTGAGTGATTGTATGAAAATTTCGTTAAGAAATTTTATCGTTTGAATGGTTAATTTGATAAAAAAGGACTAAATCACGTAAAGTATAAAAGTGAAGTTCTATTAGCTAAAAGTATCTAATAGCTATAGAACCTTAAAGTAAAGGTCCTTATGTTGGAATCACACCATTATTGGTTTGAATGGACAACTATAGACAAGTATTAAATGATTTTTAAGTTTTATAACAAAGGTTAAAATAGTAATTAATAAATAATGGTTAATAAAATAAAACAAAGCCAAATTTGCTTCATCTTTTTGCCATTACCAAAAATACATGAACAAAAACACAACTTTAAGGGTTTGAAGCATTCAGTCACTTTGGAGCTTAATTGTAAGTCCATTTTTGCTTGGTTTTTAATGATTTCTATGTTTTTGTGATCGTTGCAACTAGTACTAACTAGCCCAGGGACTATTTTGCAAAACTCATAAAAATTTTGAAAGTTTCCATTGATGAAAATATGTGTTCTTTGATGTTTGATGATGAAAAATGAATATTTGTTATGAATTATACAAGTTTTGTTAAGTGATTTTTAGTGAAAATACAAAATAGGGATAAAATTGAGAAATGTGTAAAGTTAGTGGTTAAAATGTGAAATAAATGAAAAATATGGGCTGCTAGGGGTATAATGGTAATTCAGCTAAGCATGGGTATTTTGAAATTTGCATGAATTTGTGATTTTGTGTAATAAGGACTAAATTGTAAAACTGTGAAAGTTTAGGGGCTATTGGTAAAATAGCTCAAATGTATATTTTGGATTGAATTGAATAAATAGTTGATAAAATAAGTTAATTTTGAATATATTTAGATCAAGAAAGGAAAAATACGGACTTAGATCGGGGAAAGAACAAAGTTGCGGAATAGTTGACTCGATTTGCCATTTTAGCAACCGAGGTAAGTTTGTATGCTATAATTTCATTTCAAATGTATTTTATACGCTTTGATATAGCATAAATTGTAATTATGTGACTATGGACAAGTTTGGAAATGATTCGACGATGATTCGACAGTTGGAATCCCAGTTGAACCTTAGAAATAGTTTAGGATACTAGTGACATGTCATTAGGGGATATAGTGAGTTGGCTTCGGGCATGATATAGCACTTTGTGTGCGAGATAAATCACTTTGCCTTCAGGCCATGCATATCGGCTGATTTGGCTTCGGGCAATGATATTAGTACTTCGGATAAGTTACCTTGATTTGGCTTCGGGCCATGGTATAGGTACTTATCGTGTGAGACCCTCGAGTATCCAATTTCTATTCCGAATGGTTCCACGGGTAAATGAAAGACGAGAATGTGTATGAGAATCATATGAGATGGTATAGGTATGTGTATAAACTATTTTGGCATTGAATCGAGAAAATGATGATGAAAGTATACAATTTTGTGAATGCGTATTTGAAAGGTTTGTTAGCTAATATAAGCTACATGTTGTTGTATTCAAATTATTTAATTATATTTATGTGATTGCATTAAGTTTATTTCATACGAGCTTACTAAACTTTATAGCTTACTTTGTGCATTTTCCCGTGTTTTATAGTGATATCGGAGCTAGCTCGGATTCAGGGATTGTCAGAGATCGTTTCACACTACCACCTATCACTTGGTACCTTTGAACTTTGGTATTTTGAGTATATGACATGTATATGTATTTTGAGTCTTTTTGATTATGGATTGATAATGGTTTTTGTCATTTGTAATAGCTTGTAAATATAGCCATGAGATTTGGCTTAATTTGGTGGATTTAGTTATGTGCTTATATATGCATATATGGTTGATATTTGAGTTCATGGATGGATAGGTGAATGACCTATAATATGAGGTTTGTGGAATTGGCATCATGCTTGTGAATTGGTACAAAATGATGTATGTTAGGTAAAGGTTTAACTAGTTGATTGGTATATGTATTTTGGTATGTTTTGGTTGAGTAGAATTTGAGGAATAAGCATGTTGGTTGCTAGTATTGAAAATAGTATGAATTAGCCTTGATTGTGGATAAATTGGATGTTTATTTATAGTATGGATTGGTTTCATTTTTGTTGTTTAGGTGAGCATAAGTGTGGTGGCAAATTGGCTTGGTAAATAGCCTATTTTTGTCCACATGAGCAGAGACACGGGCATGTGTCTCAGCCGTGTGTGACACACGGTCATGTTACACGACCGTGTGTCCCCTGGTGTTGAAATTAAAAATAAGTCAGTATGCTTCACACGGCCTAGCACACAGTCTGGTACACTAGCGTGTATGGCCATTTTTAGGGCACACGGGCGTGTGTGTTGGCCATGTGACCCAAGTCAGAGAGTTACACGGGGTCAGACACGGGCTGGGACATGGCCATGTGCTCCCATTTCGAATGTCCACAGGGCCTGTGACATGGGCGTGTCTAGTGGCCGTGTGAGACATACGGCCTAGCCACATGGGCGTGTGTCCCCTATTTTGAGAAAAATTTTCAAAGTTTCGTGAAAGTTACTTGAGTTATCGGTTTATTCCTGAACCACTCCCAAAGCATGTTTAGGGCCTCGTAGGCTCATAATAGGGACCATGTGATTGAAATTGATTGATGATTGCTTGTAATGTAAAATTTATGCAGAGGTGAATGTTTAATTGTTTTATAAGTTCGATAATACTCTGTAACCCTCTTCTGGCGTTTAATACGGGTGAGGAGTGTTACAGTATCGTTTTATTGATGTTTATTCGGTTAGTGGAATATGTTTATATACATATATGTATGAGTTCGGATTGAATTATTATAGTACATGAAGCATACAATGAATCATTTTCAATACTAATCCTATAAGTGCTTCGTAAATAAAAACAGTATGATTAATTCATTTATTTAGCTTTCACATTGTTTAGTGAAAGTAAGTGATTCCAGGATGATATGTTTATAGGAAAGTTTGAAATAAATGATGAACTACAGAATGATTATATGTTAAATGTGAAAGTGTTATGGTAATAAGGAACGTTTAAGTAAAGTGGTTATATGAAATGCTTATAAGGAAAAATATATATACATGTATATGCAAGGTTACACAAATTATCCATGAGAGGTGTAGTGAATACAAAATGGAAGTTAGCTTAAAGTATAATAAAAATTATGCTTACTTGTACATTCTAATATGTCAGTAGTTAAATTGCCTTTTTACGAACTTACTAGGCATTATTGCTTATGTTAGCTATTTTCTTTTCCTGTAGATCATCGGAAGGTTTGATTTTGGTTGGAAGCTCGTCGGAGACCTATCACACTTGATACGGCCACGCCCAAGAATGCCCTTGGACCAGCTCACCAAGTGTGGCTTGCAAACTCTTGCAAGCTGACTTAGTTCGATTCCAGCTCAATGGAGCTCAATTCAGCTTGATTCTAGCTTGTTGAGCTCAATTTTATCCTTTTAAATTTATTCGTTTTAGTTGTTGGAATAATTTCATGATTTAGCTAAGTCAATTAATTTAGGTTCAGGTCATAAATATGTGTTAATAAATATGTTTTAATTTGATTCTAATTAATTCAAGTGTTAAATGTGTCTTAGTTTAATGCATGGTTTAAATGTGTCTAAAGTAGAGACAAATTAATTAGTTGCTGTTAAATTTAATTTGTGTCTTAGTCTATTACATGTTTTTAGTATGTCCTAGCTTCAGCCGAATTTATCATGTCTTAAACAAATTAAATTTGCTGAATTGAATGTTCCAGCTACATGCATTAGACGTCTTGATTAATGTGACCTGATAATTTAGTTTCTCCAAACACCCTTTCGTGAAAAGCAAAGGACAAGGTAGAGCTGTTGTTTCTTCTTCCCAAGTTGGCCATTTAGCTCTCCAAGAAGCCTTAAAGAGCTTTCACATTGCTGGAAATTCTTTTCACATGGGGTGACCATTCGGTCATTTGCTTTCACACACAAAAGGCTTCTAAATTTCATTTGTAACACTCCTTTCCCGTATTCAATGTCGAAACCGGGTACGAAGTATTACCGTACTTAACTTACTCAAACATACAATCTCATTCCTACTTAAAACTTCTCATTCGAAACCATAACGTCCATCTTATAGGTCTACTAGACCTTAAACATACATATGGAATGGTTTGGAACTAAACTAAAAACTTTTGAATAGTTAGAAAATTTTTACACAAAACAGGGCCACACGCCCGTGTGAAGAGGGACACGCCCGTGCGGGTAGGCCGTGTAATCACACACGCCCATGTCCCTAGTCCGTGTGGTTTTTATTTTTCATTTCAAACCTACAGGGATTTTCACATGGCCGGACACACACCCGAGTCGATGGCCCGTGTCCCTCACACAGCCATCACACGCCCGTGTCTTCACTCATGTGTAAAACCTTGACATTCTGTTTATGACGCCGTCATCCCATTTAGGTCACACGGCCAAGGCACACGTCCGTGTCTTAGGCTGTGTCTCCCACACGGTTGAGACACACGGCTGTGTCTCAGCCCGTGTGTTTACTACTAGGCATACTGACTTACCAACTTAGCATGTAGGGGTACACACGGCCTATCAACACGCCCATGGGGCTAACCATGTGTCACACACGGCCTAGACACACGTCCGTGTGTCTACCCGTGTGGACAATTGTAAGGCTATCAACCAAGCCAATTGCCACCCTAAAATACAACCACACTTACACCATTTCATTTTAACACTCTACATGATCATAAGGCACTCCTAATGCCCAAATCAAGACATCCATACATAGGTTTACACTACATTTATCATGCATATTCTTTACTCAATTATCATCCCAAACACACAAGCATGCACTTCATGAACTTCTTCACCATTGAATATATATAACTTATCAAGTATTGGCCAATTTCCAATGGCCATTTACAAAATGAATTGAATAACATTAATAGCCACACATTGGTTAACTAATATGAAATATCACCAAAAATAGTCAAGTTCCTATACATGCCATACTCAAAATTAATCAAACTATGCTATACAAAAGAGAAGTTGATAGTGTGATTCTGAACTTTAACGTCCCATGATCCCCAAGTTAGTTTGGCGATACTACAAGGAAAAGGGAAATGAGAGAGGTAAGTATGAAGCTTAGTAAGTTTGCATGAAATAAATAGCAACATAAAGGCTCATAATATCATCGATCCATTGTATTGACTAAAAACACAAAGTCTCACGCACTTTTCCATAACTTACTCATGCCTACTCTTACCAATTACATGTCATGTCACATATCGTAAACATTTCTTGTGAATTACTCACATGTATGTAACGTCCCAAAAATTAGGGGTTGTAATTTTTGCATAATTTCACGTTGCGCTTTCTCAACTGGTTATTTGAGGGAATTTAGGGGTTCTAGGGAGGCCTGGGTTCGAGTCTGAGCCTTGGAAAAATTTTTGAGTTTTGACCCTAAAGTGAAGAGGGTTGGCAGTTGTAGGACTTAAATAAATTCGTGTGCATTTAGGAGTCACAAATTTAGCATGTGGTGTAGTGGTGTGGCGTCAAGTGCGAAAGTAAGGAGGGAAGGGGTTCGAAACCCTCCAGTTGAAAATGAAGGATTTTATTTTGTGACTTGAGAGTGGAGGAAGCAGAGTTCAGACCAAACTCTTCTATGGGAGTTGGAGACTTGGTCAACAGGTTTGAATGGGAGGCTAGGAGTGATTCAAGAAGAAGAAAGTGGAGGAAATCAAGGAGTTGAGGAGTGAGGGAGTAGTGACAGAATTTGGGAGTGTGCCTAAGGGGGAGATTTCGGCTAGGCGGTGGATTAGGGGGCATTTTCGGTAGCTTGAGTGTGAGTGCAAACCGAAACTCTCTTTGTGTAGTGCAGTTTCTTCTTTTGTTCGTTTCGGGATTTCTCTTGGGAAGCATTTCGTGCATTTTTCCTTCTCTTCTCTCTCTTACCTCTCGTGCATTCTTTCCTTTTCTTTTGCTAATAGCCTAAACACTTGTTTGCCGAATCTTCTTCTACTCATATCTCTTCACATTTCGTCTATTTCTTTTCTCCTCTTTGGGCCGTATAGCCACACTTTTTCCTATTTGATTTCCCTTTAGCGAACATCAAATCATCTAAAAACTTTGGTTCTCTTTCTGCTGGTCGAACTTGGTAAGCCTAACCTTCTTAATCTCTTTACCCTGAATCTTTTATTCCTTGGTGGTTGGGGCCGGATTCGATTGACAAATAACTGACGTATGTCGTCGACTTTGGTGTTGGTAAGGGTGGAGTAGTTCAAGTATCTTCTTAATTCGTTGCTAGTGGTATTCTTGTGATTCTTTTGTTGAATAAACATCAGTCTCCCTCTTTTCCTTGTGGGGGCCGAATATTGGTTGGTGGCTAACTCTCTCTTTCTTGATATTCTTTGCTAGAGACCCGCTTTCAGTAGCCAACGAATAGGACCGATTATCGTTGCACTGTAGGAGGTCACGTCTAGTGGTAAGTGAATTTGGTTGTGTAGTATCTTCCGCTATTATGGATTTTCGAGGGCGTTGAGATTAATTAATGGTCATTGTTATCATAGGGGCAAAGAGGAGTGTTTCATTCGGCAATCCAAAGTAGGTGTGTTATCTCACACCTCTGTTTAATTTGCTAGTGCTATGATCTGTGAATCGGCAAAAAGCCGAAATACCGAAAAGCCAGAATATTGACAACTGAGATCACTCAAGCGTACGAGCGCTCGTGGAGATAAACTGAGCCACTAGTGATGGCGATAGACCGTCGGGAGTGTTACGAACGCCTTCGTGGATCTGAGGCCGTAATAGGCCTTGTTAAGCAGAAGCGGGCTAAGTGGGCCCAACAAGTTAACGGGCCCACATGAGCGAAAACAATGAGGAGTGACAGATGATTGATACGACTGCGAAGTCCGCAGAACCGAGACTGAAAATGAGCTGAATGGGCCACACGAGCGTGTGGGCCTATTTGGGCCAAAATTGGAATTTTAGGCCCAATTGCACCGTATTGACCCGAAATGGAATCTGTGTCGCTCGAGGCAACAGTTGGCCTCCGGAAAGGCTATAGATGAGTAAATTACCGAAATACCCTTGATGGGTAAATTATCGAAATACCCTTGATGGGAAAATTACCGAAATACCCTTGATGGGTAAATTTCTGAAATACCCCTCGAGGGACAAAATTATTGTTTTACCCCCAAATTACTATTTTGCCCTTAGTGGTAGGATCATCGATGTATGAGTAGTAACTGTATGATTGATGTCAATGTTGATGCACTGATTACATGATTTAATTATGGCATGGCATATTGCATGGGTTGGGTTATGGATTTGGAGGTATCACTGTACTGGTGGCTCTGCCATGTTATACTGATTTAGTGGCTCAGCCACGTATACTGGTATTAGTAGCTAGTCTGTGTTATTGGTGTGCTCGTTGGGTGGGTTGACTTGGTCCCCATAGGTGTGTTGGTTGGACTGGGTTGGGTACATATTTGTTTTGCCTATCATAGCGCTTCGGCCTAGACTGTTATTGAATAGGGCTTCGGCCCAGACTATTACTGAATAGGGCTTCGGCCTAGACTGCTACTGAATAGAGCTTAGGCCCAGATTGATACTGTATGGGCTTGGGCCCAAAATGTGGGTGTAATAAGGGGATTACACACTGAGTTTTTGTAGCTCACCCTTTTTTTTTAACTGTGCAGGTAATCCCCAACCTTAGAGGATTTGGAGCTGCGAGGGACTTGGAGGTGGCCACACATCCTATATGTTCTGGGGTTAATTTAGCTACTTCATTTTACTTTACTTTAATTTTTGGGTTAATAATTTTTGTAACAAGGCATTTGGAATTGTTTTAACCTTAATTTGGTATTTCTTTACAACCTGCTAATTTATTAAACACGGGTTTTTATAATAACTACTATTTTTAAATATCACATTTCAATAACTGTTTAAACCAAACTTTCATAACGGATAAGGTTTTAAAAACAAATTAATAAATGTTTAATAACATTTTGAAACTGAATGATTTCAAGTAAAACTTGTTTTGGCATTAAGCAACGAAAATCGAGATTCTTGAACGATAGGAAGTTTTGATTCATAGATGAGTTTGCCAACGAACACAAAGTTTTCAAACAACACCTGATGTGGGATGCTAGATCCAGGCATAACGTCTAGGTTGGGGTGGGGTGTTACATTTACTGGTATCAGAGGCCGGTTGCAAAACTCAACTGTGGAATGGGTTTTGAAAATTGTCCAAATCTATTTAAATTCTGGTTTAGAAAAGTAGTGATAGTGTTGCTGAAAGTGTGGCACACCGAGTCTCCGGTACCAAATATGTAAGTTTCTTGACTTTATACTTGGTTATATGCTGAAATGACTGTATTGAGAAAATACTAGGAATAGTAGTAGTATACTGAAACTCCTTAGTTGTAGAAACCGACACTATATGAGACTGAAATTATAGCAAACTCGATATGCAAAAACAACCCTAATTACAACTTTTCATAAGATATCGGTTAATAATTACATGAACTATAAGTTGATTCATAAAACTTTTTAATCAGAAAATACGCTACATCGATATGAGCACAAGAGGTCGCGGAAGGGGTACACGTGGCCGTTGTAGAGGCTGAGGTGCTAGGGCTGGATCCTCAGCATCAGGACATATGCCTGAAAGGGAAGTGCCAGCATCATCAGTGACTGAAACGGGGTCTCATGACTGAGCAGGTGGGGATGATGCCCTGTCCCAAGTGATGCTACGAGTTATGGAAAGGGTTGCAGGAGTGAGTACTGGGTCAGTGGCCCGAGGGTCAATTTCTGAGCGACTCCGATCTAACGGGGCAAAAATCTTCAGGGGCATCTCTGGTGTGGCCCCGAATGTAGCAAAATACTAGTTGGAAGCGGTTGAGTGAATAATAGATGATCTTAACTGCACGATAGAGAAAAAACTGAAGGGAGCAGTGTTCTTACTGTGAGATGAGGCATACCAATGGTAGCTTACCGTGAGGGAAGGCACGCAGGCCGACCGTGTGACTTGGGACTTCTTTAAGGCGACCTTCTAAGGGAAACATGTTGGGGCAAGTTATACGGATGCCCAGAGAAAGGAATTTCTGAATTTGGTTCAGGGGTATAAGTTTGTAGCAGAGTATGAGGCAGATTTCCTGCAATTGAGTCGGTACACTCGGGGCATAGTCGCGACTGAATATGAGCGCTACGTGCGGTTTGAGGATGGTCTCCGGGAGGAGTTGCGGGTACTGATAGCCCCATAGAGGGAAAGAGATTTCACTGCCCTGGTCGAGAAGGCTAAGATTGCCGAGGATGTGAAATGCTCAGAGCGTTAGAACCGTGAACAAGATAAGGGAAGAGGTAAGAGGAATTTTGGGCCTTCAAGTTCTTTTGGTGGGCCTAGGAAGAGGCCTAGGTTTGATGGGCCAGCCCGAGTTGGGGTTCCTAATGTTGTAGTCAAACCGCAGTCTTGTGCTGATTGTGGAAGATCTCATTTGGAGGAGTGTTGGAAAAGAATTGGGGCGTGTTTCAGATGTGGTTCTAGGGATCATCAGGTTAGAGACTGTACTCAGAGGCCCGTTCAGATGCAAGCTGTAGGTCAGGGTTTTGTGTAGCTAGGGAGAGGTGGTCAACAGCCACCGAGAGGCCGTGGTCCAGCCAGAGGGGGAAATGGGTTTGGACGAGGTCGAGGAACATTGGGTAGAGGTGCTGGTAATACAGAAGCGAGACAGCCAGGGTTGGTTTATGCTGCTCGGGGTCGAGAGGATGGCGACGCACCTGACGACATAACTGGTACGTTTCTCATTCATGATGTACCATTTATAGCTTCAATTGATATTGGATCTACGCACTCCTATGTTGCATGTACTGTATCGGGAACATTGGGTATACAGTTTGAACTTGCTGATAGGGAACTGTCAGTTGTTAGTTCACTGGGACAGTCGGTTAGGGTGAATAAACTATTTAGAGATGTGCCCCTAGAGGTCCAATGGGTTGTCTTCCCGGTGGATTTGATGGAACTGCCGTTTGGTGAGTTCGATCTCATTTTGGGCATGGATTGGTTAGTGAAACACCGTGTGAATTTGGATTGCACTACTAAGTGTATGGTACTGAACTCTTCGGATATTGAGGAGATGGTCGTGATAGGGGATCGAAGGGATTATTTATCTAATGTGATCTCCGTATTAAGGGCCCAGAAGCTGGTTCGTAAGGGGTGCAAGGCGTTCCTAGCTTATGTCAGCACATTTGATGTTAAGGGTTCGTCTGTTGGGAATGTCAGGATCGTAAAGGAATTTTTGGATGTATTTCCTGAAGAGATTCCAGAGTTGCCACCAAATCGTGAGGTCGAATTCGGCATTGAGCTCCTACCGGGAATGGCTCCAGTCTTCATCGCCTCTTATAAGATAGCACCGAAGGAGCTGGTAGAATTAAAGGCTCATATCTAAGAGCTACTGGATCATGGATTCATCGATCGAGTGTGTCACCATGGGGAGCACTGGTACTGTTCGTAAAGAAGAAGGATGGGTCAATGTGCATGTGTATTGATTATCGTCAATTGAATAAACTGACGATTAAGAACAAGTACCCTTTACCAAGAATAGACGATCTGTTTGATCAGCTGTGAGGAGTCGCGATTTTCTCCAAGATAGATCTTTGATTGGGATACCATCAATTAAGGGTTAAGGAGGCAGATGTGTACAAAATTGCATTCCGAACTCATTATGGGCACTACGAGTTTCTGGTCATGCCGTTTGGTTTAACGAATGCACCAACTGCTTTCATGGATATGATGAATCGGGTATTCCAACCCTACTTAGACCGGTTCGTGGTTGTATTTATAGATAATATTCTGGTGTATTCAAGAACTGAGGAGCAGCATGATTCACATCTCCGGGTTGTTCTGCAAATATTGAGAGAAAAGCAACTTTATGCCAAATTCAGCAAGTGTGAGTTTTGGTTACGAGAGGTGACATTTTTGAGTCATGTCGTGTCTGCCGAGGGAATTAGGGTTGATCCCCGAAAAGTTGAGGCTGTATTAGATTGGAAGCCACCGAAGTCAGTGTTTGAGATTCGAAGTTTTTTGGGTTTGGTTGGATATTACAGACGGTTCATTGAAGGGTTTTCACTAATTGCTGCACCCCTAACTAAGTTATTTCATAAGGGAGTATCGTTTGTTTGGACTGATAAACAGCAGGAGAGTTTTGAGAAACTAAAGAAGATTCTGACTGAAGCTCTAGTATTAATACAGCCTGAGGCTGGGAAGGAATTCATTGTCTATTGTGATGCGTCGTACACGGGTCTAGGATGTGTGCTGATGCAAGAAGGTAAAGTGGTGGCTTATGCATCTCGTCAGCTTAGGCCGTAGGAGGTGGATTATCCTACTCATGACCTGGAATTAGCTGCGGTGGTATTCGCACTAAAGATTTGGAGACACTACTTGTACAGGGAGAAGTCGATCATCTATACCGACCACAAAAGTCTTAAGTACCTCCTTACTCAGAAGGAGCTGAACCTTAGGCAACAAAAGCAGGATTATGATTGATCAATTGAGTATCATTTGGGAAAAGCTAACGTGGTGGCGGATGCACTGAGCCGTAAGGTTGTGTCTGATTTAAGAGCAATGTTTGCTCGTCTCAGTCTATTTGAGGATGGTAGTCTGTTAGCTGAACTTCAAGTGAAACCGACGTGGGTAGTTCAAATTAAAGAGAAATAGATGATGGATGAGTCGTTGGTTCCTCGGTTCTAATAGGTGAAGAAGGGAGAGACCGAGGATTTTGGGCTGAATAGTGAAGGAGTATTATGCTTCCGTGGAAGAGTTTGTGTACTGAGGGACTCTGAGTTAAGGTAGTTGATTCTGCGGGAGGTGCATAGTAGCCCAAACGCTATGCATCCTGGTGGGAACAAGTTATACCGAGATCTACGTGAATTGTACTGGTGACCAGGACTTAGGCGTAAGGTTGCTGATTTTGTACGTAAGTGCTAGACATGCCAGCAAGTGAAAGCTAAGCATCAACTACCTTCGGGACTACTGCAACCTGTTAAGATTCCACTCTGGAAGTGGGAGAGGGTAACCATGGATTTTGTTAGTGGGCTACCCCTGATGCCTACTAAGAAAGATTCGGTTTGGGTAATCATAGATCGGCTGATTAAAACTCCCCACTTCATACCGGTTCGCACCAATTATTCGTTACAGAAGTTGGCAAAGTTGTATGTGGCAGAAATTGTAAGGTTACATGGGGTACTAGTGTCTATCATTTCGGATAGGGATCCTAGATTCACATCTCGATTCTAGAGAGTGTTACACGAAGCTTTGGTACAAGGTTTGGTTTCAGCACAGCTTTTCATCCGCAGACTGATGGTCAGACGGAAAAGGGTAAATCAGATTTTGGAGGACATGTTGAGAAGTTGTGTGATTGATTTCAAGGGTAGTTGGGAAGACTATCTACCATTAACGGAATTTGCTTATAACAACAGCTACCAATCCAGTATTAGATGGCACCGTACGAGGTGTTATATGGCCGTAGGTTTCGTACTCCTACTTGTTAGACGGAATTGGGTGAGCGGCGACTGTTGGGACCAGAGCTAATTTCTGAAATTGAGGAGAAAGTGAAATTGATTCATAATCGGTTAAAAGAAGCATCTGATAGGCAAAAGTCGTATGTTGATTTAAAATGTAAAGAGATTGAGCATGCAGTGGGAGATTCTTAAAGGTCTCACCATGGAAGAAGATTATGAGATTTGGGCGAAAAAGCAAGTTGAGCCCTAGATTTATTGGACCTTACCAGATAGTAAAGCGTGTGGGATCGGTTGCCTATCAGCTGGAACTACCTCCTGAGTTAAATCGTATACATAATGTATTTCACGTTTCTATACTGAGGCAATATCGATCTGACCCCTCACATATAGTGCTGATAGAGGAGATCGATGTGAGATCTGATTTGACTTTTGAGGAAGAACCGGCTCAGATATTGGATCGTGATGTTAAGGTGCTGAGAAGGAAATCTGTTTTGTTAATCAAGGTGCTGTGGCATAATCACGGTTCATAGGAAGCCATATGAGAGCCTGAAGAGGCGATGCGACAACAATACCCTCATCTCTTCTAATCAGGTAAATTTCGAGGCCGAAATTTCTTTAACGGGTTAGAGTTCTAACGTCCCAAAAATTAGGGGTTGTAATTTTTGCATAATTTCACGTTGTGCTTGCTCAATTGGTTATTTGAGGGTGTTTAGGGGTTCTAGGGAGGCCTGGGTTCGAGTCTGAGCCTTGGAAAAATTTTTGGGTTTTGACCCTAAAGTGAAGAGGGTTGGCAGTTGTAGGACTTAAATAAATTCGTGTGCATTTAGGAGTCATAAATTTAGCATGTGGTGTAGTGGTGTGGCGTCAAGTGCGAGAGTAAGGAGGGAAGGGGTTCGAAACCCTCCAGTTGAAAATGAAGGATTTTATTTTGTGACTTGAGAGTGGAGGAAGCAGAGTTCAGACCAAACTCTTCTATGGGAGTTGGAGACTTGGTCAACAGGTTTGAACGGGAGGCTAGGAGTGATTCAAGAAGAAGAAAGTGGAGGAAATCAAGGAGTTGAGGAGTGAGGGAGTAGTGACAGAATTTGGGAGTGTGCCTAAGGGGGAGATTTCGGCTAGGGGGTGGATTAGGGGGCATTTTTGGCAGCTTGAGCATGAGTGCAAACTGAAACTCTCTTTGTGTAGTGCGATTTCTTCTTTTGTTCTTTTCGGGATTTCTCTTGGGAAGCATTTCGTGCATTTTTCCTTCTCTTCTCCTCTTACCTCTCGTGCATTCTTTCCTTTTCTTTTGCTAATAGCCTAAACACTTGTTGGCCGAATCTTCTTCTGCTCATCTCTCTTCACATTTCATCCATTTATTTTCTCCTCTTTGGGCCGTATAGCCACACTTTTTCCTATTTGATTTCCTTTTAGCCGAACATCAAATCATCTGAAAACTTTGGTTCTCTTTCTGCTGGTCGAACTTGGTAAGCGTAACCTTCTTAATCTCTTTACCCCAAATTTTTTATTCCTTAGTAGTTGGGGCCGGATTCGATTGACAAATAACTGACGTGTGTCGTCGACTTTGGTGTTGGTAGGGGTGGAGTAGTTCAAGTATCTTCTTAATTCGTTACTAGTGGTATTCTTGTGATTCTTTTGTTGAATAAACACCGGTCTCTTTCTTTTCCCTGTGGGGGCCGAATATTGGTTGGTGGCTAACTCTCTCTTTCTTGATCTTCTTTGCTAGAGACCCGCTTTCAGTAGCCAACGAATAGGACCGATTATCGCTGCACTGTAGGAGGTCACGTCTAGTGGTAAGTGAATTTGGTTGTGTAGTATCTTCCGCTATTATGGATTTTCGAGGGCGTTGAGATTAATTAATGGTCATTGTTATCATAGGGGCAAAGAGGAGTGTTTCATTCGGCAATCCAAAGTAGGTGTGTTATCTCACACCTCTGTTTAATCTGCTAGTGCTATGATCTGTGAATCGGCAAAAAGTTGAAATATCGAAAAGCCAGAATACTGACAACTAAGATCACTCAAGCGTACGAGCGCTCGTGGAGATAAACTGAGCCACTACTGATGGCGATAGACCATCGGGAGTGTTACGAACGCCTTCATGGATCTGAGGCTATAATGGGCCTTGTTAAGCCGAAGCGGGCTAAGTGGGCCCAACAAGTTAACGGGCGCACATGAGCAAACACGATGAGGAGTGACAGATGATTGATGCGACTGCGAAGTCCACAGAACCAAGACTGAAATTGAGCTGAATGGGCCACACGAGCGTGTGGGCCCGTTTGGGCCAAAATTGGACTTTTAGGCCCAATTGCATCGTATTGACCCGAAATGGAACCTGTGTCGCTCGAGGCGACAGTTGGCCTCCGGAAAGGCTATAGATGAGGAAATTACTAAAATACCCTTGATGGGTAAATCACCAAAAAACCCTTGATGGGTAAATTACCGAAATACCCTTGATGGGAAAATTACTAAAATACCCTTGATGGGTAAATTTCTGAAATACCCCTAGAGGGACGGAATTATCGTTTTACCCCCAAATTACTTTTTACCCTTAGTGGTAGGATCATTGATGTATGAGTAGTAACTCTATGATTGATGTCGATGTTGATGCACTGATTACATGATTTAATTATGACATGGCATATTGCATGGGTTGGGTTATGGATTTGGAGGTAGCACTGTACTAGTGGCTCTACCGCATTATATTGATTTAGTGGCTCAGCCACGTATACTGTTATTAGTAGCTAGTCTGCGTTATTGGTGTGCTGGTTGGGTGGGTTGACTTGGTCCCCACAGGTGTGTTGGTTGGTACGGGTGGTGTGCTGGTTGGACTGGGTTGGGTACATATTTGTTTTTCCTATCATAGTGATTGTGTCATTTTATGTGATATCAAGGTCTTAAAATTTATATAAAGAATGATCGAACCTGGAAACTAACTATGACAACGATTTGAGGCAAGCACACCTATCGAACAGTAGAATAGTTAAGGCAAGACTGGAATGTCGAACCCAAAGGAACCAAAAGTACTAATACTAACTCACTTTTTATTATTTAGCCTAAGAATTAAGGGAATTGTTTATCTAATCTCAATTAACTGACTACTAAACTAAAGACTATAAGACAAAGAAGAATGAAATTGGGAAAATACCTTGAGGAAAAACCAATTGATTAAGACGATACCTAGGGAAGAATCCACCTAGACTTCACTTGTTATCTAACTCTGAACCGAATGATTTATTCATTTGACTTAATCCCTCTCTCGAGGCGACTAACGTCTAACCCTATGTTGATTAATTGAAATCTCTTTCTAATTAAAACCCCTAGAATTGCATTAACTTGATCTATAGACTCCCATATTAGGTTTCACCCTAATCCAGCAAAATCTCGTCACCCTATCTCTAGGCGTGCGATCAACTCCGCTTAATTATGCTAGATCTACTCTTAGGCAGGGACTTTTGCTCCTCCACCTAAGCATATCACACTTGAATTAATATCTGGGAAATATCAACACAAGAATTAAGAACACATAATTAAGAACAAGTCAAATATTTATCATATAGTTCAGCAAACGATAACAAGATTCATCTTAGGTTTCATCCCCCTCAGGTATCTGAGGGTTTAGTTCATAACAATAAAAGAAAACATCTCAGAAGAAAAGATAACACAAAACATAAGAAATCCCTAAAACCCCTTGAAGGAATTGAAGGAGAAATCCTCCGTCTTGAGTATAACCCCGGCTTCTTGAGATGTATCAACTGGCTATTTTTGAGTAATTCCCCACAAATCTGCCTTCTTTAGCCTAGCTAGACGCCCCCTGACTAAAGCCTTGGTTTTCCCCCTTTTAGGTTATACTTAGGGTGTTTATATAGGCTTCGGAATGTGTTTCTTCGCCCCTAAGTATCCTAATCTGAGTGAAACTTCTCTTTGTCACGGCAGGGACACGCCAGTGTAAGTCGTGGCCAGGCCGTGTTCTAGGCTGTTGGATGAGGCATGGCCGTGTGGTCTTGCACCCAGGCTGTGTGGATTTCGTGATATGGCCTATTTACTCTGTTTTGGGCCCGTTTTCCGTTCTTTTCATCATCCGGTGCTCTTCTGAGTGTAAAACATGAAAACAAGGATTAAGAGCACCAAATTACATGATTCAAGGCTTAAATCATCCAAAAGCATGCTAAACATGGGCTTAAAATATGTTACTTTTATGGTTTATCAATAGGGCTTCGGCCCGGACCATTACTGAATAGGGCTTCGGCCCAGATTGTTATAGAATAGGGCTTCGGCCCAGACCGCTACTTAATAGGGCTTAGGCCCAGATTGATACTGTATGGGCTTGGGCCCAAATTGTGGGTGTAATAAGGGGATTACACACTGAGTTCTCATAACTCACCCTTTCTCTTTAACTGTGCAGGTAATCCCCAGCCTTAGAGGATTTGGAGCGGCGAGGGACTCGGAGGTGGCCACACATCCTGTATGTTCTGGGGTTAATTTAGCTACTTCATTTTAATTCACTTTAATATTTCGGTTAATAATTTTTGTAATAAGGCCTTTGGAATTGTTTTAACCTTAATTTGGTATTTCTTTACAACCTGCTAATTTATTAAACACGTGTTTTTATAATAACTACTGTTTTTAAATATCACATTTCCACAACTGTTTAAATCAAACTTTCGTAACGGATAAGGTTTTAAAAACAAATTAATAACATTTTGAAACAGAATGATTTCAAGTAAAACTTGTTTTGGCATTAAGCAACGAAAATCGGGATTCTTGAATGATAGGAAGTTTTGATTCATAGATGAGTTTGCCAACGAACACAAAGTTTTCAAACAACACCTGATGTGGCACGCTAGATCCGGACATAACGTCTAGGTCGGGTGTGGGGTGTTACAATGTACCTGTATCACTTCATCACATAGCTTTAGCACTAATTTCATCTCTATTATAAGCTTAACTATTTATCCCGATGAATCACTGGGAATACCCGAGGATACATAATCATCATCATACACATAAACACGACGCCAATGCCATATCCCAGATATGGTCTTACATGGGGTTACATCTCGATGCTAATGCCATATCCCAGATATGGTCTTATATGGGATCTCAATTAGGTGCCGAGGCCATGTCTTAGACATGGTCTTATACGGGACCTTACCAATCTCATGTCTTGATGATGATACCCTCTCACTTTTTAAAGTCCAACCGGGACTTCAACATCATCAATTTTCATCATTTTCTCATTTAACATTGTACAGGCCCAAATTTGCCAGGGCCCAAACCAGTAATCCAGAACAAAATAAAACATTTTTAAAACCAAAATATAAAATCCAAATTTTTAACAGTCCATTTACAATTGGATAGCCCAAACCAATTTTAAACCCAACAGACCTTAGCCCAAATAAACAAAACCTAAAGCCCAAACGGAACCCTAGCCAGCTTCTTGTGCCGCAACAACCCCCAACGCCGCTCCTCCCACGTCAGCCTACGTACCTGCGAATAGGACGAAAATACAGCAGAGAAAAAGAAAACAAAGGAAAAAATATTGTATTTATTTTATTTTATTTTTGGCTATAAAGCCAGAGAGAAGAATGTATCATTTTTTTTTTACAGAAACAATCAATACAAAAGCAAAAAAAAAATCAAAGCAGATAAAAAAAGAAAAAAAATTACCTTTTTGAAGTTGTTTGTACATGCATAATAGGATTTTTATTTATTTTTCACTATATATATGTAATAATACATAATATATATATAAAAAATAAAAAAATTACCTTTTTTGAGCTCCGGCGGCCGTGCACGGTGGCAGACGGCGGCGGATCGCAGTGGCCGATGACCGGTTCGGTGACCGGAAATTGCAAAAGGGGGGAGAGCTCTTAAGGGTTTTCAGTTTTTTTAAGGAAAGGGGAAAATGAATTTTTTTGATGAAAATTTGATTTATATAGTGCCTCAATACGGCGTCATTTTGGGGCAACCTTCAAACACCCACAACGGTGCCGTTTTTGCCTTGACTCGTGCGCGCGACCCTACCCAGGGGAGGATCCGCGTGTTTTTTGAATTTGGTATTATTACTAGTTTGGCCCTTCCGCTTTTACAGCGCGCCTCAAATCGGTCCTATTCACTTTTTATTCTCTTTTAATTTCGCCACTCATTTTAATTTTGCTTCAATTTAGTCCATTTGGAACGATGCGTTTTGGAGGGCAGGAAATATTGCCCTTTGGACCCTCCTTGTTATTCGAGCGTTCGGATAGGTCCTTTTATTTTTATTTTTTTTCAAATTTGCCCCAAATTTCTATTTTAGGTTCAAATTAGTCCTTTTTCTTATTTTTGCTATTAAATTAATTAATTTTAATTATTATTATTATAATTACCATTATTATTATTATTATTATTATTATTACTACTACTACTACTACTACTATTACTTTTATTGTTACTAGTATTATTATTATTATTTTTATTACTATTATTTTTAATATTATTACTACTATTATTATATTCATTTTTATTATTACTTTCCTTACTATTAACTTTGTTATTATTACTATTACTTCTAAAATATTTATTTGCTTAATATTTTTAAATATACTTATCCATTTATCATTTTATTACTTATTTATTTATATTTTTCTATATTTTTTAAAGCTTCAAATTTATTATTATTATTAATGCCACCATAATTATTATTAACATTATGATTTTTTTTAAAATTTTGTGTCACACTACATTTATTTATTGATTTGTTTAATATTAATCCTTTAGTTCTAGATTTTTAGTTCTTTTTTTAATTATTGTTTTTCGTGTATTTTGGCTTGTTATTTGATCTTCGTCCTTTATATTGTCATGCATTGATGCATTTATTATCAGCCTGTTATGCATATTAGTACCGTAATTCTTTTTTTTTTTTTACATTTTACTATAAAATCGTGTTACATTAATCTTTGTCCAATACATAAAATTTTTTATTAAGCAATTTTTCGTAATTCGAAACTCGAGAAACCATACCCTTACTTTACTGGGTTTCAATTTTTCTCGTCGAGCCTAAAGAACTGATTATTTTTTTAAAAATCAAGGCATATAAATTAAATAAAAACTTATTCTCGAAAATTCAAAAATGTTGTGTCCTAACTCACTGGATGTGACATTTTGTTATCTCGAGGTAAGGATTTCTAAAAACAAAGGTAATATTTTGTATTTGGAATTTTGAGAAATTGTGCCCTAACTTACTGGGTTCCGATTTTTCATTTGACCCAAATAACCGAATATCCTTCTTAAATTTAAATGCATGAGTTTCAAAAGTCAAAAGACAAGCTTAGTTTCGAGGATTCGAAATGTCGTATCTTAACTCACTGGGTGTGACATTTTACTTCTTCGAAAAAGAGGGTTTTAGCATCCAATTTAATTTGTTCAAGTTTTCTTCTAAACAAAGAGGATCGTATTTTAAAATCTTTTCAAATTTTCGACATCAAGACGTTAATCAATCAATTCGGTACCAATTTTGGGCGTTACGAGGGTGCTAATCCTTCCTCGTGCGTAACCGACTCCCGAACCCGTTTTCTCAAATTTTTTAGGCCAAAAATCATTGTTTTAATAAATCAAAATGTTTTAATGATCAATCTCAAGGTGATCCGATCACACCTCGAAAAAAGGAGCAGTGGCGACTCTATTCTTGTTTTAAAGTCGGCCCCCGTTTTCCAACGAAAAAAATGGTTTTGACAAACATCATTACTCAATTTCATAGAAATAATATACATATTCACGAATATCAAACATTTTAAAACTTAATAACATGATGTTGAATTTATCACACACAAACTTACCTCAATTCCAAAATAGGCAAATTTGCAGATCTAATCCAAAACCTTGCCTTTTCCTCGGTTAAGGTTAATTCCTCGTCCTTCTTGATCTATAATAACAAATTCACTCATTTCATTACCACATTAATCAATACATTTCAATAATCATACTTTGGAAAAATTACCATTTTGCCCTTAGACTTTCACAAAATTACAATTTTACCCCTAGGCTCGTAAATCGATTCTAATCAAATTTCCTCCTTTGATAAGCCTAGCTGAACATTTATTATTATTATAGCGACTCCTAATACTCATTATTTCACACATTTACCACCTATTTTACAACCTTTACAAAAAGGTCTTTTTAGGTGTTTTCATGGTAACACCTTTTACAGAAGTTGTTTATTTAACAACTAAGACTCATTTTCTTCCATAAAATTTCATAAATCAGAACTAATGCTCTCATGGCAAAACCCTAGGTTTTCAACCATGCAAAATAGTCCCCTCATTAGCTAGCTCAAGCTACAAGGGTCTCAAAAGTACAAAAATTTTCAAAGAATGACCACTAAAACACTTACTTGCAAGGGGAATAGCCTGGTTGGAATTTTTGAGTTCTCAAACCCCTATTTTGCTGTTAATTTTCGGTGGAGAAGATGGAGAGAAAAGATGATATCTTTCTTTTCTTTATTTTATTAATACAAGTCAATTTAATCCACCTAATCCAACAAATTTGACCAATTTTGACATTATTTGTCCCCTATGGCCGGCCACTCCATCTTCTAAAGGTCTAATTGCACAATAAGGGCCTCCAATTAATATTCTACAGCTATTAGACACCTTTAGCTTGTAAAATAGAACTTTCACACTTTATACGATTTAGTCCTTTTTCGCAATTAAGCATGCAATCGCTAAAATTAATGCACCAAAATTTTCATGCATTATTGTAATCTTGCTATAACAATAAAATAATATAAAAATAATTTTCTCTATCCTCGGAATAGTTGTTTCGAAACCACTATTCTAATTAGCCCCTAAATCGGGCTGTTACAATTCTCCCCCTTAAGGATTTTCGTCCTCGAAAATCTTACCGGTAAAAAAGGTTGGGATATTGGTTTCTCATAGCCTCTTCGGGCTTCCATGTAGCCTTTTCTACCACATGTCTTTGCCATAGTACTTTCACAAGGGCTATACCTTTGTTTTTCAACTATTTGACTTCTCGTGCCAAAATCTTAACCGGTCCTTCACCATAAGTCATGTCCGCTCGAATTTCTACCTTTGATGGTACAACCACATGCGAAGGGTCTAATAGGTAGCGACGCAACATAGACACGTGGAATACATCATTAATCTTCTCCAACTTAGGTGGCAATGCCAAATAATAAGCTACCGGCCTTATCCTCTCGGTAATCTCATATGGTCCGGTAAAGTACATACTGAATTTGCCTTTCCGGTCAAATCTGAGGACTTTCTTCCATGGTGGCACTTTCAAAAATACCTTATCACCAACTTGAAACTCAATCTCTTTCCGTTTCAAATACGTGTAGGACTTTTGTCTATCTGAGGCAGCTTTTAAACAATCGCGTATCACCTTTACTTTCTCTTCAGTTTCTCTGACCAAATCAACCCCATGAATCTGGTTTTCTCTGAGTTCAGTCCAATACAAAGGCGTTCGGCACTTACGCCCATACAATGCCTCATAAGACGCCATCTTCAAACTCGATTGAAAGCTGTTATTGTAGGCGAATTCCACCAACGGTAAGTATTTCTCCCAATTACCTTGGAATTTCGAAACACAACATCGAAGCATGTCTTCTTGTATCTGTATTACTCTCTCCGACTGCCCGTCGGTTTGCGGATGTAAAGCTGTATTAAAGCTCAATTTTGTGCCTAAGGCTTCTTGAAGTTTTTTCCAAAGCCGCGATGTAAATACCGGATCTTTATCCAAAATAATCAACAAAGACACTTCGTGCAATCTCACAATCTCAGAAATATACAATTCGCCAACTTATCAAGCGAATAATTAACCTGTACTGGTATGAAATGAGTTGACTTCGTAAGTTTATCAATAACGACCCATATGACATCCTTCTTTTTTGGTGTCAAGGGCAAACCCGTCACAAAATCCATAGCAATCTGGTCCCATTTCCACTCGAGAACCATAATAAGCTGAAGTAAACCCAAGGGTACTTGGTGTTTAGCCTTCACTTGTTCACAAATTAGCCATCTCGATACAAACTCGGAAATGTCTGTTTTCATACTTGGCCACCAATACCATTTCCTCAAGTCATACATCTTCGTGCTGCCTGGATGTACAGACAAACATCACCTTGCCTTCTTGTATAAGTACACATCCCAATTGTCTAGAGGCATACGCTATCACTAATACCATTTCCTCAAGTCATTATACATCTTTGGTAGTTCTTCTCGTGCCGCTTTAATTGTCTAGAGGCATATGCTATCACCTTGCCTTCTTGTATAAGTACACATCCCAATCTATTCAAAGATGCATCGCTGTAGACTACGAATTCCTTTCCCGGCTTAGCTTGTACTAAAACGGGAGCCTCAGTCAATATGCCTTCAATCTCTCAAAACTCTGTTGGCACTTTTCTGTCCACTCAAACTTCACATCTTTTTGCAATAGTCTCGTCATTGGAGTAGCTATCATGGAAAATCCCTTGACAAATCGTCTATAGTAGCCAGCTAGGCCCAGAAAACTCCTAACCTCGGGTACATTCCTTGGTGGTTTCCATTCAACAATCGCTGAAATCTTACTCGGGTTAACTCAAATACCGTCACCCGCAATAATGTGCCCAAAAAATCCAACTTCCTTAAGCCAAAATTCACTTTTACTAAACTTGGCATATAATTGTTTATCTCTCAAAATTTGCGTAACCGTTCTCAAATGCTCAACATGCTCGTTCTCATCCCGAGATTCGATCAATATATCATCAATAAAGACTACAACAAATTTATCCAAATATGACCGAAAGATACGATTCATAAAGTCCATGAAAACTGCATGGGCATTTGTTAAACCGAAAGGTACGACCAAAAATTCATAGTGACTGTACCTTGTCCGAAATGCGGTTTTCAGCATATCCGAGTCCTTGACTCTCAACTGGTAATATCCAGACCTCAGGTCTATCTTGGAAAACACCGTGGCTTCCTTCAATTGGTCAAACAAATCATCGATCCTTGGCAACGGGTATTTTTTCTTCACGGTTACCTTATTAAGCTGTCGATAATCTATACATAACCTTATGGAACCATCTTTCTTCTTCATAAATAATACAGGAGCACCCCACAGAGAATAACTCGGTCTTGTGAAGCCTCTATCTGTTAAGTCTTGTAGCTGTGCCTTCAGTTCTTTTAGCTCGGTTGGAGCCATTCTGTATGGAGCAATCGATATAGGCGCAGTACCAGGGGCAACCTCAATCCCAAATTCAATCTCTCTTACTGAAGGTAACCCTAGCAATTCCTTTGGGAAAATATCTAGATACTCACATGTTATGGGCATTGATTCAATTCTTAATTCAGTCTCTTTAGCATTCATTACAAAGGCAAGGTAAGCTTCGTACCCTTTTCTAAGGTATTTCTGAGTCAACATGGAAGATATCACTACAGGCAATTTGTCTTGCTCATCTGATTCAACACGAAGAATATCCTCATTTTCACATTTTAACTTAATGAATTTCCTTTCACAATTCACTATCACATCATGAGTAGTTAACCAATCCATCCCAAGGATGACATCAAATTCATCAAACGATAATAACATGAGATTAGCCAGAAAATAATGACCTCTAATCATCAAAGGGCAACCTTTGCATACTCTATCGACTAACACACATTTGCCTAGGGGATTTGACACTTTTATCACAAATTCCATAGACTCTATAAACATGTTCATACTAGAGACTAATTTAATGCAAACATATGAGTGGGTAGATCCCGGGTCAATTAAAGCATCAACATGAGTATCATAGAGAGAAAATATACCCGTGATCACGTCAAGGGATGACGCCTCTTCGCGAGTGCGAATAACATAAGTCCTCACAGGCGCTTTACCCTTAGATCTTGTAGTCTGCTCTCTAGGTGTATTCTTACTACTTGTTCCGCTTCCTGGATTTCTCTGTGACCTTCCTCTAACAGTAGCTCCTGATCTTGCACTCTGAGATTTATCTTTCTCACCCATCTTCGAGCAATCTCTAATAAAATAGTCTGGGGATCCACACTTGAAACAAGATTTCTCATTCACTCGACACTCACCGGGGTGGCGTCTGCCACGCTGTGGACATTCTGGTCTACTTGGTCGAACATTATCAATACTAGCAACCGAAGTGGTCTGAGCTTTAGACCCCAAGTAATGTTTACCCTTACTTCTGCTTGAGAACCCAGCTGAAGTGGTTGATTGAGTAGTGGAATCTCTTGACTTCTTGGATGAGTATTGAAATGACTTGCCTAATTGTCTCTTTTTCGAGTCACGAGACTTGACTTCAGCCTTTCTTTTCTCTTTGACCAGTTCCTCGGCCTTACAGGCTCTATCTACTAACACAACAGATTCTTTTAGTTTTAGGACACCGACAAATAAACCGGCATCCTCATTTTACCCATTTTCGAACCTTTTACACATAATGGCTTCTGCCAATATGCACTCCTGAGCGATTTACTAAGTCTTACGAACTCACACTCATATTCAGTCACCGTCATTCGACCTTGCTTTAGCTTCAAGAATTCCTTTCTTTTCTGGTCAATGAACCTTTGACTAATATAATTCTTCCAGAATTCTTCTTGGAAGAATTCCCAGTTAACTTTCTTCCTTGCTACAACCGACACAAGGGTTTTCCACCACTGATAGGCTAAATCTCTCAAGAGAGATACCACACACTTCATGCACTCTTCAAGTCTGCATGACAACTCATCAAATACCCTGATGATATTCTCAAGCCAGAATTTTTCCCTCTCCAGATCATCATCTTTACTAGCTTGAAATTCCTCAGCTCCTTGTTTCCGGATTCTATCAATCGGAGGCTTTTCTCTTCTTACTACCTCTACCACTTGGGGAGCTATAGGGGTATGCTGAGGAATAGGTGGGGGTCGAGGAGGTTGAGCATTAGGATTTGCTCGAATAAACTCAATGCACCAGTTGCTTATCATATGGAGAAAAGCTCCTCGAGCCTCTTCTCCCTGACCCAAAGTCTCGGGTCTACTTTCTACTGGTGCGGTCCCTTGCGTGGGAGCCGACGCATGACTTGTAGCATCATCAATCGTAGCTCGGTTGGGATCCATTTACTATATGAAAATAGAAGTTAAATTGTCAGGAGTCGTCACACTATCATTATGTAAATACTCATACGTATGACATGTATAGCTAGACTCATACTTACGCTACCTTAGTCTGAGAATCGACAAACCATAGCTCTGATACCACTAAATGTAACACCTATTACCCGTATTCAACGTCGAAACCAGGTACGAGGTATTACCGTACTTAAATTACTCAAACATAAAATCTCATTCCTACTTAAAACTTCTCATTCGAAACCATAATGTCCCTCTTATAGGTCTACTAGACCTTAAACATACATATGGAATGGTTCGGGACTAAACCGGAAACTTTTGAACACTTAGAAATTTTTTACACAAAATAGGGCCACACGCCCGTGTGAAGGGGGACACGCGCGTCTAGGTAGGCTGTGTAATCACACATGCCCATGTCCCTAGCCCGTGTGGAATTTATTTTTTATTTCGAACCTACAGGGGTTTTCACATTGCCGGAAACACGCCTGTGTCCATGGCTCGTGTCCCTCACATGGCCATGACACGCCCGTGTCTTCACCCGTGTGTGAAAACCTTGACATTCTGTTTATGATGTCATCATCCCATTTAGGTCACACGGCCAAGGCACACGCCCATGTCCTTAGACCGTGTAGTGAATTAAATTCCTAAATTCAGGTGCAAACTTTACACGACCTGGGCACATGCCCGTGTCTTAGGCCGTGTCTCCCACACGATTGAGACACACGGCCGTGTCTCAACCCGTGTGTTTACTACTAGGCATACTAACTTACCAACTTAGCATGCAGGGGTACACACGACCTATCAACATGCCCATGGTGCTGACCGTGTGTCACACACTGCGTAGACACACGCCCGTATGTCTACCCGTGTGGACAATTGTAAGGCTATCTACCAAGCCAATTGCCACCATGAAATACAACCACACTTACACCATTTCAGTTTAACACTCTACATGATCATAAGGCACTCCTAATGCCCAAATCAAGACATCCATACATAGGTTTACACTACATTAATCATGCATATTCTTTACTCAATTATCTTCCCAAACACACAAGCATGCACTTCATGAACTTCTTCAATTGAATATATATAACTTGTAACACCCCAAACCTGGCCTAGAAGTTAGGCCCGAATTTGGTGTGTCACATGGAAGTGTTTTTCAAAACCATACTTCTTGTTGTTAAAACTTGTTTGAGAGTTAAAGCCTCTTTGTTAAAACTCAAAACACTTATGCAATTGTTATCCACTTGAAAATGTAATTACTTTTAAAACCTTATCTGTTGCGGAAGCATATTTAAAATAAACAATTTACGAAAATGTGATGTTTAAAAATTGAGTTACAGAAGCATTTAGAAAACATTACGGAAACATAGTGTTTTGAAGGTAGTTATCGTTTTGGAAATCGTATAACACTTTTAGCAGTTAGAAAACATCATAAATAAATATCACAAATAATAAGTTAAAAATAGAGAGGCCTTATTAAAACCCAAATCAAAATATTTAAAAGTAAATAAACAAAACGGAAAGCATAAGCAGTGTGTGGTCTTCTCCGAGTCCCTAGCAGCTCCGAACCGTCTAAGGCTGAACATTACCTGCACAGTTAAAAGAAAGGGTGAGTTACGAGAACTCAGTGTGTACTCCCCTATTACAGTCACAGCCTGGCTCCGAGCCCATACGGTATCAGTCTGGGCTTAAGCCCTATTTGGTAACAATCTGGACCTGAGCCTTAAATCATATCAAATGCAAGCATATATGTAACCCAACCCTTAACCACCAAAGTCTGCATCCGTACCAACCAATCTCTCCATGTGGGGACTATGTCGACCCACCCAGCCAAACTCTCTAATGGTGCAGCCTAGCTGCTAACAACGGTATACGTGGCTGAGCCACTAAAATTAAAATACGTGGAGATGCCACTATAACTGTACTTCTTCCAAATCAGAAAAACCCAACCCAATGCAATATGGTATGTATGCAGTGTATCACGATCATAAACAGTTATATAAAAATCATATAAACATCATTTAAACTACCACTAAGGGTATAACGGTCATTTTGTCGTTTAGGGGTAAAACAATAATTTCACCCCTCGGGGGTATTTCGATAATTTTACCCATCGAGGGTATTTTGGAAACTTTACCCATAAAGGGTATTTCGGTAACTTTACCCATAGAGGGTATTTCGGTAATTTTGCAAACTGCGGGTATTTCGGTAATTTTACAAATCGGGGTATTTCGATAATTTTGCAAATTGAGGGTATTTCGATAATTTTGCAAATCGAGGATAATTTTATAAACCAAGGGTATTTCAGTAATTTTACAAATCAAGGTATTCTAAACAGAGATAATGATGCGAATGGGCCTAGGGCCCATTCTAGGCCCAAATGGGCCCACACGCTCGTGTGGCCCATTTAGCCCAAATTTAGCCACAGATATGAGATTCACACAGACCAGCCCAATATCTACTACACAATCATACAATTTATTCATATGGGCCCACGAGCCCATTGGCCCCACATGGCCCCTTTCGGCCCATCGTGGCCCAAACAACCTAAACCCACAAGAACACTCATGATGGCCTCAAGTATCGCGTCAAAGCTCCCACACGTGTGCTCACACGCTCGTGTGGCTACCATTGCCGTGTGACCAACATTTCGGCATTTGCCGCTCTACAGCTAGAGTAGTGCGAAATACACACCGGATAGGAATCTGAAGCTAATCTGCGCTCCGAACACTCCTATGCCCAAACGTCAACCAAGGTATGCTTACTCCCCTCATAGATCACTCTATTTAAAGCCAGCTTCTCGCCTGCTCTCATGCTAGCTTCCTGATGTGGGATCCCTCCTTCAGCAGAGTTTAATTCCATCACAACCACTTGCCGTCCCAACTTAACAAAATAAATATCCCTTTTTGCTTGCAATGGGATTCGAACCCTTGCCCTCTCTTATGCTCCATACGCTACATGCCACCATAACACAAGCTCCTTTTGTGTCTTAAAACATGCGCAACTAAATATAAGCCTCTGGGCCAAAGTCTAAGTTCATTTAAAAAGAAAACAAAATGAATTGCAAGCACCAAGACTTGAACCTTGGACCCCTTGCTTCCTCTATGGCGTCACCTCCTTGTCTCCCATGTGGCGCCATTTTCCACTAGACCACAACTCCTTTTTGCGTCATTTTTTTTCCACATTTTATTCTTAAAGCCTACTTACTAACTCCTAGGGTTTTATTCACCTAAAACCAAAATTTATCCTAAAGCCCAGGTTTGATCCTGGGACTTCGTGGAAGCCCCCTAACCTTCCAAAACCACTCACCTAATAGGTCCAACTTGCATTAATGCCGTCCTCTTATTCTTAAAAATTTTAAACGCTCCCATGCCCAAGGCCCAATAGGCCCAATTCTTCTAGGCCCAAATTTAGGGTGTTACATAACTTGTCAAGTATTGGCCAATTTCCAATGGACATTTACAAAATGAATTGAATAATATTAATAGCCACACATTGGCTAACCAATATGACATATCACCAAAAATAACCAAGTTCCTATACATGCCATACTCAAAATTAATCAAACTATGCTATACCAAAGAGAAGTTGATAGTGTGATTCCGAACTTCGACGTCCCACAATCCCCAAGTTAGTTTGGCGATACTACAAGGAAAAGGGAAATGAGAGAGGTAAGCATGAAGCTTAGTAAGTTTGCATGAAATAAATAGCAACATAAAGGCTCATAATGTCATCCATCCATTGCATTGAATAAAAACACAAAGTCTCAAGCACTTTGCCATAACTTACTCATGCTTACTCTTACCAATTACATGTCATGTCACATATCGTAAACATTTCTCGTGAATTACTCACATGTACCTGTATCACTTCATCGCATAGCTTTAGCACTAATTTCATGTACCTGTATCACTTCATCACATAGATTTAGCACTAATTTCATTTCTATTATAAGCTTAACTATTTATCCCGATGAATCACTTGGAATACCCGAGGATACATAATCATCATCATACACATAAACACGACGCCAATGCAATATCCTAGATATGGTCTTACACGGGGTTACATCTTGATGCCGATGCCATATCCTAAATATGGTCTTATACGGGATCTCATATCGATGTCGATGCAATATCCCAGATATGGTCTTACACGATTTTCAGATTTGATGCCGATGCCATATCCTAGATATTGTCTTATACGGGATCTCATTTTCTCATTTAACATCATTACTCAATTTCATAGAAATAATATACATATTCACGAATATAAAAAATTTTAAAACTTAATAACATGATGTTGAATTTATCACACACAAACTTACCACGATTCCAAAGTAGGCAAATTTACCGATCTAATTCGAAACCTTACCTTTTTCTCGGTCAAGGTTAATTCCTCGTTCTTCTTGATCTATAATAACAAATTCACTCATTTCATTACCACATTAATCAATACATTTCAATAATCATACTTTGGCAAAATTACCATTTTGCCCTTAGACTTTCACAAAATTGTGATTTTACCCCTAGGCTCGTAAATCAATTCTAATCAAATTTCCTCCTTCGATAAGCCTAGATGAACATTTATTATTATAGCAACTCCTAATACTCATTATTTCACACATTTACCACCTATTTTACAACCTTTACAAAAAGGTCTTTATAGGTGTTTTCATGGTAACACCTTTCACAAAAGTTATTTATTTAACAACTAAGACTCATTTTCTTCCATAAAATTTCAGAAATTAGAACTAATGCTCTCATGGAAAAACCTTAGGTTTTCAACCATTTTGCAAAATAGTCCCCTCATTAGCTAGCTTAAGCTACAAGGGTCTCAAAAGTACAAAAAATTTCAAAGAATGACCATTAAAACACTTATTTGCAAGGGGAAAAGCCTGGCTGAAATTTTTGAGTTCTCAAACCCCTATTTGCTACTAATTTTTTATGGAGAAGATTCAGAGAAAAGATGATATCTTTCTTTTCTTTATTTTATTAATAGAAGTCAATTTAATCCACCTAATCCAACAACTTTGACCAATTTTGACATTGTTTGTCCCCTATGGCCGGCCACTCCATCTTCTAAAGGTGTAATTGCACAATAAGGGCCTTCGATTAATATTCTACAGCTATTAGACACCTTTAGCTTGTAAAATAGAACTTTCGCACTTTATGCAATTTAGTCCTTTTTCACAATTAAGCATGCAATCGCTAAAATTAATGCACCAAAATTTTAATGCACTATTTTAATCATGCTATAACACATAAAATAATATAAAAATAATTTTCTCCGACCTCGGATTAGTGGTTCCGAAACCACTATTCTGGTTAGCCCCTAAATCAGGCTGTTACATTGTTGGTTCACACTGCATGGCTATTGAAGTGCCCTAAGCTTCTATTTAAAGTCCAAGACTAATCAGTTCTTCAAGGCAACTCATTCAATCACCTTGGCCGAATCTAGTTAAGGCCATTCAGCTCATTTCAGTTCCTTATTTATTGACAACAATTCAGTTGATTAAAAACCCCCAAGAGGCTGTCCATTGGCGTCACTAAGGTGCAGAATACTTCAAGAGATGTGTTGAAGAGCTCAATAGTTATTTTCAGCTTAATTAAGCTGAATTAAAAGCTGACCATTTAGTTCCTTTTGTGTCCATTCGGCTGGAACATGTTCAACCTATAAATAGTTGTTTTGTAAGCATTTTGAAGGTTAGACAATATACCTTGACATTTTTATGAATTTTAATTCATTTGTGAGTTTATTCAACTTTATAAATTCGTTTAAGACTCAAGTAAACTTATCTAGCTTGCTAGTGTCGTCTTTCTTGTTTATTTGAACTTATCACTCAATATCGAGTGTGGCGTTCAACCATTTGATACCTTTGGTTCCTAACTCTTTATAGTTAACGGGTTAAGGTCCTTTCCAGCACCTTAAGTGACTTATAAGTTTCGGGTCAATACTCGCAATAGTATTGGTTCACTCTTGTCCTTACGCTCAGCTTTCTGTTCTATCCAACATTCTAATTTGTTTCCTTCAAACCTTAGCCGAATCTTCATTCTCATTCACCTAGCCATTTCCATCACTATTTGACTTAGTCAATTTCAGCCCTTCTCTTTATTCCCATTTGTTTCAACATCTAGCCGGTCCTATCCTTAATCCATCCTAAAACTCTTTGAAAACCTTTCATTTAAGCTTGCACTTATCCAAATTTAATTAAACTCTGAATTGAACGAAACTTCTCCATTTAACGATCGGCTAGAACAAACGACTCGTATCAAGTCAACAAGGCGAGATCGTTTCATTTGGTATCAGAGCTAACAAAATCGAGGAGTACCGACTTTCTAAAGTTGCCAGAGTAAGTTTTTGAAAAAAAATATTTCAAAAAAAATTTTGAAAAAAAATTCATGTATTAAAAAAACATTTACAAGAATAGTGTAATACAAGTTGTATTGAATTCATATATATTGTAAAAAAAAAGTAATTGCTTTGAAAGTGCTCAAATCCGTTTCTGATCATCAAAGTGTATTTCTACCCAAAAAACCAACCATCACGCCACACTACTATACTTTTATTTATTTATTTTTTCTTTCAGCCTACCAAATACCAAACATCATCTTCCTTTGCGAACCCTTTTGAAGTCGACCCCTAGACTAGCTTATAAGTCTAAACGAGTTGATTTACAAATTTTGAGATGAGAATCGAGTGGTAAAAAGGCACGAGCGTTGTGAGAGCATTAGAAAGAAGAAAAAGCCAAGTGAAGAGTGCAAACACGAGTGGAGTGCCATATTATCTTTCTTGTGAGTGGATTCGTGAGGTATTCATTTTCTATTTTTAATCACTTTTCTTTTCATCAATAAATCATGTTTCAAGAAGAGCTTTCAGAATCAGATTTTCAATATGTGATGAAAGAAATGCGTAGACTTGTGAGATCTAAATTTGAAAGGTTGCATGAATGATTGGACCAATTAGAGGAAAGAGACCAACGGGAACGACTGTCTCCAAGTCAAAAGACGGAGTCAAGATCATCACGGAGACAAACATCCAATGGCTATTCGAGAAGAGATCCATACCGTGATTCGTACTCATCGAGGCATTCGAGTAGAAAGAAAGAAAGCTTCGAGTTTTAGGTCTTTTAAGATAACAAACGAGAAGGTAGATATATCTTTTCACGAGCATCAAAGTACTCATCCATGGAGGATTATTCACAAAGAGTTGATCGTGATATGTAGATGCTTTGCGTTCCTTTGTACGAAAAGCTTGTCGTTCTGATTCATTGGTATCATCTCCATCTTGTAATGAAAGGAAGAGACAAAAAGAAATAAAAAGAAAAGAGAGGCCAAAAATGTTAATGCAAGAAAATGAGCGGATCTTAAACGAAATTGAGAGAAGAAAAAGAGAGATGAAGGAAAAAGAAATTGAAAAGGAAAAAGAGAATGAGAGAAAAAAAAAGAGATTGAGATTGAAAAAGAGTGTAAGCAAGTAACGCAAATTGAAAAAGAAAGTGATACTGAAGAAAGAAAAGAAAGAGAGAGAATTTGAAAATGAATTAGAAAAAGAAACGAGTGAAAAGGACGAGAGAGAACAATAAAAAGGGAGGAATGTCTTTACTAACCAACATGCGAGTTTTCCTCGTATTGTTTCTTCTTTTCAGGTTTCTAAAGATTCGTTTGACAAGTTTCAACTTCTTTATCTTCCTGAAGAGAGGTGGTTCAAGTTGTTTAGAAAAGGTAAGATCGTAGATGACCTTAGTCCACAACTGCTTAAAGGTAAGCAAAGGTTCCCTAGAGTTTGAGTTTCAAGAATCCCACTTGAATGTTATTGATAAGGTCGCCGAAGACTTAGCTTTTGAAAGAGCTCCTCACCTTGATTTGTCTAAGTGTCACTCTCTGATTGTTGATGAATTCGTTTTAAAACATGGCATGAAGAGCTCTTTTACTAATGAGTATGTCATTGGTAAGTTTGATGATGAAGCAAGATTAAATCCGCACGAACAAAATTTGGACTTGTGTGATAAAGAGTTGATACCTAATCTATTTGTTTGTGATGATCATGTGAATTCTCTAATTTGTTGTGTGAAATCCATATATTTGAGCAAGTCTGTTTGACTAAAATTTAAAAGGTTTGTTTGTTCGAGTATGTGTATGCTTAAATCCTCGTTGTTTAACATGTGTGAATTATTGGAGATAAAGAGACTCTTTCTGCATTATGGAGTGAGTAATCAAAATAGTGTGTTCAAATCTGGAGTTTGTTATTCTGGTTCGAGGGAAATTAAACATCCTAAATTTTGTGCGAACAATTCATGTTTATTTGATGCTTGGCCTTTAACTAAGGAAATGAAACTTGAAGACTCTGATTATAACTTAAAATTGCTCCTTGTTCATTCTATGTTACCGATTATAAAATTCTTGATTTATCATGAAAAGGTAAGGCCCATCGATGTATTTGAATCACAACAATTAAAGTTGAATGTTGTTGAGAAAGTTGCCGGTGACATAGTTTTCAAAAGACCTCCTTATTTTGCTTTGGTTGATTGTCATTCTCTGTTTGTTGATGACAATTTCGTTTAAAGTGGAGGCATGAAGAATTGTTTACTTGATGTGTTTTGCATTGAAAAATCTATTGATGACATTGGATTAATTCAGCTTGTGCAAACATTGGACGTGTGTGATAGCAATTATCCACATAAAAAGCTTGATTTATTCAATTGTGATGGTTATGTGAATTCTTTATATTTTTCTACGAAATCCAATTGTATAAACATGCCTTTGCGAATGAAATATGAAGGGTTTGACCCGGAGCATGTATTCCTAAGTTGATGTCAAGCGAAGGTGAGTATCAAAATTTTATTTTGAATCAAGGTGTTGATCCCTTCTATTTGCTCTGAGTTTTATCTTTATTTTGTTCGGAAACAAAGCATGTGAATTTCATTGGCTTGCAAAGTCAAAATTAAATTTTTGATTCTAGAAATTGTTCTATATTTTGGCTTAAAAGATTCGAGTATGATTTGCTTGATAATGACTTAAAATTGCTTCATGTTTTTTCTACGATGCTAGTCATGAAACTTTCAAGTCGAAGTAAAATGGTAAGAGAAACCCTCGTCCTTGATCCCGGTGGTTATTTTTCCTTATTATTGATCAAGGGATTTTGATTTTTGAGACTATAACTATCGAAAGCTTTGTTATTCTGAATCATTATTGAGAGAAAACAAGCACTCTTAATTTTGTGTGAATAGATGTGTGAACCATTTGTGCTTGCTTGATGTTTTGTCTTTAAAATCTAAAAACAAAGTTGTTGAACTGTGATAAGTTGCAAATGCTAAATCAAAGTTTTGGTTCTATATCATTGTTCAAAGGATTTGAGACATGGATCTTTTCTGTCCAAAATTATAACACTCGTATGCTGATGGGCTCGAAACTTAACTAATATTTTGATAAAGGCAAGCGCACCTATCGAACAATAGTATAGCTATGATGAGTTTGGAATATCGTATCCTCAATGACTAAAATTACTAGTAATAACTATCTTTTTATTATTTAGCCTAATAATTAATGGGATTTGTTTTTAATCTAAAATTTAACTAACTAATTTGCTATGAACGCGACAGAGAGTGAAGAAAGTAATCGAATAAACCAATGAATTAAGATAATACCCAAGGAAGAATCCACCTAGACTTCACTTATTATTCTGATTCTGAATTAAATGATTTATTCACTTCCCTTGATCTTTAGAAATCCCTAAATTATGTTAATAGCTCTTTCGAGACTAAAAACAACTGACTCTAGGTTGATTAATTGAAATCTCTTTCTAATTAAAACCCCTATCGTCGCATTAACTCGATTTGTGGATTTGCTTTTTAGATTTGACTCTAATCCGATAGATTTATGTCATCCTATTTCTAGGGTTGCAATCAACTCCGCTTAATTATGCTAGATCTTCTCTTAAATAGGGACCTTTAGTCCACTGAAAAAGCACATTAAACTTGAATTAATATCCTGAAAATATTAAAGCAAGGGTTAAGAACACATAATTAAGAACAAGAACAAGTATTTATCATGTAATTCAGGTGATTAAATAATAAGATTCATCATAGGTTTCATCCTCCCTAGGTATTTAGGGAGTTTAGTTCATAACGTAGAAGGAAAACATCTTAGAAATAAGAAAACAACAAGACATAAAGAACCCAAAAACTTCTAAGGAACTTGATGGCGATCTTCAATCTTGGAGTGAATCTACTTCCGAGATGATTCTGACAGCTTCGTTCGAGTAATTTCTTCTTTCTACTCTACGTGCTCTCTTAGGTCTTCCTTTGGTGTGTATTTATAGACTTTAGAATACCTAGAAACCCCAAAAATTGGCTTTTTCCATGTGAAAATGAAGCAAGGTACGACAGGGACACGGGCGTGTGATCAGCCCGTGTGAGAGTACCCAGGCCGTATGGAAATTTGGGTGACTCGCAATCGATACGGGCTGTCACATGGCCGTGTGTCCAGCCCGTGTGGTTAACACGGGCATGTGCTTTGCCCATGTGGTTCTGGCTTGGCGGTGTGGATCCTTAAGATGGTCCGTTTTGTCCAGTTTTGGCTCATTTTCCACTCCTTTCGCTCCCCTATGCTCCCCTAAGTATAGAAACATGAATTTAAAGGATTTAAGAGCATTGATTTCACAAAATTGTATAATAAAACAGCCAAAAACACGCTAAGCATAGGATTAAATTGTGTTACTTTTATGGTTTATCAAATATCCCCATAGTTAAGCATTTGCTTATCCTTAAGCAAAATCCATAACTCACCATTAAAATTAAACTTCCTTAAATCATAATTCTCATCAATAATGTCTTATCATAAATCACAGATAATTCACACATTGATAATTTAACTAAAAGAGTCCTAAAGATTCAAACAATCCAAGTTACACATTTTTATAACATGAAAACATAGGTGTTTCCCCTTGTCTAAATAATTACCTTTAATTCAAAACCGACAAGATTCGACATCCTCACTAAAGATTCACTCAAATCACTCAAATAGTTTAAGGTTCAAAAATTAAGCACTCAAAAGTCAAACATTAAATGTTATTACCATAAGCTGGCATGAAAATCAAATCTCCACCACTATAAAATGAGATGATACACAAATCAAAAGGTCTTTAAAAAGGTTGTAATGGAGCTTGGGTTAAAGGTGTGGATAAAGGCTAAATTAGAGGGTTAGAATCGAGATCGAATTGACAATTTACCTAACTAGAAAAATAAACTAATACTGAATAATTACATCAATTGGAATAACACGAGCTTCTTTTCAAGATGTGAAATTAACCGTTTAAGATCAAATAACATAGAACTAGTAATAATTAAAAGAAATGAATATATATTTCCACTTCTTTTTTTTATCATGTATAATAAGAATTTAACAACTGAAATAAAGGACATAGTTAGGCAACTGACCAAATCAAATCTGGACAAAAAGGGGGTTAATACAATAAGAAAGAATTTCTCAATGAATCAAAAAGAATAAGTTTTGGGTTAATATCAAGGGTAGATCAAGAAACGATTTATTAGGCTCAAATGGGTTCACTAAGGGTTAATTATGAAGGTAGGCTTTTAATGGAATAAGTGGGTTAAAACCTAGGTGCCTTTATCAGCTCAGTATATCAAATCAAAGGTGTGGTCTCGACATGCATAATCGAAGCAAGTTCTAGAATAACAAATCAATATTGACACACTCATAACTAATAAAGTGAGCAAGAAAAGTGTATGCCCTAAAGGTTCAAAATCTCACAAAAATTATGGTTTTTGATGTCAACCTTGCAAATTTCAAACTTCAAAGTAATATTTAAATTTAGGGAAACAACCTAGGAATTTTAATTCTAAAAATAGACTTATCATGCTTGATTCTCTAATGTCTTAAAGTTTAAACAATCAATGCACAATTACCTATGACTTAATCCAAAACATACCAATAAAAATCATAAATCAATAAAAATTTTATTCTAATAGTAATATGAGAAAGTTACTTAAGAACAATATATAATTCAGGGATTTTCTAATAATGATATAATTAACCTCCCCACACTTAAGACGTACATTGTCCTCAATGTATCAAAATAGATAATGACAATATAATAAGAATATCATAAGAGAGGGAGAGAAGTGAAACTTCCTAAATTTTGAATGAAATCCGTGGAATAGTGGAATTGTAGATATAACAAAGTGAAGTACATGATTCTGAGCAACTATTAAGAAAATAAACACAATCGTGGAAGAAGATTAAAGGATTACTCGATTAGGAACAATCATAAAAAACTAAAATATAGTTCAAAATATAAAAGATAAGTCTTTGAAAATATGATAAGAAACATAAAGGAAAATAGACTAAAAATAAAAATAAAAAAAATAAAGATAAAGATAAAGATAAAAATAAACAGATAATAGATGGACTCAAAGGTCCTCATCGTTAGACGCGTCGTGAGGTGGTGGTGCTGAAGGTGAAATATGGAGATGGTGGCAGATCTGCTGTAAGGTGGCCTCGAGACTGTCGAACCACTGATAGCACTGTTGCTCAAAGTGAGTGAGACATTTAAATATGTCGTTCAAAGTAGCAGCAGACGAAGGAGGGCGGTGACTCGGAGGTGGAGGGTGAGGTGGATCCTCGTGAGAGAGAGGGACATCCTCAGTGATGTCCTCGGGATCATCCTGATCATCAGGACGAGACAATCGGTATTGTGGAGGATCAAATCCATGACGTCGCTTGATCATCCACATATGTAGCATGCTTGAGATGCCCCGAGGGGACATCTGGCCAACAAGTGTAAGTGTGGAGGACTCTCCGGTGTGTCGAGGAGACCGAAGTGTTGAGCGAGGCGAGTCACGTAAGGGCCTAAGCAGATGGGGCTCTTCCTGTGGCGGTCAGTCTGATGGCGAAAAGATAAAGCAATGAAGTACGACAGGTCGATAATATGGTCGTGGGCCATGCTCCATAAGTAGTATGCATCGTGTGTGCTCACGACTCCGGCGCTCTCTCTCCGTCCTGTCAAAGTGTGAGCTAAGAGGGCGTGAATGTACCCTAAGGCTGGAGAGAGGGAAGTCGCCTTCGAGCGACTGGTATCATAGGTCGTCAGGCCGCCCGTGATATTGTTCCAACAACGCGAGGGCGAGTAATGAATATGGTGATGTAGCTGAAGAAAGTCCTCGGATCTCATGAACTCCTCTGTGTATAGTCTCAAAGTACCACTGAATTTTGGGAATCTTATGTGGCGCACCAAACTGCTAAGGCAAAAAATGATGGTGCTTGGCTCGTCATAGACTGACATGACGCTCTGAAGGTGAAATGTTGATCAAAACTCCAAGGTAAGCTCCATATATGTGGGCTTGACGATACTGAAGAAATGGTCCCATGGTGCTGTGATAATGAAGGCACGAACCTCATCAGCATGGTGGACCTGCTCCAATGCGGCCCAATCAATGCAGCGGCCCAAACCTAAGGGTCGTACGAGAAGGAGCTGGAATAAGATTCATCATAGGTTTCATCCTCCCTAGGTATTTAGGGAGTTTAGTTCATAACGTAGAAGGAAAACATCTTAGAAATAAGAAAACAATAAGACATAAAGAACCCAAAAACTTCTAACGAACTTGATGGCGATCTTCAATCTTAGAGTGAATTACTTCCGACATGATTCCAACGGCTTCCTTCGAATAATTTCTTCGTTCTACTCTGCGTGCTCTATTCAGTCTTCCTCTAGTGTGTATTTATAGACTTTAGAATACCCCAAAACCCTAAAAATTGGCTTTTTTCGCATGAAAATGAAGCAGGGTGCGACAGGGACACAGGCGTGTGATCAGCCCGTGTGAGAGTGCCCAGGCTGTGTGGAAATTTGGGTGACTCGTGATCGACACGAGCTGTCACACGGTCGTGTGTCCAGCCCGTGTGGTTCACACGGGCATGTGCTCCACCCATGTGGTTCTTGCTTGGCCGTGTGGATCCTTAACATGGCCTGTTTTGTCCGGTTTTGGCTCGTTTTCCGCTCCTTTAGCTCTCTTATGCTCTCCTAAGTATAGAAACATAAATTTAAAGGATTTACGAGCATCGAATTCACAAAATTGTATAATAAAACATCCAAAAACACGCTAAGCATGGGACTAAAATGTGTTACTTTTGTGGTTTATCATACGCTTTGTGGTTATGTTTTGATGTCATCGATGAACTTTTTGATTCATTGCGGGAAGGTAAAATCAACTTTTGTTTTAATCCTAGCATTGGTTTATTTGCTCAAATTTTGGAAAGTTCTCTTGAGATTATAATTTCTAGTGTCACTAAACTATTTCATTCTTGTGTAGGTGACACCTCAAAATGGTTTCCTCCTAAAGAGGGAGGGTATGCAAACAACCTGTTCTCTTTTCGAGATATTTTTGAATCTCAGGTTCTTGGGAGCATTTTTGTCAAATTCATCACCCAAGAGGTTCGAAACCAAGAAAGATTTTTTGCCAGCAATGGCCTGATTTGAGGACAAATCGCTTTAAAGAGGGAGGGAATTATACGGCCACGCCCGAAAACGCTCTTGGACCAGCTCAACAAGTGTGGCTTGCAAACTCTTGCAAGCTGACTTAGTTCGATTCCAGTCAATGGAGCTCAATTCAGCTCAATTCTAGCTTATTGAGCTCAATTTTACCCTTTTAAATTTATTTGTTTTAGTTGCTGGAATAATTTCATGCTTTAGCTAAGTCAATTAATTTAGTTTCAGCTCATAAATATGTGTTAATAAATATGTTTTAATCTAATTCTAATTAATTCAAGTGTTAAATGTATCTTAGTTTAATGCATGGTTTAAATGTTTCTAAAGTAGAGACAAATTAATTGGCTACTGTTGAATTTAATTTGTATCTTAGTCTATTACATGTTTTTAATATGTCATAGCTTCAGCCGAATTTATCATGTCTTAAACTAATTAAATTTGCTAAATTGAATGTTGCAGCTACATGCATTGGACAACTTGATTAATGTGAGCTGATGATTTAGGTTCTCCAAACACCCATTCATGAACAGCAAAGGACAAGGGAGAGCTACTATTTCTTCTTCCCAAGTTGGCCATTTAGCTCTCCAAGTAGCCTTAAAGAGCTTCACATTGCTGGAAATTCTTTTCACACAGGGTGACCATTCAGTCATTTGATTTCACACACAAAAGGCTTTTCAATTTTGTTGGTTCACATTCCATGGCTATTGGAGTGCCCTAAGTTGCTATTTAAAGTCCAAGACTAATAAGTTCTTCAAGGCAACTTATTCAATCACTTTGGCCGAACCTAATTAAGGCCATTCAGCTCATTTTAGCTCCTTACTTATTGACAACAATTTAACTGATTAAAAACCCCCAAGAGGCTGTCCATTGTCATTACCAAGGTGCGGAATACTTCAAGAGATGTGTTGAAGAGCTCAATAGTTATTTTCAACTTAATTAAGCTGAATTAAAAGCTGACCATTTAGTTTCTTTTGTGTCCATTCAGCTGGAACATGTTCACCCTATAAATAGTTGTTTTGTAAAAATTTTGAAGGTTAGACAATACACCTTGACTTTTTTATGAATTTTAATTCATTTGTGAGTTTATTCAACTCTCTAAATTCATTTAAGACTCAAGTAGACTTATCTAGCTTGCTAGTGGCGTCTTTCTGGTTCTTTGAAGTTATCACTCAATCCCGAGTGTAGCGTTCAACCATTTGATACCTTTGCTTCACTCTTTATAGTTAGCGGGTCAAGGTCCTTTCCAGCACCTTAAGTGACTTACAAGTTTCAGATCAATACTCTCCATAGTATTGGTTCACTCTTGTCCTTAAGCTTAACTTTCCTTTCTATCCAACATTCTAATTTGTTTGCTTCAAACCTTAGCTGAATCTCCATCCTCATTCACCTAGCCATTTCCATCATCATTTCACTTAGCCTTTATTCCCCTTTGTTTCAACATCTAGCCAATCCTATCCTTAATCCATCCTAAAACTCTTTGAAAACCTTTCATTTAAGCCTGCACTTAGCCAAATTCAATTAAACTCCAAATTGAACGAAACTTCTCCATTTAACGATCGGGCACAACAAACGACTCGAATCAATTCATCGAGGTTAGATCGTATCAACACTATCCAATAGTTAATTCGGTAGTTTTGAGCATTTTGGCAAAGGCTTATAATAACATGTATAGGTGGGCTTATAATGATGTTTACTTGAATGTTTGTTTGATGTTTTGGTTTGTATAAGTTACTTGGTTTGGTACTTTTGATGCCTTATTAGTATGTGTTCATATGATTAAGTTTTGATGCATGTTTGAATGATTAAAATGATATGTGATGAATTGGTTTCAGTATGGTTAAGATATGGTATGTGTTGAGATGGTATTGAAATAGATGTGTATGGTTGATTGGTTTAGAACTATTGAATTGGTCATTATATGCAAGTTTTGTAAGGTTGATGTCTTGATTGTGCGCATAAAAATGTTGTTAGGTGCATGTATGGTTTAGAGTTAGAAATGGCTTGATATTTGAGCAAATTCATGTCAACATAGCCTGAGACACGGGCGTATGTCTTAGCCGTGTGTGACATATGGCTTGGCGACACGACCATGTGTCCCCTGTAGGTTCTATTGCATGTAAGTCAGGCTGTTACACGACCTAGCACACGACCTGGTACACGATCGTGTGGGGCTATTTTGAGAGTTACACGGGTGAGGACACGGATTGGGACACGGCCTGTGTCCCTATTTCAAATGTTACACGGCCTGAGACACAATTGTGTGTCTCAGCTGTGTGAGTCACACGTCCTAGCCACATGGCTGTGTGAACTCTATAGTCAAAATTTTGCAACTTTTTCCTATACTTTCCAAATGTCTCCAATTTAGTCACGAATTATTTCTAATATATTTCTAGTACCTCGAGGGCTCGATTTAGGGACTATATGTATGTGAATGGTTAATTCATGTTATAATTATGACTATGTATGAAAGGTACATTTAAGTGTTTTGTTTGTTTGGTAATGCTCCGTAACCCTAATCCAGTGACGGATACGGGTTAGGGGTGTTACACTTGGATTTGGAAGAAACCATAGGATTTAAATAACTTCCTTACATAGCATAAGAAAACTCAGATCCGATGAACATATAACACCATAGTTTGGCAGGTCTAAGATTCAGGCATATAGTAGTAAAATAGTCTATTAGGCAAATTGTGATCCGTCCAATTGCTTATTTTGGTATATACGTGTGGGCATATAGTAACCGACATTAAGTGAGGATTCTATTTAAGGATATTCTCCTAATTAAGTGTAAAGATTGTGTTAAGCAAAAAATGATACATATGATATGAGTTAATGGTAAAGGTATAATGCACCTTGTTTGTCAAAAATACTGTGCTAGTTAGATTGTAAGGTAACTTGGTTAGGAACCAATTGGATAGACTAGTTTGATATTTGCAAATGTGGGGTACTCGTTTATGATTCTTTCAGAATTTGTAGGCCATTAAGAAGGACAAGTTCTAAAAATGTGTGACACTTGGTAAGTTCCACAAAGTAAGATAAATCATATATATGCGTAAGAAGGGTTTTGATATAGGCTCTTCTTCTTCTTCTTCCGTAAGTGGTACTCTCTGATTCTTTTTCTTAAGTCTAATTTCATCACTTCCTTATTTAGTTGGAAGTTATGGTTTTTTGATATTGAGTGGTTAGTTCATCTCCAGGTAAGTATTATAGCTCTGCATGTTAAGTTCTAATTGAGTAAGTCTATATATGGTATTTGAATAGTAAGTTGTAAGAGCAAGGTTTTGCATGAGGTTGTCAACGATTGAAATGATAAGTAAAACTGTATATATAAGAATAGTAATAGTGAATTTATGTTCTCTAAGCAGTTGTTCGTGCTGGTTCAGGAAGGGTGTTTGAGTCTAGAACTTAGAACTACTGTAAGTGAGTAATAGGTGAGTCTCTATTTTGATAAGTTTACATGAATTGTTCAAGAAAGAAGCATGTATATACAAATAAATGAGATGATGATGTCTATAGAAATGGGTAAGAGTACAAGATGTGTAAAGGTATGAGATGTGCTTTGATGATATGTATAATGTTCTATTAAATAGAATGATGTTTGGTAAGCATGTAGGTAAGGTTTGATATACGAGATGTATATACAATAGAAATGTGATCATCTGGGTAACATAATGTTGAGCAAAAGTTCCTTTGTGATGCCTTTAGTAGGGCATTTATAATGCTAACCAGATTGGTAGGTCACGATATAAAAACAAGTGTAAGACCATGAGGTAAAGACCCATGACATTTTAATATGATTTGGAAACACTTATGGTGTAGCCTCTAGTAAGATGAAGACTGGATTATGATATCATGATACATGAATGTGTGTGTAAGTCCATGTGGTTGAGACCCATGGTAAGATATATCTGTATGTATGTTCATGGTGTAGCCTTCAATAACGTATGAATATTACTGGCAGATCATGATACACCTTCTACGAATAGAGCTAAAGGCAAGGAAAAGCTAGTTTGAGCTTTCGGTTTTTTGGCAAAAGTGTAATTGGTGAGTGTTTGGAATAATTACTTGTGGAAATGATTCAATGTGTTATTTGAGAATTTAGTAGTAGCCTAAACCCCTACTGTAACACCCCACACCCAGCCTAGACGTAACGACCGGATCTAGCATGCCACATCAGGTGTTGTTTGGAAACTTTTGTGTTCGTTGAAAAACGCATTTACGAATCAAAACTTTCTACCGGTTAAAAATCTCGATTTTCGTTGTTTATTAACAAAACAAGTTTTACTCGAAATCGTTCCTTTTCAAAAATATTATTATGCATATATTATTTTGCTTTTAAAACCTTGTCAGTTAAGGAAGTTTGGTTTAACCAGTTGCAGAAACATGATATTTTAAAAGTAGTTATTATTTTAAAAAAAACCCCATATTTAATAAACTAGTAGTTGTAATGAAAAGAAGTACCAAATAAAAGTTAAAAAGAAAATCCAATGGCCTTATTACAATATTTATTAACCCAAAAATTAAAATAAGATAAACTAAAATAAAGTAGCGAAATTAACCCCAAGAACATATAGGACGTGTGGCCACCTCCGAGTCCCTCGCAGCTCCAAATCCTCTAAGGCTGGGGGTTACCTGCACAGTATAAAGAGAAAGAGTGAGTTACGAGAACTCAGTGTGTAATCCCCTTATTACACCCACAGTTTGGGCCCAAGCCCATGCAGTATCAATCTGGGCCTAAGCCCTATTCAGTAACGGTCTGGGCCGAAGCCCTATGATATGCAAAACAAATATGTACCCAACCCAGTCCAACCAACACACCACCCGTACCAACCAACACACCTGTGGGGACCAAGTCAACCCACCCAACCAGCACACCAATAACACAGACTAGCTGCTAATAACAGTATACGTGGCTGAGCCACTAAATCAGTATAACATGGCAGAGCCGCGAGTACAATGCTTCTGCCAAATCCATAACCCAACCCATGCAATATGCCATGTCATAATTAAATCATGTAAGCAGTGCGTCATCATAGACATCAATCATACAGTTACTACTCATACATCGATGAGCCTACCACTCAGGGTAAAACAATAATTTTGCCCCTCGGGGTATTTTGGTAATTTTACCCATCAAGGGTATTTCGGTAATTTACCCATCGAGGGTATTTCGATAATTTACTCATCTACGGCCTTTCCGGAGGCCAACTGTCACCTCGAGCGACATAAGTTCCATTTTGGGTCAAAACGATGTAATTGGGCCTAAAATCCAATTTTGGCCCAAACGGGCCCACACGTTCGTGTGGCCCAAACAACCCATTTTCGATCTCGGGTCTGCGGACTTCGCAGCCGTATCCATCGTCCGGCACTTACCACGAATTTTGCCCTCATGGGCCCATTAACCCATTGGGCCCATTAGCCCACTTCGGCTCAACAAGGCCATTACAACCTCAGTTCTGCGAGAGAGTCTGAGACACTCCCAACAGTCTATCGCCAACACTATTGACTCGATTTATCTCTACGAGTGCTCGCACGCTCGAGTGATCTTAGTTGCCGATATTTTGGCTGTACGGTATTTCGGCTTTTAGCCGGTTCATAGATCATAGCATTAGCAGATTAAACAGAGGTGTGAGATTACACACCTTAATTTCTGAATCGTTCCCCAACAACACGAGCACCACCCTAGAACCACTGAAAACCTATGTTAGCCTTATTATAGTAACACCCTACTTAAAACACATACTCCAACTTATCCCCCTTACCTTGCTTGAATGCGAATGTTCCTTAATCACTCAACGTTTGTGATTCGAACCAAATCCACGCCTTGCCTGGATTCTAGATTGTAACCAACATTTGTTAGATAGAACCAACTACCATCCCATGAACAAAAGGTAATGTAACGCCCCGAATTTGGGCCTAGTATTGGGCCCATTGGGCCTTGGGCACGGGAGCGTTTAAAAATTTTTTGAGAACAAGAGAACTGCTTTAATGCAAGTTGGATCTATTAGGTGAGTGATTTTGGAAAGTTAGAGGGCTTCTATGAAGATTAGCATGGTCCCTGCGCAAGGATGACACGCACAAATCAAGAAATGGTCCAAATTTTTCCCAGGTTCAAAATTTGGCTTTAGGGAAATTTTGGTTTTAGGTGAATAAAACCCTGAGAGTTAGTAGTAGGCTTTAAGAATAAAATATGGAGGAAAATGACACAAGGAAGGGAGTGGTCTAGTGGCAAGGCGTCATTAAGGGGATAAGTGAGTGCTTGTGTTCAAGTCTTGGCGCTTGCATTTCATTGTGATTTATTTTTTTTAAGTGAACTTAGACATTGGCCCATAGGTTTATATTTAGTTGCGCATACTTTAAGACACAAGAGGAGCTTGTGGCCTAGTGGCTAGCGGCGTGGATTATGTTACAAGGGAGCTTGAGTTCGAATCCCATTGCAAGAAAAAAGGGGATATTTATTTTGCTAAGTTGGGGCGGCAAGAGTTTTTGTTGGATTTAAACTCTACTGAAGGAGGGATTCCACATCGGAAAGCTAGAAAGAGGGAAGGTGAAAAACTGGCTATAAATGGAGCTGTCTATGAGGAGAGGAAGCATACCTGGTTGGCGTTGGGCATAGGAGCAATCGGAGCACGGATTAGCTTCAGATTCTTATCAGGTGTGTATTTCGCCCTACTCTAGCTATTGACCAAAAAATGCCGAAATGTCAGTCACACGACGATGGTAGCCACACGAGCGTGCGAGCGCACGTGTGGGGGGCTTCGACGCGATAGCTGGGGCCATCATGAGTATTCTTGTGAGTATTCTTGTGCCGATTACATTACCATCGCTGATGGCTATGTGCCAAACATAATACAGTCACTGATGGCTTTGTGCCAATTGTAATACCGCTACTGAAGGCTTTTAGCCATCGAGCAGCCATGCTGCATCGATAAGCGAGTGCCGCAACCGGTGCTACATACAGAGTGTAAGGATGGGTGGGTAGATTAAATCCCTACAGGAGTGTATGGTTGGACAGGACACAGAGTGCAGGGTTGGTATGGGCATTAATGCATTGCATATTTGGATTATGATATTGAGATGGGCTTAGGCCTAGATAAATATGATATGTGACATTTGATATGGATCAAGGCCTAACTGAGGCTTTTATAGGCTAAGGCCCAATTGCCACCGTTACTGAAATGGACTTCGACCCAGATTGTTGTGATTCATGTTCTCACTGATGAGGGTTGTACAGGTTGAGTTTTCGTAAACTCACCCCCTCCTTTTAATTTTTCTTAAGTAATCCTCAGTAGGCGGTTCGACGTACTGGAGGACTCGGAGGTGGCCACACTACGAGCAATTTTAGATATTCGTATTCTACTTCTTTTTATTTTATTTTGGGTTCATATTTTGTAACAAGGCCTCTCTTAAATTCCGACTTTCAGTGTTGGATTTTTAGTTTATTATGTTTTAAATCTGCTCAACATTTAATCGCGGTTTTCCAAAACAATATTTGTTTTCAAAACACTACGCTTTCGCAACTGAGTTGTAAATATCACGTTTTCATAAGTCAATTGTTTTAAATTAAGTTTCCGTATCGAACAAGGTTTTGAAGGTAATGGCTTCTTAATAAATGTTGATTATTAATCAAACTGGGACTTTAGTTTTTAAATATCAAGAAGGGTTTTCAATGAAAACGCGGTTTTCAAAAAATACCTCAATATGACATGCCAGATTCGGGCCTAACTTCTAGGCCGGGTTTGGGATGTTACATTTAATGGTATCAGAGCCCGGTTGCAAAACTCGGGCTGTGAAATGGGCTTTAGTTTCTATTTTAAAGATGTTTACAAGTGATTTTGAAGTGGTTTTGGAAGGTTTTTGTATGGTACACCGAGTCTTCGGTGTCGGACCAAGTAAGTTCTCCTATCTGTTTAAAATTGTTATGCTGTAGATAGTTATTGGGCTTACTTTAGATGATAGACTATATTAAGACTCTTAGTTAGAGTAAGACTGAGGCCCGTAGGAGACTAAAACTGTAGTGAGCTTGCGATTTCGAAAACAACTCTTAACTACTACTTCCATAAAACATTTGTTTAATTACTGGAACTATGGGCTTATTCATAAAATTTCTAATTTAGATAATACGAGAAGTGATAATGTGCGCAGCGGAAGCGTAGTGGTGTAACCGGTAGTGTGCGACTATTAGATAATTGGAAATTTCGAGGACAAAATTTCTTTGAGGGGGTAGATTTCTAACGCCCCGAATTTTGGCCTAGTAGAATTGGGCCCATTTGGCCTTGGGCACGGGAGCGTTTAAAAATTTTTTGAGAACAAGAGAACTGCTTTAATGCAAATTGGACCTATTAGGTGAGTGATTTTAGAAGGTTAGAGGGCTTCCATGAAGATTAGCATGGCCCCTGCACAAGGATGACACGCACAAATCGAGAAATGGTCCAAATTTTTCCCGGGTTTAAACTTTGGCTTTAGGGAAATTTTGGTTTTAGGTGAATAAAGCCCTGGGAGTTAGTAGTAGGCTTTAAGAATAAAATGTGGAGGAAAATGACACAAGGAAGGGAGTGGTCTAGTGGCAAGGCGTCATTAAGGGGATAAGTGAGTGTTTGGGTTCAAGTCTTGGCGCTTGCATTTCATTTTGATTTATTTTTTAAGTGAACTTAGATTTTGGCCCATAGGTTTATATTTAGTTGTGCATACTTTAAGACACAAGAGCTTGTGGCCTAGTGGCTAGCGGCGTGGATTGTGTTACAAGGGAGCCTGAGTTCGAATCTGATTGCAAGCAAAAAGAGGATATTTATTTTGCTAAGTTGGGGCGGCAAGAGTTTGTGTTGGATTTAAACTCTACTGAAGGAGGGATCCCACATCGAAAAGCTAGCAAGAGGGAAGGTGAGAAGCTGGCTATAAATGGAGCTGTCTATGAGGAGAGGAAGCATACCTGGTTGGCGTTGGGCATAGGAGCATTCGGAGCGCGGATTAGCTTCAGATTCTTATCAGGTGTGTATTTCGCCCTACTCTAGCTGTAGAGCGGCATATGCCGAAATACCGGTCACACGGCGATGGTAGCCACACGAGCGTGTGAGCGCACGTGTGGGGGCTTCGACGCGATAGTTGAGGCCATCATGAGTATTCTTGTGGGTTAGGCTGTTTGGACCTCGATGGGCCCATGGGCCAATATGAATAAGTTGTATGATTGTGTAGTAGATGTTGGACAAGACTATGGGAATCTCATATATGTGGCTAGATTTGGGCTAAACGGGCCACACGACCGCGTGGACCCATTTAGGCCGAGAATGGGCCCTAGGCCCATTCGCATAGTCATCTCTGTTTAGAATACCTCCGATTTACGAAATTACTGAAATACCCCCAATATGCAAAATTATCGAAATACCCCCATTTTACGAAATTACCGAAATACCCCTAATTTGCGAAATTACCAAAATACCCCTAATTTGTAAAATTACCAAAATACCCCTGATTCGCAAAATTATCGAAATACCTCAAGTTGCAAAATTACCGAAATACCCTCGAGTTGCAAAATTTCTGAAATACCTCCGATTTGCAAAATTATCGTAATACCCCCGATTTGCAAAACTACTGAAATACCCTCGATTTGTGAAATTACCAAAATACCCTGATTTGTAAAATTACTGAAATACCCCAGTTTGTGAAATTACCGAAATACCCCTAGTTTGTGAAATTACCAAAATACCCTTGTTTTGCAAAATTATCGAAATACCCTCGAGTTGTAAAATTACCAAAATACCCCCAGTTTGCAAAATTACCGAAATACCTCTGTTTGCAAAATTACTAAAATACCCTCGATTTGCAAAATTACCATACCCCCTGTTTGCAAAATTACAAAAATACCCCTGATTTACAAAATTACTAAAATACCCCTGATTTGTGAAATTACCAAAATACCCCCGATTGAAAAATTATCGAAATACCCCTAGTTTGTGAAATTACTAAAATACCCCCAGTTAGTGAAATTATCGAAATACCCCCAATTTGCAAAATTACCGAAATACCCTCAGTTTGTAAAATTACCGAAACACCCTCGAGGGTTAATTACCGAAATACCCCCAAGGGGTGAAACTACTGTTTTACCCTTAAATAAAAAAATGACCGTTGTACCCTCGTGGTAGTACTAATGTTGTATGTGTTAATTGTATGATTGATTATGTTTGAGATGCGTTGCATACATGGATTGGTTATGAGTAGAATTATCGAACTATCCTTGTAGGGTAGAATTACTGAAATACCCTTAAAGGGTAAAATGACTGATTTGCCTTTGTAGGTAAATGATCGACTTGTGCAATGATTGAGCACGACATACACGACATATTGCATGGGGTTGGGATTATTAATACGGAGGAAGTGCTAATAGGATCGCATGGTCGCTTGACGACTGTGGATCCACCGAAGGCTTTATAGCCCCCGCAGGCTTTTTAGCCACCGAGTAGCCATGCTGCACCGATAATGTTACTGAAGGCTGTGTGCCATTAATATGGCTTCGTGTCGTAATTATGGGCTTTGTGCCAATACCGAAGGCTTTGTGCCGATATTATGGCCTTGTGCCAATCGTATTTACTGTAGCTATGTGCCTAACTTATATATGGATGACTCTGTGTCGATCATATTTACCCAAGGCTGTGTGCCGATTATATTACCGTCGTTGATGGCTAGGTACCAAACATAATACAGTCACTGATGGCTTTGTGCCAATTGTAATACCGCTACTGAAGGCTTTTTAGCCATCGAGCAGCCATGATGCACCGATAAGCTAGTGCCGCAACCGGTGCTACATACAGAGTGTAGGGATAGGTGGGTCGATTAAATCCCCACAGGAGTGTATGGTTGGACAGAAGACGGAGTGCAGGGTTGGTATGGGCATTAATGCATTGCATATTTGGATTATGATATTGAGATGGGCTTAGGTCCAGATAAATATGATATGTGACATTTGATACGGGTTAAGGCCCAACTGAGGCTTTTATGGGCTAAGGCCTAATTGCCACCATTACTAAAATGGGCTTCGACCCGGATTGTTGTGATTCATGTTCTCACAGATGAGGGTTGTACAGGTTGAGTTTTCGTAAACTCACCCCCTCTTTTTAATTTTTCTCAAGTAATCCTCAGTAGGCGGTTCGACGTACTGGAGGACTCGGAGGTGGCCACACTACGAGTAGTTTCAGATTTTCGTATTCTACTTCTTTTTATTTTATTTTGGGTTCATATTTTGTACCAAGGCCTCTCTTAAATTCCGGTTTTCAGTGTTGGATTTTTAGTTTATTATGTTTTAAATATATTCAACATTTAATCGCGGTTTTCCAAAATAATATTTGTTTCCAAGGCCCATTCGCATCGTTATTTCTGTTTAGAATACCCCCAGTTTACAAAATTACCGAAATACCCTTAGTTTGCAAAATTACCGAAATACCCCCAGTTTGCAAAATTACCGAAATACCCCCAGTTTACGAAATTACCAATATAACCCTAGCTTGCAAAAGTACCAAAATACCCCTAATTTGTAAAATTACCAAATACCATCGATTTTTAAAATTACTGAAATACCCCTAGTTTGCAAAATTATCGGAATACCCCCAGTTTGCAAAATTATCGAAATACCCCCAATTAGCAAAATTACCAAATTACCCCCAGTTTGCCAAATTACCGAAATGCCCCCAATTTGTAAAATTACTGAAATACCCCCGATTTGAGAAATTACCAAAATACCCTCAATTTACAAAATTACCGAAATACCCCTAGTTTGTGAAATTACTAAAACACCCTCGATTTGTGAAATTACTGAAATACCCTCGATTTACAAAATTACTGAAATACCCTCGGTTTGCAAAGTTACTGAAACACCCTCGAGGGTTAATTACTCAAATACCCTCAAGGGGTGAAACTACCGTTTTACCCCTAAATAACAAAATGACCGTTGTACCCTCGTGGTAGTACTAACGTTGTATGTGTTAATTGTATGATTGATTATGTTTGAGATGCGTTGCATACATGGATTGGTTATGAGTAGAATTACCGAACTACCCCTGTAGGGTAAAATTATCGAAATACCCTTATAGGGTAAAATGACTGATTTGCCCTTGTAGGTAAATGATCGACTTGTGAAATGAGTGGACTAATTTGACTGTGGTTGTATGACTGATATGCTTTTATTACATGTTTAAATAATTGTTACTGAGCATGGCTATTTTGCATACACGTGTAATGACTGAGCACGACATACATTACATATTGCAAGGGGTTGGGATTATTAATACGGAGGAAGTGCTAATAGGATGGCATGGTCGCTTGACGACTGTGGATCCACCGAAGGCTGTATAGCCACCGCAGGCTTTTTAGCCATCGAGCAGCCATGCTGCACCGATAATGTTATTGAGGGCTGTGTGCCATTAATATGGCTTCGTGCCGTAATTATGGGCTTTGTGCCAATACTGAAGGCTTTGTGCCGATATTATGGCTTTGTACCAATCGTATTTACCGTGGCTATGTGCCTAACTTATATATCGATGACTCTGTGTCGATCATATTTACCCAAAGCAGTGTGCCGATTATATTACCATCGCTGATGTCTATGTGCCAAACATAATACAGTCTCTGATGGCTTTGCTCCAATTGTAATACCGCTACTGAAGGCTTTTTAGCCACCGAGCAGTCATGCTGCACCGATAAGTTAGTGCCGCAACCGATGCTACATACGGAGTGTAGGGATAGGTGGGCCGATTAAATCCCCACAGGAGTGTATGGTTGGACAGGAGACGGAGTGTAGGGTTGGTATGGGCATTAATGCATTGCATATTTGGATTATGATATTGAGATGGGCTTAGGCCCAGATAAATATGATATGTGACATTTGATATGGGTTAAGGCCCAACTGAGGCTTTTATGGGCTAAGGCCCAATTGCCACCGTTACTGAAATGGGCTTCAGCCCGGATTGTTGTGATTCATGTTCTCACTGATGAGTGTTGTACACGTTGAGTTTTCGTAAACTCACTCCCTCTTTTTAATTTTTCTCAGGTAATCCTCAGTAGGCAGTTCGACGTACTGGAGGACTCGGAGGTGGCCACACTACGAGCAGTTTTGGATTTTCGTATTCTACTTATTTTTATTTTATTTTGGGTTCATATTTTGTAACAAGGCCTCTCTTAAATTCTAGTTTTCAGTTTTAGATTTTTTGTTTATTATGTTTTAAATTTACTCAACATTTAATCGCTGTTTTCCAAAACAATATTTGTTTTCAAAACACTACGCTTTCGCAACTGAGTTGTAAATATCACGTTTTCATAAGTCAATTGTTTTAAATTAAGCTTCCGCATCGAACAAGGTTTTGAAGGTAATGACTTCTTTATAAATGTCGATTATTAATAACAATCGCAAACAGGGACTTTAGTTTTTAAATATCAAGAAGGGTTTTCAATGAAAACGCGATTTTCAAAAAACACTTCAATGTGACACGCCAGATTCGGGCCTAACTTCTAGGCCGGGTTTGGGATGTTACATTTAGTGGTATCAGAGCCCGGTTGTAAAACTCGGGCTGTGAAATGGGCTTTAGTTTTTATTTTAAAGATGTTTACAAGTGATTTTGAAGTGGTTTTGGAAGGCTTTTGTGTGGCACATCGAGTCTCCGGCATTGGACCAAGTAAGTTCTCCTATTTGTTTAAAACTGTTATGCTGTAGATAGTTACTGGGCTTACTTTAGATGATAGACTATGCTAAGACTCTTAGTTAGGATAGGACTGAGGCCCGTAGGAGACTAAAACTATAGTGAGCTTGCGATTTCGAGAACAACTCTTAACTACTACTTCCATAAAACATTTGTTTAATTACTGGAACTATGGGCTTATTCATAAAATTTCTAATTCAGATAATACGCGAAGTGATACTGTGCGCAGCAGAAGCGTAGTGGTATAACCGGTAGTGTGCGGCTATTAGATAATTAGAAATTTCGAGGACGAAATTTCTTTAAGGGAGGTAGATTTGTAACGCCCCGAATTTGGGCCTAGTAGAATTGGGCATATTGGGCCCTGGGCACGGGAGCGTTTAAAAATTTTTTGAGAAAAAGAAAACTGCTTTAATGCAAATTGGACCTATTAGGTGAGTGATTTTGGAAGGTTATAGGGCTTCTATGAAGATTAGCATGGCCCCTGCGCAAGGATGACACGCACAAATCGAGAAATGGTCCAAATTTTTCCCGGGTTCAAACTTTGGCTTTAGGGAAATTTTGGTTTTAGGTGAATAAAACCCTGGGAGTTAGTAGTAGGCTTTAAGAATAACATGTGGAGGAGAATGACACAAGGAAGGGAGTGGTCTAGTGGCAAGGCGTCTTTAAGGGGATAAGTGAGTGCTTGGGTTCAAGTCTTGGCGCTTCCATTTCATTTTGATTTATTTTTTTTAAAGTGAACTTAGACTTTGGCCCATAGGTTTATATTTAGTTGCGCATAATTTAAGACACAAGAGGAGCTTGTGGCCTAGTGGCTAGTGGCATGAATTATGTTACAAGGGAGCCTGAGTTCGAATCCCATTGCAAGCAAAAAGGGGATATTTATTTTGCTAAGTTGGGGCGGCAAGAGTTTGTGTTGGATTTAAACTCTACTGAAGGAGGGATCCCACATCGGAAAGCTAGCAAGAGGGAAGGTGAGAAGCTGGCTATAAATGGAGCTGTCTATGAGGAGAGGAAGCATACCTGGTTGGCATTGGGCATAGGAGCATTCGAAGCGCGGATTAGCTTCAGATTCCTATTAGATGTGTATTTTGCCCTACTCTAGCTGTAGAGCGGCATATGCCGAAATGGCGGTCACAGGACGATGGCAGCCACACGAGCGTGTGAGCGTACGTGTGGGGGCTTCGACGCGATAGTTGAGGCCATCATGAGTATTCTTGTGGGTTAGGCTGTTTGGGCCTCGATGGGCCCGTGTGCCCATATGAATAAGTTGTATGATTGTGTAGTAGATGTTGGACTAGACTATGGGAATCTTATATATGTGGCTAGATTTCGGCTAAACAGGCTACACGAGCTTGTGGACCCATTTGGGCTGATAATGGGTCCTAGGCCCATTCGCATCGTTATCTCTGTTTAGAATACCCCCGATTAACAAAATTACCAAAATACCCCTAGTTTGCAAAATTACCAAAATACCCCCAGTTTACGAAATTACCAAAATACCCTTAGTTTACGAAATTACCGAAATACCCCTAGTTTGTGAAATTACCAAAATACCCCTGATTCGAAAAATTATCGAAATACCCTTGATTTGCAAAATTACCGAAATACCCTCGAGTTGTAAAATTATCGAAATACCCCTAATTTGCAAAATTACCGGAATACCCCTAATTTGCAAAATTACTGAAATACCCCCAATTTGTAAAATTACCAAAATACCCCCGGTTTGAAAAATTATCATAATACCCCTAATTTTCAAAATTATTGAAATACCCTCGATTTGCGAAATTACCAAAATACCCTTGGTTTGCAAAATTATCGAAATACCCTCGGTTTGTGAAATTACTGAAATACTCCCGATTTGTGAAATTACCGAAATACCCCCAATTTACAAAATTACTGAAATACCCTCAATTTGCAAAATTACTGAAACACCCTCAAGGGTTAATTACCGAAATACCCCCAAGGGGTGAAACTACCGTTTTACCCCGAAATGACAAAATGACCGTTGTACCCTCGTGGTAGTACTAGCGTTATATGTGTTATTTGTATGATTGATTTTGTTTGAGATGCGTTGCATACATGGATTGGTTATGAGTAGAATTACCGAACTACCCCTGCAGGGTAGAATTACCGAAATACCCTTATAGGATAAAATGACTGATTTGCCCTTGTAGGTAAATGATCGACTTGTGCAATTAGTGGACTAATTTGACTGTGGTTGTATGACTGATATGCTTTTATTACATGTGTAAATAGTTGTTACTAAGCATGCCATTTTGCATACACATGTAATGATTGAGCATGACATACACGACATATTGCATGGGGTTGGGATTATTAATACGGAGGAAGTGCTAATAGGATCGCATGGTCGCTTGACGACTGTGGATCCACCGAAGGCTTTATAGCCACCGTAGGCTTTTTAGCCACCGAGCAGCCATGCTGCATCGATAATGTTACTGAGGGTTGTGCGCCATTAATATGGCTTCGTGTCGTAATTATGGGCTTTGTGCCAATACCGAAGGCTTTGTGCCGATATTATGGCTTTGTGCCAATCGTATTTACTGTGGCTATGTGCCTAACTTATATATCGATGACTCTGTGTCGATCATATTTACCCAAGGTTGTGTTCTGATTATATAACCGTCGCTGATGGCTATGTGCCAAACATAATACAGTCACTGATGGCTTTGTACCAATTGTAATAACGCTACTGAAGGCTTTTTAGCCACCGAGTAGCCATGCTACACCGATAACTTAGTGCCACAACCGGTGCTACATACGGAGTGTAGGGATAGGTGGGTCGATTAAATCCCCACAAGAGTGTATGGTTGGACAGGAGACGGAGTGCAGGGTTGGTATGGGCATTAATGCATTGAATATTTGGATTATGATATTGAGATGGGCTGAGGCTCAGATAAATATGATATGTGACATTTGATATGGGTTAAGGCCCAACTGAGGCTTTTATGGGTTAAGGCCCAATTGCCACCGTTACTGAAATGGGCTTCGGCTCGGATTGTTGTGATTCATGTTCGCACTGATGAGGGTTGTACACGCTTAGTTTTCGTAAACTCATCCCCTCTTTTTAATTTTTCTCAGGTAATCCTCAGTAGGCGGTTCAACGTACTGGAGGACTCGGAGGTGGCCACATTACGAGCAGTTTCGAATTTTCGTATTCTATTTATTTTTATTTTATTTTGGGTTCATATTTTGTAACAAGGCCTCTCTTAAATTTCAGTTTTCAGTTTTGGATTTTTAGTTTATTATGTTTTAAATCTACTCAACATTTAATCATGGTTTTCCAAAACAATATCTATTTTCAAAACACTACGCTTTCACAACTGAGTTGTAAATATCACGTTTTCATAAGTCAGTTGTTTTAAATTAAGCTTCCGCATCGAACAAGGTTTTGAAAGTAATGACTTCTTAATAAATGTCGATTGTTAATAACAATCACAAACTGGGACTTTAGTTTTTAATTATCAAGAAGGGATTTCAATGAAAATGCGATTTTCGAAAAACACCTCAATATGACACGTCAAATTCGGGCCTAACTTCTAGGCCGGGTTTGGGGTGTTATAGGTAACATTTGAATTAGGAGCACAAAGGGTACCATAACTTACCCAAATCGATTGTCAGAAAGCTTTTTATGAAAATTACTCACCAGAAATGGTAGGACCGAAGAGTGATCGACCAAGCCCTATCAGCAGTGTAATCAAAATTGGCTAGACTAGCAGAGGAGGAGTGTTTGGCCTAACAAACGAGAATCTACTGGAAAAGATCAGAAAAGAATGGGGTCACACGATGATGGAGTAATCGGCTAGCAAGAGATGAACCTATAATCGGTGACTGATGAGGGTGGAAGAACAAGTGATTTGCCGAAAGCTCAGTGGCTTAGTAGTAAGGAAGAAAAGATGTGGAAAAAAATGACCCAAACAGGTTGTAAAGAAAGAGGGGATGACAACAGAGGAGAGAAATTGCAATAATGTGCAAAGAACAAGAGAATAAAAATGCCAAATGCCTACCACCCTTCTATCGCCTAAAGAAAACAACCAAAATACTTTTTGGTATACAAAAGCCGAATATGAGAGGAGAGCAAAGGAGAATTCATCAACACCAAACACTATCCAAAATGCCTAACATTTCCCCCAGCCGAAAATGACTAGCTTGAGTCTCCTCTCATGGCACAACTCTCCACTTCTCCCAATCCCTTGATTCACTCCACCATTTCCTCCTTGAATCACTCCTAGCTTCCCATTCAAACTTGTTGACCACGTCTTCCACTCCCCTAGTAGAGTTTGATCCAAACTCCACTTCTTGCTCCCTCAAGACATAAAATAAAAGTCACCCTTTTTACTACTCATGGGATTCGAACTCCACTCCTCCTTGTTTCCTAATGACGCCACTACCACCTTGCCACATGCTCATCTTGTGTTAGTAAAGCACACACAAATTTACTCCAGTCCTACAACTGCCAACTCTCTTCACTTTAGGGTCAGAAACCAAAATTTTTCCAAGGCCCAAACTTGAACCCAGGCCTTGTAATATCCTAGATTTAGGGGTTATGCATTTGGTGCATAATTCAAGTGTTAGTGGGCTTAGTGTAGGTTGGGATGTGTTTTAAGGGTTTTGAGAACCCTAGGATGTAGAGGAATGCCTTAAGAAATTATTGGATTTTAAGTTTAAAAAGGGGGGAGCTTGGCTAAGGAGGTCTTGAAAGAAATTCGGTGTGAAGCATGACAGAAGATAACCATGTGGTAAAGTGGCTTGGGATGCTACCTAAGGTGCTAGGAGGGTTGCGTCAGCAAGCGGATCCAAGGGAGGAGGTTCGAGTCTTATTGGCAGCATGGGGAGTGCTTTTATTTTTGCTTTTGCGTCAAGGTAGAGAGGGGGAGTGTTGGACGGCAAATGGGACTTCAAAGGGATGAAGATTAGGCTTGATTTTTCTTTTTAAATTTCGGCTAGGATATAAGATAATTGTTGTTTTATTTTATCTATTTTAAATAAGCAGATAAGAGATTAATGAGGAGATTAACAAGGGATATGATAAGGAGTTGATGTAGTGGCCGAATGTGGGTCTCTTTTGGTTGGCAAAATTCGGCCATGAAGAGGGGTTAAGTGCCGAATTTTATTTGTCTCTTCTCTAGTGCTTCTTGCCGAATTTTGTAGTCAAGAAAAATCCTCTCCTTTTTCTCATTTATTTTGCTAAGGCCGAAACTCCATCATCATTCACCATTGCCGAATTTCTTTTCACTTCCTCCCCTATTCTTCTTTTCTTTCCTATAACTTCAACTCCATACTTGCTATTTTGATAGCTGAATATTTCATTTAGATTTTGAGAGCCATAGCCGAATCTTGTAGCCTTCTTTGTGTACCCTTTTCTCTTGGTTTGAAGCCTTAAAGAAACACCATAGCCGAATCTCAAGGTGCCTTATTCTCTTTTCTTTGTCGCAAGTCTCAAAAGCCGGAAGTCAACATCTCATTCATCTTGTCGACAGTTAAAGCTAGTGGACTATTCGTGGGATAGTGGTAAGAAACTTCTTCTCTAATATTCGATTTGGTCTCTCTTCAAGTGTGCCAAAATCAAGTGATTAGGGCCTTGGTTTTAGAGGTAGCCGAATGTCCATTAAACCATAATATGTGTTCTTTAGGTGTTTAGCCAAAAGGAAGGAAGTGCTAAGAAGCATCAAAGGAGGTTCTTGGATTTGATTCATTAAGGTAAGCCAAGGTAGTATTCGGCCAAGGGCCATTTACCATGGAATTATGTTTAAAGCCGAATCTAACATGTGGCGTATAGGGATCTCGATAATTTCAGGAAGCAAGTGTAGAGATTTCGGGATTTAGACAAGCTAGGTAAGTGGTTGCTAATATTCGGCCATAGGCCATATTTTGGGTTTAAGTGTGACTGATTTTGTCTATAATGGTTTAAGGGCAAATCGACAGAAGTAAATAGGAGCCTCCGGGATTCAAGTTTGTTTCAGTAAGGGATATTTAGTAAGATTCGATATTTAGATTATGACTTTGTTGATTAGCCGGTTGATTCTGATTAAGTGTTCTACGATGGAGGCGAATACCAGTCAATGAGGACAAGGGGTAGTTCCTATCCCTAATTTTAAGAGAAGATCAGTCTCTGCAGTGCGGGATTGGCCACTGGGGTGTGGGCCAGCGTCAGAGCAGGGAAGTAGGCAGATAGCCGTAGTGTCGCTTAGTGACAGCGTCGGTTTCGAGAGCGTAGTACTTTAAGTGATCAAGTGTGTGATTAACCCACCGTTTTCCAGGTATATGTTATGTATGTGATATTCGTATGTGTTATGTATGTGTTAATAAGTGCAGTGGCAATAGTAAGATGGATACTCTAAAGGGGTATAATGATAACCAGGTCAGTATTAAATTATTGATGAAGACTGTGAAAGATGCCTATGGAAATGTGATTGAATGTGGTTATTAATGTGTATATGTGATTAAATATCTGAATAACATGTACATGCATTATTCATCATGACACTATGGTATGTTACATGTGCATGGGATGGGAAATGAATATGAAAGAAGGACAGGGTGTACTTCGAGTACGTGGTTTAGTGATGGCTATGAGCCTCACGAGAATTGATGAGTGGCTCTGTGCCTCATCGTGGTTGATATCAGCTATGTGCTATATCGTGGTTTGATGAGTAGCTATGTGCCTCATTGTGGTTTTGATGTTAGCTACAAGCTACATCGTGGATTGGCGCTGACTGAGGTTGCGTTGTAGATTATTTGCGATTTAGTTCGCGTGGACGGCATAAATTGCCAAATTGGTGTGTAGAGGTTGGAGGGCGATTTAGTAATCCCCTGGTGTGTGGTGGCTGGGTACGGGGGTGTGTAGAGGATGGACCCTAGGCTGGGTTGGGTGCACTTGCATAAACTCATAATATGTGATGTGGATTAATGTGGAAATGGGCCAAGCCCAATATGTGGACTCATGTGGATAAATTGCCTTATTATATGATATGTGATGTGGATATGGGCCAAGCCCAATAAGTGAAATCATGTGAAATATTTGTCTTGTTATCTGACATGAGCATTAATGTGATATTGGGCCAAGCCCAATATATGGAATTATGTGGGTAACTTGCATTATTATATGATATGGTTTGGTTGTGGGCTAAGCCCATGTGGGTGGATTCAGTGGACTAATTACACACTGAGTCTGTTTGACTCACCCAAATTTTACCAAACATCGCAGGTGATTTATGATGCTTGGACCGGGTTGGAGTGGATACGGGGTGGCCCATGCAGAAGTTATTTTTATGCCATGCAGAAGTTGTTCAATTTGTTTTACGTATTTTATATCTTCAGTAATTTTGATTAAGTATTTATTGTAATAAGGGCCACTTAAAGTATTTGGTTATTTTTGTGATGTTTTAAGGTGAATTGACAATTTAATCGTAATTTTGGAAATATTTTTATTTTTAGCAACTTATATCTTAAAAATATATATTAAAGTTTTAAATCCGAATAATCTGTTACATCGAAGTTTTACTTAGAGTTTTAAATACGAAATGTTTTATCAACAACAACAAATTTTTATGTTTTTACCATTAAGTCAAAACTTTTTCAAACGTTTTCTGCAGTGGCATTCTAAATTCGGCCGTGTCTCGTGGGCCGGGTTTGGGGTGTTACAGGCCTCCCTAGAACCCCCAAATACCCTCAATTAACCAGTTGAGCAAGCACAACATACAATTAAGAAAAAATTAAAACCCCTAACTTTTGGGGCTTTACAACTCTACCCCCTTAATGAAATTTCGGCCTCAAAATTTACCTGACTAGAAGAGATGAGGGTATTGCTGTCGTATCGTCTCCTCAGGCTCCTACGTGGCCTCCTCTGAACCGTGATTATGCCACAGCACCTTTACTAGTGGAACAAATTTCCTCCTCAGTACCTTAACATCATGATCTAGTACCTGCACCGGTTCTTCCAAAAAATAAGATCAGATCTCACCTCGATCTCCTCTACCGGCACTATATGTGACTGATCAGAATGATATCGCCTCAACATAGAGACGTAGAACACATCATGTATCCGGTTTAACTCAGGAGGCAGCTCAAACTGATAGGTGACCGGTCCTACAAGTTTTAATATCCAGTAAGGTCCGATAAATCTAGGGCTCAGCTTGCCTTTCCGCCCAAATCTCAGAATCTTCTTCCATGGTGAGACTTTTAAGAAAACATAATCTCCTACTACATACTCAATCTCTTTATGTTTTAAATCAGCATACGACTTCTGCCTATCAGATGCTTCTTTTAACTGATTACGGATCAAATTCACTTTCTCCTCGATTTCAGAAATTAGCTCTGGACCCAACAGTCGTCGCTCACTCAATTCTGTCCAACAAGTAGGGGTACGACACCTACGACCATATAACGCCTCGTACGGTGCCATCTGAATACTGGATTGATAGCTGCTGTTATAAGCGAATTCCACTAATGGCAGATAGTCTTCCCAACTACCCTTGAAATCGATCACACAGCTTCTCAACATGTCCTCCAAAATCTGTATTACCCTCTCCGACTGACCATCAGTTTGAGGATTATATGCCATGCTGAAATCTAGCCTCAAACCCATAGCTTCGTGTAACACTCTCAAGAATTGAGATGTGAATCTAGGATCCCTATCTGAAATGATAGACATCGGTACCCTATGTAACCTTACAATTTCTGCCACATACAACTTTGCCAACTTCTACAATGAATAATCGGTGCGAACCGGTATGAAGTGGGTAGGTTTAGTCAGGCGATCTACGATTACCCATACCGATTCTTTCTTAGTAGGCGTCAGGGGTATCCCACTAAAAAAATCCATGGTTACCCTCTCCCACTTCCAGAGTGGAATCTTAACAGGTTGTAGCAGTCCCGAAGGCAGTTGATGCTCAGCCTTCACTTGCTGGCATGTCAAGCACTTACTTAAAAAATCAGTAACCCCACGCTTAAGTCCTGGCCACCAGTACAATTCACGTAGATCTCGGAATAATTTGTTTCCACCAGGATGCATAGCGTATAGGCTACTATGCACCTCCTGCAGAACCGACTGCCATAACTCAGAGTCCCTCGGTATACAAACTCTTCCACGGAAGCATAATACTCCTTCACTATTCAGCCCAAAATCCACAATCTCTCCCTTCTTCACCTGTTGGAACCGGGGAACCAACGACTCATCCAACATCTGTTTCTCTTTAATTTGAACTACCCACGCCAGTTTCACTTGAAGCCAACAGACTACCATCCTTAAATAGACTGAGACGAGCAAACATTGCTCTTAAATCAGACACGATCTTTCGGCTTAGTGCATCTGCTACCACGTTAGCTTTTCCCAGATGGTACTCAATCGAGCAATCATAATCCTTAAGAAACTCTATCCATCTTTGTTGCCTAAGGTTCAACTCCTTCTGAGTAAGGAGGTACTTGAGACTTTTATGGTCGGTATAGATGATCGACTTCTCCCCGTACAAGTAGTGTCTCCAAATTTTTAGTGCGAATACCACCGCAGCTAACTCCAAGTCATGAGTGGGGTAATTCACTTCATGTGGCCTAAGCTGACGAGACGCATAAGCCACCACTTTACCCTCTTGCATCAGCATACATACTAGACCCGTGTGCGACGCATCACAGTAGACAATGAATTCCTTCCCAGCCTAAGGTTGTATTAATACTGGAGCTTCAGTCAGATTTCAATTTCTCAAAACTCTCCTACTGTTTATTAGTCCAAACAAACAGTACTCCCTTACGCAGTAACTTAGTTAGGGGTGCAGCAATCAGTGAAAACCCCTCAACGAAGCGTCTATAATACCCGGCTAGACCTAGAAAACTTCGAATCTCAGATATTGACTTCGGTGGCTTCCAATCTAATACAATTTCAACTTTCCGAGGATCAACCTAACCCCCTCGGCAGATACGACATGACCCAAGAATGTCACCTCTCCCAGCCAAAACTCGCACTTGCTGAATTTGGCATAAAGTTGATTTTCTCTCAATATTTGCAGAACAACCCAGAGATGTGAATCATGTTCCTCCTCGGTTCTTGAGTATATTAGAATATCATCTATAGACACCACCACGAACCGGTCCAAATAGGGTTGGAAAACCCAATTCATCATATCCATGAAAGCAGATGGTGCATTTGTTAACCCAAACAGTATGACTAGAAACTTGTAGTGTTCATATCGAGTCCTGAATGCTATCTTGTACACATCTGCCTCCTTAACCCTTAACTGATGGTACCCCGACCTTAGATCTATCATGGAGAAAACTGAAGCTCCTCGCAGCTAATCAAGCGGATCGTCTATCCTTGGTAACGGGTACTTGTTCTTAATCGTCAGTTTGTTTAATTGACGATGATCAATACACATGCGATTGACCCATCCTTCTTCTTCACGAACAATACTGGTGCCCCCCAAGGAGACACACTCGGTCGGATGAACCCTCGATCCAGTAGCTCTTAGATTTGAGCCTTTAATTTCACCAACTCCTTTGGTGCCATCCTTTAAAGGGCGATGGACATCGGAACCGTTCCCAGTAGGAGCTCAATGCCAAATTCGACCTCACGGCTTGGTGGCAACCTCGGAAGCTCTTTAGGAAATACAACCAAAAATTCCTTTACGGTTCTGACATCCCCAATAGACAAACCCTTAACATCAGATGTGCTGACATAAGCTAGGAACGCTTCACACCCCTTACGAACCAGTTTCTCGGCCCTTAATGTAGAGATTACATTAGATAAATAATCCCTTCGCTCCTCTATCACATCCACCTCCTCAATCTTTGAAGACTTCAGTACCGTACGCTTAGCAGCACAATCCAAATTCGTACGGTGTTTCACTAACCAATTCATGCCCAAAATGAGATCGAACTCGCCAAATGGCAGTTCCATCAAATCCGCCGAAAAGACAACCCCTTGAACCTCTAGGGGCGCATCTCTAAATAGTTTATTCACTCTAACCGACTGTCCCAGTGGACTAACCACTGGCAGATCCCTATCAGCAAGTTCAAACTGTATACCCAATATTCCCGACAAAGAACAAGCAACATACGAGTGCGTAGACCCAATGTCAATTAAAGCTGTAAATGGTACATCATGAATGAGGAACGTACCAGTTATGACGTCAGGTGCGTCGCCATCCTCTCGATACCGAGCAGCATACACCAACCCTGGCTGTCTCCGCTCTGTGTTACCAGCACCTTTACCCGGTGCTCTTCGACCTCATCCAAACCCATTTCCCCCTCTGGCTGGACCACGACCCCTCGGTGGCTGCTAACCACCTCTCCCTAGCTGCAGATAACCTAGACCTGCAGCTTGCATCTGAACGGGCCTTTGAGTACAGTATCTAACCTGATGGTCCCTGGAGCCACATCTGAAACATGCCCCAGTTCTTTTCCAGCACTGTCCCAAATAAGATCTCCCACACTCAGCGCAAGGCTGCGGTCTGACTGCAACATTAGGAACCCCAGCTCAGGTTGGTCCATCAAACCTAGGCCTCTTACTAGGCCTACCAGAAGAACTTGAAGGCCCGAAATTCCTCTTACTTCTTCCCCTATCCTGCTCACGGTTCTGACTCTCTGAGTGTTTCACATCCTCGGTAATCTTAGCCTTCTCAACTAGGGCAACGAAGTCTCTTTCCCTCTGCGAGGCTATCAGTACCTGCAACTCATCCCAGAGACCATCTTCAAACCGCACGCAGCGCTCATATTCAGCGTAACTATGCCCCGAGTGTATCGGCTCAATCGTAGGAACTCTGCCTCATACTCCGTTACAAACTATACCCCTGAACCAGATTCAGAAATTCCTTTCTCCGGGCATCCACATAACTTGCCCCGATATATTTTCCTTGGAAGGTCCTTAAAGAAGTCCCAAGTCACACAGTCGGCCTACGTGCCTTCCCTCACGGTAAGCCACCATTGGTATGCCTCATCTTGCAGTAAGGACACTGCTCCTTTCAATTTTTGCTCTACCGTATAGTCCAAATCATCTATTATTCGATCTACTGCCTCCAACCAGTATTTTGCTACATTCGGGGCTACACCATAGATGCCCCTGAAGATTTTCGCCCCGTTTGACTGGAGTCGCTCAGAAGTTGACCCTCGGCCCATTGATCCAGTACTCGCTCCAGCAACCCTTTCCAGAACTCGTAGCATCGCTTGGGACAGGGCATCATTCCCACCAGCTTGATCATGAGACCCCATCTCAGTCACTTGTGATGCCGACGCTTCCCTTTCAGGTATATGTCCCGATGCTAAGGATCCAATCCTAGCACCTCGGCCTCTACCACGGCCACGTGTACCCCTTCCGCGACCACTTGTGCTCATATCGATGTAGCGTATTAATCTGTTTTAAGAGTTTTATGAATCAGCTTATAGTTCTCATGATTATTAACAAATGTTTTATGAAGAACAGAAATAAGAGTTGTTTTCACAGATCAAGTTTACTATAGTTTCAATCTCCTATAGTCTCAATTTCCCTAACTAAAGAGTTTCAGTATACTACTACTGTCCCTAGTATTTCTGTAGTCCAGTCATATCAGCTTATAACAAAGTATAGAGTCAAGAAACTTACGGATTTGGTGCCGGAGACTCGGTGTGCCACACTTTCAGTAATATCACTACTTTTCTAAACCAGAATTTAAACAGATTTGGGAAATTTTCAAAACCCATTCAACAGCCGAGTTTTGCAATCGAGCTTTAATACCACTAAATGTAACACCCCACACCCGGCCTAGACGTTACAACTGAATCTAGCATGCCACATCAGGTGTTGCTTAGAAACTTTTGTGTTCGTTAAAAAACACATTTACGAATCAAAACTTTCTACTGGTTAAAAATCTTGATTTTCGTTGCTTATTAACAAAACAAGTTTTACTCGAAATCATTCCTTTTCAAAAATATTATTATGCATCTATTATTTTGCTTTTAAAACCTTGTCAGTTAAGGAAGTTTGGTTTAACTAGCTGCAGAAACATGATATTTTAAAAAGAGTAGTTATTATTTTAAAAAAACCCGTATTTAATAAACTAGCAGTTGTAATGAAAAGAAGTACCAAATAAAAGTTAAAAAGAAAATCCAATGGCCTTATTACAAAATTTATTAACCAAAAAATTAAAATGAGATAAACTAAAATAAAGTAGCTAAATTAACCCCAAGAACATACAGGACGTATGGCCATCTCCGAGTCCCTCGCAGCTCTAAATCCTCTAAGGGTGGGGGTTACCTGCACAGTTTAAAGAGAAAGGGTGAGTTACGAGAACTAAGTGTGTAATCCCCTTTTTACACCCACAGTTTGGGCCCAAGCCCATGCAGTATCAATCTGGGCCTAAGCCCTATTCAGTAACGGTCTGGGCTGAAGCACTATTCAATAACAGTCTGGCCAAAGCCCTATGATATGCAAAACAAATATGTACCCAACCCAGTCCAACCAACACACCATTTGTACCAACCAACACACCTGTGGGGACCAAGTCAACCCACCCAACCAGTACACTAATAACGCAGACTAGCTGCTAATAATAGTATACGTGGTTGAACCACTAAATAGTATAACGTGGCAGAGCCACCGGTACAGTGCTTCTGCCAAATACATAACCCAACCCATGCAGTATGCCGTCATAATTAAATCATGTAAGGAGTGCATCATCATAGACATCAATCATACAGTTACTACTCATACATCGATGATCCTACCACTAAGGGTAAAATAGCAATTTTGCCCCTCGGGGGTATTTTGGTAATTTTACCCACCAAGGGTATTTTGGTAATTTACCCATCGAGGGTATTTCAATAATTTACTCATCTACGGCCTTTTTGGAGGCCAACTGTCACCTCGAGCAACATAGGTTCCATTTTGGGTCAAAACGATATAATTGGGCCTAAAATCCAATTTCGGCCCAAACGGGTCCACGCGCTCGTGTGGCCCAAACAACCCATTTTCGGTCTCGGGTCTGCAGACTTCGTAGCTGTATCCATCGTTCGGCACTTAACACAGATTTCACCCCTATGGGCCCATTAACCCATTGGGCCCACTTAGCCCACTTCGGCTCAGCAAGGCCCATTACAGCCTCAGTTCCGCGATAGAGTCTGAGAGACTCCCAACAGTCTATCACCAACACTATTGACTCGGTTTATCTCTACGAGCACTGCACGCTTGAGTGATCTCAGTTGCCGATATTTCGGCCTTTCGATATTTCAACTTTTAGCCGATTCTCATATCATAGCATTAGCAGATTAAACAGAGGTGTGAGATTACACACCTTAATTTCTGAATCGTTCCCCAACTTCACGAGCACCACCCTAGAACCACCGAAAACCTATGTTAGCCTTTACTTGTTATAGTAACACCCTTCTTAAAACACATACTCTAACTTATCCCCCTTACCTTGCTTGAATGTGAATGTTCCTTAATCACTCATCGTTCGTGATTCTGAACCAAATCCATGCTTTGCCTGGAATCTGGATTGTAACCAACATTTGTTAGATAGAACCAACTACCATCCCATCAACAAAAGGTAACATTCGAATTAGGAGCATGAAGGGTATCATAACTTACCCAAACCGATTGTCAGAAAGTTTTTTATGAAAATTACTTACTAGAGATGGTAGGACCGAAGAGTGCTCGACCAACCCCCTATCAGCAGTGCAATTGAAAATGGCTAGACTAGCAGAGGAGAAGTGTTCAGCCTAACCAACGAGAATCTACTAGAAAAGATCAGAAAAGAATGGGGTCACAAGATGATGGAGTAATCAGCTAGTAAGAGAAATCAAAAGCATTCAACCAAGAGCGAGAGATGAACCTATAATCGGTGACTGAAGAGGGTGGAAGAACAAGTGATTTGCCAAAAGCTCAGTGGCTTAGTAGTAAGGAAGAAAAGATGTGGAAAAAATGACCCAAATAGGTTGTAAAGAAAGAGGGGACGGTAGCAGATGAGAGAAATCACAATAATGTGCAAAGAACAAGAGAATAAAAATGCCAAATGCCTAACACCCTTCTATCGCCTAAAGAAACAACCAAAATACTTTTTAGTAGACAAAAAAATAAAAGTCGAATATGAGAGGAGAGCAAAGGAGAATTCGGAAACACCAAACACTACCCAAAATGCCTAACATTTCCCCCAGCCGCAAATGACTAGCTTGAGTCTTCTCTCACGGTACAACTCTCTACTTCTCCCAATCCCTTGATTCACTCCACCATTTCCTCCTTGAATCACTCCTAGCCTCCCATTCAAACTTGTTGACCAAGTCTTCCACTCCCCTAGTAGAGTTTGATATAAACTCCACTTCTTTCTCCCTCAAGACATAAAATAAAAGTCACCCTTTTTGCTACTCATGGGATTCGAACTCCACTCCTCCTTGTTTTCTAATGACGCCACTACCACCTTGCCACATGCTCATCTTGTGTTAGTAAAACACACACAAATTTACTTAAGTCCTACAACTACCAACTCTCTTCACTTTAGGGTCAGAAACCAAAATTTTTCCAAGGCTCAAACTCGAACCCAGGCCTCCCTAGAACCCCCAAATACCCTCAATTAACCAGCTGAGCAAGCATAACATACAATTAAGCAAAAATTACAACCCCTAACTTTTGGGGCATTACACCTACTCTAAATTTCGAGTGTAAGCTTTCTCATATCTATGCTATCTTATGTACAATGTGCTCATGTGTTTGTGAATATGTGGTATGTGATATGTGGTTATGTTAACTATTTTGAAACTGCAAAAGTGTACATGTTATGTATATGTTAAATGTTAGTGAAAGTGTTTTACTAAAGATGCAAATATGCAGTGATAGTGCATAAATAATCTGTAAGTGATATGTGTTTGATTTAAGATATTTTGGCCTGTGATCTTGAAACCGTTGGATATAGTTGGCATACCATATGATTGTGAGTACTCACCTATATGTACAGTGATTTTAGGTGTTGAGGCCTTAGGACATGTTGGAGGGATAAGGGAATGTGAGCTAAGCTCCATCCAACGAGACATGTGAGGGGAAATAAGGAGAGTGTTAGCTTTATGCTTCACTTTTAGGACATGTTTGACTCTATGAGTCTATGTTTGGTGTGTTGGAGATCTGTGTATCCGGTGCATGAACTTTTATGTTTCATAGCTCAATTGCCAAATTATCTTAAAATGTATATATGTGTAATGTGATGTACGCCTAAATGAGTATGATACCATTATGCAATTTCTCTATAAATATGTTTTAGAGTATTGTGGTATATCTTGAATGTTAGGTGATTTTACGAGTATTATGACATATGCTTAAACGTCATGAGATTATATGAGTATGGTGATATATGCTTGTATGTTAGGTGACTATATGCGAAACATGGTATATGCTTAAAAGTGAATATGTTTACCATGTAAAATAAGTAGAAAATAATGCACAAGTATATTATGACACTAAAGTTGGGATTGTTAAGGTCGTGCTATATGGTTGTTTCATTAATGCTTGATGAATTGCTTGCATGGTAGTTGTTCTAGCCATTCATTGAGCTTGTTAAGCTCATCCATTCCCTTCTTTAACCATTCTAAATTAGTGTGTGCCGGTTTGAGCGGTGTGGTTCTGAGGGTGATCCAAGCAAGTCTATTTGTTATTTCATATGTGTTCTACATTTATTTATGTTCTGGGGAATAAGACAATGTGGTAGACTTGTTATAGCCATGTTGATTGGTAGACATTTTGCTAGTTTTTTGTTCAGTTTATAAGAACGTTATTATTATGCTTGGATTCATGAACATGAGGGTGGATTGTCATTACTTGCTCGAACACAATTTTGCATTATTGAACTATTACTTAGGCCGTTGAATGATTATTTGTCGAAGTGATTGATGTATGATGTTGTGGAACTAAATTGGAATGGAATAATTGTTTAAGTATGCTGTATTTTTGAGGTCTGGAGCAGAGGTATCGACAATCGAGTTTTAAAATCGACACCTCTATGTTTTGAAACGTGCAACGAGTTAGAATAGAGAATTAGTATCGATACCTCAGCTCGAGTATCAATACTCGAGGTTAAAATATCAATATTTCAGGGCAAGTGTCGATAAATTTTGAGACTTTGGCTTTTAATTGAGAAACAGAATGCAAGTTTGATATTGTGTTTCCAGGTGGTATCAAGACCACTTAAAGAAAATACCGATACCCTAGTGTCAGTATCAATACCAACGTGACAGTTTTGATATTTTGTTAAATGGACCTTATGCATGTTTAATTATTATTATTATGATTATTATTATTATTATTATTATTATTATTATTATTATTATTATTATAAGACTATTTGTGAAACATCCCACACCCGGCCCACGAGCCTGAACCAGATCTGGTATGTTCCTTAAGAAAATCGGTTTCAAAGTTCTTTGTTACTTAGAGAAAATTTGTGTAATTTTTTGAAAAATATTGTTTTGGGTTGGGCTTAGATCGAAACCCACTTATTTACTTAGAAATCATTTAATTACGATGACAAAACAGTTTAGGGTTTATTTTTAAATAAATAATTCTTAAGTTGAACTTTAATCAAAAATAGTTCGTAACATAGTAAATTAAAAGTTTAAACAGAAATAAAGAAATCCTACTTGGGCCTCATGGCCTTATTACATCAATCAAAACCCAAAATAAAATTTAAGTACTGAGTAAAATAAAAGCCCAAGTCTTTAAATTTCTCCTTGCGATGCATGGCCACCTTTAGCTCCTGCCGACCCGGTCCATTACTGCTCATCACCTGAAAAAAATATTTCCCCAACGGGGTGAGTCAACAGACTCAATGTGTACGTGGCACTAAATCGTAATAGAATCAGGCATACAATACATTCAATCATAAAATACAAGTTATGATGCATTCCCAAACCCAAACCTAATTGTCCATCCGCTACACACCCCCGTACCTGCCAAACACACCGTGGGGACTACTAAGTCGACCCTCCTTCCGCTACACACCAATTTGCGGGCTTAAGGCTCCGCATCTGTTGGTTTAGGAAACCACTTTTCAGATTACTGTGGTCTTAGATCACCACTTTTCAGATTACTGTGGTCGTAAGTCACCACTTTTCAGATTACTGTGGTCTTAAATCACCACTTTTCACTTCCCCTTTCAATAAACAACCATATGCCCCATAAACATTAATATGCATAATATACCATAGTTCACATTCTTATCATATTCTCATGTTATGAATAACATATTTCATATTCCTAGTAGAAGTAGGAAACGTACCTGAGTACTTAGTACCTTAACATGGTACCTTAGCCATGCTCATATTTTCATTAACATATATTTTAATACATGCAACCATAATTCATATTACAAAGTAGTGTGGAGTACACACCTGATTCGCTTAATGAAGTCCTCGAAAATCCCGAAGAGAACCGATTACAGATTTAGATCTCAAATCCTACATAAGTTAATCACTTACTATTTAAAAGACCATTCGGCCATTTTTCCAAATACAACTAGGATTTGTATTACTTACCTTGTAACTGAATTGATTTTAAGAATCAAGGGCCGGATCTTTGTATTCCTCCCTTGTGAATTCGGCTAAACACTATATTACTCCACAGGTTAGTTTTCGGCTTCTGATAATAAATCTAAATATTTAAAATAGCCTTGGCCGAATATCTTAAACACATACCTTGTGATTTCAAATCCCGAAAAGTAACCCTTGGCTATGGAGATGTTGAAATCCCTACACACATATGTTAGATCTGATTTCCATATCACTTAATAATCTTAAATCAATTGGCCTCTGGCCTAAACCATGCTTTTCTTACCTTAAATCCTTAGATCTGAAATCCCGGAATTCCTCCTTTAATATTCGGCCAAAAGACAACCAAAAGAATCAGTTCCCAAATCTTGGTTGAAAGAGAATAAACAACAAGAATCCATTATTCTTACCTTATCACCACAGTCAACGGCACCCTTGATTGAAGCCACAGAGATTCGGCTATGGAGACTTAAACAGGAATCAAAGAGGTTTCGGCTTGACAGTAGAAGAGAAAAGAAGAAGAAAAGAGGAGAAGAAAATTCGGCAGAGAGAGTTTGCCAGGAAATTTTCGGCAGAGCAGAGAAAGAAACAAACTGATGAGTAGCCCTCCTTCCTTCCTTTTATAGGCAAAATTATCAGCTAAGGAGTCCCTTACTTGGCCACCACTCCTCTATCTGATAACTTTATCTTTTTAATATGATAAATAAAAGGGTTTAATCCAATTTAAATCCTTTATTATCCCTTGAAAATAATCCAATTAAAAATCCTTTATTATCTCTTCAAAATAATCCAAATAAAAATCCTTTATTATCTCTTCAAAATAATCCAAATAAAAAGCTTCTATTTATCACCTTATTAATCACATATTTATGAAAATAAAACACCTCCTTTTCTAGAAGCATGTGCCGTCCACCTCAGCCTTCTGGAAGCCAAAATAAAACCTCATTTATTTGCTTCCCAAGTGACTTGAACTCAGGCCCAACACCCTTGCATGTGGCGCCATTTCCAGAGGCCCTAAGTGGCATCTTCAGGCCACTTTTCCAAGCCTGTTTGTGTGTCAAATTTCTCCAACTTTTTCTTTTAAGGCCTCCTTGCCCTAATTTCCTATTTTAAACTTTAAAATTTGACATTTCTAGGTCATTTCCAAGTTTCCTAAAATTTTCGATCGGCTCTGTAAACTTGCCATTTTCTTACATTTCCAAGTTTCCAGAAATGTTCACTTTCCATTTTTGAATCATTTCCTTACATTTCCTAGTTTCCAAAAATGTTCATGTCTATGCATTTCTAGGTTTCCAAAAATGTTCATGTCCATGCATTTCCAGGTTTCCAAAAATGTTCATTTCCAATTCATTTTCATACATTTCTGAGTTTCCAAAAATATCAAAAATTTATTCATAGTGCTTAAGACTTGTCATTTCGTACAGTTAGACTGAAAATGCATAGGCCCTTTCCAGGATGCTACAATTTGATGTATGGTTAGGATGTAACATTGATAACTAACAAGTATAATTGACTTAAAAACCAATACGAATACTAAAATGGAAGACGGTTTATTTAGAATGAACTTTTACTTGTTGTATGTGACATGAGACTGTGGTATGGCATCCTGTATGTAACACCCCAAACCTGGCCTAGAAGTTAGGCTCGAATCTGGCGTGTCACATTGAAGTGTTTTTGCGAAAACCTTGTTTAAATTGAAAACCCTTCTAAAGAAAAGTTAAGTAAAATCCAGTTTGCTTTCAAAATGTGGTGTATCCGAAAACCATTTCCTTGTTACTATGAAAAAAAAAATTTCCTTTGGCAGCAGAAGCTCGTTCTTAGAACACAATTATTTTCAAAAACTTGAAGTATGCTTAAAAAAAATAAATCCAGGTTCCGTTTCAAAATTTCCAATGCATAGTGGAAGTAATGGAATAATAACTAGAAGGAAAGCCTTATTACAATCCGAAATAAAATAACTTAAAATAACTAGCTTAAAATCTAGAATTTAGATATTAAGAAAAACAGATCTAATCATCTTGATAGTTGGCCACCTCTGAGTCCCTCCATCCGTCGAACTGCCTACTGAGGATCACTTGAGAAAAATAAAAGAGGGAGTGAGTTTTCGAAAACTCAGTGTACGACCCTCGTCAAACAAATAGCATACATATCATATTGTTAACATAATAATATCATACATGCAATGCTGTGCAAACCTTCCCCAAATAATCCATCCAGTACACTTGGAGGGTAGCCCAGTTGCGGTACTACCTAACGTTGCAGCAAAGCTGCTAATCATATAATGGGCTTAAAAAGCCATCAGTGGATCCACAGTCGTCAAGCAACCATGAGATCCTCATATACTTCCTCCGTTCCATAATTCCCAACCCATATGCAACCGAAGCAGAATATCATATGAACGCAGCAAATGTACATGTAACATCCATAAATCTTACATTCAACACATATGGGTATTTTAGTCATTTCACAAATCAAGGGTACTTCGGTAATTCTTAACAGTATGGGTCTTAATTACGAACCTTGGCCTGTCAACAAGTGTAACAGTCCGGTTACACCCTAGTCGGAACAGTGGTTTTTGGACCACAAATCTGTGTCAGTATAATATTTTAATATTATTTTCTATGCCGTTGATATGTGACTGAGCATGTGCTAAATTTCTGTAAGTTAATTTGTCCGTTTGTGGGTTTAATTTGACAAAAGGATGAAATTGCATTGAATGTGAAAGTTGCTTGATATTTGTTAAAGTACCAATGTGTTGTGGCTTTGTTAAGGTGGAGGTCTTATGTTGTTATTATACCAACTTATCGATAGTGGATGGATAAAAGTCTTAAATGTCCATATTGTATAATTATTTTAATTATATGAATGAAGGCTATTTTGGTAATTGAATTATTAACATTAGATTAATGAAACAAAAAGATGAGTGTTCATCTTTTATTTCTCTTCTTTTGACCGAAAAACACAAAGAAAAAGAAAGCTTTGAAGCCTAGCATATTCGGCTACTTACAAGCAAAATTCAAGGTAAGTTTTTAGTCGATTTTCAATAATTTCTACATTTTTGCAATCATTGCTTTGAGAGCTACAAAACCCATGTATTAATTTTGTGTATTGATGATGTTTTTGTGATATGCCATTGATGATATGTTGAGCTTTGTGTTGATTTATGGTGTTAAATGAAAGATTTGAGCTAGGTGAACATACTTTGTTCTTGAATTTTTGGTGAATTTAGCTAATTAGGGCTAAATTGAGAAAGTAGTAATTTGAGGGACCAAATTACAAATTTGATGAAAAATATGGGCTTGTATGAGATGCAGGAACATTCAACTAAGCATGAGTATGGGTTGGCTTTGTGAATTTGATGTTTTGAGAAAAATGGACTAAATTGATAAATTGTGCAATTATAAGGGTTAATTTGCAAATAGCCAAAAATATGTTTATATGGATTGAATTGAATGAATTAGTGAATAAAAGGGTTAATTCTGAATATGTTTAGATCAAGAACCGAGGAAAACGGACTTAGATCGTGAGAAAGCAAAAGTAACCGAGTAGCCGTTTTTGTTTTCGTAAACTGAATCCGAGGTAAGTCATTATGCAAATAAACGTATTAGTAATGAATTATGTGTACTCTTATGACTATTGCTATAGATGAATGGTTACGATATGATCTGTTTATGAATTCTGAGATAGGGTCGATATAATGATAAATATGAGAAATCTTATATGAACTTATGAATACAAAGGTATCTATTTTGTTTTATCATGTAAAACCACGTCCGGGACGTAGGCGTTGATTTGAGATTTCGTGTAAGACCACGTCTGGGACGTTGGAATCGATATGAGCTTTACGTGTAAGATCATGTTTGGGACATCAGCATCGTATTGATTCATGTAAGACCACATTTGGGACGTTGGCATCGATATGAGCTTTACGTGTAAGACAATGTCTGGGACATCGGCATCGTATTGATTCGTGTAAGACCACGTCTGGGACGTTGGCATCGATATGAGCTTTACGTGTAAGACCATGTCTGGGACATCGGCATCGTATTGATTCGTGTAAGACCCTGTCTGGGACAGTGGCATTGATATCCGATTACATGTAAGACTTCGTCTTGGACGTTGGCATTGTACGATTATTCTGAGTTTTTGAGTATCCTATTAGATTTCGAAAGGTTTAATGAGCAAATCCGAGCTATGAACAATTATGTGAATTTATATTCGTTTCAGGTACGTTTGGTATGTAATGTGAATTTATATTCGTTTCAGGTACGTTTGGTATGTATACTAAGTGTGAATAAGAGGTAAGTACTTATATGACTTTGATTTGAAGAAAAGTATGATTGAATATGAGAACGAGAATGAGATGCAAGAATGGTTATGAAAGAGTTATGTATATATATATGATTCATGAATGGATGAATGTGGTAATTGTGGCTAAGTATATGAATCAAAGCAAATATGTGATAGTTTGTTCAGTAATGTTATGTGCCAATGTACCTTATGCATATATGCCTTTAATGCTAAATTATTTGTATTATGACGTACTAAGCTTTTGGAAAGCTTACTCTCTGTGTGTGTTTTCTCTGTTTCATAGGTCGTCAAAGCTACTGAAGGCTCAGGACCGTCAAGGATCATCATCACACTACTAAGTTTATTTTGGTACATTATGAAAATGTATATAGCTAGATATGACATGTATAGGCTAGTATTCGGTATAAGTTGTTATATGAACTTAGCCATGGGATTTGGCTAAAGATGAGTTGGGATTATGCATTGTGATCTTGATATGTGAAGCATGTTTTGGCATGGTTAGTTTATTCATGAAATGGTCAAGCATTTGAGTTAAGCGAATTAATGTATTATGCGTATGTTATATATATTTGGGTAATGGAAGTTGGCATAGTTGAAATTGGTATTGAAGGTATTGATAGAATGGTTATTTTGGTATGTTATTGGTTGTGAAATATGCATGAGAAGTGTTGGTAAATGTTGTATGTAGGTTTGACCCAAGAGAGTGGCATTTTGGCCTTGAAAATGTAACACCCCAAACCCGGTCTAGACGTTACGACCAGATCTGGTATGTCACAGGGTAAAGGTTGTTGAAAACTTTTGAAATTCCTAAGAAAAATCATAAGTTTGAAAAAAAAATTGTCGTATAAGGTTTTAGGAGGAATGTCGAAAGTTGGAAACTTTTCGTGTCAGGCAATGTTTTGAAAACAGTGGGTTGCAGTTAAACAAAAATTTTCGAATTGAGTTAAATTCCATTTGTTATCTTTGTTAGCATTTGTGAGAAAACGGTTATTTATTGTTACCTTTGTTTTGAAACTTCCGTTAAATTTTCATGTTAAAAATCATGTTTATGTCGAACCAAAAGTAAATACTAAAAATTAAAACCCAGATATCAGGTTAAGAAGGCCTTATTACAATAATTTAAAATCCCCAAATAAAATCAATTAAAGAAAGAAAATGAGTTTACGGAAAATAAACATGCTATGGCCTCTAAGAGTCCGCCTTGGCTCCCAAATCCACGATCTACTGATTACCTGCAAAAGTTAAGCAGAGGGGGTGAGTCACCCAGACTCAGTGTGTAAACCCCCTTAAGTCACGTAAATGGCTTCAAGCCCACAATCGCATATTGGGCCTCAGCCCACTCAAAATAATATACACAGATAAAATGCACTATGTATCCCAACCCGACCTAATTATCCAACCTCTACACACCACCCGTACCAACCCAACACACCGTGGGGATTTCTACAATCAACCCTCCATCCGCTACACGCCATATATGTGGCACCAAGCCACTGGTGACAGAGTCACTAATTATAATACGTGGGGCCAACCCACTTGTGGTACCAAACCACTGGTGACAATCCCTGATAATCATATATGTGGGGCCAACCCACTGTGGTACCAAACCACTGGGACAAGTTACAGAATCAACATATATATGTGGTGCCAAACCACTGTGGTACCAAACCACTGAGACTTAGTCACTGAATCAAATATGTGGGGTCAACCCACTTGTGGTACCAAACTACTGTGACAGTCTTTCATAACACTTCCCCTTTTCACATCATATTCCAAACCCATGCATAGCATATATATATGTATATCCATGAATGCAACATGCTGATAAATAAACAACACATATGATGACATACGTTTACTTACTCACTAATAGAACAATAAGGTATTACCTGGTATCTCAACTATACCCATAAAGGTATAACGACTTTTCATTTAGTCACTTCGGCTTTTCAGCCCCAAACGGTTAACAACATATTTTAATAACAATAGAGTGTGAATGTTTACACACCTGATTATGCGCAATAATAAGCTTTCTATATCGACACTATTGCTAGCAGGAACGACTGCTATCTGCCTACTATTCTGCTCAGAAGCCGGTCCGCAACCCGGTGGCCATCCCAAACAGCAGACACCGCACTCTTTTTGAACTTAGGGGCTGGGATTACAGGTCCAACCCCTTCCTTCGCCTTGCTGGTATTTGATTCCATGAAAGATATCTTGGTCAGAAGACCGAGTTAAAGCATTGAATAGGATAAGAGTAAGATTATACGTTTAACTGAATAGTTTTCCTTACCTATATCGACAAAAGCCGAAAGTTTCAGGCTTGGTTCAAGAATTGAGTGAATCTCGAAAGTCTTCCAACTGCAGACCCGGCATAGAAAAGAATGCGAACACGAACCCCTACCTATATTCGGCCAAAGCATCCAAATCAAAAAGCCAATTAGCCATTCGACTTTGGCTACCAAGAACCGAAAGAAGAACCGGAAAAGATTACAAAGTTCCTCTTACCTTAATAACCCAAATCGATGAGAGATCCGAAGCAGATTCCTATCACCTTGTTTCACCGTATTAGGCTAACACAGATAACGTCCCTAAAAGAAGAAAAGGGAAACAACCCTTAGAGGTTCGGCCTTGATAAAGAAGAAAATAGAAGAGAACGATTGCCTACCTACCATAGGATCTTTAAAGATCAATATCGGAGGAGAAAGAAAATGATGGGACAAGGGATGTTCAGCTTTAACAGGAATAAAGAAGAAAATTGAAGTGAATAGGGGTTTTGGCTTTGTAAATATTTAAAGAACCAAAAGATGAGACTCCAAGGTATAGGTTGAAAATTCGGATTTAGATGCAAATGAGGGGAAAAAGATGGTTTCGATTTAAACAAAGATAGGTAGAAAAAAGAGAATAAGAAAAAGATCAAAAGGGAAATGGTGTGGTGCTTTCGGTTGTAAGACTTAAGAGTCTTCAGTGAAGAAGAGAAAGTAAAGAAAAAGGTGCATCAATGATCTCCAATTTGGCTAAAGAGTAAAAGAAAGGAGAGAAGGAAGTTGGCTAAGCAAATTCAGCACACAAGAAATATGGACCCAAAGAGAAAGAAAAGAAAAAGAGCTCCCAAAAGCTTTAGCACCAAACGACAAACACCTCCCCTAAACCGAATTTGTTCTAAGAAAAAAAGAACCCAAGACCCCTAATGCTTTTTCGGCACACAAATCACCCCTAGCTCCAAAACCGAAATTCTCCTCCCCCAAATCTTCAAAATTCGGCCACAAGCTCCTAACAAGCCACCACTCCTTGATTACCTCCTACATTCACTCCCATTCATCCATTTGAAAATGTTTGAACTATTCAAATTCCACGTTTCTCTCTTGGCCTACCATTCAAAAATTTTGACCAATTCCACACCCCCCTCATCAAGGCTCCTATCCAAATCCACCACTACTCCTCTTGACGCCAAAAAGAGTTCCCAAAATGAGAACTGCGCGACTCGAACCTGCTCCTTCCCTACTCCCTGTGGCGTCACCCTTCTGCCTCTTAAGTGGCGCCCCCTTTGTCACTTTACTACTACATTCCTTGCATCATCAAACCTAAATTATACCACTTAAACCCTGCCTCCACTAGCTCTCCCCTAAAGTACCCCAAAATTAAAATTTTGGCCAAAGATTCGACTTAATCCCGAGCCTTCCCGGGGACCCCTAACACACTCAAACAACATACAAAGCATACCCAACACACAGATATAAGGTAAATGCAAAACCCCTAATTCAGGACGTTACAGTTCTACCCCCTTAAAGAAATTTCGACCTCGGAATTACCTGGTCAAAAGAGATGAGGGTATTGTTGTCACATCGCATCCTCGGGCTCCCATGTAGCTTCCTTTGAGCCGTGATTTCGCCACAAAACTTTGACCAAAGGGACTGATTTCCTTAGCAAAACCTTAACGTCACGATCCAGAATCTGCAGTGGTTCTTCTTCAGAGGATAGATCTGGCCTTACTTCAATTTCTTCCACTGGCACAATATGAGATGGATCCAAACGGTAGCGCCTCAGCATTTAAACATGAAACACATCATGAACCTGACTTAATTCCGAAGGTAACTCGAGCTGATAAGCTACTGGTCCCACACGCTTCAACACACGATAGGGGCCGATGAACTTGGGGCTTAGCTTACCCTTGCGTCCAAACCTTAAGATTTTCTTCCACGGTGACACCTTTAAGAACACCCGGTCACCCACTGCAAATTCTATGTCCTTACGCTACAGATCGGCATAGGAATTTTGCCTGTCAGAAGCTTCCTTCAACTGAACTCGAATCAATCTAACTTTTTCCTCTATCTCTACAACCAGTTCCGGACCTAAAATCTGACGTTCACCCAATTCTGTCCAGCATGTAGGAGTACGACATCTCCGTTCATACAATGCTTCATAGGGCGCCATCTGAATACTAGACTGGTAGCTGTTGTTGTACGTGAACTCTACCAATGGTAAGAACACCTCCCATCTACCCCGAAAGTCAATAACACACTCTCTCAACATATCTTCCAAGATTTGAATTACCCTCTCAGACTGACCATTAGCCTGCGGATGAAAAGTTGTGCTGAAATCCAATCTTGTACCCAACGCTTAATGTAACGCCTTCCAGAATCTTGACGTAAACCTGGGGTCTCTGTCTGATATAATGGACACAGGTACCCCATGCAACCTTATAATCTCTGCTATATACAGCTTAGCTAATTTATGCAGAGAGTAGTCGACATGAACCGGTATGAAATGAGCAGACTTCGTCAATCGGTCGACAATCACCCATACCGAATCCTTCCTAGTAGGCGTAAGAGGTAGCCCACTAACAAAATCCATAGTGATCCTCTCCCATTTCCACTGCAGAATCTTCACCGGCTGCAACAACCCCGAAGGCAACTGATGTTCTGCTTTTACCTGCTGACATGTCAAGCATTTACTCATGAAATCGGTTACCTCTCACTTCAGACCTGGCCACCAAAACTGTTCTCGCAAATCCCGATACATCTTACTTCCTCCAGGATGCATAGCGTATGGGCTGCTATGTGCTTCCTATAAAATCTTACGTCTCAACTCAGGATCCTTTGGCATGCAAATTTTCCCTCGAAAACATAGTACCCTATCACTATTTACAGTGAAATCCGTTATCCCACCATCTGTTCCCAACTGAAACTTTGACTTTAACAACTCATCGGCCCACTGTTTCTCTTTAATCTGACTGACCCAAGAAGGCTTCACTTGCAGTTCTGCTAATAAGCTTCCATCATCGTATAAACTGAGGTGAGCAAACATTGCTCTCAAGTTAGAGATCACCCTACGACTTAATGCATATGCTACCACGTTAGCTTTACCCGGGTGGTACTCGATTGAGCAGTCATAGTCTTTTAACAACTCGATCCATCTTTGCTGCCTTAAATTTAATTCCTTCTGGGTAAGGAGATATTTTAGGCTCTTGTGATCTGTATAAATAACAGACTTCTCCCCATACAGATAATGCCTCTAGATCTTCAAAGCAAACACCACTGTAGCCAATTCCAAATCATGCGTAGGATAATTCAACTCATGCGGTCTTAATTGCCGAGACGCATATGCTACCACTTTCCCATCCTACATCAGCACACTTCCCAAACCCGTGTGCGACGCATTACAATAAACCGCAAACTCTTTCCCAGCCTCAGGCTATATCAACACTGGAGCCTTCGCTAAAATCTTTTTTAGCCTCTCAAAACTCTGCTGTTGCTTATCAGACCAGACAAACGGAACCCCTTTCCGCAACAACTTGGTTAATGGTGCCGTGATCAATGAGAACCCCTCAACAAACCTTCTATAATACCCAGCCAGACAAAGAAAACTCCGAATTTCTGCCACAGACTTAGGTGGCTTCCAATCCAACACAGCTTTAATTTTCTGGGGATCAACCCTAATCCCCTCAGCAGACACCACATGGCCCAAAAAGGTAACTTCTCTTAGCCAGAATTCACATTTATTGAATTTGTAAAACCACTCGAAGATGTGCATCATGCTCCTCCTCCAACTTTGAATAAACCAGGATGTCGTCTATAAATACCACGACAAATCGGTCCATATAGGGTTGGAATACCCGGTTCATCATGTCCATGAACGCTGCTGGTGCATTGGTCAACCCAAACGGCATTACCAGGAATTTGTAGTGACCATAGCGAGTACGAAACGCCGTCTTATGAATATCCGCCTCCTTGACTCTAAGCTAATGATATCCTGATCTCAAATCTATCTTCGAGAAGACTGAAGCTCCCTTCAGTTGATCAAACAAATCATCAATCCTCGGCAACGGGTATTTATTCTTGATCGTCAACTTATTCAACTGACGGTAGTCAATGCACATACGCATTGATCTGTCTTTCTTTTTAACGAACAACACCGGTGCTCCCCAAGGTGATACACTCGGTCGAATAAAACCCCGATCCAACAATTCCTGAATTTGAACTTTCAATTCCACCAACTCCTTTGGCGTCATTCTATACGGGGCAATCGATACGGGCACTGTCCCCGGAAGAAGGTCAATACTGAATTCCATCTCCCGATCTGGAGGTAGTCCTGGAAGCTCTTTTAAGAAAACATCTAAAAACTCCTTCACCGTTCTCACATCCCCCACAGACAAATCCTTGGCCTCTAAAGCACAAACCAAAGCTACGAATGCCTTACATCCTTTCTTCATCATTCTTTCAGCCTTCAGAGTGGACACTATATTAGACAAGTAGTTCCTCCTTTCTCCTATCACCACCACCTCATCATCTTCAGGAGTCCTTATCACCATGCGCTTGGCAGCATAATCCAAATTTGCTCGACACTTCACTAACCAGTCCATACTTAAGATTAAGTCGAACTCCCCAAACGGCAGTTCCATCAGATCAGCCAGGAAAACCAACCCTTGAACCTCTAAAGGCACCTTCCTAAAGAGTTTATTCACAACTACCGATTGTCCTAAAGTGCTAAGTACAGTCATCTCCCTAGAGTCAAGCTCAGAGTCTATGTTCCAAGTTCCCGATTTAGTACTAGCAACATAAGAATGTGCCGATCCAATATCAATCAATGCAGTATAAGGCAACCAATAGATAAGAAATGTACCGGTTTGACGTCCGGTGCGTCGCCCTCCTCTCTGCGTCTAGCTGCATATACCAAACCAGGCTGTCTCGCATCTGTGTTCCCAGCACCTCTGCCCGGTGCTCCACGTCCCCGACCAAAACTATTACCTCCCCTGAATGAACCACGACCCCTCTGTGATAGCAAACTGCCTCTACCAAACTGATTATAATGCTGACCCACTGGTCGCTCTCTGCCCGACTCCTGAGGATAGTCTCTTATCCGATGATCAGTAGACCCGCACCTGAAGCATCCTCTATTACTCGTCTAACACTCACCCGGATGAAATTTGCCACATCGAGCACAGCTCTGGGGTCGGTTATCCACAACAGGTCTCACAACACGACTCGGCCCATCCAACCTAGGCCTCTTCTGAAAACCCCCAGCCGATCCCGACGATCCAAAATTCCTTTTATTCCTACCCCTATCCCTATCCTGATTTTGCCTTTCGAACCGCTTCACCTCCTCGGCTATCTTGCCCTTCTCTACTAAAACGGAAAATTCCCTTTCTCGCTGAGGAGCTATCAGCACTCGCAACTCGTCCTTCAAACCGTCCTCAAATCGGACACAGCGCTCATGGTCTGTAGCTACAATACCCCAGGCATAACGGCTTAGACGTAAAAATTCTGCCTCGTACTCAGCCACCGACTTATTCCCCTGAACCAAATTCAAAAATGCCTTACGCTGTGCATCCACATAACTTGATCCAATGTACTTCCCCTAGAATGCTGTCTTGAAGAAATCCCAGGTAATACGGTCAGCCACAGTACCATCCCTGACTGTAAGCCACCACTGATATGCCTCGTGCCGAAGAAGAGAGACAACTCCTTTCAACTTTTCCTCCTCCGTGAAGTCCAGATCATCCATTATACGCTCCACTGCCTCTAGCCAATACTCAGCTGCATTAGGAGCTGCGCCAAAAATGCCCCTAAACATTTCCGCTCCATTGGCTCGAAGTCGTTCTGACACAGATTTTCGAGCCCCTGCACCCATGCCTGCTCCAGCAACTCTCTCCAATACGTATAACATCGCTTGAGACACAGCGTCTTCTCCACCGGTTTGATCCTGATATTCCGCTTCCGGAGCCGGCGGTGCTGGTACATCACTTTCCGACCCATGACCAGATTCCAAGGGTTCTGACCCGACACTCCGGCCTCTACCACGGCTGCGCACAACACATCCTAGTCCCCTAGTACTCATGTCTACCGATACGACTTAATCTGATTAGAAGCTTTTTGAGTTAGTATTCCTTTCACTGTTTAATACCGAGCAGTCTTATGAAAAGTAGCTTTAGAGAGTATTTCTAGCAATCATATCTCGACCTAGAGGTTTCAGTCTCTAAAGTTTGGATCTCCTAATGCTAGCAAACATATTCATTCATGCTAACCATCATTTCATGCATACATTACCAATAATTAGAACACTTACCTGCGTGGATCGGGTGCTGGTAGACTCGGATGCCAGATTCCATTCAAAACATTTCCCCCAAATAACATTTAAATTGACTTTATAAAACACTGTTGAACCCATTTCACAGCCCGAGTTTTGTAACCTAGGCTCTGATACCAAAATTGTAACACTCTAAACCCAGTCTAGACGTTATGACCAGATCTGGTATGTCACAGGGTAAAGGTTGTTGAAAACTTTTGAAATTTCTAAGAAAAATCGTAAGTTTGAAAGAAAACTTGTTGGATAAGGCTTTAGGAGGAATGTTGAAAGTTGGAAACTTTTCGTGTCAGGCAATGTTTTGAAAACAATGGGTTGCAGTTAAACAAAAATTTCCGAATTGAGTTAAATTCCATTTGTTATCTTTGTTAGTATTTGTGAGAAAACAGTTATTTATTGTTACCTTTGTTTTGAAACTTCCGTTAAATTTTCATGTTAAAAATCATGTTTATGTCAAACCAAAAGTAAATACTAAAAATTAAAACCCAGATATCAGGTTAAGAAGGCCTTATTACAATAATTTAAAATCCCCACATAAAATCAATTAAAGAAAGAAAATGAGTTTACGGAAAATAAACATGCTATGGCCTCCATGAGTCCACCTAGGCTCCCAAATCTACGATCTACTGATTACCTGCAAAAGTTAAGCAGAGGAGGTGAGTCACACAGACTCAGTGTGTAAACCCCCTTAAGTCGCATAAATGGCTTCAAGCCCACAATCGCATATTGGGCCTCAGCCCACTCAAAATAATATACACAGATAAAATGCAATATGTATCCCAGCCCGACCTAATTATCCATCCTCTACACGCCACCCGTACCAGCCCAACACACCGTGGGGATTTCTACAATCAACCCTCCATCCGCTACACGCCATATATGTGGCACCAAGCCATTGGTGACAGAGTCACTAATTATAATACGTGGGGCCAACCCACTTGTGGTACCAAACCACTGGTGACAATCCCTGATAATCATATATGTGGGGCCAACCCACTGTGATACCAAACCACTGGGACAAGTCACAGAATCAACATATATATGTGGTGCCAAACCACTGTGGTACCAAACCACTGAGACTTAGTCACTGAATCAAATATGTGGGGTCAACCCACTTGTGGTACCAAACCACTGTGACAGTCTTTCATAACACTTCCCCTTTTCACATCATACTCCAAACCTATGCATAGCATAGATATATGTATATCCATGAATGCAACATGCTGATAAATAAACAACACATATGATGACATACGTTTACTTACTCACTAATAGAACAATAAGGTACTTACCTGGTATCTCAACTATACCCATAAAGGTATAACGACTTTTCATTTAGTCACTTCGGCTTTTTAGCCCCAAACGGTTAACAACACATTTTAATAACAATAGAGTGTGAATGTTTACACACCTGATTACGTGCAATATTAAGCTTTCTATATCGACACTATAGCTAGCAGGAACGACTGCTATCTGCCTATTATTCTGCTCAAAAGCTGGTCTACAACCCAGTGGCCAGTCCCGAACAGCAGACACCGCACGCTTTTTGAACTTAGGGGCTGGGATTACATGTGTAACACCCCTAACCCGTGTCCGTTGCCGGATTAGGGTTACGGGCATTACCAGATAAATTAAAACTTTTATTCAATCAATTTGATCATAGTTGAACATCCTTATAAAATCATTCAATTATAAACAGACAATTCCATAAACGTATATATATAAGCTCATTTCAATATCATGCACACATTTATTTAGCTAGACATGTATATAGAATTTTATGCACATTACATAGCTTGTACTAAATTTAGATAGATTCAAACACTTAATCAAATCAAGAAATAACATATATAGCAAAATACATATATGTATATACTAAACCATTACAACTAAATCAAAATGTTCATTATACCATTAATTATAAATTCATCGTCTATATCATTTTAAAACCAATCACTAGATCAACCACATATACAAATTGAACCTTATACCAAACCTATTTATTTCATTTTTGTTTTATAACATTCAAAAACATATACTTTCATGCATTTATAAACCGAACCTAATTGTTCAAATAACATAGTCGAACATACAATACATACGCATATATATATGTACTAATTTTCCTGATTCATAACAAAGATATCCCATAGTTCATAGATTCATGGAACATAAATCTAAAACTTGTCCATCCAATATCATACTATTCAACCCGAAACATAAGTTCATCCTCACACTCAAATTATAACATAAAATTTCACTTCCAAATATGTTGATTTCATAACCGTATAAACTCATTACCATTCACTCCTCAATACCTACTTATAAGCCAATCATTTCAAGTATATAATTCATAAAACATACCTTAAAACAATATAAGTCATCATTGAATACACATAAATATTTACTAGCACATAAGACTCATTTATTAACCATACCTAATTCTCTTAAGCATGTTAACTAATTTGAATATATCACAAAGGCTTGGCCGAATATACATACATGCAAATCACAATATAATTCATTCTTCGTAATTCAACTAAAGTTGACACACACACACATAAAATTCAAATGATGCTCGATTGACACATACCTACCTTGATTTATACATTTAACCCTTATTAGTGCTCTAGTTTACCTAATGACATTTTATGATGCACATTCGAAATTCTTACACATCAAAACTCATGTACCTCTTCAAAAGTTAACAAAACATACACTAAAAGACCTCATGACAACTACCATATACAAACATAGATATTTAGCATGAACATTCATACCACATCTTCAATTGTCGTTCAAGCAAAGCATACACAAAATACATCAAAGATAAAGTATGCCATCAAACATTATTATTTAACAACTAGCCACTTTTGCATGGCTTTTATACATTATCATAATATCATTCAAAAACTTAACTAGCCTACACATGCCTTAAGAACAAAAGTCTAAACATTATAGGTACCAACATGAGCCGATAGTGTGAATGACTTCAGTGACGATCCCCTGAGCTTGTAGCTTGATTGAAATCTATGAAACGAAACAATGAACACACACAAAGTAAGCTCACTAGCTTAGTAAGTCTTAAGCAACTACCTTACAACATTCAATCATTCAAACATTTAAAACAATCAATTTATGGCATTGAATATACACAGCTTAACTTATAACTGCACCATAGACGAATATCCTTACCTCACTTAACCTATCCACTTTCATTTATTTACCAAAGTACACAATTTGCCGAATATATAAACACATATCTATGTATATAACTATACCTATACGAATACCATTAATCACTTTCATGCTTTCACACAACCAATTTCCACATGGCATAGTCTATACACAATTTCCATCAACCACATGAATATTACATTTCTTTCATCATTCTATTTGATCATTAACATCACATATATATGTATATATAACATTTATAAATGAATAGCACATACCTTATAGCCGAATTAACAAGTTCACTTTCAAATATTTAGGCTTACTTGATTCATTTCATGACTTTATTAGTACATAATCTAGGCTTGGAATTTCAACTCACCGGTATAGAACCTGCTAGGCATTAGCCCGAATCTCACACACCGGCACTAGGCCTGCTAGACTCAAGGTCCGAAGTTTAAACACCGGTAGTTAGCCTGCTAGGCAATAAGCCCAAAATAATTCACCGGCACGAGGTCTGCTAGGCATAAAGCCCAAAATAATTCACCGGGACAAGGCCTGCTAGGCATAATGCCCGAAATAATTCATCGGCACGAGGCCTACTAGGCTCTAAGCCCTAGTATCAATTTAGTTAACCATTCCATACACATTCCTTAATGCCACAACCACATGTATCACTTATATTTCATAATTCTATCACATATCAAATTCGAGTAAGCTTATTCACATTACATAAATAAAATCAATTCATCATTATACAACCCACATTCGGCAACTTCATATATATATATTCCCAACATTTTTAAATTTCAACATTTATTATAGTACGTAAATAATTTCTGACATATATTTGCTTAAAGACTTACCTCGACTATTGACGGACAACATAGATCGGCTATTCGATAACCTTCGCCTTTCCCCGGTCCAAATCCGTTTTTCTTTGTTCTTGATCTAAACACATTAAAATTCAGCTCATTCAAGTACATTTCATCTCAATTTAGTCCCAAAACACATAAACAGGCAAATTATTATTTTACCCCTAATGTTTCACGTTTTTAGAATTTAGTCCTATTTACACAAAACACAAAATACACAAAATTTCATTATATCACCTAAGGGCCGAATGTTCATAAGGACTATACAAGTCCATTTATTTCATTTATTTTGCATTTTAACCCCTCAAAAATTTTATTTTTATAATTTAGCCCAAAATACTCAATTTTACCAAAATTTCCAATACAAAACATTTTAATCTATAACAAAATTTTAACATATATTCATCAAACATCACAAAGCTTAAGCTTCTATCATGGCCGAACATCACATACACACTAATCTCAAAAATTCTAGCATGGGTCGGATAGTATTCAAAGCAACGATTTCAGAAAAGTAAAAATTATCAAAAATCGAAAACTACACATACCTTAATCAAGCTAAATGTTTGCCGAAATTCAAAGCTTCTCTAACCCTTTTCTTTAGCTCACATTCGGCCATGAGAGAAGTAAAGATGATAGTGGTTTTAATTTAGTTAATTATAACATATATTATTTATTTATCAAATTACCAAACCAACCTTTTAATAATAATATTCATAACATAATTCATAAGGTCATTTAAGACCATTACTGTCCACTATCATGAAAAATGGGCTAATTGCCCCTTTAATACCCCATATTAAAAAGCCGTCATCATTCTAGTACTTTTCACTATAGTTTGCAACTTTGGCACTTTACGCGATTAAGTCATTTTTGTCAAATTAAACACACAAACGATCAAATTTTCATACGAAACTTTCACACATAAAAATTCACATATAATAAACACAGAAAACAATATTTAAATATTTTTCGAACTCAGATTCATGGTCTCAAAACCATCGTTCCGATTAGGGCCAAATTCGGACTATTACAACAGGTCCAACCCCTTCCTTCGCCTTGCTGGAATTTGATTCCATGCAAGAGATCTTGGTCAGAAGACCGAGTTAAAGCATTGAATAGGATAAGGGTAAGATTATACGTTTAACTGAATAGTTTTCCTAACCTAGATCGACAAAAGTCGAAAGTTTCAGGCTTGGTTCAAGAATCGAGTGAATCCAGAAAGTCTTCCAACTACAGACCCGACGTAGAAAAGAATGCGAACACGAACCCCTACCTATATTAGCCATTCGATCCAAATCATCAAGCCAATTAGCCATTCGGCTTTGGCTACCAAGAATCGAAAGAAGAATAGGAAAAGATTACAAAGTTCCTCTTACCTTAATAACCCAAATCGATGAGAGATCCGAAGCAGATTCCTATCACCTTGTTTCACCGTATTAGGCTAACACAGATAATGTCCCTAAAAGAAGAAAAGGGAAACAACCCTCAGAGGTTCGGCCTTGATAAAGAAGAAAAGAGAAGAGAACGATTCCCTACCTACCATAGGATCTTTAAAGATCAATATCGGAGGAGAAAGAAAATGATGGGACAAGGGATGTTTAGCTTTAACAGGAATAAAGAAGAAAATTGAAGTGAATAAGGGTTTCAGCTTTGTAAATATCTGAAAGAACCAAAAGATGAGACTCCAAGGTATAGGTTGAAAATTCGGCTTTAGATGCAAATGAGGGGAAAAATATGGTTTCGGTTTAAACAAAGATAGGTAGAAAGAAGAGAATAAGAAAAAGATCAAAAGGGAAATGGTGTGGTGCTTTCAGTTGTGAGGCTTAAGAGTCTTGAGTGAAGAAGAGAAAGTAAAGAAAAAGGTGCATCAATGATCTCCAATTCGGCTAAAGAGTAAAAGAAAGGAGAGAAAGAAGTTGGCTAAGCAAATTCGGCACACAAGAAATACGGACCCAAAGAGAAAGAAAAGAAAAAGAGCTCCCAAAAGCTTTAGCACCAAACGGCAAACACCTCCCCTAAACCGAATTTGTTCTAAAAAAAAAAAAGAACCCAAGACCCCTAATGCTTTTTCAGCACACAAACCACCCCTAGCTCCAAAGCTGAAATTCTCCTCCCCTAAATCTTCAAAATTCGGCCACAAGCTCCCAACAAGCCACCACTCCTTGATTACCTCCTACATTCACTCCCATTCATCCATTTGAAAATGTTTGAACTATTCAAATCCCACCTTTCTCTCTTGGCCTACCATTCAACAATTTTGACCAATTCTACACCCCCTCATCAAGGCTCCTAGCCGAATCCACCACTACTCCTCTTGGCGCCAAAAAGAGTTCCCAAAATGAGAACTGCGTACCTCGAACCTGCTCCTTCCCTACTCCCTGTGGCGTCACCCTTCTTCCTCTTAAGTGGCACCCCTTTTGCCACTTTACTACTACATTCCTTGCCTCATCAAACCCAAATTATACCACTTAAACCCTACCTCCACTAGCTCTCCCCTAAAGAACCCCAAAATTAAAATTCTGGCCAAAGCTTCGACTTAATCCTGAGCCTTCCCGGGGACCCCTAACACACTCAAACAACATACAAAGCATACCCAACACACATATACAAGGTAAATGTGAAACCCCTAATTCAGGATGTTACAAAAAATGGCCTATAATGTCACACGGTTGTGGCACACGGGCGTGCCTTGTGACCGTGGGGTAAAGTCTGTAGCTAGCATATGAGAACACGGTTGTGGCACACGGGCGTGCCTAGTGACCGTGGGGGCCAAGTCAGTACAGTCCACGGCCGTGCTTGGTGGCCATGGAAGTATAGTCAGAATAGACCACGGGGAGGACACACGGGTGTGTCTAATAGCCGTGGGAGGCACACGGCCTGCCCACACTGGCATGTAAGCCCTGAAACTTAGAAAAGTTTTAATTTTCCATGAAATTTTGTATGTGTTTCAATTTAGTCCCGACATGGTTTGTAAGCATATTTAAGGTCAAGTTCACCATATTAAGGGACATTATGTTCGAGAATGATGAATGAATGTATGAATTTCTGTAAATGCTTTCCGATCTGTCTGGTAACACTTCTAACCCTAATCCGGCGACGGACACGGGATAGACGTGTTACAACAAGTCCTCGTGGCTAAGTGAAAAGACACTACGCACCAGGTAGGATTCCAGAGAAGATGAGGTGAGTCATTTAGACCCTTAAGTACCAAGCTCTCCCTAGATCCAATCCTAGACATGCATATACCCGTTGCCACACTTAAACCTTATGACTTGTTCACAGTCGCACTTAATAAATTATTAAAGTTTTATGTAAGGTTAAACAATTTACCAAATACTAAGCCCAAGACCCCTTACAAAGCCGAAACAAATTCACATACGTTCATATGGCCCACCAGGCCCAATCTCATTCGTATGGCCCATTAGGCCCAAATCACAGTCATACAACCCGTCTGGCCCAAATCAATTCCAAGCCATGTAACCAGCATGACTAGTTCATCACTTATTACCAAATCATCAAATTCGCCTATTTTGAGCCCACGGCCCATCGGGCCCATTTAGCCCATTCTGGCCCAGTTAGCCACAACACGACCCAAGTCCATGAGATCGTTCATGGGGCCTTTGTTATTGATTCCATTTCCCTCATACGAGTTTTCGCACAATCGCAAGACTACCGAAGCCAAACTTTCGGGATTTTAAGATTTCCCAATCCATTGTGTGTGTATAGTGTATGTACACACCTGATAACAAAACGCGCCGTGATCTCCTTAGCCACGATCCCTCAAACGATGTCACTCAATGATTAATCACATATACTTATCGAATACTTTACCAAAAGCTGAAGTCTCACCTTAACCTTACTTGAAACACCAAGCCTTAATAGCTTTTCCTCGATCACTAATCACGAGTACTTCTTAAATCTGCATCAATCTTAATTATTAAAAACTGAACCATAAGTTACCTATATCCATCTTAAGTCACCCTTACAATACTTACGACCATTCGGCCATCCTTCAAATCCAAAAGTGAAGAAAACTTACCCAAATCCCGAAATGCATAAAGAGTAATTCGGCAGGGATCTGAGCAAAAGAGATTCGATATCAATCCCCTACCAAAATCGATTTAGAAAGAGTGAGGGAGAGGAGAAGTCGGTTCTAGCAAGATCAATTGAAAGAGTAAAGTACTTACACAAAAATCGGCTAGGTTGAGGAAATAGTGACGATACAAAAAGAATTTCGGCAAAGGGAGGGTGGAATTTTTCTACTTTAGAGGGTTTGGAAAAGGTAATAAGAAGAAAAGAAAAAGATCAAATGTGCTTGTGTGAGGGTAACTACAAGATATTCGGTAAAGAAAAGCAAGACTGACCTATTTGAAAAACTCTCCAAATGCCGAAAGCCACAATAAAAATTCGTAATACCCCCTAAAAGACCCAAAAACGACACTCATTTACCCTCCTAAGCTAAATTTATAGAATTTCCACTTCCCCAATCGGCACCAACTCTTCACACTTCTCAGCTCCTAACTTTTCTCCCTAATAACTCCTCAATCTCATCCTAAATTTTCTCCAAGATAAGCTCCTACAATCTCTCCATGACCATTTCAAACCTCTCATCCATTAGACTTTCACTGCAACACAAACTCTAGCCGTCCTGACAGCAAAATAATTACCCCAATAAAATACCATGCCACTACTCGAACCTTGGACTCCCTTGCCTGCTAATGACACCACCTCCTTTCTCCCTAAGTGGCACCACTTTGCCACTACACCACAAGCTCTTTTGTGTCATTTTTCTTCTTCATTTATTAAAAATGCCTACTAACTGAAGTCACAGTTCCCTTGGGGCTAAAACCAAAATTTTTCCTATACCCTTACTTGACCCTAAGACATCTCTAACACCCCTAGACACTCCAAATTCATTAACCCTCAAAGCCCAATTCATCTAGCCCCCAAAATTCAGGGCATTACAACTCTACCCCCTTAAAGAAATTTCGTCCTCAAAATTTCCAACTAACTATTAATCGTACTGCTCAAGTCACACCACTATGCTTTCATTGCGCACTCTGATTTTAATAACACTAACACACTTTAACTCTAATTGAACCCTCTTGCACTTACCCCAAAAAACAAACCTACCCATACGAGCAAATAAACATTGCACGCATACAGTTTCTATACCCAAAATATCGCATCCACACAAAACATACCCGTCCTAATGGTGATTGAACAATACCGAGCTTGATGCTCCTCAGACCCACATCTAAAACATGCTCTTAACTTCCTCCAGTATTCACCCGGATGACGCCTTTTGCAATATTCGTAAGCTAGAAAGTTTGGACGTAACTTAACATGCTTCACAGAACAAGACTGCAGCCCTAGAGGACTGCGATCTTTTTTTTTCTTACAGTCCACGCACCTAACTCGAAGTGTTTCACCAATTTCCTTAACCTCCTCCAGTACCACCCTTACTAGCTGAGTCAGCACATCAGTGATGAGTTCCGGGTTACCGCTACTCGAGGTTGGTGGCCTCACTCTAACCTCTGTCTTCTGGACCATCTCATGCTCTGGTGAAGCTGGTGCCTCCCCAGCAGATTTGTGGCCCGATACATATGACTCAGCCCTAACACTTCCACGGCCTCTGTCGCGACCCCTTACACCTCTTCTAGCACTCATCGTTGATTCTCGTATTATCTGAATTAGAAATTTTATGAAATTTTAGTTAGTTTCAGTAACTAAGTCGATGTTTTATGATAGTATTAAGTAAAGAGGTTGTTTTCGTAAATCCTCTACAGTTTCAAGTTCCTACGAGCTTTAGTTTCACTATAACTAAAAAGCTTTAGTATAATCATCTAAAGTAGCCCACTAACTATCTACAGTATATCAAGTTAAACAAGCTTAATAATAAGAGAACTTACTTGGTTCAACGTTGGAGACTCGGTGTGCCACATCACAAGAATTTCCAAATCATTTAGATCTAATTAAAAAATAGTTAATTTTTTAAACCCAAGTAATAAGGCCCACTTCACAGCCCGAGCTTTACAATCGGGCTTCGATACGACTAAATGTAACACCCCAAACCCAGCCTAGAAGTTAGGCTCGAATCTGGTGCGTCACATTGAAGTGTTTTTGTGAAAACCTTGTTTTCATTGAAAACCCTTCTAAAGAAAAGTTAAGTAAAATCCAGTTTGCTTTCAAAACGAGGTGTATCCGAAAACCATTTCCTTGTTACTATGAAAAAAAATTTCCTTTGACAGCGAAAGCTCATTCTTAGAACATAATTATTCTCAAAAACTTGAAGTATGGTTAAAAGAAATAAATCCAGGTTCTGTTTCGAAATTTCCAATGCATAGTGGAAGTAATGGAATAATAACTAGAGGGAAAGCCTTATTACAATTTAAAATAAAATAACTTAAAATAACTAGCTTAAAATCTAGAATTTGGATATTAAGAAAAACAGGTCTAATCATCTTGCTAGTTGGCCACCTCTGAGTCCCTCCATCCGTCGAACCGCCTACTGAGGATCACCAGAGAAAAATAAGAGGGAGTGAGTTTTCGAAAGCTCAGTGTGTACGACCCTCGTCAAACATATAGCATACATATCATATTGTTAACATAATAATATCATACATGCAATGCTGTGCAAACCCTCCCCAAACAATCCATCCGGTACACTTCAAGGGTAGCCCGGTTGGGGTACTACCTAACGTTGCAGCAAAGCTACTCATATAATTGGCTTAAAAAGCCATCGCTGGATCCACAGTCGTCAAGCAACCATGCGATCCTCATATACTTCCTCCGTTCCATAATTCCCAACCCATATGCAGCCTAAACAGAATATCATATGAATGGAGCAAATGTACATGTAACATCCATAAAGCTTACATTCAACACATAGGGGTATTTTAGTCATTTCACAAATCAAGGGTATTTCAATAATTCTTAATAGTATGGGTCTTAATTACGAACCTTGGCCCGTCAACAAGTCCTTGCGGCTAAGTGAACAGACACTACGCACTAGGTAGGATTCCAGAGAAGAGAAGGGGGGTCATTAAGACCACTTAAGTACTAAGCTCTCCCTATATCCAATCCTAGACATGCATATGCCCGTTGCCACACTTAAACCTTATGACTTGTTCACAGTCGCACTTAATAAATTATTAAAGTTTTATGTAAGGTTAAATAATTTACCAAATACTAAGCCCAAGACCCCTTATAAAGCCCAAACAAGTTTACATACATTCATATGGCCCACCAGGCCCAATCTCATTCATCTAGCCTATTAGGCCCAAATCACAGTCATATGGCCCGTCTGGCCCAAATCAATTGCAAGCCATGTAACCAGCATGACTAGTTCATCACTTATTACTAAATCATCAAATTCGCTTATTTTGAGCCCACAGCCCATCGGGCCCATTTAGCCCATTCTGCCCCAATTGGCCACAACACGAGCCAAGTCCATGAGATCACTCACGGGGTCTTTGTTATCGATTCCATTTCCCTCATATGAGTGTTCACACACTCGCAAGACTACCAAAGCCAAACTTTTGGGATTTCGAGATTTCCCAATCCATTGTGTGTGTAGTGTATGTACACACCTGATAACAAAACGCGCTGCGATCTCCTTAGCCACGATCATACAAACGATGTCACTCATTGATTTAGAAAGAGTGAGGGAGAGGAGAAGTCGGTTCTAGCAAGATCAATTGAAAGAGTAAAGTACTTACACAAGAATCGACTATGTTGAAGAAATAGTGAAGGCACAAAAAGAATTTCTCCAAAGGGAGGGTGGAATTTTTCTACTTTAGAGGGTTTGGAAAGGGTAACAAGAAGAAAAGAAAAAGATCAAATGTGCTTGTGTGAGGCTAACTACAGGATATTCGGTAAAGAAAAGAAAGACTGACCTATCTGCAAAACTCTCCAAATGCCGAAAGCCACAATGAAAATTCGTAATACCCCCTAAAAGACCCAAAAACGACACTCATTTACCCTCCTTACCTGAATTTTTACACTTTCCACTTCCAAAAACGGCACCAACTCTTCACACTTCTCAGCTCCTAACTTTTCTCCCTAATAACTCCTCAATCTCATCCTAAATTTTCTCCAAGATAAGCTCCTACAATCTCTCCATGACCATTTCAAACCTCACATCCATTAGACTTTCACTGCAACACAAACTCTAGCCGACCTAACAGTAAAATAATTACCCCAATAAAATATCATGCCACTACTCAAACCTTGGACTCCCTTGCCTGCCAATGACGCCACCTTATTGCTCCCTAAGTGGCGCTTTGCCACTATACCACAAGCTCTTTTGTGTCATTTTTCTTCTTCATTTATTAAAAAGGCCTACTAACTGAAGTCACAGTTCCCTTGGGGCTAAAACCAAAATTTTTCCTATACCCTTACTTGATCCTAGGACATCTCCAACACCCCTAGACACTCCAAATTCATTAACCTTCAAAGCCCACATGCCAATTGTCATTTTCTCGCTTAGTTAAAAATTTTCTGAGACCCAAAGCCCAAAGTCCAATTCATCTAGCCCCCAAAATTTGGGGCGTTACACTGTATTCGGGCTTGGCGACCAGGCCAGGTATAGGGTGCTACAGGGTAAAACTTCATATTTTGCCATTAATTCTAAGGGAGTTCTATGTTATCAAGAGAGATATTGTGTACATTCAGATTAAAAGTTGAGGCAATCCATTCTGAGGGAAGCTCATAGTAGTCCTTACGCTATGCACCCTCGAGGGAGTAAGATGTATCAAGATCTTTGTGAGCAGTGTTGGTGGCCAGGACTAAAGTGTGATGTGATCGAATTTGTGAAAAAATGCTTGACACGCCAACAAGTAAAGGTTGAGCATCAATTTCCTTCTCGTTTGCCCCAACCAATCTAGATTCCTCAGTTGAAATGGAAGCGTATCACCATGGACTGTATTAATTGGCTACCTTTGACACCTTCAAAGAAAGATGACATTTGGGTGATTGTTGATTAGTTGACTAAGTCTACCTATTTCCTGCCAATGTGTATAGATTATTCGTTACAGAGGTTGGCAAAATTATATTTCTCTAAAATTGTGAGACTTTATGGGTTATCGATTTCTATCCTTTTTGATCGAGATCCTCATTTCATGCTTCAATTTTAGAAAAAACTGCATGAATCTCTTGGTACAAGACTAAGCTTCAATACTGCTTTCCATCCGTAGTCTGATGGACAGCCTGAGAAGGTTATTCAGATTCTTGAGGATATGTTAAGATGTTGTGTGATTGATTTCCAAGGCAGGTGGGAGGAACATCTACCACTTGCCAAATTCGCATATAATAATAGCTTTCAGTCGAGCATTCAGATGTCTCCTTATGAAGCTCTCTATGGACACAAGTGTAGGGCACCTTTTTGTTGGACTGAGTTGGGGGAGAAGAAAGTGTTAGGATTGTAAAGATTATTCGGGATCATTTGAGATGAGCATCATATCAGAAGAAATCATATTCTAACTTGAAGAGGAATGATATAGAGTTTAGTGTTGGTAATCGGGTCTTCCTTAAGGTTTCACCTTGGAAGAAAGTGTTGAGATTTGGCCGCAAGGGGAAATTGAGTCTGAGGTTCATTGGACCCTATCGCATCATTAAGAGAGTGGGACTAGTGGCATATTAGCTAGAGTTACCTCTAGAGTTGGATCGTGTCCATGATGTTTTCACATGTCCATGTTGAGGTGATACCGATTTGACCCTTCTCATATAGTTTTGATTGAGGAGTTTTAGGTTCGACTTGATTTTTCATATGACAAGGTACCGATACAGATCCTTGATTGTGACGTCAAAGTTTTGCGAAGGAAGCATATTCCACTCATGAAATTCTTGTGGAGGAATCACAGCTCTAACGAGGCCACCTGGGAGCTAGAAGATTTGATGCCACAACAATATCCTCACCTTTTTCCATCAGATAAATTTCGAGGTTGAAATATTTTTAAGGAGGGTAGTGTTGTTACAACCCATAGTTTTATTAATATTTGCGTAAGAATAAGAACAAGGAAGTGTAGTAGTCTAGTGGTTTAATGCTCCTTAACTATCCCAGTGGTCCTAAGTTCAAGCCCCCATGTTCAAACTCCTTTTATTTAATTTTTAAAAAAAATTCCATGTTCTTTTAGTGCTTGTCGTTCACTCCATTCTCACTATAAATAGGAGGATTCCTTTCCTCCAATACAGGTCAAACTTAGCTTAAGTTGAGGGAGCGTGATCCCCCTATTCACTCCATGTCTCCCTCAACTTGCCAAAACTTATTACCTTGCCTTTAGTTGAGGTTCATTGAACCTAGTCATGGTTGACCAAGCTCTTACCACCCCTTTGTCTTCTCTACCTCCCTATTGCTCCCATTTTTTCTATTTTTCATTTCTTTTCTCATCCATTTTCTCTCCATTTTGCAAAATAACAACCACCCTTTCTTTTAATATTTGCTCTTTTCCTCCACCATGACCAAATCCTCAACCACCATTCATCACACCTCGTGGCCATCGCAACTCCTCTCCTCCTATTTTTCTCTTCCCATCGTTGTCGTGATCGCTGTCATGCACCACCACGGGTCCCCTTTTTCCTTTATTTTTATTTTCTTCCTCCTTCTATTTGTGCCAAACCCCTTTAATTTCTTCCTCTCCAACCACCGTCGGACCACCACTTCCTCGCCATTGGACGTCCGTGGAACCATCGTGGAACTGTCATCACCATCGTCGTTCGTTTCACAGATTGATTAAACTTACATCTTCTCTTTGCTCTATCAATTCTTTGAGATCTCTCAAGTCATTGATCTTGTAGCTTTCTCGATTCATTGTCCATCCTGGCTTAACCAAGTTGTAAGTGTGGGTTATTTAGATCGTAAAATCCTTCTCTTGGTAATTTCATATCATGATCGAAAGGTATAGCGGCCATAGGGACAATGTTACATATTATTATTTATTATTTATTATCATACTAATACTATTTCATATCATTAGAGGCACCAAACGATAATCATAAGGGTGACCCCTAAGTTTGCATTAGAAAACATATTTTTGAGAGTCCAAAATCGTGGGGTAAGTGTTGATGAGACTATTAGTGAATGATCTTTAAGTGATAAATTATTTTCAAAGGATCCTAACTAATAAATGTTAATCATGTGTTAGATTTGTCTTGCAAGTTAGATGAAAGTGAAATCGTTATTAAGATTGTGGCAAACTTAGGGGTCTTTGCATTAGAAATCATATTAAGGATTTTTGAAAGTGAAATCAGATCTTTAATAAAAGGTTTGGGATCATACTATTCCTTGTATGTGATATAGTCATCTTATTATATTAATAACTTAATTATAATAAATCACGAGCACACTAAAGATTTAAGAAGAGTTGAAAAACTTATCAAGATGTACACCAATTAAGTAACACTAACCGATTGATTCTACGAAACACATGATAATTGATGTGATTATCGTTATGACTATGACGTATGTATAGATCTCATCCTCATGATGTGTGATTTATGGATTATGTGATTTACGTGATGATTGAAACATGTGAGATTTATATATGCGTATGTTAAAAATATTGAGATCCAAGATCTAATGTGAAAAGCATGTTTAATATGTTAAAGTGATTATCATGTGATATGTGATTATGAGTGGATGTTTACATGCACAAGTGTAAAAGTGATCCATATGTGTTAAAAAGTGAATTTGCCAAATCACATGCATGGGGTGGGTAATTGTGAAAGGTGGAAGCAGTGGCAATATATCTGCAAATCAGTGGTGGCTTGTCCACAAAATATATCAGTGGCAGTATATCTGCATATCATTAAGGCATGTTCGTATAATTGTTATAAGTAATAGTTTATCTACAAATTAGTGGTGGCTTGTCCACAAATGGTGTAACACCCCTAACTTGTATCTGTCGCTGGAATAGGGTTACGAAGCATTACCATAAAAGCGTAACTTAAAATCAATCATTTCCAAACATTTCATAAATCATAGTATAACTCATTCAACACATGCTTAATGTCTCTTATTCAAGCCCTTGAGGCCTTAGGAACACTTTAGAAATGATTCAAGACAAAATCAGAAACATTTAGAATTTTAAAGAAAAAGATAAAAAAATTTACACTACAGGGGTCACACGGTTAAGACACACGCCCGTGTCTTAGGTTGTGTGGACATTCGAAGTAGGGACACACGGTCGTGTCCCATCCCTTGTCCGTGCCCGTGTAACTTTCTAACTTGGGTCACATGACCAAGCTACATGCCCTTGGTCTAGGACGTGTAACTCTTGAAATGGCCTTACACGCCCGTGTGCTAGGCCGTGTAACTGCCTGACTTGCAACCCATTGAAACCTATAGGGGACACATGGCCATGTCACATAGCTGTGTGTCACACACAACTGAGACACACACCCATGTCTTTGGCTATGTGGACGAGAAATAGGCCAATCTCAAGACATTTCCTTTACCCTAAACAAGCACACACACCCACAAGCCATTTGCACATATCACTAAGCCTTTAAAATATACCTAAAACTTGCTTAACAATGACTAAATCATTATTCCATTTATCCATACAACCAATATGACAAAAGGCACCTCAATCACAAATCATCAAAACAACTAAAACATAAAAATAATTGGGCATAAATCAACCACATACAACTACCTATTTTCATACCAAGCCATAGCACAATTGACCATATGCCAAACCACAACTTAACATACCAAATTGGTCATTCAAAACATAAATTCACTTGACCATTTGAACACCAACTAATACGGCCAGAGCCCGAGAACACCATTGGACCAGCTCACCAAGCGAAGCTTGCCATCTTTTGCAAGCTGACCTAGCTCAATTCCAGCTCCTTGAGCTTAATTCAGTTTGATTCTAGCTCATCTATTTTGTTAGTTGCTGGAATAAATTAAATGTGTTTAGTTAAACTAGTTAAATCAGCTTAAATAATTATTATGTGTTTAATGTGTCAAAAATCTAGACATCTTAATTATGTTTTAAAATGTGTTTCATTTTAATTCATGTTTTAAATATGTCCTAGTTAATACATGTTATTAATTTGTCTTAGCCTATTAAATAATTTTAATATGTTTTAGCTCCATCTGAATTAGTGTGCAGGTTTAGTATGTCCTAGCTGCTGCCGAAATTATTGTGTCTTAAGACTAATTAATTTTACTGATTTATTAGGTGCAGCTACATACATGAACGGCTTGAATGAAGGTGTATTGATGGTTCAGCTCTTCCAAGTATCTCTTTGTGGAGTCTAATGGCCAAAAGAGCTGCTGATATAGTTCCCTAAGCTGATCGTCTAAGTCTCTAGGGTAGCCTTGAAAGTTTTCACACTGCTGAATATTCCTTTCACATGACAAGGCTATCCGGTTTTATGTGTTCACACAAGGGGGATGCTCACATTCGATTTTCACACTTAAAGGACTATTGAAGTGCCCAAAGCTGCCTTTAATTAGCTCAACACTATTTAGATGACAAAGGTAACTCAATTAATCAAATGCACCCCCTTGACCGAATTTAAGCATGGCCCTTCAGCTCATTTTAGCTCACCTTTCACTTCAATAAATATCCAGCTACTAGAAGCTTCAAAAGGCTATCCATTGGCATTCCCAAAGCTGCTGGAAGCTTCAAGGATGTTTCTAGGAAATTTCCAAGAAACTTTAGCTCATTTAAGCTGAAATCAATTGTCCATTTAGCTTCCTTTTATGCCTATTCGGCTAGCTTAGAACTTTACTAAAAATACTCAGCTAATTGCTGGTTGTATAGACTTTTTCCATTTTGAATGAATATTGAGTTATTTGTGAGGTTTTCATATCTCAAATTTCGCCCAAGACTCAGCTTGACTTATCTGCTAGTCAGTGGCGTCAACCTATATCTTTTATCGAACTTATCACTCTCGTAGTGTGGCGTTCACCCCAAACTTTATAGCTTTGGTTATTACCTTCCTAGGTAACGAGTCAAGGTCCTAACATATCTCCCAAATCACCTTAAGAGTCCTATAAGTCTTGGGTCAACACTCGTATATAGTGTTGGTTCATTCTTGACCCTTAAGCCCACTTCATTCCATCACCACAAACCATCTCATTTCTTTGTTTGCCTTGATAGCCAAACCTATATCATCCTATACTTAGCCATTTTAAACCTATTCTTGTCACCAAAAACTCCATACCTTCCCAAATTCAACATTATTTAAAATTTAGAACGATACTTCTTCGGTGAGTTGTCCGAGTCGCTTTTTGTGCCCAATCGTCAAACGAAGAAGTATTGTTCTAAATTTTAAATAATGTTGAATTTGGGAAAGTATGGAGTTTTTGGTGACAATAATAGGTTTAAAATGGCTAAGTATAGGATGATATAGGTTTGGCTAACAAGGGAAGCAAAGAAATGAGATGGTTTGTGGTGATGGAACGAAGGGGACTTAAGGGTCAAGAATGAACTAACACTATATACGAGCGTTGACTCGAGACTTATAGGACTCTTAATGTGATTTGAGAGATAGGATAGGACTTTGACCCGTTACCTAGGAAGGTAAGAACCAAAGATATAAAGTTTGGGGTGAACGCCACACTACAAGAGTGATAAGTTCGATAAAAGAAACAGGTTGACACCACTGACTAACAGATAAGTCGAGCTGAGTCTTGGACGAAATTTGAGAGATGAAAACCTCACAAATAACTCAATATTCATTCAAAATGGAAAAAGTCTATACAACCAGCAATTAGCTAAGTATTTATTGTAAGGTTCTAAGCTAGCCGAATAGGCATAAAAAGAAGTTAATTGGATAATTGATTTCAGCTTAAATGAGATGAAGTTTCTTGGAAATTTCCTGGAAACTTCCTTACAGCTTCCAGTAGCTTTGGGGACGCCAATGGATAGCCTTTTGAAGCTTCTAGTAGCTGGATATTTATGGAAGTGAAAGGTGAGCTGAAATGAGTTGAAGGGCCATGCTTAAATTCGGCCAAGGGAGTGCATTTGATTAATTGAGCTACCTTGGTCATCTAAATAGTGTTGAGCTAATTAAAGGAAGCTTGGGGCACTTCAATAGTCCTTTAAGTGTGAAAACCGAATGTGAGCAACCCCCTTGTGTGAACGCATAAAACCAAACAGCCTTGTCATGTGAAAGGAATATTCAGCAGTGTGAAAACTTTCAAGGCTGCCTTGGAGACTTAGACGGTCAGCTTGGGGAACTAAATCAGCAGCTCTTTTGGCCATTGGACTCCATGAAGAGATGCTTGGAAGAGCTGAATCATTAGCACACCTTCATTCAAGCCGTTCATGTATGTAGCTGCACCTAATAAATCAACAAAATTAATTAGTCTTAAGACATAATAATTTCGGCAGCAGCTAGGACATATTAAACCTGCACATTAATTCGGCAGGAGCTAAAATAGATTAAAATTATGTACTAGGCTAAGACAAATTAATAACATGTATTAACTAGGACATATTTAAAACATGAATTAAAATAAAACACATTTAAAAACATAATTAAGATGTCCAGATTTTTTACATATTAAACACATAATAATTATTTGAGCTGATTTAACTAATTTAACTAAACACATTTAATTTATTCCAACAACTAATAAAATGCATAAAATAGAAGGATGAAAAATGAACTCGATGAGCTAGAATCAAACTGAATTGAGCTCAACAAGCTGAAATTGAGCTAGGTCTTGCAAAAGATGGCAAGCCTCACTTGGTGAGCTAGTGCAAGGGTGTTCTCAGGGCGTGGCTGTATCACCGACCATCAAAGCATTAAAATGCCAAAATATCATCAACAATAATACCACATTTATAAGGAAAACATAATGACTAACTTATCAAACACAATTCACCTATACATGCCATTATAACCATGACTCAAAACATCAAAATCCACCGAAATAGTCGTTGGAAAGTGTTATAGGTCTTCGATGAGCTTCCAAACCAATCGAGCATAGGAAAGAAAAATGACGTAAGCATATAATTCTTAGTAAGTTCGTAAATCATGAATAAAACTTACCATTTCAATGCATAATCATAAAATTAGACATGAATAAATCCAACACAAGCTTGACACAAGCCTAAGCATCACCAACAACACAAGTTAGTGCTTAATCACATAACTTAGCCAAATTCATCACATGGTAAGGTAAATCTCATAATCATAATACATATGAATTAATACTTTTCATAACATGGCTACACATACTTTGATCATCAATACTTCATACCTTTCCATAATTTCATAGTGTAATCAATTGGAACCCTTATCGGTTCATCCCTTTACATGCCCGTTGAACCAGTTAGAATAATATCGAATACACGGGAAGCTCACACAAAGTGTGCTAACACATGGTTAAAACCATTCCTTTCCTTTTCCTTTACGTAATCGCTCATACGAGCCATAAATGGGCCTATTCACACAAGGTGACGGTCGAAACGTAGCTACCTGATGCCGCATACACAAGCTGATGAGTATCCACAAAATATGTCGAAACTTAGCCATCGGTAGGATGTTCAGGATCAACAGTGGAACATGGAAACCCTAATGACATATCATTCATAACCTATATATTCCTAAGGTTCAAACGGGGCTCGATAGTCATCATAATGTAATTGGATTTTCTGTCGAGACATAATATGATAAATAATGCATTTAAATCAAATACATTAAAACACTATTTAAACTTACGAACTTACCTCGATCACAAAAACGATGAAATAGGGTCGATTAGTTCGATACTTTATCTTTCCCTTGATCTAAACCGTATTAGGCTTAACTTGATCTAAATAATCAAATTCAATCATGCAATAATAATTCTATTCAAATCAGTCCAAAATACACACTTTTAAAAATTTACACTTTTACCCCTAATATTTTAAATTCTTTACAATTTAATCCTTAAGCCCGTATATTGAAATTCATGCAATTTCATCCACATATAAAGCTAGCCGAATTCAATATATACTCATAGACAATAACTTCGGTTTTACAAAGACAAATGAATCCAAGTCAATAAAGGTTTTCACCATTTGTATGGCCTATGTAATCGCTTAGATTAAGCCGTAATGTCTAGGCCCGGTTTGAGGGGTTACACCTAAATCCTAATTTTAGAGGAAATCAGGCGTGACATTACCCATGTATCGAGCTATGAGTTCCATTGTTTCATATGGGTAATGTCACACCTGATTTCCACTGTTTCATATGTTTGGATAATTCTATCTTGGTCTCTTAGCCTTTTCTTAATTAAAACTCTATAGACATTAGACTTCTACAATTTTGTTTCTCTATAACACCTCTAACCCATATTGATGGACTCAAAACTAACTAATATTTCGACAAAGGCAAGCACACCTATCGAACAGTAGTATAGTTGTGGTGAGTCCGGAATATCGTATCCTCAAGGACTAAAATTACTAGTAGTTACTATCTTTCTATTATTTAGCCTAAGAATTGGGATGATTTCTTTTAAACTAAAACTTAATTAAAAATACGACAGAGAAAGAATTGAGAGAATACTTTAAGACAACTTTATGAGATAAGTAATACCTAAGGAAGAATCCACCTAGACTTCACTTACTACTTTTGATTCATACGATTTATTCACATGAATTAATTCGTATAAATCCCTGATTTGTGTTAATATCTCTTTCAAGACTAAAAACAACTGACTCTAGGTTGATTAATTGAAATCTCTTTCTAATTAAAACCCCTATCGTCGCATTAACTCGATATATGGATTCCCTATTAGATTTGACTCTAATCCAGCAGATTTATGTTGCCCTATGTCTAGGGTTGCAATCAACTCCGCTTAATTGTGTTGATCTACTCTTAAACAGGGACTTTTGCTCCATTGAATAAGCACATTCGACTTGAATCAATAACCTAAATTATCAAAACAAGAATAAGAACTCACAATTAAGAATAAGAACAAGTATTTATCTTATAAATCAAATAATAATAAGATATGTCTTAGGTTTCATCCCCTCAGGTATTTGAGAGTTTTAGTTCATAATGATAAAGGAAAACATCTTAGAATAATGAAAACAACAAAACATAAGAAAACCCAAAAACTTTTAGAGAAATTGATAGGAGATCTTCAGTCTTGATGGAGATCCTTCTCGTAAGCTGCTCTCGATGGCTGTCTTCAAGTATTTTCTGCCTTCTAGTCGGTGTCTACTCGACGTCCCATTTTAGGTTGCCCCCTAGGGTGTTTATATAGGCTTTTGGAATGCCTTTCTTGGCCCACAAGTAGCCTTTTCCGAATAGAATTAAACCTAGGTTCGGCAGGGACACGCCCTTGTGACATGCCCGTGGTCAATAGTCCAGGCCGTGTTCGATCCTGTTTTTCACACAAGGCTGTGTGGTCTGCCCGTGTGCAGTGGTCCAGGCCGTGTAGGCCTATTTTGTCCCTTTTTGGCCCGTTTCTCTATCTTTTTGACTCCTTAAGATCTCCTGAGTATAAAACATGAAATTAAGGGATTAGGAGCATCGAATTCATCAAATCTAATGAAAATTCATCCAAAATTAAGCCAAGCATGGGGTTAAAATACGTGTAAATTATGGTTTATCAAGTATCCCCACACTTAAGCCTTTGCTTGTCCTCAAGAAAAATCCTCAACTCACAATTAAAACTAACTTTCTTAATTCATAATCCTCATTAGTAATGTCTCATCATAATTCATAGATAAATGATACATGGATAATTTAACTAGAAGAGTTCTAAAGATTCAAACAATCTAAGTCATGAAAGTTTTATAGCATGAAAACATAGGTTTTTCCCCTTACCTAAATAATTACCTCTGATTCAAAATCGATAAGAATTTGCATCCTCACTAAAGATCCACTCAAATCACTCAAAGTGTTAAGGTTCAAATTAAGCGTTCAAAAGTCAAACATGAAGGGTTGATCCCATAGGCTTGCATGAAAATCAAATCTCCACCACTATAAAATGAGATGATACACAAATCAAAAGGTCTTAAAAAGGGTTGTAACGGGGCTTGGGTTTAAAAGGTGTGGATAAAGGCTGAATTAGAGGGTTAGAATCGAGATTAAATTGACCATTTTCCTAACTAGAAAATAACTAATACTAAATAATTACATTGATTGAAAACTTATCACTAATAATACGAACTTCTTCTAAAGATGTGAAATTAACAGTTTAAGCTCATAACACTAATAATGAATAAATTTCCAACTTTTTTTTAAGAATAAGATCATACAATAATAAGGTAGAATTTAACAACTGAGATAGAGAAACTAGTTAGGCAATTTATCAAATCAAATCTCGACATAAGGGGGGTCAAAGGAAGAGAAGGAAAAAATTGGTTTTGGGCTAATATTAATGGGTGAGTCAAGAAACGATTTATTAGGCTAAACAGGGTTCACTAGGGGCTAATTATGAAGGTAAGCTTTTTGGTGGAATAAGTGGATTAAAACCTAGGTGCCTTTATCATCTCAGTATATCAAATCGAGGGTATGGTCTCGACATGTATAATTGATGCAAGTTCTAGAATAACAAATTAATGTTTGACACACTCATAATTAATAAAGTGAGCAAGAAAAATATATGCTCTAAAAGGCTCAAAATCTCACCGAAATTTTGGTTTTTGATGTCAAACTTGCAAATTTCAAACTTCAAAGTAATATTTAAGATTAGGGAAACAACCTAATAAATATTTAATTCTGAAAATAGACTTATCATGTTGATTCTCTAATGTCTTAAAGTTTAAACCATTAATGCACAATTATCTATGACTTAATCCAAGACATATCAATAAAAATCATAATCAATAGAAGTTTCATTCTAATAGTAAATATGAGAAAGTTACTTAAGAACAAGGCATAATTTAGTATTGTTGACACCTCCTCACACTTAATATGTACATTAACCTTAATGTACAAAAATAGGCATCGACAATATAGAAAATCATAACATAGGGAGAGAAGTGAACTTCCTAAAATTTTGGATGAACTCCTTAAAAATAAGTATGATGAACTAGGCAGAGGTGAACGGAGGGAGAAAACTTTAGCAATTTGGTCATTCCTTAGTGGGCCCCTAAACCTTTTGAAACTGCGGAGTCATCAGTAATTGACTTCGTTATGGGTACTAGATAAGAAACAACCACAGATAAAAAGAAATCAAAATATACTAATATAAATTAAAGACAAGAAAGATAAAGGGAAAGAATTTAAAAATGAAAATAAAAGAAAAAGAAAAAATAAATGGACTCAAAGGTCCTTGTCTTGTCGAGTTAATGAAGTGACCGACATGAACTTATGTAGAGTTGCCGCGTAATGGGAGACCGTGCTAGGATCCTTTCACTTTTTCGACATGGGGATGGTGGTCTTGGTTTTTTTTTTAGTCATTGTGTAATGGTGGCAAAGATGGTGAAAAAGGGAGAAAAACTATGGTGGCTAGGGTTGGGAAGGAAGGGATATGGGGAAGAAAGTGAACAGAAAAAGGGTTTTAAATAGAGATTTGGGACACTTGGTCTCGTCCCACGCCCGTGTGCCATGGGCGTGTTAGGTTACACGGTCGTATCGCACAGCCATGTGGTGATTCATTCGTTTTTCCCACTCCCGTGTGGAGGTTTCCACGCCCATGTTGATTAATCAGCGTCGACCACGGCCTAGGGACACAGGCGTGTCGCACACCCGTGTTACTTTCTCAGTGTCGACCACGGCCATATCGCACGGTCGTGGCATTTTATCGCCGCCCATGGTTTGGGGAATTTTTGTCCATAGTTCACACAGTTTTCTACCACGCCGATGTGCGTACTCGTGGTGTCCACACGGCCACGGCCACGCCCGTGTGTAAGGCCTTGTGGTAGGGAACCTTGCGCTTTATTAATTTGGTTAGTTTTTAGTTAGGTGATAAACATTCACAATATGAAAATTAAAGGGGTTAGTACTCGGGTTGCCTCCTGATAAGTGCTCATTTAAAGTCTTTAGCTAGACTTACCTTTCATTCTCATAATCATGGTGGTTTGAGGAGTTGAAACTTCTCATTCTTGCTCTCAATTATATTAAAATAAGGTTTTAGATGAGTACGATTTACCTTGAAGGTGCCAAATTAGGAATGAGTCACCTTGACTGTACCGTATGAGAAAGTATTAAGTACCGTGAAAGGAGTTATTCCGTTAGGTTCAAAAGTACACGAGGATCTATATTATCCATTAAAACTCGATCTCCAACCTTGAAGTAGTTTGCTTCATCTTTAAGTTCGTTATGGAGTTGCCTCAGTTTTGCTTCATGTGTTCTTGGTTTCTCCTTGTCATGTGACTTCCACTCGTCTAGTTCATCAATCTGAAGCCTTCGCTCCTCGTGAGTTTTTTCTTTGTTGGCATGAGGTCTAGGATATGGCTCGGTTGTGTAATTTCGTGGTGCTTCCTAAAAAGAAGGTTGAACCAAATGGTCATTAATAGAATTTACGTTCTCACCTTTATTAGTCGATGTCCTAGGCGAGTCAAGAGCCTGAAGAGTGATTGTTTCATCACCTACATGAAGTGTGAGTTCACCTATACCAACATCAATTCTAGTTTTAGCAGTTGCTAAAAAAGGTCATCCTAAAATTAAAGGAACATTATTGTCCTCATCCATGTCTAAAACAACAAAGTCTACTGGGAATATGAATTTATCAATTTTCACTAGTACATCTTCGATTATACCCCTAGGAACTCTAATAGTTTTATCAGCCAATTGAATGCTCATCCTAGTTTGTTTGGGTTTCTCTAGACCTAGTTGTTTAAACATTTTATAAGGCATAACATTTATGCTTGCCCCTAAATCTGCTAAATCATTATTAACAGATTAACCACAAATTAAGCAAGGAATCATAAAACTCCCTGGATCTTTTAACTTTTGTGGTAGTCTATTTTGTAAGATTTCTGAGCACACTGCATTTAGCTCCACATGCGATGCCTCGTCTAACTTTTGTTTGTTTGTCAAAAGCTCTTTTAATTTTTTTTTGAATTGGGCATCTGCGAAAGAGCTTCAACAAACGGTAAGTTAATATGTAACATTTTTAAGAGTTTAAGAAATTTACCGAATTGTTCATCTGTGCGGTCTTTCTTTATCACTTTGGGATATGGCACACGAGGTTGGTATTCTGTACTTACCAGTTTTGGTTTATCATGGCTTACCTCAACCTTACATTTTTCTACCACATTCTCTTGCCTCAATTTTGGTTCATCTAACCCTTCATTATCGTGGTTATTAATGGCATGAAGTTGCTCTTTTGGGTTAGTTTCAGTGTTGCTTGGCAAGCTGCCTTGTGGCCGTTCAGATATGAGCTTAGCAAGTTGTCCTAATTGGTTCTCGAGCCATTGAATAGATGCTTGCCGATTTTTGAGTGCTATTTCGGTGTTTTGGAAACAGGTTTCTGATACCGCAAAAATTTTTGTTAACATCTCCTCAAGGTTTGGCTTTTTCTCTTGTGGGTAGGGTTGCTGTTGAAAGCCTGGAGGGGGTTGTTGCCTCTGATTTCCTTGACCACCCCATGAGAAGTTGGGGTGGTTCCTCCAACCTGGATTATAAGTGTTACTATAAGGGTTATTTTAAGGTCTAGAATTATTGCCCATATAGTTCATCTATTCACTTTCTATGCCAGGGTTGTAGGATGGATATTCTGTATTACTCATTCCTCCTCTATTCGTATCGCACTGCATAACTGGATGTACCTGTGAAGAATCATACAAACCATCAACCTTTTTATTTAACATCTCTACCTGGTTTGATAGCATGGTCACTGCGTCGAGGTTGAAAACATTGGCTGCCTTTGTTGGCTTCGTTCTCATAACTTGCCACTGATAGTTATTCAGCGACATCTCTTCAATGAATTCGTAAGCTGCCTCAGGTGTTTTATTGTTTAGTGTACCGCAGGCGGCTGCATCGATTAACTGCCTAGTTGAGGGTTTCACACCATTGTAAAAGGTTTGAACCTGTAGCCACAAAGGTAATCCATGGTGAGGGCACCTTCTTAGTAATTCCTTATATCTCTCCCATGCATCGTAGAGTGTCTCTAAATCTATCTGCAAAAAAGAAGAGATATCATTCCTCAACTTAGCTGTTTTAGCTGGCGAAAAATATTTAAGTAAAAATTTTTCGGTCATTTGATCCCATGTAGTGATTGATCCTCGTGGTAACGAGTTCAACCATTGTTTAGCTTTGTTCCTCAATGAAAAGGGAAACAAACGAAGGCGAATGGCATTATCAGAAATGCCATTAATTTTGAAAGTGTCGTAGAATTCCAGAAAATTCACCAAGTGATTGTTTGGATCCTCATCTTGCAAACCATCAAATTGAACAAACTGTTGAATTATCTGTATAGTGTTAGGTTTCAGTTCAAAATTATTCACAGCAATAGGAGGTCTAACAATACTTGATTCAGTTACTACTAAATTAGGTTTAGTATAATCATACATAGTACAAGGAGCAGGATTTTGATTCACCGGATTTGCGGCAACCATAGGAGGTAGCGGATTATTATCAGCCATCTCTTTGGTAGTATTGGTTTCATCTTCTTGCTCTTCTTCTATGTGTTGAAGGCTTTGCCTTATTTCTCTTCGGTTTCTACGAGCTGTACTTTCAATCTCACTGTCAAAAATCAAGGGTCCTGACGGGTTTCTTCCAGTCATAAACTAAAATTACCTGCCAGAAGCAAATAAAAGAAAAATTAGCAAAGTTAAAATGAAATAAAAATAATTTGCAAATAAATAAAATGGCTAAAGTAATAAAAATTTAGTGTTCCTAATAACTTAGTCCCCAGTAATGGCGCCAAAAACTTGATGGACTCAAAACTAACTAATATCTCGACAAAGGCAAGTGCACCTATCGAACAGTAGTATAGTTGTGGTGAGTCCGGAATATCATTTCCTGAAGGACTAAAATTTCTAGTAATTACTATCTTTCTATTATTTAGCCTAAGAATTGGGATGATTTCTTTTACACTAAAACTTAATTAAAAATACGACAGAGAAAGAATTGAGAGAATACTTTAAGACAACTTTATGAGATAGGCAATACCTAAGGAAGAATCCACCTAGACTTCACTTATTACTTTTGATTCATACAATTTATTCACTTGACTTAATCTATAGAAATCCCTGATTTATGTTAATATCTCTTTCAAGACTAAAACCAACCGACTCTAGGTTGATTAATTGAAATCTCTTTCTAATTAAAACCCCTATCGTCGCATTAACTCGATCTATGGATCCCCTTATTAGATTTGACTCTAATCGGCAGATTTATGTCGCCCTATGTCTAAGGTTGCAATCAACTCCGCTTAATTGTGTTGATCTACTCATAAACAAGGACTTTTGCTCCACTGAATAAGCACATTCAACTTGAATCGATAACCTGAATTTTCAAAACAAGAATAAGAACTCACAATTAAGAATAAGAACAAGTATTTATCTTATAAATAAACTAATAATAAGATCTCACAATTAAACCTAGGTTCGGCAGGGACACGCCCATGTGACACGCTCGTGGTCGATAGTCCAGGCCGTGTTTGATCCTGTTTGTCACACACGGCTGTGTGGTCCGCCCGTGTGCAGTGGTCTAGGCCGTGTAGGCCCATTTTGTCCCTTTTTGGCCTGTTTCTCGACCTTTTCGACTCCCTAAGCTCTCCTGAGTATAAAACATGAAATTAAGGGATTAGGAGCATTGAAATCATCAAGTCTAATGAAAATTCATCCAAAACTAAGCCAAGCATGGGGTTAAAATATGTGTAAATTATGGTTTATCACGTATTCGTCGCGGAATAAGGTTACGGAGCATTATCGTAAGCACCTAACTCAAATAATTCATTCCCAACATTTCATAATCACTGAAAAATCCAAACATGCACGTGCATAATGTCCCTAATTTAAGCCCTTGAGGCGTTAGAATTACTTTATAAATGATTCATGACTTAATAAAAACATTTAAAACTTCATGGAAAAAAAGTTACAAAATTCACAGTACAGGGGTCACACAGCTGTGTGACTCACACGGCTGAAACACACGGTCGTGTCTCAGGCCGTGTGGACATTCAAAGTTGGGACACACGATCGTATCCCAGCCCGTATCCGTGCTTGTGTAACTCTTTGACTTGATTCACACGGCCAAGCCACATGTCCATTTGCTAGGCCGTGTAACTCTCGAAATGCAACCTTTAAAATATCTACAGGGGACACACGGTTGTGTCGCATGGCCATGTTTCACACATGGCTGAGACACACGTCCGTGTCTTAGGCTGTGTGGACAAGAAATAGGCCAAATTCAAGCCATTTCTTTCACCCAATTCAAGCACACCTAAACAAGCCATTTGCACATATGACCAATGTATTAAAGCATGTTCAACCATGCATAAAATGACCACTTTCAAATGACCAAATTCCATTCAACCAATATGCCATAAGGGCACCTCAAACACATACATACCTAAATACGTGCATATATAACCATTTATCCATTTACTTGTGTCCATATCAAAACATATGAAAATGACCTTATCATTTGAACCACTTCTCACATGCATCAACCATTTAAATGTTACCTGTCTAGCCATTTTCAAATTGTTCCAACAACCTACATATATACATACCAAATTAATTTCCAAATGGTCATTATTCAACTAAACAAATTTGATTTAAATTCTATATCAAAACATGCCATAAATGATCATTTTGCAACCATGCCAACATTTATCACTTTAGCCACAAACCAAACATCAATTTGATCTTATAAAAGCCAACCATCAAGGTATCAAATTAACATAAGTTTCACCAATTCCAAAGCAACATTTCATGCCAATATCACACACAAGCATACCAAATTGGCCATTCAAACATATCATCACTAAACCATTTCAATATTATCCATCAAGCCCCCAAAATGCAAAAACGTCATAAATCATAATATTTACAAGCCAAACATAGTGGCCATATTATCAAGCATAAAACACCTATACATGCCATTATAACTGTGACCAAAGCATAAAAATCTACTGATAAAATCGATGGATAGTGTGATGGATCTTTGAGTAGCTTCTAACCCGATCGAGCTTCCGATAATTTGTAATGTAAAAGTAAACTACATAAGCAATGAATGCTTAGTAAGATCATATAAAATTTAAGCATAATATTCCATTTCAATATTAAACTTTATAGAACAAACATAAATCTATGCCAATGCTATAAGATTCATAAATCGATATGATCATCAACTCACAAATGAGTAAGTTTATTAATGTTGCATATTTATTGACCATTCATAACATGATTCATGAGACATAATATATATCATCAATCCCTTTTATAAGATTATATATCTTTCTATTTACTTACTTTCCAATCTGTCCCCAATGCTTATCATAAGCCTAAACAACATTATTAACTCTCGGTTCAGTGTATTTATCCATAGCATAAGTAATTTTCTCACATAAAATACATCATAATACATCCCAACTACATACTTATCGTTTCATTTCCTTTTCTTACCCATTTCGTATGCATAGTACAAGCATAACCATAAGCATCAATCATATCCACAAGCTTGGCATAAGTCCTAGCATATTAACAACACATGTTAGTTCATTTAAACATGATTCGTATGAATTTGACATGGATAACCATTATACTTGAGTATGATTCAATTGGATTTATCATCCATCACAACATATTATGTTTTTCCATGTATCACCATTCCATTGAGTTTCATATAAATATGTCTTAGTTCTTATGGAACACTTACCATTTCATTTGCATACACATAAGACATAAACATAATATTAATCATATCCACAAGCTAGTGATTAAACACATAACTTAACAATATCATCACATGTTAAGATATGGGTACATAACATAGCATCACTTATATCATACCTTTCACACACATGAATATTCATACTTTGATCATTGTTACATCATACCTTTCAATATTTGTCGTAGTGAAGTCAATCGGAGCTCACACAAACTATGCTAAACGATGGTCGTAACAGTCCCTTTTCATCTTCGATGGTCGAAACCATCCCTTTTCATAATTGATGGTCGTCACCATCCCTTTTCATAATCGATAGCTGAAGATATCCCTTTTCATAATCGATGGTCGTCAACATCCCTTTTTGTAACAACTCATTTTCAGTAAAAATTGAACAGTGGTTTCAGGACCACAAATTCGAGTCAGAAAGAAAATTTATTTTAATAATATTTCATGGTCTTCATTATGATAGGAAAGATGTATTGTAACACCCCAAACCCGGCTTAGACGTTATGACCGAATCTAGCATGCCACATCAGAAGGTTGTTTAAAAGCTTTACGTTCGTTAAAAACTTTGTATTCTTTTTGAAACTCCGAACTTTGTTGCTTGTGAAAACATGATTTGCTTAAAATATTTTCTTGTAAAGTTGTTATTATTATTTTCGAAAACTTTGTTTATTGCAGAAATCAGACTCCAAGAATTGCAAAAACGTGTTATTTTGAAAAACGATTATTGTCGCTTTAAGAAAACCCAGTGTTTAAACATTTAATAGTTTGATAATAGTCGAAATGAAAGTTGAAAAGGAAAATAAAATCCAATGGCCTTATTACAAAATATTAACCCCAAATTAAATAATCATAAAATAAAGTAAAATTGGATTTACTAAGTTTCATGAGAAATAACTCCGATGTATGGCCACCACCGAGTCCTCCGCAGCTACAAATCCTCTAACGCTGGGGATTACCTGCAAGGTTAACAGAGGGGGTGAGTTACGAGAACTCAGTGTGTTATCCCCTAAACAGTCACTATCTAGGCCTCAGCCCTTACAGTATCAATCTGGGCCTAAGCCCTATAATCATGGTAATGCAATAATGAAATGCAGCCCAACCCAATCCAACTAATCACACCCCCGTACCAACCAATCGTCACCTGTGGGGATCAAGTCAACCCACCCCGCCAATCACACCAATATTGTAGTCAAGCTACTAATCACAGTATATATACGACTCTTAAGCTTTTAATAGCGGTATTATAATTGGCACAGAGCCATCAGTAACTATATTATGTTTGGCACATAGCCATCAGCGACGGTAATATAATTGGCACACATCCTTGGGTAAATATGATTGACACAGAGTCATCGATATCTGTGAGGGACATAGCCATGGGTAAATACGATTGGCACAAAGCTATAATCAAGATGGCACAGAGCCAAGCTCTCCAATAATGCAGCCTTGCTGCTAATAACGGTATATGTGGCTGAACCGCCAAAATAATATATGTGGCATAACCACTAAAACAGTATGTGGCAGAGCCACCAGGCTACACTTCCTCCAATCATCAACCCAACCCATGCAACATGATATGAATGCAATGTATTACAAGTGTAAATAGTATAAGTAAAATCATATACATTATATTTAACCACAATCGAGGGTATAACGATCATCTTGTCCCCTAAGGGTATAACGGTAATTTTCACCCCTTTGGGGGGTATTTTGGTAATTTCACCCATCGAGGGTATTCTGGTAATTCACCCACTAAGGGCATTTCAGTAATTTACCCTCTAGGGGTAATTCGGTAATTTACCCACCAAGGGTAATTCGGTAATTTACCCATCAAGGGTAATTTGGTAGTTTACCCCTTGGGGGTATTCGGTAACTTTGTCAACCCCTCAGAAGGTCTACAGTCGCCTCGAGCAACTTCAAGTATTCTAAACAACGATAATGAAGCGAATGGGCCTAAGGCCCATTCCTGACCCAAGTGGGCCCACACACTCGTGTGGTCCATTTAGCCCAAATCTAGCCACAAATATGAGATTCACATAAACTAGTCCAATATCTACTACACAATCATACAATTTATTCATATGGGCCCACGGTGTGACACCCCTAGCCCGTATCCGTCACCGGATTAAGGTTACGGGCATCACCTAAACAAATACCAAGTTAAAGCATTCGTTAAAAAAATATCACATGCTGAGCTCATATATAATCGCATTAACGAATTACATAAGAGCACATCATCAACTTTTGATTTTTCCATAAATATGTTACACCCCACATGCTCAATCCCAATATTAACCGAATTGTACATACACAAAACATTCAAACATTTAATTATTTCTAATTTCAACCATACATTCAAACCTATACTTAAGGCCGAATATATATACAAAGTAATACACATCCATTAACCTAAACCAATGAATATTTTGATTAATCGCATACTTCACTTATAATGACTCCCATACCGTTATTCATGGCTCGGTATAATTTAAACATATACCAAACAGTTAACATAAGCTAATTTCAATACATGTGCACATAAACCCTATTGAATCATTTTATAACATAAGTCACATCTAATATGTATATAATTTACCCTTAGCTAACCTTGTTATGTGACTTACCTTTTTACTCAAATACAAATTAACTGACAAATATCAATAATTATGCCAATCACATTAAAATTTTTACCATAGCCGAATGTATATGCTAACTCATCAAAATATATATGACCGCATAAACAATATGATCAAATAAGATTTCATATTTCAAAGCATCAAACCAATTCATTCATGATACTTTTTAAAACATACTTAATTAAAACCTGTAATGCGCATACATATATATCATATTAAGCAATAATCAAGACAACCAAATCATAGGAGGATAGCCATTTTCGCATGGCATTTGTATATACATTCACAAAATAACATTTGAGTCAACTCTAAGATAGTTAGCCTATACATGCCATAGTAAAAATTCATTCACAAAAACGTACCAAAATATAGTTGATAGTATGATGAGCTTCTGACTTGATCCTCGAGCACGAGATGAACGTCCCAAAGCTGTACACAAACAATCACATTCGAAGTAAGCTTTCATAGCTTAGTAAGATTTGAGTAATACATAAGCAATTAAACTTATTCAAGATTTCATGACTAGCTTCTTTATCATGCTCTAACCAAAAAACCAAGTATATATATATATAAAAAAATAAATTCGAAATAAACACATATGTATATATTCTCTTATAACTATTTGCATATATAACCATCACATATTAATTAATTTGCCTACAACTCTTCCACCAACCGAATCTCATGCTTCCATTTGAGCTTTCATAAATTTCAAGATTTCGAGTACATAACACATACCTTTAATTACTTACCTTTCATGATTTAGTAGTTCATGCATCACATATGATACCATAGTCAATCCTTCCCATATACATAACAACATTAACATCTAAAGTCATTAAACGAACCACTTACCAGCACCCTTAATGATAAACTTAGTAACGTGTCGCACACTAAGTGCCGTTACTCTTTATTTCCACACACTTAGTGCAAATTGTTCTGGTAACGTCTAGCACACTCAGTGCCGTTACTCAATAATTCCGCACACTTAGTGCTTTATAACCGGTATCGCACACTTAGTGCCCGGATATGCATTCCTATACTCAATTTTGTTGGATAATCCTGTAAATTGTTTAATTTCACAAAAATATGAATTTTACCAAAATTTAAATTTACCACTAAACATGTAAATATAATCAAGTGAATCCATACCTCAATTTGAAACCTCATATTCGGCCAAATTCCAAAACATACTATCGAATTGTGATTGAATACCACCACGCCACAATTTAATATTCCTCAAACCATAAGTAACATTAACATTTCAAAGAATAATATTCATCTAAGAATTTCAAATCAAAGTACCAAATAAAACTCATTGAACCAAGTAGGAATTTTCATCTATTTTATTCCCTCACATTCGGCAATTTGAACTTTCATACTTGCCTATATTAACATTAACATACATAATTATAATAAGTATAAGCTTAATTAAATTACTTAAAATCTTACCTCGGATAACAACGGATAAGACTCCTCGGTTAATCGTTCAACCTAGCTTTTCCTTTATCCAATCCTTTTTCCTTTGAATCTTGATCTAAATCACATTACAATTAAGCTCGTTTAAAAACATTTCCATTCAATTTGATCCACAAACATATAATTTAGCAAATTTATAAATTTACCCCTAACTTTTACAATATATACAATTTAGTCCCTAACGCCAAAACTCATCAAATATTCAAAATTTGGTTATCTTCCCTTAAGGCCGAATGTTCTTCTTGCCTTTCTAAATCCATACAAATCATTTATTTAGCAATTCAACCCTTCAACTATTTATTTCACAATTTAATTTATAATACCCAATTTCATCAAAATTTCCAATTCAAATCATGTTGCTTTAAAACATATTATCAATATTCTACCATCAAACATTATAAAACATAAATACACATCAATGGTCGAATCATCAACATGCCTCAAATTGAAAAATTTCAACATGGGTTAAAAAGCATTCGAAGCAACAAACTCAAAAATGTAAAAATTAACAAAAAACCAAACAATTTACATACCTAAATCAAACAAAACTAATGGCCGAATGCTAAGCTTTCTCCTCCTATTTCTTTTGTGTTTTTCGGTCAAGTGGATGAACACATGCATGGCTTTCTATTTGTGTTTAACTTTTATGTTATTTTACTTATGTTTATTTATTAAATTACATATTTGACCTTTGTTGTAATTCATTAAAAACACTTAAAATATGTCCATCTTTGTCCACTAACATTAACAATGGTCTAATTACCACATAAGGACCTCCCCTTTATTAATCCATAGATATTAGACACCTTTAGCTAAGAGAACATAAATTTTACACTTTACGCGATTTAGTCCTTTTTATCAAATTAATCACTCAAACGATTAAATTTCTTAACAAAATTTTTACACAATCATTTCATCATACTTTAGACTCAAAAAAATAATAAAATAATTATTTTGAGTTCAGATTTGTGGTCCCGAAGCCACTGTTCTCATTTGACTAAAAACGGGATGTTACAACTCTCCCCCTTAGGAATTTTCGTCCCTTAAAATCTTACCAGAAAAGAGGTTAGGGTATTGTTTTCTATAGCTTCCTCGGGTTCCCACATAGCTTCTTCAACCCCGTGAGGTTACCACAAAACTTTCACCAAAGCTATGTTTTTGTTTCTCAACTTTTTAATCTCCCGAGCTAGAATTCTGATTGTTTTTTCGCTATACGTCATATCAGGTTGAATTTCAATCTCTACCGGAGAAATTATGTGTGACGGATCTGATCTATATCGGTGTAGCATTCACATATGAAACACATTATGGATCTTTTCTAATTCTGACGGTAAAGCTAGTCGATATGCCATTGGCCCTATTCTTTCGATAATCTTATACAGCCCAATCAATCACGGACTCTATTTTCCTTTGTGACCAAAACGAAGAATCTTCTTCCACGGAGATACTTTCAAAAATACTCTGTCTCTGATTTGAACTTCAATGTCTTTATGTTTCAAATCTGCGTATGATTTCTTTCGATCTGAAGCTGCTTTCAATCTGTCGTGAATTACTTTCACTTTATCTTCAGTCTCCCTAACTAAATCAACCTCGTGAATCTTTCTCTCACTAAGCTTAGTCTAGTATAACGTAGTTCGGCATTTGTAAGCATACAATGCTTTATATGGTGCCATGTTTATGCTCGATTGAAAACTGTTATGATATGCAAATTTAACCAACGGTAAATAATTCTCCCAGTTCCCTTCAAACTCTAAAACAAAACAACGAAGCATATCTTCAAGAATCTTAATTACTTTCTCAGACTACCCGTCAATTTGTAGATGAAATGCAGTACTAAAGTGCAACCGCGTACCCAAAGCTTCTTGCAATTTCTTCCAAAATCGTAATGTAAACCTCAGATATCTATCCGAAATAATAGAAATTGGCACCTCGTGCAATCTAATGATCTCAGAGATGTACAACTCAGCTAGTCTATCAAGTGAAAAGTCTGTACGTACCAGAATGAAATGTGCCAATTTCGTTAGTTGATCAACAACAACCCAAATAACATCTTTCTTTTTCAGAGATAGGGGTAATCCCGATACGAAATCCATCATAACCCTATCCCATTTCCACTTTGGTGTCATCATAGGATGTAGTAATCCTGAAGACACTTGATGTTCGACTTTGAATTGTTGACAAACTAAACATTTAGATATAAAATTTGAAATGTCTCGTTTCATACCCGACCACCAGTACAATTGTTTTAAATTATTATACATTTTAGTACTCCCTGAATGAATAGACAAACATCCACTATGTGCTTCGTGTAGAATTTTCTGAACGCGCTTGGAATTTCTCAGTACACATATTCTACCTCGGAACATTAAACAATCATAGGATCTGATCTGATACTCTAAATCAGTAGTCGACTCACATTGCACACTTTTAGCTTGCAACTCGTTCTCACATTTCTGAGCTTCAGAAATTTGGTAAAGAAATAACAGTTTAGCTTTTAACTCAGCCAAAATTGAACCATCATCAGACAAGGTTAACTTTGTATCCATCGCTCGCAACGCAAACAAAGATTTTCTTCTCTAAATTTTTAATGCAAATACAATAGCGGCCAACTCTAAATCGTGCAACGGATAATTCTTTTCATGCGGTTTCAACTATCTGGAAGCATAAGCTATCACTTTACCCTCATGCATCAGAACAAAAACCAAACCGTTCAATGACGCATCACTGAAAAATCACAAACTCTTTACCTGATTCAGGTTGAACTAGAATTGGTGCTTTAGTTAACAATGCTTTCAACTTTTCAAAACTCAGCTGGCATTTTTTGGACCATTCGAACTTCACAACTTTTTGTAGCAATCGATTCATCAGCATAGCAATCATCGAGAATCCTTTAACAAAACGCCGATAGTACCCAGCTACTCCCAGAAAGCTTCTGGCTTCGGATACATTTCTTGGTGGTTTCCAGTCAACAACTGTCAAAATCTTACTCGGATAAACTCGTATGCCTTCCGTTGAAACAATATATCCCAAAAATCCAAGCTTTCAGAGCCAAAACTCGTGATACGATCTCGAGTTGCGGAAGTATTTCGAGTCGTAGTTGTGCTTGATCGTTAAATCTGTGAAGTATCGTTCTTACTTAGAGTTTGAATATGTTCAGTCGGTTGATTGTAGGCTTAATGAAGGTTTGCAAAGTGTTTTAAGGATATGATATGTTATGGTTTGCCTAGGTATGGATACAAAGTAAGGCAAGATGATAGCTGGAATGGATAGGTAAGCTTAAGGTCAAGAATGAACCAATACTATTAGTGAGTATTGACCCGAGACTTATAAAACACTTAAGGTGATGGAAAGTTGATAGAAAAGACCTTGAGCCACTATCTATGAAGAGATAGGAACCAAAGGTATCAAGAGGGTGAATGCCACACTCGGGGTTAGAATGACGCCACAAGCAAGCTAGATAAGTCTACTTGAGTATTAAACGAAATAATAGAGTTGAATAACTTAAAAATGTTATAAAAATTCATTCAAGTAGCAAATGTCTGATTTACATCAAATGAGCTTCATATTTATAGCTCAAACAATAGCTAGCTGAATAGACACTAAGTAAGCTAAATGGTCAGCTTTAATTCAGCTTAATTAAGCTGGAAACTTCGTTGAACTTTCCAAAACGTCCCTTAATGCTTCCTATGCCAGCTTGATTAATTGAAGTGAAATATGAGCTGAATGGAGCTGAATATGATCAGCCAAGAGATGTGAATAGCCTTTAAAGGGCTGTCTTGAATAGCTAAATAGTTTTGGACTTTAAATGACTACTTGAGCACTCTAATAGCCTCCCAAATGATTCAGCCGAATTTTAGATGCTTGGGAAATGCATCACCTCTAATTGAAGCTTTAATTGCGTCTTGAACACATAAATGGGCAGTTTGCATTGAGCTGATTCATTCCCTAATTTTGTTGCATGTATCTGCTGGTACACTGGCTGAATTCATTGATCTACTTGTTCATGAACTTGAGGTATGTGCTTTGTGAATTCAATGTGTGCCATTAAAACCGTACAAGCCTCTTTGGAGTGCATGATGGACAGATTCGTCCCTCTTGATTAATTTTATGCATGAACAGAATGAACAGCCTCATTCTTCATCTTTAAGAAATGCACATGACATGAATTTGAGCATCCATGTGATCGGTCACAATGCACCTTTATTGAAGCTGATTCTTGAAGAGTTCTAGTAGCTTTTGTGATCATGCATTCGGTTAACTAAAGGATCACTCTTGGGGCACCAATCGGTCACACATGTGAACATGAATGGAGACTTCTTTGAAATTCGTATGTCCATGTATCTCCTTAAATTCAATCCATTGTATCTTCAGTTTTCATGCATATTCAGCCTCCAAGGTGAACAGCCTACAAGAAAAATTAATACTCAGTTAAATGCAATATTAAGACATAATTTAAACACTATTTAATTTGTCTAAACTCTAAGACACATTAAAAAGTTGTACTTATTATAACAATTAAGACACATTAAAATGTTGTACTATTTAACATGCATTAATGGACTTAAGACATATTTAAGACTCAACTATAATTAACTAAAAATAACTAAATCATAATTAATGTTTTATTCTGGCAACTAAAATGCATAAATTAAAATGAGATAGAATTGAGCTCAATGAGCTAGGAGCGAGCTAGATAAGCTGGGGAAACTAAGATTGAGCTCATTGAGCTGAAATTAAGCTTCATTTTGCACTTAAGCCCCTCGTGTTTAGGCCAATCCCAGTGTTGTCGAGTTGTATTGGAACATGATGCGGCCTGGGCCGTATCAACTCGCATTTACTAAATTTAGCAAACAATTGCTTATGTCTTAATGTTTGCAATACAATTTCAAATGTTCAGCATGCTCAGACTCATCTCGGGAATAGATCAGAATGTCATTAATAAATACAACAAGAAATATGTCTAAATACGGTCTAAAAAATTTGATTCATCAAATCCATATTACTGGAGCGTTAGTTAATCAAAAGCCACAACAAGAAATTCATAATGCTCGTACCTTGTTCTGAACGCAGTTTTCGGCACATCCGAATCTTTAACTCGCAACTGATAATAGCCAATCTCAGATCAATCTTCGAAAATACTGTTGCTCCTTTCAACTGATCAAACAAATCATCAATTCTTGGCAAAGGATACTTATTCTTAATCGTAACCTTGTTGAGATGACGATAATAGATACACAACCTTATCGATCTGTCTTTCTTCTTTACGAACAGTACTGGTGCACCTCAGGGTGAAAAGCTAGGTCATGCAAAACTTCTATCTATTAACTCTTGCAACTGAGATTTCAACTCTTTCAATTCTGTCTGAGCCATTGTACAGAGCTATCAATATCAGTGATGTTCCCAGTACTAATTCAATAGCAAACTCTCTGATCGGTGGCAACCCAGGTAACTCTTCTAGAAACATATACTCACATAGCATCACAACCTTTTCTCACATATTTCCGAGCTAACATCGACGATATTACAATAGGCAATCCACTCGATTCTTCAGATTCAATTCCAAGGATTTCACTATTCTAACATTTCAATTCAATAGTCTTTCATCTACAGTTCACAACAGCATCATGCAGAGTCAACCAATCCGTACCTAGAATCACATCGACTTCATCAAATGGTAATAGCATAAAATTAGCTGGAAAATAGTAACCATGAGTCATCAAAGGACAATTCTTGCAAACTTTATCAACTAAGACATACTTGCCTAAGAGGTTCGATACTTTAATCAAAACTTCGATAGACTTAATAGGAAAACTCTTACTAGACACTAAATTCATACAAATATATGAATGAGTCGATCCAGTATCAATCAAGGCAATTACATTAGTTTCATAGAGAGAAAATGTATCAATGATAAGATTTGGTGACGACGCATCTTCGCGACCGCGAATAGCGTAAGCTTTGTCTAGTGCTCTAGCCTCGGATCTCATAGCAGAGTCCTTTGTCGCTCCTTTGCTACTAGTCACATTTCCCTTATTTCTGGGTGGTCTCCCTCTAGCAGTTGTGTTCTCAGTCTTACACTCTAAAATTTATCTTTTTCGGTTAACTCAGGGAATTCGAATAAAGTGATCTAACGAACCACATTTGAAACAAGCTTTATTATTCATCCAGCAGTCTCCAAAATGTTGTCATCCACAATATTGACATTGGGGTTTATTATTTCTCACACTACTGACACTCGATACTAATGTAGCTTGAGCTTTAGGACTCGAGTATTACTTTCCACGGTCTATTTGGATACCCCACTGAAGCATTTGAACGAGTATACAAATCTCGTGATTTCTTTGACGGAGAGTGATAGGGTTTACTCATCGACCTCTTCCTCGAATCTCTAGCCTCATAATAAGCTTTTCTCTTTTCTTTGCCAAGTTCCTCGGCTTTACAAGCTCTGTCGACTAGCACCACAAATTCTTTTAATTGTAAAATCCCGACTAGCAGTCTGATGTCTTCATTCAACCCATCTTCAAATCTTTTACACATAATTGCCTCAGTTGAAACACATTCTCGAGCATACTTACTGAGTCTTACAAACTCTCTTTCATACTCGGTCACAGACATTTGACCCTATTTCAGCTCTAGAAACTCTTTGCGCTTTTGGTCGATAAACCGTTGACTTATATATTTCTTTCTGAACTCGGTTTCAAAGAATAACCAGGTGACCCATTCTCTCGGCACCACAGATAGCAAAGATTCCACCATTGATACACAGTGTCTCTCAGAAGTGATACAGCATATTTTACACATTCAGCTGGTGTGCAAGATAGTTCATCAAATACTCTAATCTTATTCTCAAGCAAAAACTTGGCTCTCTCTAGATCGTCATCAACAGTAACTCTGAACTCTTCAGCCCCGTATTTTTGGATTTTATCAACAGAAGGTTTATTCAATCGTAAAGGTTCCACACCTTGAGGAGCTACGAGAACAGATTGGGGAATAGGTGGGGATGGAGATTGCTGAGTAGCTGGATTAGTTTAGACAAACTCAATGAACCACTCGTTCATCATCTGGAAGAAGGCTTCCTTAGCCTCTCCTCCCTGACTACCTGGTACGAGTCTCGACTTAGATTGCACTACTCCTTGAACAGAGGCTAGCGCATTACTCTCAACATCATCAGCCACAACTCGATTGGGATCCATTTACTATATGAAAACACGATTTAAACTGTTAGGAGATATCACACTATCACAGGTTATATATGGCATGTATAGCTAGACTCTCACATATGCTATGTTAGTCCGAGAATCGACTAAATCATAGCTTTTATATCAATAAATGTAACCCCTTACCCGTATTCAACGCTGAAATAGGGTTACGGAGTATTACTGGACTTATTTCATAAATAAACATACATTTCACATATAATTTCCATTTCCAAACAAACATCATTCATAATCAATCACATTGTCCCTAATACAAGCCTAGAAGGCCCAAATCATGCATTAGGAGTGATTCGGGACTAAACCGATAACTCAAGAAAGTTTTGGACTATTTAGAAAATTTTGCAAAATACAGGGGATACACGCTTGTGTCACAAGCCGTGTGGACATTTGAAATGGGATCACATGGCCGTGTCCCAGCCCGTGTCCGACCTCGTGTAATTCCCTGACTTAAGTCACACGGGCATATGGTTGGCCGTGCACCAGCCCGTGTGCTAGGCAATGCCAAACCTATAGGGTTTACTGACTTATGCCACACGGTCGTGTCACCTGAACGTGTGTCACACATGACTGAGACACACGCCCGTGTTTATACCCGTGTGGACAACAATAGGATATTTACCAAGCCACTTTGTTCGTCCAATTTGCATACACCTACACCAAACCAATTGGCACATAACTAGGCATAAATAGGCATTCAAAACAATCTCAACCAAGCCTAATTCATGCTAATTCCATACCATTAACCATAAGACACACATGTGTCAAGATGTATTATACAATTTCATACCAAATTCACATTCATAAATCACCCTAATGGTCACTTTCAATTAAGCATCTCTTTACCTAAAACCAGAAGTAAACCAATCTCAAATTCAACCATTTAATGATCAAACTACCAATTCACAAACAACCAACCATAACAAGTATTCACATGGCAATTATCAAACTCATAAAAAAGGCCATTTGCACATTTATATACATCACCAAATACCAAAATAAGCCAACTCTCATGGCTATATACAAAACCAAACGCTTAACATTTACAAGCCAACTCAAATGGCTGAATCCAATACCAACATATACCAAAATGACCATAATTCCTATACATGCCATATAACCAAAAACATAGATTCAAAAGTACCAAGTTGATAGCTTTATAGTGTGATGAGATATCTGACGATTCTTAAATCCGAGCTAGCTTCGATGCATTATGAAACACACAAAAAAAGTATACAAAGTAAGCTATAAACCTTAGTAAGTTCGTATAACAATAAATTCATCTTACCATACATACACAATTTAAGCAATTTAACATAACATGATATAATTCATATTGATGCACAAACCTATCACATATTCATTCACAAGGTTAGATATGAATTTCACAATTTCTTTGATTCAATGCTAGTTCGTTTCACGTACATACGTGTACCATCTCGTATCAATCTCATACTCATCTGTATCCCTAATATACCCGTTGAACCATTTGGAATACTATCGGTGTAACACCCCTAAACCCGGCCTAGAAGTTAGGCCCGAATCTGGAATGTCACATTAAAGGCGCACTTCAGAACAAGTTACTATTTAACCATTTAAGGCCCAAAAGCCCAAAACAAAAGTTTATTTTGAAAACCATATTAACACTTTAAAAATTTTATGAAATTTCTTAAGTGGGTAGTTGAAACAATAATAATAACCCAAAATATAAATTCAATTAGGAGTTACATGGCCTTATCGCAATCCAATGAAAAAAACAAAGTATTTAAAACAAAATCATTTGAAATCTATCACATAGAATTCATTTTGTAATAATATCAGACCATTTATTTCATAGCAGTAAACATAGATACAAGTATTATGTCAGAACTTACCTCGGACGTCGAACTATCGATACGGTCGATTAATCGAGCACTTTATCTTTGCCTCGCTCTCGATCCGAACCTCTTTTCTCTTGGTCTATACACATTTAAAATTCAATCCATTCAATCATCATTTCATTCAATTTAGTCCACATACACACATTTAAGGCATTTTGCATAATAGTCCTCACATTTTCACATTTCGACACTTTAGTCCTTAATTCACAAAATCATCAAATTCACCAAATTCTATCTAGTACAAGCTTAGCCGAATTTTACTAATGTCCATACAAACCCACACATTTCACCTATTTCACATTTTAACCCTTCAATTTACTATTTTCACAATTTAGCCCTAATTAGCTAAATTCAGCAAAATTTCAAGAACAACACATGTTCATCTAACTCATATCTTTCATTTAACACCATAAAACATCACAAAGCTCAACATAGCATCAATGGCATCTCACACAACATCATCAATTCATGAAATTACAACATGGGTTAGCTAAAGCACAAAGCAACAATTACAAAAACGTAAAAATTATCGAAAACTGACTCAAAGTCGTACCTTAATCAAGCCAAATTCTAGCCGAAATTTTCAAAGCTTTTCTTCATTCTTTTCTTTTGCATTTTCGGCACTAACCAAAGATGATAACATTCATCTTTTCTTTCATTTGTTTCATTAATATTATAATATTAAACATTTTACCATTTTATCCACCCATTAAACATATAAGACAAATTTTATACTAAGGTTATTTAGTCATTCAATCAACCACTATCTCATAAATGGCTTATTTGCCATATAAGGCCTCCACAATATAAAGACATCAACACTTTGAAATTTATAAATCAGCACATAGCTTTTACTCTTTACACGATTTAATCCTTTCTCTTAATTCAACACATAAACGATTAAATTATCACACAGAATTTTCACACAGACTATATCATATAATATTCACACAGAAAATAATATTAAAATATTTTTTGTGACCTCGGGTTAGTGGTCTCGAACCACTGTTCCGACTAGGGTCTAAACCGGGATGTTACAACTATGGTAGGGTACACACCATTATTTGCATCTGGAGCATCTTCGTCCCCTTGACGATGTGCTGCATAGACCAAGGCTGGTTGCCTTGCCTAAGCATAACCCACACCTCTACCTGGTGCTCCACGACCGCGTTCATTAACATTATCGCCCCTGGCTTGTCCGCGGCCCCTTGGTGGTTGTTGACCACCGCTCTGAGGCTGAAGATTACCTCTACCATCGGCTTGCTCCTGATCTATCCCTCTCGGGCACTGCCTAACCCTATGCTCCACTGATCCACAGCCCAAACATGCTCCCGTCCTCCTCACACATTCGCCCGGATGCCTTCTCCCACATTCTGCACTACGTGGTACTCCATTATTAGCATCGACAATAGAGGCCACATCTCTAACCGTCCCATTCATTCTGGCCCTCCTCATGGGCCTCTGTCCAGCTCCCATAGGTTCCATATTCTGCTTGTTCTCACTCTTCTCTTTCTCTTGATTGCGGCGCTCTGTGCTCTTTACCTCCTCTGCTATTTTTGCTTTCTCTACCAAGACCGCAAAATCTCGCTCCCTCTGTGGAGCTATCAGTACTCTAAGGCTATCCCTTAATCCATCCTCGAATCGTACACACCTTTCATACCCCGTCACGACTATCCCCTTAGCATATCGACTGAGGCACAGTAACTCAGCCTCGTACTCTGCTACTTGCTTATCTCCCTGAGTCAGACTAAAAAACTCCTTCCTTCGGGCAACCACATAGGCCACTACAATGTATTTCCCTTGAAATGCCGATTTAAAGAACTCCTAAGTGATCTGCTCCGGTTGGTTGCCCTCCTTTACGGTCAACCACCACTGGTAGGCTTCTTCCCTAAGTAACGATATTGCTCCTTTCAACTTTTGTTCAACCGTGCAATCCAGGTTGTCCATGGTTCTTTCAGTGGCTTCCAACCAATACTTTGCCACATTAGGAGCCACACCCGCTACTCTTTTGAAAATCTCAGCACCATTAGCTCGGAGTCGCTCTACAATCGACCCACGACTCCCCGTACCATTATTGGGCCCAACGACCCTTTCCAAGATTCTCAGCATAGCCTGCGATACAACATCTTCTGTAGCGGCAGCCCGTCCACTTGCTCCTCTTTCAGCTGCTGGTGAGGCCGGAGCCTCCCCTACTCCTACATTGGGCATATGGTCGGACTCAGACGACCCTACCCTAACACCTCCACGGCCTCTGCCTCGACCCCTTCCACCTCGCCTAGCGCTCATCGTTGATTCTCGTATTATCTGAATTAAAAATTTTATGTAATTAGTACTTAGTTCCACTTGTTTAGGGCACATGTCTTACATAAATAATTTTTTTAAAGTCATTTCGCGGTCGTATATCCACTGCAAGCTTAAGTTTCCTATGGGCTTTAGTCTCTAAAAGCCTATTTTTAAGTAGCTCAATATCTATGTAGTTCAACAATTTAAGCACATGTAGTACAGAGAACTTACTTGGCTCGGCATCGAGGCTCGGTGAATCACACTGCAAAAATCCTACAAAAACTTCTTAATTTACTTGTTTTAAAACCCAAAACATAAGGCCCATTTCACAGCCTGAGCTTTACAACCGGGCTCTGATACCACTAAATGTAACACCCCTAAACCCGGCCTAGAAGTTAGGCCCGAATCTGGAATGTCATATTAAAGACGCACTTCAGAACAATTTACTATTTAACCATTTAAGGCCCAAAAGCCCAAAACAAAGATTTATTTCGAAAACCATATTAACACTTAAATAATTTTATGAAATTTATTAAGTGGGTAGTTGAAACAATAATAATAACCCAAAATATAAATTCAATTAGGAGTTACATGGCCTTATCGCAATCCAATGAAAAAAACAAAGTATTTAAAACAAAATCATTTGAATAAATTAAAACATTTGAACAGCTTGTAGTGTGGCCATCTCCGAGTCCTCTCCCACGTCGAGCCGTCTATTCAGGATTACCTGAAACATTAAAATTAAGGGTGTGAGTTTTAAAACTCAGTGTGTACAACCCTTAGCAAACAAATCACATACAAATATTCACATTGGGCCTAAGCCCTATCAATATCGGTGGTCTTGGGCCTTAGTCAACAATGACCTCATATCAAATCATATCGCATCGTATACAAACAAGATATTGCAAAACCCACCCCAAAAGTCCAACCGCTACACACACCATTTCCCTTCCGATCTTATGACTCCTGTGGGGAATTCTAGCTCGACCCACCCCTCTGCTACACACCAAGGGTAGCCCGGTTGTGGTACTACTTAACGTCGTAGCAAAGCTGCTAATCATATATTAGGCTTAAAGCCTCCGGTGGATCCATACCATACGGCCATGCAACCCTGGATCCATACTATACGGCCATGTAATCCTCAAATCTTTCTCCATACCACAATTCCCACCCACATGCATCCTAAGCAGAATATCATATGAATGCATCAAACACACAAGTAACATCTATAAGCTTATGTTAGTCACGTAGGGGTATTTTCGTCATTTCACTACCCAGGGGTATTTTCGTAACTCTACCCTACAGGGTTATTTTGGTAATTTGGCAAAATAGGGGTATCTCGGTAATTTTGCAAAATAGTGGTATCTTAGTAATTTTGCAAAACAAGGGTATTTTGGTACTTTTGTAAAACAAGGGTATTTTGGTACTTTTACAAAATAAGGGTATTTTGGTACTTTTGCAAAACAGGGGTATTTTGGTCCCTCTCGGGTTTTAATTATGAACTTTGGCCCATCAACAAGTCTTCACGGCTAAAGTGAACAGACACTACACACTAGGTAGGATTATAGAGGAGAGGAGGTGGGCCACTAGAATCGCTTAAGTACCATGCTCTCCCTAGATCCAATCCTAGACATGCGTATGCCCGTTGCCACACCCTGACCCAGCGACTCATTCACAGTCATGTTTAATTAGATTAAGTCTTATGAAATTTTAGAGTTGTTTAAACTAGCCTAAAGTCCATTAACCCTAACATACTTGTCTACGTCCCCATAAGCCCATCAAGCCCAAATCACATCCTTATGGCCCATTAGGCCCAATTCTCATCATATGACCTATTAGGCTCAAAACATATCCAGATCATGCATCAAGCATGGCTAACTTAATTCGTATAATCAACCAAACCGTTTCACCAAACTTGGCCTCAGGGCCCACCGGGCCCATTTAGCCACTTTCGACTTTTCGGCCTTTCGACATTGTCGATAATGTTGCAAACCCCTTAGTCACGAACCTACAATCGACATTACTAGCGATTAACCAAATCTTTAACATACACTTACTAAAAACCGAAACCTCACCATACCCTTACCGTGTACCTCACATTCTAGTAGCCCTTCCTTTGCTACTATTGGCGATTATCCTCTCGATCTGCACCCAAACACCTATATCGTCAAAACCAAGTGACCCATATTGATCATAAGTCACCCCTATGAGCCAAAATAGATTCGGTCACTTCTTAAAACTTTAACTGAATCTAGAATACTTACTGCCTTGACAACAATCCTTACCTACCGCGCTTGCGATTGCTGAGCCTCACCCTTGTTAGTACATGGTAACGGCAAAGAGGGATTAGATAGCCCTTCGGCTTTTAATAAAACACACTAAAAATTCAACTAAGCTCTTACCAAAATCTTCCTTTGATCCTGCGGCTTAAGTCCGACTTTTGAGACTAGTAAGGTGACAGAGGCAATTCGGCAACACCAGGGGGAATAAGAAATAAAAGTGATTTGGCTAGAACCGAGTGGTGAACCAAAAGGGAATTTGAGGAGGATGGATATGAAGGTTTCGGCTTTGGCACACTTAGAAGAAGAAAAAAAAAACGTCTGCTTCTCACAAGTGAAGAAATTCGGCTAGCAGGAAAGTAAAAATTCGGCATTAACCTAGGAACTTAATTCGACACTCATATATATAGCCCCTAGCTGAATTTCTCTTCCCTTAGAGTCTAATTCGGCACCACTATATCCACCTCCCAATCCCTATCTTTTCTCCCTTATCTGCACCTTGAATTTCTCTCACGAACACTTCCTTTCAAAGTCCCCTCCAATGCCAACTCCTTCTGTCCAGGCACAAAAATAAAACTCCTTTATTTCCCCTCCTAAGCCTCGAATCTTGGACCTCCTTAACTGCTTAACACGCCACCTCATAGCTCCTATATGACGCTACTTTCCATCGGACTACAAGCTCATATTTGTCCCTTTTCTTCTCTTAATCTGCTTATGAGGCCTCCTACCTGAGACTAGGGTTCATTAAGTAATAAAGAATAAATTTCTCCATATGGTCTTCCCTATCTCTAAGGCCTCAAATAAACCTGATGATACCTTAATATTATTATTCTAAGTGCTACTCATACATACCTACCTCAGTGCACAAAAAAAAATTAAAGTTTCGGGATTTTTTGGGCGTTACAACCCAATAGGCCCAAATCTACTAGGCCCAAATTTGGGGCGTTACAATCGGATAATCGGGAAATCTCGCACCCTAAGTGCCAAATACGTAGCAGAAGCTATCACGATCTCATATCGCATATAATGCTTACTTTCGAGCTATCAACGGGTCTGCTCACACAAGCTGACGGTCATGACGAAGCTACACGGTGCTGCTCACACAAGCTGACGAGAATCTGCAATACATGCCAGATAACTCAGCCACCGATAGGATGTATGGACTAGCACCCAAATCCATAACCCTTAATGACATGTGATTCGTATCCTAACCTATTCCTAAGGTTGAACCGAGATTTCACATTTTCCAATTCGTCGTTGAATATGTCCGCAAAGTTGTATTCACAGTTTATTTAATATTAAAGCATTTAAAATACAAATATAGTAATGCTTGTTAAATACGAACTTACCTCGAATGTAAAAACGACGAAACTGATTGACTACTCCAGAACTTTATTTTTCCCCCGATCTAAGTTTGAACTTCGTTTTTCTTGATCTATATAATATCAAATTTAACTTCTTCAATCATCAATTTATTCAATTTAGCCCAAAATGCACATTATAGCAACTTTACACTTTTCCCCTAATATTTCAACATATTTACAATTTAGTCCTTACCACATAAAAATACAAATTCATTCAATTAGGTCCTACCCATGCTAGCCAAATTTCAAATAGACCCATAACAGCCCATACTTTTCATTTATTTCACAATTTGACCACAAAATTTTGATATTTCTCAATTTAATCCCTAAATGACTATTTTGTCAAAAATCACTTTACAAATGTTGTTTATCTAACAACAAGCATATATTTTCTATCATCAACCATCAAAATACACCTACACTCATCAATGGAAAAAACTTAAACCTTTAATAGTTTTGCAAATTAGTCACTGGGCTAGCTAGATTAAGCTGCAACGATCTCAAAAACATAGAAATCATTAAAAACGAGACAAAAATGAAATTACATGCAATGATGAACTATGGCCGAATGTTTAGTGTTCTTTAATAGCTTGCTTCTTGCTATTATTCGGTTGAAGAAAAGTAAGAAAGATGATAACCTTAACTTTTATGTTATTTTACTTATATTTATTTATTAAATTACATATTTAACCTTTGTTATAATTCATTAAAAACACTTAAAAGATGTCCATCTTTGTCCACTAACATTAAAAATGGTCTAATTACCACATAAGGACCTCCACTTTATTAATCCGTAGATATTAAACACCTTTAGCTAATAGAACATAAGTTTTACACTTTGCGCAATTTAGTCCTTTTTATCAAATTAAGCACTCAAACGATTAAATTTCATAACGAAATTTTTACACAATCTTTTTATCATACTATAGACCTCAAAATAATAATAAAATAGTTATTTTAACTTCAAAATTGTGGTCCCAAAACCACTATTCTGATTCGACTAAAAACGGGATGTTACAAGCATTTCTTGCACCCCATCGTAAAAGAAAATCTTAGGATACATACAACACCCCTAACCTGTATCCGTCACTAGAATAGGGTTACGAGGCATTACCTATCAAATCACAACATACAACATACATTTATGCATCCATTCTCAAACACCATTTAGTCATAATCACATTGTCCCTTATAAGGGCCTAAGAGGCCTTAAACATGCTTTCAAAATAATTCAGGACTAAACTGATAACATACAAAAAGTCTCAAAAATTTAGAAATTCTTCAAACATACGAGGATCACACACCCGTGTGAACAAGCCGTATGCCTCATACGGCTCCAGACACGCCTGTGTCCCAGGCCGTGTGAAAACAGGGCATACATACTGACTTGTGTCACACGGCTGACCACACGTCCGTGTGTCTAGCCCATGTGCCCTTCGAAATGGCCACACACGATCGTGTGCCAGACCATGTGCAAGGCCGTGGCAATCCTATAGGGTATACTGACTTATGTAACATGGCCAAGTCACACGCTCGTGTGCTAGGCTGTGTGCCATTTAGGGGGTATACTGACTTGTGCCAGACGACCGATCACACGCCCGTGTGGAGCATACTAACTTCAATTCAATTTAAACACTAGGGGACACACGTCCGTGTAGCATGATCGTGCGTCGCACGCGGCTGAGACACACGCCCGTGTCTCTGCTCATGTAGACAAAAACAGGCCATTTGCAAGGCCAATTTGCCACCATTTCTCATGTTTTCAACACATATATAGGCAACCAAAACATGCTATTTCATATACAAATCATGCCATTTAAAATCCATTTATTTCATCATCTTCAAATCAAGCCACAACATGTCATTTTTCAAGAAATAATACACTAATTGACAACTAGCTGATTGAGCAACCATATAACCATCACAACATCCATTCCAAACATGCCAAAAAATAAGGCAATACATACATCATATATCACTTATCAAACTTATGATTTAAAGCCAACTTAAATGGCCAAATACACATCAATAATTACATTATTCATGAGCCAAATCTCATGGCTAATATTATATATCAAAACACATCATCATAACACTAGCCTATACATGCCATATACCATATTCACAAAGCATCAAAAGTACAAACAAGTTGATCAATAGTGTGACGATGTTCCTGATGATTCCCGAGTCCAAGCTAGCTTCGGTTAACTATAAAACAAGGAAAGAATACACCAAGTAAGCTTTAAAGCTTAGTAAGTCATATACAAATAAAATTACAACATAAATCAACATCATTTTCTTCAATACGCAAACTATGCATTAGCACATGAAAGTTCACAAACCTTTCCCAGTGTATACATATTCAATATCACAAGTGAATTTATCAACTACTTCTCTTTTCAATACTTCTATGAATCTCGTACGTACCAGAGTCACTTAACTCATTCACACATTCTTTCTTAACTTGACTGTGCCCGTTGAACCTTTTGGAATTGTTAAGGATACTCGGAAATCACATATAGCTCGTACAATGCCATATCCCAGATATGGTGTTACATGTTATCACATATTGATGCCGATAGCCCAATTATGGTCTTACACTAATCACATAATTATGCCAATGTTCCAGACATGGTCTTACACATAATCACATCTCGTTAATCCTAATGTCATGATATTCGTATCCTATACTATTCCTAAGGTTCATACAGGACTTTCGATATTGTAACCCTGTCGATTCTTGTTCGTATTTGATCATTCAACATTCATAGCAATTCAATGACAATTAAACATATATAATTCAATTTAAAGACATTCATTTGCATATGAACTTACCTCTTATTCGAAATAAACGGACTGGATCGACTATTCGATAACATTTGATTTTTCCCGATCTAAATCCGATTCCTTTGGTTCTTGATCTATATACATTCAAAATTAACTCATTTATTCATCAAATCATTCAATTCTTTCCACAAACTCATATTTGGGCATTTTTACACTTTAGCCCCTAAAGTTCCACATTTTTACAATTTAATCCCTATTTCACAAATACACAAAATTCATGAAATTTCATTAAACCCAAGCCTAGCCGAATTTCATATAGGTCCTTAGCAGCCCAAAACTTTCATTTATTTCACATTTCAACCCCTCAATTCACACTTTTCACAATTAAAATCTTATTTGACATTTTTGTGAAAAATCACTAAATAAAAGTTGTGTAACTATTAACAAATATTCATTTTTCATCATAAAACATTCAAAAGCTCAAGCATTCATCAATGGCACTTCACAAAATCATTGACAACTCCAAAAATTAAGGCATGGGCTAGCTAGAATACAAAGCAACGATCTCAAAAACATAAAAATCATAAAAAAACTGAGCTAAAACCATACCTTAATCAAGCTTCAAAGGTGCCGAAACTTAAAATTCCCCAATTCTAGGTTTTCTTTTCTATTTTCGGTTGAAATAAACAAAGATGAACATGTTTTCATCTTTTGTTTTCTTTAAGATACATTGTTTTATTTAATTACCAAATTAACCTTAGTTAAATAACATTTAAAACATCAAATACATACCCATTTATGTCAAATTCCACTATTAATGGTCTAATATCATCATAAGGACTTTTCATTTCATAAATCATAGCAAGTAAACACTTTTAACAAATAGAATGAAACATTTACGTTTTACGCGATTTAGTCCTTTTATCAAATGAAGCATTCAAATGCTAAAACTATTTCACGAATCTTTCACACATATAATCACATGCTATAAACGCCAAAAATAATAGTAAAATTTTTTTCTGACCTCAAATTTGTGGTTTCAAAACCACTATTTCGATTTAGCTAAAACCAGGCTGTTACAACTTCCCCCTAGGGTTTTTCGTCCACGAAAATCTTAGCAATGAATAGGTTTGGATATTGCTTTCTCATAGCATCCTCGAGTTCCCACGTAGCCTCTTCAACCCCGTGCCGATGCCATAATACTTTCACTAACGCTATTCATTTATTTTTCAACTCTTTGATCTCACGAGCAAAAATTCGGACCGGTTCTTCACTGTATGATAAATCTGGCTGAATTTCAAATTCGATTGGGGAAATGACATGCGAAGGATCAGATATGTATCGTCAAGCATCGATATATGAAATACATTATAAATATTTTCTAAATCAGACGACAATGCTAGTCGATATGCCACAGACCCCTCTCGCTCATTAATCTCATACGGTCCAATGAATCTCGGGCTCAGCTTTCCTTTTCTACCAAATCTGAGTATTTTCTTCCACGATGAAACTTTCAAGAATACTCTATCACCGATCTGAAACCCAATATCTTTCCGTTTCAAGTCTGCATAAGATTTCTATCGATCCGGTGCTGCTTTCAAATTATAGCGAATTACTTTCAGTTTTTGTTCAGTCTCTTTGGTAAGATCAACCTCGTGAATTTTATTCTCGTTAAGCTCAGTCCAATACAACGGTGTTCGGCATTTACGACCGTATAGAGCTTTGTATGGTGCCATATTTATACTCAATTGAAAGCTATTATTGTAAGCAAATTCAAACAATGGTAGGTATTTCTCCCAACTACCTTCAAACTCAAGAATGTAACATTTTAACATATCTTCAAGTATCTAAATAACTCGCTCGGATTGACCATCCGTTTGCGGGTGAAACACAGTGCTAAAATACAGCTTTGTACCTAAAGCTTCTTGCAATTGCTTCCAAAATTGCGATGTGAACCTCTAATCTCTATTCGAAACAATAGATAGTGGCACTCCGTGTAATCGAACAATCTCTGAGATATACAACTCAGCTAATTTATCAAGCGAGAAATTTGTACGTACCAGAATGAAATGCGCAGATTTCGCTAATCTGTCAACAACAACCTAGATTGCATCTTTCTTTCTCGGAGTTGAGGGTAAACCTGAAACAAAATCCATGGTTACTCTGTCTCATTTCCACTCAGGAATCATGACAGGCTGTAATAAACCTGACGGTACTCGATGCTCAACTTTGACTTCCTGGCAAATCAAACATTTCAAAATAAATTCTAAGATATCCTTTTTCATGCCATGCCACCAATAAAACTGTTTCAAATCATTATACATTTTCATGCTTCCCGGGTGTACTGATAAATAATTACTATGTGCTTCATTCAAAATCATCTGAATTAACTCGAATTTTCTTGGAATGCATACTCGATCTCTGAATCTCAAACAATCATCGGAATCAATTTGAAACTCTAAATCAGAAATTGACTCACACTGAACCCGTTTTACTTATAGTTCATTATCAAGCTTTTGAGCCTCATAAATCTGTTGTATAAATAATGGTGTCACTTTCAACTCGACTACAAACGAACCATCGTCGGACAAAGCCAAATGTGTATTCAAAGCAAGTAAAGTAAACAAGAATTTTCGGCTTAAAGCATCAGCAACTATGTTGGCTTTCCCCGAATGATAGTCAATCACTAATTCATAGTCTTTTAAATATTCCAACCATCTCCGCTGTCGTAAACTCAATTATTTCTGAGTCGTCAGATATTTCAAACTTTTGTGATCAGTATAAATATGACACTTCTCAACAAACAAATAATGAAGATTTTCAATGCGAACACTATCGCGGCTAATTCAAGATCGTGCGTCGAATAATTCTTTTCGTGTGGTTTCAACTCTCTCAAGGCATAAGCTACAACTTTCCCTTCCTGTATCAAAACACACTCCAAGACATTTAACGATGCATCACTGTAAACTACAAATTCTTTACCTGACTCAGGCTGAATTAACACTGGTGCCTCTATCAATAATGTTTTCAACTGTTTGAAGCTCTGCTGACACTTTTTTAACCACTCAAATCTAACATCTTTTTGAAACAATCTTGTCATCAGAATTGCAATCATCGAAAAGCCTTCTACAAACCATCTATAATATACCGCTAGTCCCAGAAAACTACGGACCTTAGAAATATTTCTTGGAGGCTTACAATCTATAATCGCAGATATTTTACTCAGATCAACCCGTATACCATCAGCTAAAACAATATGTCCCAAAAATCCAACTTCACGTAGCCAAAACTCACATTCGCTAAACTTTACAAACAACTGTTTATCTCTCAAAATTTGTAGTACGATTCTCAAATGCTCAACATGCTCAAATTCATCACGAGAGTAAGTCAATATGTCATTAATGAACACAACTACAGATCTATCTAAATACGGCCTGAAAATCTGGTTCATCAAGTCCATAAAAATTACAGCTGCATTCATTAATCCAGAAGGCATAACAAGAAATTCATAGTGTCTATACCTTGTTCTAAATGCAGTCTTTAGCACATCCGAGTATTTTACTCGCAACTGGTAATAACCCGATCTCAAATCAATTTGAGAAAACATTGTTGCCCCTTTCAATTGATCAAATAAATCATCAATCCACGGTAGAGGGTATTTGTTCTTTATAGTCACATTATTCAACTATCTGTACTCAATACACATTCTCATTGTGCCATCTTTCTTTTTCACGAATAACACCGGTGCACCCCAGGGAGAGAAACTCAGTCTAGTAAAACCTTTATCTGACAACTCTTGCAGCTGAGCTTTCAATTCTTTTAACTCTGTAGAGGCCATTCTGTATGAAGCTATCGATATCGACATAGTTCCTGGCACTAACTCAATGCCAAACTCAACCTCTTGGATCGGTCTTCAGGAAACACATCTGAATACTCACACACAACTGGCACTTATTCTATCTTCTTTTTAGTCACTTTCTTATCAAACACATAAGCAAAATAAGCTTCGCAACCCTTTCTCATATATTTCTGAGCTAACATCGATGAAATCACTGCTAGTAAACCATTAAAATTATCTGACTCAATCTAGATAACCTCATTATTCTGACAACTCAGATCAATCATCTTTCGTTTACAGTTTACAATAACATCACATAGCGTTAGCCAATCCATACCCAGAATTATATCAAATTCATCAAATGGCAACAACATCAGATCAGCTAGAAAACAAAAATATTGAATCATCAATGGACAGTTCTTGCACACTTTATTAACCAAAACACACTTGCTTAAGGGGTTCGATACTCTAATTACAAATTCAGCAGACTCTATAGGCAAAGTCTTACTGGATACTAAATTCGTGCATATATAAGAATAAGTTGATCCTGAATCCATCAATGCAATCACATTAGTATCATAGAGAGTGAAAGTACCAGTGATAACATCTGGAGATGACGCTTCTTCGCAAGCGCGAATAGTGTAGGCTTGTGTCGGTGCTTTGGCCTCAGACCTCACAGTAGAGTCTTTTGTCACTCTCTGACTACCACTCACGTTACCAGCATTTCTAGGTGGTCTCCCTCTAATTGCAGTGTTACTCGGCCTCATACTCTGAGCGTTGTCTTTATCAGCTAACTCTGGGCAATCTCTGATAAAATGATCTAACGATCCACATTTAAAACAAGCCCGATCATTCAATCTACAATCATCGAAATGCCGTTTTCCACATTATTTACATTTGAGTTGATTTGGTTTCGCACTCCCGACACTAGCTATTGAGATAGCCGGAGCTTTAAAGCTCGAATGTTACCTTTCACAATCTTTGTTTGAATGTCCCACTGATGCATTAGAACGATTAAACGAGTCTCAAAATTTCTTTGATGAAGAATGATACGTCTTACTCATTGATCTTTTTCTCGAGTCTTTATCTTCTGAATCTGCCTTTCTCTTTTCTTTACTAAGATTGTCGGCTTTACAAGCCCTCTCGACTAGAACAACAGATTCTTTCATCTCTAAAATTCCGACTAGTAATTTTATATCTTCATTCAATCCATCTACAAATTGTTTACACATGATTTTTTCAGTGGAAACATATTCTCGGGCATACTTGCTTAACCGTACGAATTCTCTTTCATAGTCAGTGACAGTCATCCGACCTTGTTTTATCTCCAGAAACTCTTTCTGCTTCTGATCAAGCAATCTTTGACTGATGTACTTCTTTCAAAATTTAGATTGGAAAAACTCCCAACTAACCCGTTCTCTAGGAACCATAGATATCATTGTTTTCCACCAATGGTACGCATTATCTCTTAGCAAAGATACAACACATTTTATACATTCCTCAGGAGTACAAGACAATTTATCGAATACTCGAATTGTGTTTTTGAGCTAGAACTCAGCTCTCTCCGCATCATCATCAACAGTATCCCGAAACTCTTCAGATCCATGTTTTCGAATCTTATCTATTGGCAGCTTGTTTAATCGTATCAGATCTATAGCTTGAGGAAAAATAGGGATTTTTGAGGAACAGGTAGGGTGGAGGTTGTTGAGCAGTCGGATTCGTTCAAACGAACTTTGTAAACCACTCACTCATCATTTGGAAAAAGGCTTGTTTAGCCTCTCCCTCATGGCTACTAGATATAGGCCTAGAGTCAGATTACACTGCCCTTTGAGCTGGAACGGGCGTGTTACTCTTTACATCGTCAGCTACAGCTCTTTCAAGATCCATTGCTATACAAAAATACAATTTAAGCTGTCAGGAATCATCACACTATCAAAGAGAATATATGGCATGTATAGCTAAACTCTCACACATGTTATGTTATTCCTAGAATCGACTAAACCATAGCTCTGATACCAATAAATGTAACACCCCTAACCCGTATCCGTAGCTAGAATAGGGTTCCGAGGCATTACCTATCAAATCACAACATACATCATACATTTATGCATCCATTCTCAAACACCGTTCAATCATAATCACATTGTCCCTTATAAGGGCCTACGAGGCCTTAAACATGCTTTAGAAATAGTTCGAAACTAAATCGATAACATACAAAAATTCTCAAAAACTTAGAAATTTTTCATACATACCAGGGTCACACGACCGTGTGAACAAGCCGTGTGCCTCACACGGCTCCAGACACGCTCGTGTCCCAGGCCGTGTGAAAACAAGGTAGACATACTGACTTGGGTCACACGGCTGACCACACGTCCGTGTGTCTAGTCCGTACACCCATGTGCCAGACCGTGTGCTAGGCCATGCCAATCTTGTAAGGTATACTAACTTATGCAACACGGCCAAGTCACACGCCCGTGTGCTAGGCTGTGTGCCATTTAGGGGGTATACTGACTTGTGCCACACGGCCAGTCACACGCCCGTGTGGAGCATACTGACTTACATTCAATTTCAACACCAGGGCACACGACCGTGTAGCATGACAGTGTGACGCACACAGCTGATTCACACGCCCATGTATCTGCCCATGTGGACAAAAATAGGCCATTTGCAAGGCCAATTCGCCACCCTTTCTCATGTTCACCTAAACAACCAAAATAAAACCATTTCAACACATATAGGCAACCAAAACATGCTATTTCGTATACAAATCATGCCGTTTAAAAACCATCCATTTCATCATCTCCAAATCAAGCCACAACATGTCATTTTTCAAGCAATAATACACTAATTGACAACTAGCTAATTGAGCAACTATATAACCATTACAACATCCATCCCAAACATGCCAAAATACAAGGCAATGTATACATCATATATCACTTATCAAACTTTTGATTTAAGCCAACTTAAATGGCCAAATACACATCAACATTTACATTAATCATGAGTCAAATGTCATGGCTAATATCATATCTCAAAACACATCATCATAACACTAGCCTATACATCCCATATACCATATTCACAAAGCATCAAAAGTACCAAAAAGTTGATCGATAGTCTGACAATGTTCCTAATGATCCTTGAGTCTGAGCTAGCTTTGATTCTCTATAAAATAGGAAAAGAACACACCAAGTAAGCTTTAAAAGCTTAGTAAGTCATATACAAATAAAATTACCACATGAATCAACATCATTTTCTTTAATAGGAAAACTATGCATAAGCACATGGAAGTTCACAAACCTTTCCCAATGTATACATATTCAATATCACAAGTGAATTTATCAACTACTTCCCATTTCAATACTTCTATGAATCTCGTACGTACCTGAGTCACTTAACTCATTCACAAATTCTTTCTTGACTTAACTTTGCCCGTTTTACCTTTTGAAATTGTTAAGGATACTCGAAAAATCACATATAGCTCGTACAATGCCATATCCCAGATATGGTCTTACATGTTATCACATATCGGTGCCAGTAGCCCAGCTATGGTCTTACACGAAATCAAATAACGATGCCAATGTCCCAGACTTGGTCTTACATGTAATCACATAATGATGCCAATGTCCTAGACATGGTCTTACACATAATCACATCTCGTTAATCCTAATGTCATGACATTCGTATCCTACACTATTCCTAAGGTTCGTATGGAACTTTCGGTATTGTAACCATGTTGATTCTTGTTCGTATTTGATCATTCAACATTCATAGCAGTTCAATGACAATTAAACTTATATAGTTCAATTCAAAGACATTCATTTGCATATGAACTTACCTCTTATTCAGAATAAACGGACTGGACCGACTATTAGATAACCTTTGATTTTCCCTGATCTAAATCCGATTTCTTTGGTTCTTGATCTATATACATTCAAAATTAACTCATTTATTCATCAATTCATTTAATTCATTCCACAAACACATATTTGGGCATTTTTACACTTTAGCCCCTAAAGTTCCACATTTTTACAATTTAGTCCCTATTTCAAAAATACACAAAATTCATGAAATTTCATTAAACCCAAGCCTAACCGAATTTCATATAGGTCCCTAGCAGCCTAAAACTTTCATTTATTTCACATTTTAACCCCCTCAATTTGCACTTTTCACAATTAAAACATTATTTGACATTTTTGTCAAAAATCACTTAACAAAAGTTGTGTAACTATTAACAAATATTCATTTTTCATCATAATACATTCAAAAGCTCAAGCATTCATCAATGGCACTTCACAAAATCATTGACAACTTCAAAAATTAAGGCATGGGCTAGCTAGAATATAAAGCAACAATCTCAAAAACGTAGAAATCATCAAAAATCGAGCTAAAACCATACCTTAATCAAGCTTCAAAGGTGTCGAAACTTACAGCTCCCCAATTCTAGGTTTTCTTTTCTATTTTCGATTGAAATAAACAATGATGAACATGCTTTCATCTTTTGTTTTTTTAATATACATTATTTTATTTAATTACCAAATTAACCTTTGTTATATAACATTTAAAACATCAAATACATACCCATTTATGTCAAATTCAACTATCAATGGTCTAATATCATCATAAGGACTTTTCATTTAATAAATCATAGCAATTAAACACTTTTAACAATTAGAATGCAACATTTGCATTTTACGTGATTTAGTCCTTTTATCAAATTAAGCATTCAAATGCTAAAATATTCCACGAAATTTTTATACATATATAATCACCTGCTATAAACACTAAAAATAATATTAAAATAATTTTCTAACCTCAGATTTGTGGTTTTGAAACCGCCGTTTTGAATTAGCTAAAATCGAGCTGTTACAATACTGACCTTCCAAAAAGATTCTTACAACTTCTTCTGCTATGTCCAAATCTTCATTCTTTAATATTGCATATGTACCACCACCGTTATTACCTACAGTCACCATAAGAATCTCCTTGAAAGGATTTTTTACCCTTGTCAAAATCCTCCATAGTCAGGTCCCTTGCAGAATTCACATTTAAGTCCTTGTTCCACACCTTATTGGTTGCTCTTTCCATCTCTGATGGAATCGGAGAGCCAGTCGTTCGAGAGCCGGTGAGGTAGTATCCATGGGAGAGTCTTAGGGCTTGTTTATATGAGTTAATATAATTCAATAGAGTATTATTATTGATATTGGTATGACTAATTTATTATTAAGATTATGATTTCGTTCTTTAAAGTCTAATATATGTCGAAAAAATGGTTTAGTGAAGTGATGGGATATAATATACGTTGATGGCTATATTTACTGTATGTTCAGGCAGCTTTGAATACCGAGGATCCTTAATATTACGGCAATAGATTAGTTGTTCAAAGAAATGGCAAACTATGAGTGTTATTTTTTCATCTATTAACTAAAACCTTGTATTAATTGGATTCATGTTGTAACACCCCTTACCCCGGTCCGACGCCGGGACTGGATACGAGGCATTAGCATGCTTGACCTTGCTTGAACATGCAATAACGGGCTATAAAATTTCACTCCAAAGTAAAAATTTTCTTTCTTAGACATAACATGCATATCACGGGCCTACGAGGCCTTAAACATACATCCGGAAGGTTTCGGAGTTCAACCGAAAACTTTTACACTCCTTGAAAATTGTTGCCTAAACAGGGATCACACGCCCGTGTGACATGGGACATGCCCGTATGGGCAGGTCGTGTGGTCACACACGCCCATGTTCCAAGCTCGTGTAGAATTTATTTTTATTTCGAACCTACAGGGGTTTTCACACGGCCAGACACACTCCTGTGTCAATAACCAGTGTCCTTCACATGGCCTAGACACGCCCGTGTCTTTACCCGTGTGTGAAAACTAGGGGTATTCTGTTTATGATGTCAGCAACCCCTTAAGGAGCACATGGCCTAAGCACACGCCCGTGTGCTGGCCCGTGTGACAAATCGAATTCTCGCAATTTAATGCAAGGGACACACAGCCTAGACACACGCCCGTGTGTCTACCCATGTGGACACTTAGAGGCTATTTTCCAAGCCAATTTCCACCCTGAAACATAAACACACTTATGCAACACAAGCAATTTATGTACTATGAATAATTCCTAAAACATCACTTATAGAGTTCATAAATATCATCATCATTAATATATATATATATATATATATATGTATATAACTTAACAAATATTGGCCTATCACTTGGGCCATATACAAAAAGAATAGTAACTTTAATAGCCAATTCTTTGGCTCCCAATATGATATAACTCAAAATGGTATGATCTCTATACATGCCATACTTAACATAAAACAACTTGGCTATACCAAAACAATGGTTGATAGTGTGATCCGAGCTTCGACTTCTATGATTCCCGAGCTAGCTTGGCGAAACTACAAGGAAAAACGAAAAAGGGAGGGGTAAGCATATAGCTTAGTAAGTTTGCATGAAATTTATGTGATAACATAAATACTTAAAATAACTCATTCATCTCATGATACATGAACATTATAAACATCAAGTACTCAAGCATACTTACTCATACTTACTCTTACCAATCTTAAAACACAATATGATTTCATACTTGTATTTTATTCATGGTACTTGTATCACTTAGTCACATAATTTAGCACTTTTGCTAAAGTAATCATAACTCAAATCGTTAACTTCCTTAACTTAAACAAAACTCTTTATCATCCTTGAGTAGCTTAACTTGTTACTATCTTTATTCACTTAACTCCTTTGTTACTTCTTTCACACTTTGCTCTTTTGCCTGTTGAATTTTCCTGGAATAATAGAGGATATTCAATCATATCAAACATGTATCTTGATGCCAATTCCATATCCTAGATATGGTCTTACACGGGATTCCTTAGCTTGATGTTGACGCCATGTCCCAGACATGGTCTTACATAAGATCTTCTTTTGGTGTCGAAGCCATGTCCCAGATATAGTCTTACACGGGACCTTCCTTGTATGGTGTCGATGCCATGTCTCAGACATGGTCTTACACGAGACCTTCCTTATTCGATGCTGATGCCATGTCCCAGACATGGTCTTACACAGGATCTACATTAGGTGCCAATGCCATGTCCCAAACATGGTCTTACACGGGACCTACATTCCTTGATACCGATGCCATGTCCCAGACATGGTCTTACACGACTTTCTTTGTCTCATGTTATGACATAGATATCCTATTTATTCCAAGACTTCAATCGAGACTTTCATTTTTTGTACTCGTTGATTTCTTTAGTAAGGCATTATTATTCTTTTTTCAAGGAAATAAAGTATATTCAATAACATAATAAGTGATTTAATGTAAATACACATAAAGCCTTAAATTCATACAAACTTACCTCGGTACTCCAAAATATGTGTAGAAGTGCAATTTAGTCCACAACTTTATTTTTACCTCAGTTTCAATTCGGGCTTCGTATTTCTTGATCTACAATAGCAAATTCACTTGTTTAATACTCACATTGACTAAATTGACTCATGAATTATACTTTGGAAAAATTACGATTTTACCCCTAAACTTTCTCATATTTACACTTTTTCCCTAGGCTCACAAAATGATTTTCATTCAACTTTCTTGCATTTCAAGCCTAGTTGAATCATAGTCTCAACTATATCAACAATTAATTTCCACTATTTCACTCATGTATGACCATTTTTACAACTTTTACAATTTGATCCTTTTATGCATTTTTCATGGAATTCATTTAGAAAAAGATGTTTATTATATACATCAAACTTTCATATTCTTCCATAAAACATCAATATAGATGCATGTCATACATGGGCAAATTTTTGAACATGAATCCTAGCTCAAAATATAGCTAGAAATAGCTAAATCGAGCTACGAGGATTTCAAAAATAAGAAGAACATTAAAAACGGGGCTAAAAGATACTTACAATCAAGCTTGAAAGTTGAAGAAACGTAGCTATGGAGGGCTTGTAAAATTCAGCTATGGCTTGAAGAAGGTGGACACAAATTTTGAATTATTTTCCCTTTTAATTCATTTATTAACCAAATGACTAAAATGCCCTTAATGGCCCTTTCTTGAGATTTTTCCTTCCCATGTCCATTTTTGTCCATCATAATACTTAATGGTCTAATTGCTAAATAAGGACCTCTATTAATTTTTATGATGCTATTTCATACTTAAATCTTCTAGAATCTCATATTTTCTAGTCTTTGTAATTTAGTCCTAATGGACAATTTATTCACTAATTAATAAAATGTCTTCATGAAATGTTCACACAATCATGCAACCACATCATAAGACTCATAAAAATCATTAAAACTCATATTTCTACTTCAGATTTGTGGTCTCGTACCACTATTCCGACCATACCCTAAATCGAGCTGTTACACCTGTAGGATATGATCTTTTTTTGTACCTACTGGCTGCTGCAGGATAATGTAGGAAGGAAAGGAAAAAATCAGTGTCATGTTTCACAACATAAGAGTGTATTGTGTTTTATATTCAATATTGGTACAAAAAAAAATACCAAAACTCTTAGGAGAATAAAAATTCAATTGCTAACTTAGGAGAAAGAGTCAAGGTTGGAGAGTTAAAATATATATTTGAGCCTTATGATTATAATTAAGTATAAACACATAAAATATTATATATATATATATAAATAATATACTCTGTACTTTTTCATAAATTTCTATTTAGTTATATATGTTTGAAAATCAGATTGATAGAATGCATAAATATTATAGAGTAAATGTGTTATTATACTAGTTAGAAAAAAAACCACATTATCACTTCCGTTAACCATTTAATGGAGATTGTCCAAAATAGAAACAATCTAAAACATGAGTGACTAAAATAGAAATGATACAAAACATTAGTGATTAAATTGAAAATTTTCATAGTTGGGTGATCAAAACAAAAACACGCTAATAATTGGGTGACTAATTCTCTATAGTTTACACAAAAAATTAATGTTCTAAAAAGAAATGACCAAAATAAAAACGTACTAAAGTTGATGGACTAAAATGAGTGTAAAATAATATTACCTAACCTTAAATTAATAGTGGGTGACCAAAATGAAAACATATATTAACCACATTGCTTATATTTAATGACTAAAATAAAAACTTATAAAAATTAGGAAACTAATTGTGTTGTTTACCCAAAACAAGAATGTCATCCAACTTATAAATCATGAAATTAACTTTTATTTTTATTTTTAGAAAAAAGGAACTTAGCTCATATATAGGGGGAAAAACCTCCTCAAGATTAGAGGTCCACTCCTCAAAATTTTCAAACCAAAATCATAGATTTCTCCATCTCCCTAACAATCCCATTAACCACTTTCCTTTCACATATCCCCGACAATATCTCGTGAAGAAGATTGATCACTTCTATAATGCTCAACAAAACTAAAGCATTACTTCAAATAATGAAGAAAAAAAAACTTTTAAAGCATTTTCTGTTTTGATCAATCATCTTTCTAATTTGTCTTTTTCGAGTTTCCCAATTCTATTAGTAATATTCGAAAGAGTTTTATGCATTTGTAATGCAATAATCGATGTAATAATAGAACTTCTAGAATTAAGACGGTGAAATTAATGGGGGTGATTTACATATGAATATAGAATGGCTTCTTCGTTCAGAAATTTAAAAGTACACTAAGAAAATTTATATATTAAATATTTTTGTTAAATTACATCATTACTTATATTAAGCACTATACTTTTATTAAATCTTGATTCAGCCAATATCACGATTTAGTTGAACACTGATTTAATTAGAAAATTAGAAAATATTTTTTTCTTTAATGCTTTTTTAATAAAATAATATTATAATGAAATTTAAACTTAAAACATATAAAATTTAAATTTTGAACTTTATCAACATAATCAAAACCTCATTTAATTTTAATATAATATTTTATAAATATTGTTTACAAATATTTTTTTTCCCCACTCACATATGTCAAATGTTTGATATATTAAGTGGTGTACACTATATATAAACTGAATTACATAGACAAGTAGTGTAATAGAGATATTACCTTAGTTGACTTTTTTAACAACACCTTAGTTGACCTTTAAATATTATTACGCTTTAACTCTAATATATTTGCTTTATTGTTTCTTACTTTCAATGATAACCCAATAGTATCTTTTGTACTTAAATGTTTTACACTATAGCAGTCAAACTAGATATATGATATGCGCAAAGCATGTATATAGTGGAATACAGCTATCTCTTAAATTGATATAAAGTAAAATTCAAGCAAATCCTAGGCTGATAACTACTTGCTCCACTTGAACTTATTTACTCATAATTGAAAAGCCATAATGAAACGCCTGTTTGTTTGAAACAATAGCTTCAATCTCCTGTTTCAGCGCTTTACATATAGAAGCTAACTATAATGTAGGTTCTGACTATGATATGTTTTTCTCTTTTGACTCAATACTTCACCATTCCCATTCATGTTAACCCTTGTGCTTAATCTTTGTTTTTGTTTTATTCACTTCAAAGAAGCCACATTCAACTATATCATTTAAAAAGGACAAAAAAAAGAAAAGAACCACACATTGAGGTGCTAGAAATGTGAGTACGAGGTTTTATAAAACTCTTGCATAAGGTTTCTCAAAATGCTTAATATATAAATTACCCACTAAAATAACATTATACCACAATGTAATATTTATATAAAAGAAATTTAAATTGCGTACTTAAAGTTTGCCATTATCCAATAAATTATCCTAAAGCTGAATCCTAACAAAAAGACGTAATGGTTAGCCAAAGAAACTTTGCCAAGGGCCACACAATTTTTGTGGCGCCCCAAACCCGAGTGGGATGGTCCAACCCGAATCCAAAATATTACATTAGTCACTTATGTGACTCTCCTTATTGACCACCAAAACACAACATAGAACCGCCAATTAAACCACACAATACATGCATATTACTCAGTTAACCATTAAAACCAATCATGCAATCCTAAGTCATGTTTCGACTATCACGATATAGCAAAATAAGGATAGGGGTAAAAAGTCACTTTTTGCATAATGTACGTGAAATACTCATAAATCATGAAATTATACCGACAAGTGCTTTGAGCATTTTATTTAAAACTATATTTGAAAAATTCAATTCAAAATGAGATTAAATCTTATTCAATTTCGAAAGCAAAGTTTAGGGACTAAAATGTAAATTTTAAAGAATATCCAGGAAAACCTTTTTATGAAATTGAAGATAGCACTTAAAAATTCAACGTATAAAACCTTGTCACATAAATTTTAAAAGCATTTCGTGGTGTTTAAGGCCTCTAATTTCAAAGTTAAAAAAACATGCCCAAGAACTCAGCCAACCATGTTGAGACGCGATTTTTCACGTCACAATATTGCCTGGAAGTGTGTCTTCGTCCGATAATCTGATAAATAGTGTCTCGACGATGATCCTTCGTCACAACATCGTTTAAAGCTCATCACGACGATAACTTTGAAATTTGCAAAAAAAATTACAACAACTTGCATATGACAATTTGACACGCCATTACAGATACCAATTCGTGTTTTCATGCTTGTTACCATATCCTAAAATATCAATGGCATATTTAGATCACTCAGAACATGATCATTTACATTTAAACATACATTAACATACTATAGCATTCAATCATATTACTTATGCTAGCATGCTTCCTAAAGTCTCAATTCAATTTACACAACATACCAAATTTGCATATAAGAAAATTTAAAGTGCATTATAGGTCCATACATTGCCATTTGGTCAATTTGCATTTGTCCAAGCATTCAATAATTTATTTAAGAATCAATAGTCACAATTCACTAAGGCACATGCATGTTAATCAACATATAGCCTAACCATTCATCTAGAATTATTCATGCAACAATTCAAGCAATCCAAAAACCAGTTATAAAAGTCCTTAAGCAGTCTATGGAAAGTCCATTTAGAACCCAAAAACAAAAACTAGAGTCTATTCACTCTAAATGAACCCACAATGCTATTCTTTATTGTCCAAAAAAACCATCTCACATACACAAATAAGTAGCTTGGGATCTCAAACTTGCTCACTTCCCGACTCCACACATGCTATTTCTCAACAGAAGAATAAATACAAGATAGTGTGATCTTAACCAAGCTTAGTGAGTGCTCAAGATGCTACAAAAGGCTATAAGATAAAGGTTAGAAGCAAGACTAGTAAACACATGTACACTTATCATTACTAAACATTTATTCATGTTGACACATTAGCATCTTGTGATTATGAAATAAGTATAAAAATACAACACATCGGATATGCAGATCTTGTAACACCCCTCACCAGTATTCAACACCGAAATAGGGTTTCGGAGTATTACTAGACTTATAACACAATATTCAAACATTCCACATATCTCAAATTCATAGTAAACATAATTTATTTCCATCACATTGTCCCTAATATAAGCCTACGAGGCTTTAAACATGCTTTAGGAGTGGTTCGGGACTAAAAAGATAACTTTGGAAACTCTTAGAAAATTTTTGCTAAAAACAGGGGACACATGCCCGTATGGCCCGGCCGTGTGTCTCACACGGCCAAAGACACACCCGTGTCGCAAGCCGTTTGGACATTCGAAATGGAAGCACATGGCCTTGTCCCAGCTCGTGTCTGAACCCATGTAACTCTTTGACTTGGGTCACACGGACAACATACGCGCCCGTGTGGCTAGCCCGTGTGCCCTAAAAATGGCTATACACGCCCATGTGCCAGGCCGTGTGCTAGGCCATGCCAAACCTGTAGGGTATACTGACTTATGCCACACAGCCAAGTCACACGCCCGTGTGTGAGGCCGTGTGGAGCATACTAACTTGGTTTCTAATTCAATAACAGGGGACATACGACCGTGTACATGACCATGTGTCACACACGGTTGAAACACACGTTCGTGTCTCTACCCGTGTGGCCAAAAATAGGCTATTTACCAAGCCAATTTGCCACCCAAACTTGTGCTCACCTACATCAAACTCAAAGGCACCAATACATAGCATCAATAGGCAATTTAATCAACCAATTCAAACATAATTCATGCACATTCTATACCCCATTCTCTATGTAACACCCCTAACCCGTAACCGTCATCGGATTAGGGTTAAGAGGAATTACTAATCGTTTTCGAACATTTCATATCATTTCACAACCAAACATGTCAATTTACATTCATATAGTCCCTTATATAGGTCAACGGGACCTTTAACATGCTTTAAAATAGGGTCGGGACTAAATCGAACACACACAAAAATTTTTGAAATTTAAACATTTTTCAAAGTTACAGAGGTCACACGCCCGTGTGGGCAAGCCGTGTGCCTCCCACGGCCTCAGACACACCCGTGTGTGTAAGCCCTGTCAAAACATGGCATACATTCTGACTTGTCCACACGGTCGTGGACGCCAATGTGCCTCACTCGTGGTCGCTACTGACTTGCACCACATGGCCAGTCACACGCCCGTGGTCGAGTCTGACTTGTTTTGAATTACAACCACGAGGGACACGGTCGAGCCACACACCCGTGTTCTCAACCGTGTGGGAAATTATAAGCCATTTTCAAGGCCAAACTTGCCTCCCACACACTGAATCACCTACAAGCCTCAAATCATATGCATTTATATCACAAATGGTAACCAAAACATACCAATATATGCACCATCTAATCATCATCTAGATCATTTACTTCCATACTCAATTCCTACTCAAGTAAATCCATCAAAAACACTATTATCATAACCCAAATCATCATCTAAGCATCTAATAGTTCATACCGCAAAAACATACCATAACTTCTAGCCTATACATGCCATATACCAACTATATACATCTTTCAAAAGTACCAAATTAGATAGCCGATAGTGTGATTGAGTCGATGACGATCCCCAGATCCGAGCTAGCTTTACTGACACTGTAAAACAGAGAAACACATCACACAGTAAGCTTTAAAAGCTTAGTAAGTTCGTAACATAATTCATTCAATTTAATAAATCAAATACAATATATAAAGTTAATCCATCACATAGATTAACTCTCAATTATTCACACCATATCATCCATAGCTAATATACTCACTCAACCATTCATAATTCCATAACACAAATTTCATCAACCACAAAGGTTCAATACATACCTTAGCCAACACATAGTTAGTCACCATCCATGCTAATTTATGCTCAATATTGCATTTCAATCAACCTTTTTTATTCATTTGATTTAATCGCACATTTAGTGCCTGTGCTTTAAACTGAACTTATCTCAGTATCGCACACATAGTGCCAAATCAATAAGTCGAAGCTCCTATTATTTCGCACACACAGTGCTAATCATATCTGTCTCATTTCTAATATCGCACACTTAGTGCCTCATTTATCAATTTCATATATAACATTGCTATTTCATTAACTATACAATCAGTCATTTCTCATCACATAGATATAAATTTAACAGCTTGTATTATATTCGAACTTACTTCGGACGTTGAAATACCGAAACTAGCTGATCAATTGAGTGCTTTGTCTTTGCCTCGATCTCGATTTGAATCTCTCCTTTCTTGGTCTATACATATTCAAATTTAACTCACTCAATCACCAATTCATTCAATTTAGTCCAAACACACATATTTAGTGTATTTTACAAAATAGCCCTCACATTTTCACATTTTGACACTTTAGTCCCTAATTCATAAAATTACAAAATACACAAAATCTCTCTTCACTTATGCCTAGCCGAATTTTCCTTGTGTTCATACAAGCCCACACATTTCATTTATTTCACATTTTAGTCCTTCAAAATATTATTTTCACAATTTAGTCCAAATTACTCAATTTCACCAAAAAATTCAAAGATAAAACATGTTAATCTTTCACATTTCTTTCATATTTCATCATCAACTATCACAAAGCTCAAACATTCATCAATGGCATATCTCAAAATCACCATCAAATTCTAAAATTAAAGCATGGGCTAGCTAGAGCACAAAACAACGATCACAAAAACGTAAAAATTATCAAAAACCGATCAAAAATCATACCTCAATTGGCCAAGCATAGTGCCGAACCATTAAACTCTCTTTCTTTTCTTTTTCCTTAGTAATTTTGGCAATGGTGATGAAAAAGATGAATAATTTATGTTTTGTTTTATTTTTATTATCATTATTAACATATTTACTTAGATATCCTTAATGAAATAATGTTAAAGATTAAGAATAATTGCCCATAACCGTCCATACTATCCTTCAACGACCTAATTTCATTTTAAGGCCTCCTCATTAAAAGCACATGGCAATAAAGCACTTTAACAATCAGCACACAACTTTTACATTTTATGCGATTCAGTCCTTTTTGCAAATTAAACACACAATCGATAAAATTTTCACACATACTCAATCACATATTGTAAACATAAAAAATAATATTAAAATATTTTTCTGACCTCAGATTTGTGGTCCCGTAACCACTATTCTGTCTAGGTCTAAAACGGGTTGTTACAACTCTCCCCCCTTAGGGATTTTCGTCCCCAAAAATCTTACCAGTGAATAGGTTCGGATACTACTCTCTCATAACATATTCAGGCTCCCACGTAGCCTCTTCAACTCCGTGTTTATGCCATAACACTTTCACTAAAGAAATTCTTTTGTTTCTCAACTCATTGATCTCACGAGCCAAAATTCGAATCGGTTTTTCACTATACAACAAATCTGACTGAATCTCAACCTCAGTAGGAGCAATTACATGTGAAGGATCAAATCTGTATCGTCGAAGCATCGATACGTGAAATACATTATGAATCTTTTTTAACTCTAGTGGTAACAACAATCTATAAGCAACCGGCCCAATTCTTTCGATGATTTCATACGGCCTGATGAATCTCGGACTCAGGTTGCCTTTTCGGCCAAATCGAAGTATTTTCTTCCACGAAGACACTTTCAAAAATTCTTTGTCACCAACCTCAAACTCGATATCTTTTCGTATCAAGTCTGCATAAGACTTCTGATGATCTGATGCTGCTTTCAAACTGTCACGAATCACTTCTACTTTCTGCTCAGTCTCTTTTATCAAATCAACCCCGTGAATCTTATTCTCACTCAGCTCAGTCCATTACAATGGAGTTCAGCATTTTTGACCGTAAAGAGCCTCATACGGTGCCATTTTGATACTAGATTAAAAACTGTTGTTGTATGCAAATTCAATCAATGGTAAATGCTTTTCCCACGTATTTTCGAACTCAAGAATGCAGGGTCTCAACATATCCTCAAGAATCTGAATGATCCGCTCCGATTGTCCATCCGTTTGCAGATGAAATGCGGTACTGAAATGCAGCTTTGTACCTAAAGCCTCTTGCAATTTCTTCCAAAATCGCGACGTAAATCTCGGATCCCTGTCAAACACAATAGATAGTGGCACCCCATGTAATCTCACAATCTAAGAGATATACAATTCAGCTAAAGAGATATACAATTCAGCTAACTTATCAAGTGAATAATTTGTTCTCACCAAAACAAAATGAGCTGATTTCGTTAATCTGTCAACTATCACCCAGATTGCATCTTTCTTTCTCGGAGATAGAGGTAGTCCCGACACAAAGTCCACCATGATTCTTTCCCATTTCCACTCAGGAATCATAATCGGTTGTAACAAACCGGATGGAACCTGATGTTCAGTTTAAACTTGCTGACAAACTAAACACTTCGATACAACGTCAGAGATATCTCTTTTCATACCATGCCACCAATAAAACTGTTTCAGATCATTATACATTTTTGTACTTCTCGGATGAACATCAAACGACTATTGTGAGCTTCGTTTAAGATCAACTGAATTAACTCTGAATTCTTCGGAACACAAATCCGACCTCTGAATCTCAAACAATCATCACTATCAACTCAAAATTCTGAATTGACATTCAATCCACACTGATCTCGTTTAGCCATCATTTCAACGTCACTTTTCTGGGCATCACAAATCTGACGTACAAACATCGGCCTCACTTTTAACTCAGCCAAAACTGAACCATCATCACATAGATCTATCTGGGTACTCATAGCTCGCAAAGCACGTAAAGACTTTCGACTCAAAGCATCAGCAACAACATTAGCTTTGCTCTGATGATAATCAATTACTAACTCATAGTCTTTTAGTAATTCTAACCATCTCCGCTGTCTCAAATTCAATTCTTTTTGAGTTATCAGATATTTCAAACTCTTGTGATCAGTAAAAACATGACATTTCTCACCAAACAAGTACTGACGCCAAATCTTCAATGCAAATACAATCGCGGCTAATTCAAGATCATGCGTCGGATAATTCTTTTCATGCGGCTTTAACTGTCTCGAAGCATAAGTGATGACTTTGCCTTCTTGCATCAGCACACAGCCCAAACCATTCAACGATTCATCACTATAAACTATGAATTCTTTACCCGATTCAGGTTGAACTAACACGGGTGCCTCTGTCAATAATGCTTTCAACTGTTCAAAATTCTGCTGGCACTTTTCTGACCACTCCAATTTAACATTTTTCTGTAGCAACTTCGTCAATGGAGTCGCAATCATCGAAAAACCTTTCATAGACTGTCTATAATATCTCGCTAGTTCCAGAAAACTACGGACTTCAGACACATTTCTAAAAGGCTTCCATTCTAAAATAGCTGAGATCTTACTCGGATCAACTCGTATTCCCGCAGCTGATACAATATGCCCCAGAAAACCAACCTCACGCAACCAGAACTCACATTTGCTAAACTTTGTATACATTTGCTTCTCATGCAGAGTCTATAACAAAATTCTCAAATGCTCGGCATGTTGCGTCTCATCACATGAGTAAATCAGAATATCATCAATGAACACCACAACAAAACGATCAAATATGTTTTGAATATCCGGTTCATCAAATCCATAAATACTGCAGGAGCATTCGTTAGTCCAAAAGGCATAATGAAGAATTCATAATGTCCGTACCTCATTCTAAAACAAGTCTTTGGTACATCTGATTCTTTAACTCTCAACTGATAATAGCCCGATGTCAAATCTATCTTAGAAAACACTGTAGCTCCTTTCAGCTGATCAAACAAATCATCAATACATGGTAGGGGATACTTATTCTTTATCTTCACTTTGTTCAACTATCGATAATCAATGCACATCCTCATAGTACCATCTTTCGTTTTCACAAACAACACAGGAGCACCCCAGGGCGAGAAACTCGGTCGTGCAAATCCTCTATCTGTCAATTCTTGCAACTGAGACTTCAACTCTTTCAATTCCATCGGTGCCATTCTATACGGAGCTATTGAGATAGGAGTCGTTCCCGACACTAATTCAATACCAAACTCAACTTCTCGAATCAGAGGTAATCCCGATAGTTCTTCAGGAAACACATCTGGGAACTCACATATTACAGGTACAGATTCAACTTTATTTTCTATCACGTTTGTACCAATCACATATGCAAGATAAGCTTTGCAACCCTTTTTCACATAGTTCAAAGCTTTCATCGAAGATATAACAGTCGGTAACCCATTCAAATCACTGGATTCAATTGAACTATTTCACCATTCTGACTTCTCAAATCAATACTCTTCTGTTTACAATTCACAATAACATTATGCAAAATGAGCCAATCCATACCCAGAATGATATCAAATTCATCAAAAGGTAGCAGCATCAAATTAGCCAAAAAGCAAATATCCTGAAACATCAACGGACAATTCTTGCACGCTTTATCAACCAAGACACACTTGCCTAAGGGGTTCGAGAATCTAATCACGAATTCAGTAGACTCAACAGGTAAAGTCTTACTTGATACTAGATTCACACACATAGGAATGAGTAGAACATGGATCTATTAATGCAATCACATCAGTATCAAATAGAGTGAAAGTACCGGTAATGACGTTTGGAGATGACACTTCTTCTCGTACGCGTATAGCATAGGCTCAGGCAGGTGCCCTCGCCTCGAATCTCACAGCTGTATCCGTCGTTCTTTTCTGACTACCACTCACAGCTGTATCAGTCTCGCACTCTGAACATTGTCTTTTTCAGCTATCTCTAGGCAATCTCGAATGAAATGATCTCGTGATCCACATTTATAGCAAACTCTATTATTATATTTGCCCCAGCATTCTCCAACGTGTTTTCTTCCACAATGTCTACACTCAGGCTTGTTGCTTTTAACACTACCAACACTTGATTGAATCGGAGCTTGAGTTCTTGGACCAACACTTTATCTCACATGATCTCTACTTGAATGTCCAAATGAAGCATTTGAATGATTGCTTGCATCTCTAAATCTCTTCGTCGAAGGTTGAGACGACTTACTTATCGATCTTTTTCTTTCATCACTAGCCTCAGAATCGGCTTTCTTCTTTTATTTACTAAGCTCCTCGGCTTTGCAAGCTCTTTCAACTAACACAACAAATTCATTCAAGTCAAGTATTTCAACCAGTAATTTAGTGTCTACATTCAGCCCTTCAATGAAACGTTTACACATAGTAGCTTCGGTCGAAACACATTCCCATGCATATTGGCTCAGTCTCACAAACTCCCATTCATACTCAGTAACGAACATGCGGTCTTGTTTCAGCTCTAGAAACTCTTTACATTTCTGATCTATGAATCGTTGACTGATATAGTTCTTTCGAAATTTCGCTCAAAAGAAATCCCAGGTGATTCTCTCTCTCGGAACCACGGATATCAACGTTTTCCACCAATTATATGTCGTATCTCTCAACAATGAAAGAACACATTTAATACATTTATCAGGAGTCAATGACATCTCATCAAACACTCGGATGGTATTCTCGAGCCAAAACTCAACTCGCTTGGCATCATCATCAGCTGTGGCCCTAAACTCTACGACCCCGTACTTTCGGATTTTATCTATAGGAGGCTTATTCAATCGGATCAGATTTGTCACTTGTGGCACAATAGGAACTTGTGGGATAGAGGTTGTGGAGCAGCTGAATTCATTCGAACAAACTCCTAGAACCACTCACTCATCATTTGGAAGAAGGCTTGCTTAGCCTCTCCCTCGTGGCTACTAACATTCTGCCTAGATGTGGCCGGCGCTGTCTCTTGAGCGGGAGCAGGTGCATTGCTCTCTACATCATCAGCAACTGCTTGATCGGGATCCATTTGCTATACGAAAACACATTTTTAACTATCAGGATTCATCACACTATCGCAATTATATATATGGCATGTATAGTTAGACTCATACGCGCTACGTTAGTCCTAGAATACACTAAACCGTAGCTCTGATACCAATCAAATGTAACACCCCTAACCCTTAACCATCGCCCGATTAGGGTTAAGAGGCATTACTAATCGTTTCCGAATATTTCATATCATTTCACAACCAAACATGTCAATTCACATGGTCCCTTATATAGGTCAACAAGACCTTCAACATGATTTAAAATAGGGCCGGGACTAAATTGAACACACACGAAAATTTTTGAAATTCAAACATTTTTCAAACTTACAGTGGTCACACACCCGTGTGGGCATGTCGTGTGCCTCCCACGGCCTCAGACACGCCCGTGTATCTAAGCCGTCTCAAAACAGGGCATACATTTTGACTTGTCCACACAGTCGTGGACACGCCTGTGTGCCTCAACCGTGGTCGCTATTGACTTGCACCACACGGCCAGTCACACGCCCACGTGTCCAGCCCGTGGTCGAGTCTGACTTTTTTGAATTACAACCACGAGGGACACGGTCGAGCTACACGCTCGTGTGCTCAATCGTGTGGGCAATTATAGGCCATTTTCAAGACCAAACTTGCCTCCCAAACATTGAATCACCTACAAGCCTCAAATCCTATGCATTTATATCACAAATGGCAACAAAAACATACCAATATATGCACCATCTAATCATCATCTAGATCATTTACTTCTATACTCAATTCCTACTCAAACAAATCCATCCAAAACACCATTATCATAACCCAAATCATCATCTAAGCATCAAATAGTTCATACCGCAAACTCATATTTAAACACCATTCTCATCAACCAATTTGAGCATGAAACATATCATATTCATCATTCACTTAATCCACACACATATATATATCAACATCATTCAATTTTCAAGCCAAATCTCATGGCAGGATTTATACAACTCAAAACATACCATAACTTCTAGCCTATACATGCCATATACCAACTATATACATATTTCAAAAGTACCAAATTAGATAGCCGATAGTGTGATTGAGTCACTGACGATCCCCAGATCCGAGCTAGCTTTACTGACACTGTAAAACAGAGAAACACATCACACAGTAAGCTTTAAAAGCTTAGTAAGTTCGTAACATAATACATTCAATTTAATAAATCAAATACAATATATAAAGTTAATCCATCACATAGATTAACTCTCAATTATTCACACCATATCATCCATAGTTATTATACTCACTCAACCATTCATAATTCCATACATAATTTCATCAAACACAAAGGTTCAATACATACCTTAGCCAACGCATAGTTATTCACCATCCATGTAACACCCCTATCCCGTGTTCGTCGCCGGATTAGGGTTAGGAGCATTACCGAATAGAACGAAAAGCATATGCAGAAATTCATACATTCATTCATCATTCTCAAGCATAATGTCCCTTAAATGAGTCCTCGGGACCATAAACATGCTTACAAATCAGATCGGGACTAACCCGAAACACATACATAATTTTTCAAAGATTTAAAAACTTTTCCAAAATACAGGGGATACATGCCCGTGGAAGGAAACCGTGTTCCCTCCACGGCTGTTAGACACCCCCGTGTGTCCTCCCCGTGGTCTATTCTGATTATACTCCCATGACCACCAAGCACGCCCGTGTGCCTTAGCCGTGTACTATCCTGACTTGGCCCTCACAGTCACAAAGCACGCCCGTGTACCCTGACCGTGGTCGATCCTGCCAAAACCAACACGGTTATCCAACACCCACGTGTTAAGGATGGTCACTAGGCACGCCTGTGTGCCATGGCTGTGTGACATTATAGGTCATTTACAAGACCAAAATGCCACCCCTCTTTGGGTCATACCTACAAACAACATATACCAAAACATTTCATGCACATATAGCCACCAAAAACATACCAAAATTTAAAAATTACTAAAATACCCCTATATTCATAAATTACTAAAATACCCCTAGATTTGTAAATTATCAAAATACCCATGTTTTGCAAAATTACCCAAAATACCCCTATTTTGTAAAAGTACCAAAATACCCCTATTTTGCCAAATTACCAAAATACCCCAGTATGTTAGATTTATGAAAATACCCCTAGGTAGTGAAATGACGAAAATACCCCTACGTGACGAACTTAAGCTTATAGATGTTACTTGTGTGTTCGATGCATTCATATGAGATTCTGGTTAGGATGCATATGGGTGGGAATTATGGTACGGAGGAAGATTTGAGGATCGCATGGCCGTATGGTATGGATCTACGATCGCATGGCTGTATGGTATGGATCCACCGGAGGCTTTAAGCCCAATATATGATTAGCAGCTTTGCTGCAACGTTTGGTAGTACCACAACCGGGCTACCTTGGTGTGTAGCGGAGGGGTGGGTCGAGCTAGAATTCCCCACAGGAGTCATAAGGTTGGAAGGGAAATGGTGTGTGTAGCGGATGGACTTTTGGGGTGGGTTTTGCATTATCTTATTTGTATATGATGCGATATGATATGATATGAGGGCATGGTGGGCTAAGGCCCAAGACCACCGATATTGATAGGGCTTAGGCCCAATGTGAATATTTGTACGTGATTTGTTTGCCAAGGGTTGTACACACTGAGTTTCGAAACTCACACCCTTAATTTTAATGTTTCAGGTAATCCTGAATAGATGGCTCGACGTGGGAGAGGACTCGTAGATGGCCACACTACAAGCTGATCAAATGTTTTATTTTGTTCAAATGAATTTATTTTAAATACTTTGTTTTTTTCCATTGGATTGTAATAAGTCCATGTAACTCCTAAATGCCTTTAGATTTTGAGTTTTATTATTATTATTATTCCAACTATCTGCTTAATAAATTTCATAAAATTTTTAAAGATGGCATGGTTTTCGAAATAACTTAATATATGAACGTTTTCCTAAAAGGTGGGCTTTTCCTTTTAACTTAACAAGATATATTGGATTTTGGGCTTTTGGGCCTTAAAATGTTAAATTGTAAGATTGTTTTGGAGTGTGCCTTTAATGTGACATTCCGGACTCGGGCCTAACTTCTAGGCTGGGTTTGGGGTGTTTCATCGGGAATAAACCGAGCTCATAATTTTTTCCGAAAATAAAAAATTTTTCAAATTACAGAGGTCACACGCCCGTGTAAGTAGGCCGTGTGCCTCACATGGCATTAGACACACCCGTGTGTCTAGGCTGTGGCAAAATAGGGCATGCATACTGACTTGTCCACACGGCCACAAGAAACGCCCGTATGCCAGGCCGTATGAAAATTAGGAGGGTTACTGACTTGTTCACACGGCCAGTCACACGCCTGTGTGTCCAACCCGTGTGACAACCTGACTTACTTCGAGATACAACCAAGAAAGACACGGTCGAATCACATGCCTGTGTGCTCAACCGTGTGGGCAAATATAGGCCATTTCCAATGCCAATTTGCCACCCATTTTAGGATCAATCCTACAAGCACAAATAAGCAGCATTTCATACTTCAAAAGCAACCAAAACATACCAAGAATGACCATCTTTTCTAACCATTCATGAGCATACCAAACATATCAATTTATGCACAATTTATCTCATAACAACCTCAAACACTTCTATGTAAAATTCATCCAAAACTTACCAACTCAATATACCAACCTTTCATCACAAATATACCGACTTTGCATCACAAAACATAGATTAAAAATTACCATATTCACATCCATTAACAAGCCATATCACATAGCTTTATATACATCTCAAAACATAATCTAATACTACTAGCCTATACATGCCATACTTAAATACGTACACATTCAAAGGTACCAAAATATAGTTCCATAGTGTGGTGATGATCCTCGACAATCCCCGAGCCTTCCGTAGCTTTGATGATCTATAAAACAATGCGAACACACACAAAGTAAGCTTTCAAAATCTTAGTAAGCCATATACAATTAAACTTATCATGTAAAACATTTATAACCATTTCATTCACATGATCTTTAACATAACACAATAGCAAATTCATACTTATTATTTGGCTCAATTGTTTTTAACCACTTGCTACCAACAAATCACATCTCCATGTGTTTCATTAGATCATAGCACATTTGTATAAAACACATCTTTTTAAGTCCATACATATATCTCTATTTCACAATCTCACATATACTTACTTTTCATACTCAAACTTTGCATACACTTCGAATGTGTCTGTATCAGATACACATTTCACATAGTCATTCAGTACTCAAAATGCCCGTTGGACCATCGGAATCAAATAGGATACTCGGATAGTTTGTACAAAGCCAACGTCCCAGACGTGGTCTTACATGTAATCAAATATTGATGCCACTGTCCCAGACAGGGTCTTACATGAAAACATATATGATGCCAATGTCCCAGACATGGTCTTACATGTAATTCTCAAATCGATGCCAACGCCCCAGATGTGGACTTGCACGATATCACATATCGGAACCCTGTGTCATGACATATGTATCCTAACTATTCCTAAGGTTCGTACGAGACTTTTCAGACATTGATACATTGTCGAAACTTTCTTTGATTTCACATGTACATCTTCCATAGACACTCATCACAATTCAATTTCATATAAACCTAAATAAATCAACTCAAACACATTTATTTGTATATAGACTTACCTCGTACAGATATGAACAGACAGAAACGACTACTCGACCACTTTCAACTTCCCCTGATCTAAATCCATTTTCTTTGGTTCTTGATCTATACATATTAAAATTTAACTCTTTTATTCACCAAATCATTCAATGCAATTTAAAAACACACATTTAGGGCATTTTACAAATTAGCCCTCACATTTTAACATTTAAGTCCCTATTTCATAAATTTACAAATTATACAAAATTTCAATATTCCCATGCTTGGCCGAATATTTATATAGTCTATATAAGTCCATACATTAATTTATTTTGCATTTTAGTCCTTCAATTTATTATTTTCACAATTTAATCCAAATTACTCTAATTCATCAAAAATCCAAAGATAAAACATATTAATATCATATCAAGCATCCATAATCCATCAACTAACATCAACAAACTCACATAATCATCAATGGCTTAACTTGAAGTCTTCATCAAATTCTAAAATTGAGACATGGGCTTAAGATAATACGAAGCAACGATCATGAAAACATAAAAATCATTAAAAATTAAGCTGAAAACATACCTTGATTGAGCTAAATGAGTGCCGAATGCAAAGGAAGCTTAAAACCCTTCTTTTTCTTTCAATTTTCGGTGCAAACAAAGATGATAATAATCTATTTTCATGTTTTTGTTATAACTATTTAACTTATTAACTAATTTACAATTTTAACCTTTGATAAAAACATATAATAATACATAATGGTTGGTCATAAATGTCCATTAACCATATCAATGGTCCATTTGCATAATAAGGACTCCATATTAATAAAGACAAATCAATTCAGCACTTAATCAATTAGAAGGCCACTTTTCATTTTCTGCAATTAAGTCATTTTCTCAAATTAAGCTCATAAGTAACAAAATTAATTCACGAAACTTTCACATATGCTTAATCACATACTGTAAACATGAAAAATAATATTAAAACATTTTTCTAACTCGAATTAGTGGTCCCAAAACCACTATTTCTATTAGGGTTTAAACTGGACTGTTACATAGCATGTTGTTTGTACTGTATTGTATAAATGTGATATACCATGATTGGGCATGACATAACTGTATGATGCATTGCATTGGGTTTGGATTGATATTGATTGGAGGAAGTGTACTGAAAGGGTTCGAGCCTAACCTACTGGCAGCACAGCTGCAACTACTATTTAGTGCCGCAACCGGTGCTACTTTGAATGTAGGGATGAGTGGGTTGATTATATCCCCACATGGAGTGTAGGGTTGGACATCAATGGAGTGTAGAGGCTGGTTGGGTAGGATTTTCTGATTGCATATCTGTTACTATATTGTGATGGGCTAAGGCCCTAATGCTCACTGTTACTGTTACTGTACTATGATAAGCAAAGGCCCTAATGCTCACTGTTACTGTTACTATACTGTGATGGGTTAAGGCCCTAATGCTCACTGTTACTGAAATGGGTTAAGGGCCAAATTGATACTCATTCTGAGACTGAAAAGGGCTTAGGCCAAACTGAGACTATGTGTTATTGTATGTATGATTGCATGGGGATTACACACTAAGTTTACGTAAACTCACCCCTTCTATTTAATTTATACAGGTAACCCCCAGAAATAGGCGGATTGGTGCAGCGGAAGACTCAGTGGTGGCCACACGACTCTTTTTGCTATTGGATACTTATTTACAGTTTTTAGTTTTATTTGGGGTATTTTTCTATAATAATGGCCTCTATGGACGTTTACCTAAAATTTGGGTTTTATACCATTTTCTGTTTATATCTGCTAAAGGTAGGTAAAACATGGGTTTTTAAAAGAAATGCAGGTGTTTTAGCAAAATACCCACAAAGAAACAAACTGTTTAAAAAGCTTTCGTAACGTATACTGATTTGAAAACTAACGACTGAATTAGAATCATGATTTTAGAATTAATAAAAGATAATGAGGATTTCTAAACGAAAAATGTTTTAACAGTTTTCTAACACACTACCATGTGACATCGCCCGGTTCAGCCATAATGTCCAGGCCGGGTTTGGGGCGTTACAAATCAAACATTTCGAAACAAATTCTGAGATATCTCGTTTCATGCCTTGCCACCAATAAAGTTGTTTCAAATCGTTATACATTTTTGTGCTTCCCGGACGTACTGATAAACAACTACTGTATGCTTCGTCTAGAATTTTCTAAATAAGCTCAAAATTTCTCTGTACACAAATTCTACCTCGAAACGTCAAACTTTCATAAGGCCCTATTCAAAACTCTGAATCAGAATTCGACTCACACTGAGTTCGTTTTGCTTGCAATTCATTATCAAATCTTTTAGCCTCACAAATCTGTTGTAGAAATAGCGGTCTTGCTTTCAACTCTGCTACTACTGAACTGTCATCAGACATAGCTAACTGTGTGTTCAAAGCACGTAGATCAAATAAGGACTTTCGACTCAAAGCGTCGGCAACTACATTCGCTTTTCTTGGATGAAATTCGATAACTAATTCATAGTCTTTTAGCAATTCTAACCACCTCTGCTGTCACAAACTCAAGTCTTTCTGAATCATTAGATATTTCAAGCTTTTGTGGTCAGTATAAATATGGCATTTCTCACCAAACAAGCAATGGCACCAAATTTTCAATGCGAACACTATCGCAGCTAATTCAAGATCGTGCATCGGATAATTCTTTTCGTGTGGCTTCAACTGTCTCGAGGCATAAGCTATAACTTTGCCTTTCTGTATCAAAACACAACCCAGGCCATTTAATGATGCATCACTGTAAACTACGAATTCTTTACCCGACTCAGACTGCACTAACACTGGTGCTTTAGTTAACAATGCTTTCAACTGCTCGAATCTCTACTAACACTTTTCTGACCATTCAAATTTAAAATCTTTTTGAAGCAATATTGTCATCGGAGTCACAATCATTGAAAATCCTTTCACAAATCGTCTATAATAGCTGGCTAGCCCCAAAAAACTAAAGACTTTAGATACATTTCTCGGAGGTTTCCAGTCTATAATCATAGAAACTTTGCTCGGGTCAACTTGGATACTCGCGGCTGAAACTATATGTCCCAGAAAACCAACCTCTCAATGCCAAAACTCACATTTGCAAAACTTTACAAATAAATTTTTATCTCTCAAAGTTTGTAACACAATTCTCAAATGCTCGGCATGCTCAGATTCATCACGAGAGTAGATCAAAATGTCATCAATAAACACAACTACAAATTGATCTAAATACAGCCTGAAAATTCGATTCATCAAGTCCATAAAAATAGCAGGTGCATTTGTTAGTCCGAAAGGCATAACAAGAAATTCGTAGTGTCTATACCTTGTTCTAAATGCAGTCTTTGGCACATCGGAGTCTTTAACTCGCAATTGGTAATAACCCAATCTCAAATCAATTTTTGGAAACACCGTTTCCCCTTTTAACTGATCAAACAAATCATCTATTTAAGGCAAAGGATATTTATTCTTGATCGTCACTTTGTTGAGCTATCGATAGTCTATACACATTCTCATCATGCCATCTTTCTTTTTTCACAAATAACAGCGGTGCACCCCAGGGAGAGAAACTCGATCTAGCAAAACCTCTATCTGTCTATTCTTGCAATTGAGCTTTCAATTCTTTTAACTCTGGCGGAGCCATTCTGTACGGAGCTATCGATATTGGCTTTGTTCATGGTATTAATTTAATACCAAACTCAACCTCTCTGATAGGTGGTAAACCTGGTAACTCTTGGGGAAATACATCTGGATACTCACACACAACTGGTACTAATTCAATCTTTGTTTCTGGTACTTTCGTATCAAGTACATATACAAGATAAGCTTCACACCCCTTTCTCACAAATCTCTGAGCTAACATAGACAAAATCACAACTAGCATACTATTCAAATCATCAAATTCAATTCTAATAATCTCATTATTCTGACATTTCAGTTCAATTATATTTCGTCTACAATTCACTATAACATGCATCGTTAACCAATCCATACCCGAAATCACATCAAATTCATCGAATGGAAACAACATCATATTAGCCGAAAAACAGAAATCCTGATGCATTAACAAACAATTCTTGCAGACTTTGTCAACCAAAACACATTTGCCTAAGGGGTTTGTAGCAGCCCGATTTTAGCTAAATCAGAACAGTGGTTTCAGAACCACAAATCCGGGGTCAAAAATTTTTTAATATTATTTTATGTGTTTACAGCATGATAGCATGTATTTTTTGAAAGCTTCGTGAATTAATTTTATCGGTTGGATGTCTAATTTAATAAAGGACTAAATCGCGTAAAATGAAAAAGTCGCATTCTACTTGTTTAAAGTGCTTAATTACTATGGTTGATTAAATTAAAAGTCCTTATGATGATATTAGAGCATTAGTAGTGTTAATGGACATAAATGGGCTTATGAAATTTGGTGGCTTTTAATTAAGGTTATATTGGTAATTAATTTAATTAACATATAATAAAAAAACCAAAACCAAAATTTTGTTTTATCATCATCTTTGAACTGAAAATAGAAGAATAAGAAAGCCATTTAGGGCTTGAGATGTTCAGCCAACTTAAAGCTTGATTAAGGTATGATTTTAGCTTGGTTTTTGATGATTTCTATGTTATTATGATCGTTGCTTTGTGTTCTAGCTAGCCTGTATCTTAATTTTCAAAGTTGCTCATGAATTTGTGAAGTGACATTGATGAATATTTGAGTTTTTTAATCTTTGATAATGGAGAATGACTATTTGTTGATAGATTTAAATGTTTTGTAAAGTGATTGTATTGACAAAAATGTCAAAAAGGGATTTAATTGTGAAAAGTGTAAACTAAGGGGTTGAAATGTGAAACAAATGAAAGTTTTGGGCTACTAGGGACCTATATGCAATTTAGCTAGGCTTGGGTTTAATGAAATTTCATGATTTTTGTGTACTTATGAAATAGGGACTAAATTATAAAAACATGGAATTTTAGGGGTTAAAGTGTAAAAATGCCCAAATATGTGTTTGTGGACTAAATTGAATGATTTGATGAATAAATGAGTTAATGTTGAAAGTATATAGATTAAGAACGAAAGACATCGGATTTAGATCGGGGAAAATCAAAGGTTATCGAATAGCCGATCTAGTCTATTTATCCAAATACAAGGTAAGTTCATATGCAAATAAATGTATTTAAATTGAATTATATATGTTTAATTATCATTCAACTGCTATGAATGTTGAATGATCAAATACGAGCAAGAATCGATAGGGTTACAATATCTGAAAGTCCCATAAGAACTTAGGAATAGTATAGGATATGAATGTCATGACATTAGGATTAACGAGATGTGATTATGTGTAAGACCATGTCTGGGAAACTGGTATCATTGTGTAATTACGTGTAAGACCATGTCTGGGAAATTGGCATTGTTATTTGATTTCGTGTAAGACCATAGCTGGGCTATCAGCATCGATATGTGGTAGCATGTAAGACTGTATCTTGGATATGGCATTATACGAGCTATATGTGATTTCCGAGTATCCTTAACAATTCCAAATGGTTCAACGGGCAAAGTCAAGTTGAGAAAGAATGTGTGAATGAGTTAAGTAACTCAGGTACGTACGAGATTCATACAAGTATTGAAAAGGGAAGTATTTGTTGAATTCACTTATGATATTGAATATGTATACATTGGGAAAGGTTTGTGAGCTTATATGTGCTTAATCATAGTTTGCCTATTGATAGAAATGATGTTGATTCATGTGGTAATTTTATTTGTATATGGCTTACTAAGCTTTTAAAGCTTGCTTTATGTGTTCTTTCCCTGTTTTATAGATAATCGAAGCTAGCTCAGACTCGGGGATTATCAAGAACACCGTCACACTATCGATCAACTTGTTGGTGCTTTTCGTGCTTTGTAAATATGGTATATGATTTGTATAGGCTAGTGTTATGATGATGTGTTTTGAGATATGATATTAGCCATGAGAATTGGCTCTTAAATTATGTAAATATGGGTGTGTATTTGGCCATTTGGGTTGTCTTAATTTATGAATTTGGTAAGTGATATGTGATGTATATATGGCTTTGTGTGTTGCCATGTTTGGTATGGTTGTTGTGATGGCTAAGTGGTTAATTGTTTTGATTAATTTCCAATGATATATCATGGTTGATTTGGTATGATATAGGGATTAGAAATTGGTATATTTTGTGGCATGAATTAGTTGATAAAATTATGAGAAAAATGCGTAGGGAAGGTAGGTGAAATTGTTGGGAATGACATATTGTTTTGGTATGTTTTGGATTATGATTTGAGTATTAAAATGGATGGATTTTTAGTGGCATGATTTGTATATGAAATAGCATGTTCTGTTTGCCTATAAATGTGTTGAAATGGTATGAAATGATGTGGTTTTGGTTTGCTTGAGGAGGGTGAGAAATGTGGCTGAAACCAAGCCTAATTTTGCCCCACATGGTTGAGCACACGGTCGTGTGACTCGGCCGTGTTCCTACTGTAACTTAATTAAACAAGTCTGTGAGTTACACAGCTTAGACACAAAGGCATGTCTACTGGTCGTGTGTGACAAACGGGCTGGCACATGGGCGCGTGGCCGGCCGTGTGATCCAAGTCAGTATACCCTCCAGATTTCACGCGACTATGACATTCGGCCATGTCTCCGACCGTGTGATGCAAGTCAGATTGTATGCCCTATTTCCACACGACTTATGACACGGGCATGTCTAGTGGCCGTGTGAGGCACACGACCTGTTCACACAGGCGTGTGATCCCTGTATGCATGAAAATTTTATAAGTTTTCCAAAGTTTTCAACTGTTATCAGTTTAGTCTTGAACCTTTTACAGGTATGTTTTATGGTCTCGTAAAGCCTTATAAGGGACAATGTGACTATGTTGGATTGATATTTATGTATTAATGGATTCTTGGATGAGAAATGTATGCTGTATGTTGTGATTTGATAGGTAATGCCTCGTAGCCCTATTCTGGCGACGGATATGGGTTAAGGGTGTTACATTTTATTGGTATCAGAGCTATGGTTTAGTCGATTCTAGGACTAATGTAGCATGTGTGAGAGTCTAGCTATACATCACATATTTACTCTGTGATAGTGTAATGATTCCTGATAGCTTAAATTGTGTTTTCGTATAGTAATGGATCCCGAAAGAGCTGTAGCTGACGATGTAGAGAATAACGCACCTGCTTCTGCTTAAAGGGTAGCGCAATCTAACTCTAGGCCTGTATCTAGTAACCATGAGGGAGAGGCTAAACAAGCATTTTTCCAGATGATGAGTGAGTGGTTGACGGAGTTCGTTCCAATGAATTCAACTGCTCAACAACCTCCACCCCCACCTATTCCTCAACAAATCCCTGGTTTTCCTCAAGTTATAGACCCGATACAATTGAACAAACCACCAATAGGTAGGATTCGAAAATATAGGGCTGAAGAGTTTTGGGCTACTATTGATGATGATGTGGAGAGAGCTGAGTTCTGGCTTGAAAACATGATTCGAGTATTTGACGAATTGTCTTATACTCTTGAGGAATGTATCAACTGTGCTGTATCTTTGCTGAGAGATAATGTGTACCATTGGTGGAAAACGTTGATATCTGTGGTTCCTAGAGAACGGGTTACTTGGGAGTTTTTCCAATCTGAATTCCAAAAGATGTACATCAGTTAAAGATTCCTTGATCAGAAGCATAAAGAGTTTCTAGAGTTAAAACAAGGTCAGATGACTGTCACTGAGTATGAAAGAGAATTTGTACAGTTAAGCAAATATGCACAGGAATATGTTTCCACTGAAGAATCATGTGCAAACGATTTGTAGATGGATTGAATGAAGATATAAAATTACTAGTCAGAATTCTAGAGTTGAAAAAATTTATCGTTCTAGTTGAGAGGGCTTGTAAAGTTGAGGATCTTAGTAAAGAAAAGAGAAAGGCAAATTCAGAAGTTAAAGACTCGAGAAAAAGATTAATGAGCAAGTTGTATCAGTTTTCATCGAAGAAATTCTGAGACTTGTTTAATCATTCTAAGCATTAGTGGGACATTCAAACAGAGATCGTGAAAGGCAACGTTCGAGCTTTAAAGCTCCGGCTATCTCAATAACTAGTGTCGGGAGTACGAAACCAAATCGAATGAATGTAGACAGTGTGGAAAATGACATTTCAGTGATTGTAGATTCAATGATCGAGCTTGTTTTAAATGTGGATCGTTAGATAATTTTATCAGAGATTGCCCAGAGTTAGCTGAAAAAGATAACTCTTAGAGTATGAGGCCGAGTAATACTGCAGTTAGAGGGAGACCACCTAGAAATGCTGGTAATGTAAGTGGTAGTTAGAGAGCGACAAAAGACTCTGCTGTGAGGTCTGAGGCCAGAGCACCTGCACGAGCCTACGCTATTCGCGCTCACGAAGAAGCGTCATCTTCAGATGTTATCACTGGTACTTTCACTCTTTATGATACTAATGTGATTGCATTGATAGATCCGGGATCAACTAATTCTTATATATACATGAATTTAGTATCTAATAAGACTTTGCCTATAGAGTCTACTGAATTTGTGATTAGAGTATCGAACCCCTTAGGCAAATGTGTTCTGGTTGATAAAGTGTGCAAGAACTTCCCATTGATGATTCAGGATTTTTGTTTTCCTGCTGATCTAATGATGTTGCCGTTTGATGAATTTAATATATTTCTGGGTATGGATTGGTTAACGATGCACAGTGCTATAGTGGATTGTAGATGAAAAACAATTGAACTAAAATGTCAAAATAATGAGACTATTAGAATTGAATCTGATGATCTGAATAGTTTGCCAGTTGTGATCTCATCTATGTTAGCTCAGAGATTTGTGGGATGTGAAGCTTATCTTGCTTATATACTTCATACGAAAGTGACAGAAAGAAAATTTGAAATAGTACCAGTTGTATGTGAGTATCCAGATGTGTTTCCCGAAGAGTTACCGGGTTTACCACCTATCAGAGTGGTTGAGTTTGGTATTGAATTAGTTCCAGGAACAATGCCGATATTGATAGCTCCATACAGAATGGCCTAGATAGAGTAAAAGGAATTGAAAGCTTAGTTACAAGAGTTGACAGACAAAGGTTTTGCTAGACCGAGTTTTTCACCTTGGGGTGCTCCCATGTCGTTTGTGAAAAACAATGATGGCACGATGAGAATGTGTATTAACTACAGACAGCTGAATAAAGTGACTATAAAGAACAAATACCCTCTACTGCGGATTGATGATTTGTTTGATCAGTTAAAAGGAGCAACAATGTTTTCGAAAATCAATTTGAGATCGGGTTATTATCAGTTGTGAGTTAAAGACTCCGATGTGCCAAAAAATGCATTTAGAACAAGGTATGGACATTATGAATCTTTGGTTATGCCTTTCAGACTAATGAATGCACCTGCTGTTTTTATGGACCTGGTGAACTGAATTTTCAGACTATATTTAGGTCGATTCGTAGTTGAGTTTATTTATGACATTTTGGTTTACGCTCGTAATGAATCTGAGCATGCTGAGCATTTTAGAATCATACTACAAACTTTGAAAGATAAACATTTGTTTGCAAAGTTTAGCAAATGTGATTTTTGGCTACAAGAGGTTGTCTGGGACATATAGTTTCAGCAGCGGGTATCCGAGTAGACCCGAGAAAAATTTATACGATTATAGATTGGAAGCCTTCGTGAAATGTAACCGAAGTCCGTAGTTTTCTGGGACTAGCCGGCTATTATAGACAATTTTTGAAAGGCTTTTCAATGATTACGACTCCGATGATGCGATTGCTTCAAAAAGATGTTAGATTCGAGTGGTCAGAAAAGTGTTAGCAGAACTTCGAACAGTTGAAAGCATTATTGATAGAGGCCCCAATGTTAATTCAGCCTGAGTCGGGGTAAAAAATTTGTAGTTTACAGTGATGCATCATTAAAGAGCCTGGGTTGTGTTTTGATGCAGGTAAGCAAAGTTATAGCTTATGCCTCGAGACAGTTGAAGCTACACGAGAAGAATTATTTGACACACGACCTCGAGTTAACCACAATAGTGTTCGCATTGAAAATTTGGCGTCATTACTTGTTTGGTGAGGAATGTCATGTTTACACCGATCACAAAATTTTGAAATATCTGATGACTCAGAAAGAATTGAATTTGAGACAGCGGAGATGGTTAGAATTGCTAAGAGAGTATGAATTGGTAATTGACTATCATCCGGGGAAAGCAAATGTAGTTGCTGATGCGTTGAGACGAAAGTCCTTATTTGTTTTACGCGCTTTGAACACACAATTAGCATTATCTGACAATGGTTCGATAGTAGCTGAGTTGAAAGAGAGACCATTGTTTCTACGGTAGATTTGTGAGGCTAAAAAATTTGATAATAAATTGCAAGCAAAATGAGCTCAGTATGAGTCGACTTCTGATTCCGAGTTTCGAATAGGATCTGATGACTGTTTGATGTTTATTCTCAGTATGTGTACCAAATAACTGAGCTTATTCGGAAGATTTTAAACGAAGCACATGTAGTCGTTTATCAGTACATCCGAGAAGCACGAAAATGTATAATGATTTGAAATAGTTTTATTGGTGGCATGGCATAAAAAGAGATATCTTAGAATTTGTTTCAAAATCTTTGGTTTGTCAGCAAGTCAAAGCTGAACATCAAGTGTCGTCAGGTTTATTACAACCTATTATAATTCCTGAATGGAAGTGGGATAGAGTAACAATGGATTTTGTATTGGGATTGCCTTTATCTCCGGAAAAGAAAAATGCAATTTGGGTTGTTGTTGACAGATTAACGAAATTTGCGCATTTCATCCCAGTACGTACGTACAGATTTCTCAAAAATTGTTCGACTGCAAGGAGTGCCACTATCTATTGTTTCAGATAGAGATCTGAGGTTCACTTTGCGAATTTGTAAGAAATTACAAGAAGTTTTAGGTACAAAGTTGCATTTTAGCACTGCATTTCACTCGCAAATGGATAGTCAATCTGAACGAGATTTTCAGTTGCTTGAGGATACGTTGCGTTGTTGCATTCTTGAGTTTGAGGGTAGCTGGGAGAAATACCTATCGCTAATTGAATTTTCTTACAATAATAGCTTTCAATCAAGTATAAAGATGGCACCATATGGAGCTCTATACGGTCGTAAATGTCAAACACCGTTGTACTGGACTAAGCTAAATGAGAATAAGATTCAAAGAGTTGATCTGATCAGGGAAACAGAAGAAAAAATGAAAGTAATTTGCGATAGTTTGAAAGTGTCACCATGGAAAAAGATATTACGATTTGGTCGAAAAGGAAAATTGAGTCTGCGATTCATCGGACTGTATGAGATTATCGAGCGAGTCGGATCAATTGCTTAACGACTATCTTTACCGCCTGAGTTAGAGAAAATACATAGTGTATTTCATGTGTCGATGCTTTGACGATACTGATTCGACCCTTCACATGTCATTTCCCCAATCGAGGTTGAAATTCAATCAGATATGTCATACGTTGAAGAAACGATTCAAATTCTAGCTCGTGAGATCAAAGAGCTGAGAAAAAAGAGAATTACATTAGTGAAAGTATTATGGCATCGACACGGAGTTGAAGAAGCTATGTGGGAACCCGAGGATGCTATGATAAAACAATACCCAAACCTATTCACTAGTAAGATTTTCGGGGATGAAAATCCCTAAGGGGGGAGAGTTGTAACAGCCCGATTTTAGCTAAATCAGAATAGTGGTTTCAGAACCACAAATCCAAGGTCAAAAGTTCTTTTAATATTATTTTCTATGTTTACAGCATGATAGCATGTATTTGTTAAAGTTTTGTGATTTAATTTTATCGATTGGATATCTAATTTTATCAAAATTTCGGAACCACAAATCTCGTAAAATGAAAAAGTTGCATTCTACATGTTTAAAGTGCTTAACTGCTCTGGTTAATTAAATTAAAAGTCCTTATGATGATATTAGACCATTAGTAGTGTTAATGGACATAAATGGGCTTAATATTATGAAATTTGGTGGCTTTTAATTAAGGTTATATTGGTAATTAATTTAATTAACATATAATAAATAAAACCAAAATAAAAAATTTGTTTTATCATCATCTTTGAACCGAAAATAGAAGAAGAAGAAATCCATTTAGGGCTTGTGATATTTGGCCAACTCAAAGCTTGATTAAGGTATGATTTTAACTCGATTTTTGATGATTTCTATGTTTTTGTGACCGTTGCTTTATGTTTAAGCTAGCCCCTATCTTAATTTTCAAATTTGTTCATGATTTTGTGAAGTGCAATTGATGAATATTTGAGTTTTTGAATGTTTGATAATGGAAAATGACTATTTGTTGATAGATTTAAATGTTTTGTAAAGTGAATTTTTTGACAAAAACGACAAAAAGGGATTTAATTGTGAAAAGTGTAAATTGAGGGGGTTCAAATGTGAAATAAATGAAATTTTTGGGCTGCTAGGGACTTAAATGAAATTCAACTAGGCTTGGGTTTAATGAAATTTCATGATTTTTGTGTATTTATGAAATAGGGACTAAATTGTAAAAATATGGAATTTTAGGGGCTAAAGTGTAAAAAAGCCCAAATATGTGTTTGTGGACTGAATTGAATGATTTGATGAATAAATGAGTTAATTTTGAATGTATATAGATCAAGAACAAAAGAAATCGGATTTAAATCGCGGAAAATCAAAGGTTATCGAATAGTCGATCTAGTCTGTTTATCTCGAATACAAGGTAAGTTCATATGCAAATAAATGTCTTGAAATTGAATTATATATGTTTAATTATCATTGAACAGCTATGAATGTTGAATGATCAAATACGAGTAAGAATTGACAGGGTTACAATATCCGAAAGTCCTGTGAGAACCTTAGTAATAGTATAGGATATGAATGTCATGACATTAGGATTAACGAGATGTGATTATGTGTAAGACCATGTCTAGGACATTGGCATCATTATGTGATAACGTGTAAGACCATGTCTAGGACATTGGCATCATTATGTGATAACGTGTAAGACCATGTCTAGGACATTGGCATCGTTATTTGATTTCGTGTAAGACCATAGCTGGGCTATCAGCATCGATATGTGATAATATGTAAGACCATATCTAGGTTATGGCATTGTATGAGCTATATGTGATTTTCTAGTATCCTTAACAATTCCAAATGGCTCAACGGGCAAAGTCAAGTTGAGAAAGAATGTGTGAATGAGTTAAGTGACTTAGGTACGTACGAGATTTATATAAGTATTGAAAAGGGAAGTATTTGATGAATTCACTTATGATATTGAATATGTATACATTGGGAAAGGTTTGTGAGCTTATATGTGCTTAATCATAGTTTTCCTATTGATGGAAATGATGTTGATTCATGTGGTAATTTTATTTGTATATGGCTTACTAAGCTTTTAAAGCTTACTTTGTGTGTTCTTTCCCTATTTTATAGATAATCCAAGCTACCTCAGACTCGAGGATCATCAAGAACACCGTCACACTATCGATCAACTTATTGATACTTTTGGTGCTTTGTGAATATGGTATATGGCATGTAGGCTAGTGTCATGATGATGTGTTTTGAGATATGATATTATCCATGAGATTTGGCTCATAAATGATGTAAATGGGGGTGTGTATTTGGCCATTTGGGTTGGCTTAATTTATGAATTTGGTAAGTGATATGTGATGTATATATGGCCTTGTGTTTTGGCATGTTTGGTGTGGTTGTTATGATGGCTAAGTGGTTAATTATTTTGATTAATTACCAATGATATATCATGGTTTATTTGGTATGATATAGAGATGATGAATTGGTATATTTTGTGGCATGAATTAGTTGATAAAATGATGAGAAAAATGCATAGGGAAGATAGGTGAAATTGTTGGTAATGACATATTGTTTTGGTATGTTTTCGATTATGATTTGAGTATTGAAATGGATGGATTTTAAGTGGCATGATTTGTATATGAAATAGCATGTTTTGGTTTCCTATATATGTATTAAAATGGTATGAAATGATGTGGTTTTGGTTTGCTTGAGGAGGGTGAGAAATGTGGCTTAAACCAAGCCTAATTTCGCCCCGCACAATTGAACACACGGTCGTGTGACTCGACCATGTGCCTGTTGTAACTTAATTAAACAAGTCAGTGAGTTACACGGCTTAGACACACGAACGTGTCTACTGGCCGTGTGTAGCACACGGGCTGGCACATGGGCGTGTGGCTGGCCGTGTGACCCAAGTCAGTATACCCTCTAGATTTCACATGGCCGTGGAACACGGGCGTGTCTCCGGCCTTGTGATACAAGTTAGTATGTATGCCATGTTTCCACACGGCTTGTGACACGAGCGTGTCTGGTGGCTGTGTGAGGCACACGACCTGTTCACACGGGCATGTGATCCCTGTATGCATGAAAATTTTATAAGTTTTCCAAAGTTTTCAAATGTTATTGGTTTAGTCCCGAACCTTTTTCTGGCATGTTTTAATGTCTCGTAGAGCCTTATAAGTGACAGTGTGACTATGTTGTATTGATGTTTATGTATTAATGGATTCTTGGATGAGAAATGTATGTTGTATGTTGTGATTTGATGGTAATGGCTCGTAACCCTATTCCAGCGACGGATACGGGTTAAGGGTGTTACAGGGTTCGATATTCTAATCACAAATTCAGTAGACTCTACAGGCAAAGTCTTACTAAATACTAAATTCATGCATATATAAGAATGAGTTGATCCTGGATCTATCAATGCAATCATATTAATGTCACAGAGAGTGAAAGTATCATTGATAACATCTAGAGATGACGCTTCTCCGTGTGCACGAATAGCGTAGGCTCTTGCAGGTGCTCTGGCCTCAGATCTCACGGTAGAATCTCTCGTCGCCCCTTGACTATCACTCATATTCCCGGCATTTCTCAGTGGCCTTCCTCTAGCCGACATATTACTCGGTCTTCCATTCTGAGATTTATTTTTTTCATTTAGCTCGGGACAATCTATGATAAAATGATCTCGTGAACCAAAACTATAACAAGCTCTATAATTATTTTTCATCCAGCACTCTCCAAAATGCCGTCTTCCACACTATTGACATTCGAGTTTAACATCTTTCACACTGCCAACACTTGATACTGATGTAGTTTAAGCTTTAAGGCCGATATACTATTTCCCACAATCCTGATTAGAATATCCCACTGAGACTGCCGATCGGTTAAAATAGTTTCTGGATTTCTTCGATGAAGATTGATAAGGCTTACTCATCAACCTTTTTTCTAGAATCTCTAGCTTCTGAATCTGCCATTCTCTTTTCTTTGCTAAGATCCTCGGCTTTACAAGCCCTTTCAACAAGTATGACAATTTCTTTCAACTCTAGAATTCCAACTAGTAGTTTTGTATCTCTGTTCAATCCATCTACGAATCGCTTGCACATAATTTCTTCAGTGGAAACATATTTCCGAGCATACTTGCTCAATCGAACAAATTCTCTTTCATACTCTGTTTCAGTCTTTCAGCCCTGTTTCAACTCTAAAATTCTTTGTGCTTTTGATCTAGAAACCATTGGCTTATATATGTCTTTTGGAATTCAGTTTGAAAGAACTCCCAGGTAACCCATTCATACGGAACCACATATATCAGCGATTTCCACCATCGATACATAGTGTCTCTCAGCAAAGGCACCATACATTTAATATATTCATCAAGAGTACAAGATAATTCATCGAATACCTGAATCGTATTTTCAAGCCAGAACTCAGCTCTCTCAGCATCGTCATCAACAGTAGCTCGAAACTCTTTAGCCCCATATTTACGAATCTTATCTACTGGCAGCTTGTTCAATTGCATCGGATCTATAACTTGAGGAACAACAAGGATTTGTTGAGGAATAGGTCGGGGTGGAGGTTGTTGAGCAGCCGGATTCATTCGAACGAACTCCGTGAACCACTCATTCATCATTTGGAAAAGGACTTGCTTAGCCTCTCCCTCGTGGCTACTTGACACGGGTCTAGATTCTGTAGGCACTGTCCCTTGAGCGGGAGCAGGCACATTACTCTATACATCATCGACTACAGCTCGTTCGAGATCCATTACTCTACGAAAACACAATTTAAACTGTCAGGAATCATCACACTATCGCAGAGTATATATGGCATGTATAGCTAGACTCTCACACACGCTACGTTAGTCTTAAAATCGACTAAATCGTAGCTCTGATACCAATAAATGTAATTGTAACATCCGGGATTTAGGGGCTTTGCATTTACTTTGTATCTGTGTGTTTGGTATACTTTGTATGTTGTTTGAGTGTGTTTGGGGTCTCCGGGAAGGCCTGAGGTTAAGTCGGAACCTTTGGGCACTTTAGGAGGGAAGCTGACTGGGGCAGGACTTAAAGTTTTTTGCTTGTGGTTGTTGACACAAGAATTAAGATGGTAAATTGGCAAGGAGGCACCCATTAAGGAGCAGGTAAGTGACGCCTCAGGGAGAGCAGTGAGGGAGCAGGTTCGATTCGCGTCATCAGCAATGTGGATTTTTATTTTTATTTTTACTTATGCGCCTAAGAGCTTGGATGATGGATTCGGTTGGGAGCCTTGAAGAGTGGAGGTGGACTTAGTCAAATGTTTTTGAAAGGTAGGCCAAGAGAGAAAGGTGGGTTTTGAATGGTTCAAATTTTTCAAATGGATGAATGAGAGTGAATGTAGGAGGTAATCAAGGAGTGGTGGCTTGTTGGAAGCTTGTTGGCTGAATTTTGAAGGTTGGTAGGGGGAGAGTTTCGGTTTTGGAGCTAGAAGAGTGGTGAGCTGAAATCTTAAGGTTAGTAGGTCTAAGTCCCTCTCTTAGCAATGGTTCAATCGGTTTTGAGGTGCCTAAAGGTGCCGATTTCTCCTTAGTGTCACTTTGAGCATAAGGTTGGAAACCGAATAGGGAAGCGCCCTCTTCTCTCTTTTGTTTGAACCTTTCTCTTCTTTCATTGATAGCCAAAACTGAAACCTGTTGCCCTCTACTCTATTTCTTTTCTCATTTTTCTCTCATTATTTATTTATCATATCTTCTTCTCTCTTTTTCTTGTGCTGCCGAAACCTCTTGAGCTCTACTGAATCTCTCTTTTTCTCATTTTTGGTGCTTTCATTTCGTTTTCATTCACCCTTGATCATTGCCGAATCCCCTGCCTAACTCTTTTTCTTTTTACATCGTTTCACTTGTGCCTAGTAAGGTTATCTTCTTTTCATCTCATTTGAGCACTTGAACGAATTATCTCCTTCAACCATTCACTTCTGTCGACACCCTAATACCTTAGCCTTCCCTCCTATTTCTCTTTTCTTTCTAAACTTTACTGTAATTGTTCTTGTACCAGTTATCCCTTGTGAGCCGAATCTAAGCCCTTGCTACCGATTATTTTCCTTCGTTTTTGATTTCAAAGATCCGTTGGTAAGAGTTAATCGTCCCATTTTATTTTCTTTCTTCTCTCTTGCCAAGGCCGAACCTCTGAATGTTGTTTTCTTTTTCTTCTCCAGAGATATTATCTGTGTTAGCCTAACACGGTGGAACAAAGTGATAGGAATCTGCTTCGGATCTCTAATCGATTTGGTTTATTAAGGTAAGAGGGACTCTGTCACCATGTTTTGTTCTTCTTTGAGTTTTTGTAGCCAAAGTCGAATGGCTAATTGGCTTGGTGATGCTATTGTTTCGACTCATACTCTTTTACTTTCTTGTCTCTTGGAGGGCGCTTATTCTGGGGAAATATTGCTGGCCAAATCGCTTGAATCCCAAGTCTGGGAATCAGTCAATCTTTGAACCCTATCTCTCTTTTCGAGATCTCAAGGTCAGGGTTTTCTCTTTAGATATTTGATCGGGTTCTCCTTTCGTTATTCGCTACCTTAACCCTATGTTGTTGTTAAACAACCGCTATTTCATTATAGTATCTTTTGACCAAGATCATTTTTATGGAATCGAGTACCAGCCAAACAAAGGAGGAGGTTGGACACTCAGTCCCTACCCCTAAATTCAAGAGACATGCGATGTCAGCAGTTCGGGAATGGCCACCGGGTTGTGGGCCGACTTCTAAAAGGGATAAGCAGATCGCTGTAATCCCTGCGAGTGAGGACGTTAGCGAGATCAAAAGTGTAGTCTTGCGTGTTTACAGGTGTGTAATTACCACACTATCTCCTTTTGTGTATTAATCGTGTATGTGTTATGTTTGAAAGCCGAAAATTTTAGTAATGGTGATTTAGCTACCCAGGGTGGGTAAAACCGAAACTTCAGGTCAGTATAGCATGATTTTACTTCATAATTATTGTTGATAGCATGACTATGTGTATACACTAAATATGTAACACCCCGTACCCGGTACCGTCGCCGGAGTTGAGCAAAAGGCATTACTAGACTTGACTTCTAGTTCAGTACATGTAAATCTTAAAGCTGTCAAACTGCGTTGTGTCGACTAATTCAGCTATAACTCGAGTTACAAAATTCGAAATTCAGATCCGTAAATTTTCCTTGAAAGTAGACTCATATATCTATTCACCATAATTTTTCTAGAATTTTTCATGTGTCCAATTAGTACAGTTTATTCTTCAAAGTTACCCTTATTACACAGCTGGACAGTTCTGACCTGTCCTTATAAAACTGCAGTTATCTGATTGCACAATTTTCCAATGGTGTTCTTATTTATACCAATGAAAAGTAGACTCATTTAGGATTCTACACATATAAACCATGCTTCCTAATTATTTTTGTACGATTTATGACAATTTTTCTAAAACAGAACAGTGACTCACGAACTCATTCAGAGCAGGTCTCACTAAAACTAAATTATCTCATAATGTATGAGTCTTTTGCCCACTCTGTTTCTTTCATGTAAAAATAGACACGATAAGGTTTAATTCCAGGTCTCATTCACCTTTTACTTCAATATACCCTATTTTTGGTAATTTTTCTAACTCGCGTCACTGCTGCTGCTACATGCTGTTTTATTTCAAAAATAAACTAGCTCCTACCCGAATCTCCTTACTTCTAAATTTCAAGGATTAAATTTATATTCAAACATTTCCTTAGTAAAACGATTAACTTGTTTAGGAATGCATGGACATTGCCATCATGAACCAACTTACATCAAAACACCCAACGTACTTAACAAAAATTTAGCCATTTTCGCATGGCTATTCTTTTAGTGTTTACAAGTGAACCGTAAAATTTCCTCAAAACAAACCAAGTCTATCCTATACATGCCTTCTTTTAAAGACCAACCCAAAATGAAGGAGTACCCAAAATGTAGGTTGATAGTGTGAGCGACTTTCCAACGATCCCGGTGAGCTTGTGGCTTGCTCCTAATCTATAAAACAAAGGAACATCTCACACGATTAAGCTTACTAGCTTAGTAAGTCCCAACTCATAGAAATTAAAACATTTAATTATTTACGAAAATAAAACAATACATATGTGGCATTCTACATAAACAACTAAGCAACTAGTTTACACAAGGTCAAATATTAATAATTCGAAACCTACTTTCATAGCAGTCATACATGCAAATCAATTGTCCCATAATAGCATGTTCTAAGCTCGACTTCCGTCAAATTACATTCACCAATGACAATTTGGCACAAGTAATACTTAACACAACATACCTTACCTACTTACCCGAGCCATATTCTTGACAATTCAATTCTAAATTGTCTTGACAAGGATTAAACTCCTCTTAGGTAAATTTCATCACCGGCATCAAGCCTGCTAGGCGTAACAGCCTGAAAAGTAACACCGGCGCAAGGCCTGCTAGGCGTAAAGCCCGATAGGTAACACCGGCACGAGGCCTGCTAGGCGTAAAAGCCCGATAGATAACACCGGCACGAGGCCTGCTAGGCGTAAAAGCCCGATAGATAACACCGGCACGAGGCCTGCTAGGCATAAAAGCCCGAATGTCAAAATATCTTTACATGCTTTTCACATTTTCACTATACATATCGAATCATACACCTTTATTACCATTGCATTTAATAAATTTGAAATCGATCAAATCCATCACTATTTCAATCGACCAACTCATGGATTTATACCAAGCTTATACAATCTATATCATTCACTAGATATGTAAAGAGTCTTTAGATATAAGGTAGCTCAAAAACTTACTTATTCACCTTGCATTCGCCAAAATAATTTCCATCACATTCTCAACTTAAATCATCAACCAATATGTCCATATACATTCGGCCATGATATAATTAGACATTAGCATTCATAAATTTTTAATAGTCAAGATAACCATACTTAACTCTTTGACATGATTTAACTAAGGGACTTACCTTAGGAGTAGATAGATTCAAAATCTTCAACTATTCGTTTAGCTTAGCTTTTCCTCGCTCCAACTTTTTCTCCTGTTGATCTTGATCTAATTTGGTTCAATTTAAACCAATTAACCCACACTTCCATTTAATTCGAAAGCAAAATCATAAAAATAACAATCCCAAGACATAAACATTTACATTCGACATTTATCCTCTATTTGTTCAAATACATTCAAAATTATTAAGGAACACCTTGGTAGTGCTTTCCTTGATACGTTTTAACTTACAACCTACTTTCATATTTATTGCCATACATAAATTTTTATGTAATTATACATATATCACTAAATACCATAGCTCAAATTCATTCTCTCATATGGCCGAATATGTCAATAACCCCCATGCATTTTCTTCAACATGCAACCTAGCAACAAGCTAAATAACCATTCTAATTTCATGCATTTGACTACTCCAATTCAACCTATGTGGATTTCTTCTACATGGCCGAATGGCCCTTAGGTTCTTAGAATTCTCTTTTTAGCTCTTCTTTCCATCTATTTTACTCCTTACACTATTTTATTTCAAATACTCAAGTCTTATACTTAGTTCACCCAACAATTAACACATCACATATAACAATTAATCTAAGGTTAACTTCATTATATGTGGATGGCCGAACATCCAAACACAAGAAGGAATTATTTTCATGAATGTTCAACCCCATATTCGGCCAAATATGAAGGTATCTTCAAGCCAAAAATCGACAAAGCTTTCTTACGAGTTCAAGCTATTTCTTCTTATACTATCTAAGCTTATTTTTAGCTCAAATTATAACCCTTCCCCCCCCCATGGCCGAACTTCCTCATGCATGGCATCACAAAACTTTACTTGTTTTTCCCTAATGCTTAAAGAAATCAACAAAATCTAAGGGTTGGCTATCAAGCTAAGATTCAACTCTTATCTTGATTCCCACATGCATGGCCGAATCTCATCCTACTAACTTAACAAGTTTTGCTTGTTTTCCAAAGAGAAATAATCAAGAATCCAAGCCATGTCAAGATAAATTATTAAGGTGAAGTTCAAACTCTTACCTATACTAACACATGCAAGGGCCGATTGAAGAAGATGAAAGTTCTTCTCTTCTCTTCAAAGTAGAATTCGGCTAGAAGGGAGGAAGGATGAGAGAATTTTTTTGTTTTTGTTTTTCTCTTTTTCCATAAATTATAGCATGCTTTTCTTTTAATTTTTACTAAAAATCAAAATGTATAATTAAAAAGTATATAATCCTAGCATGCTTAATATAAAATTTCCTAAATGTCATACAAAAATATAAAAAAGAGAGCATATATGCATGCTTGCCGTCCACCTTGTTTAAAGGGGGAAAATTGACATGCAAATCCTTATGTTTTATGGACAATTCACTTAGCTCCCTTTTTATTAATGCCCACTACATTAATCCTTCTTGCAATTTAAGCCTTCTTAGCAAATTAAGCACTTAGATAGCCAAAATTTTCTACGAAATTTTTTTTACACTCACTAAAAACACACATAATAAACACAAACATAATATTATAATATCCCACAGGCTCGGATTCGTGGTCCCGAAACCACCGTTCCGGTTAAGGTCAAAATTGGTCTGTTACAAAATATTGCATGGATGACATCATATAACCTGCTATTATACTATGTTGCATGTGCATGGGGTTTAGGATATTAACGTTATGAAGGGGAAGTGTATATCAGTGACACTGTCACACTAAATGATGGCTTGGTGCCTCATTATCGTATTGGTGATTTGATCACATGGTGATCGGTGGCTAGACCAGGTTGCATTGACTTTGAGCAGTGTGTCTGTCAACATGACTGCCAAAGAGGAGTGTAGAGGATGGAAAATTAGGCTGGGTTAGATTTTCATATGGATAATTTGGTTATGCTGTGTTGATTGGGCTTCGGCCAATGGTGCTTTGGGGCTAGGCCCATTTGTGGAGTATGTGGACTAATTGCACACAGAATCTTGTGACTCGACCTTTTGTTTAAACAATTGCAGGTGATTCTTAGCTTTATGGACTGGGCTGGAGGGAACTCGAGGTGGCCACGCATGGGTTGTGCTATTAAACTTTATTTCATTTATCATTTACCACTTTCGGGGATTTTTCTTTGGTTTGTAATAAGGCCATTTCAAATTTGGTAATTTTCTTTCGGGTTTTAAACTATGGACATATTAATTACAAACTGCTCAATAGGACGTTTTAAAAATAAAATACAAACTGAAGTTTTCTTTACAACCTGCCAAACAACGTTTCTTATAAAAAGGGATTTTATTAAAAACCTAATAATCGAATAATTGGTAAGTGATTTCAAATGTCACCTAATCATGAGGCTCGGCTAATTAAAATTTTAAGTTAAATGAACAACGGGTTTTCAACTGAGCCACGAAACTGGAGATTTCATAATGACTTAGAATTCTTCTGAAACTCGTAAACTTTTTCCTAGTGACATGCCAGATCCGGTCGTAGTGTTTGGGCCGGGTTTGGGGTGTTACAATTTGGTATCAGAGCTTGGTTTAAAAAGCTCGGCCTTGGGTTTTGGGTTCAAAATGTTTTCCAGATTTCGCTTTTAAGAAAAAAATATGAATTTGTTTTCTTGAAGTGTGGCACCCGAGTCTCCGGCCTGAGTTTGCCAGGTAAGTTTTCGTATGGTTAAATGATTTGCATAAAGTGGATGTATTATGTGAGTATGTTGCTATAGATGATTGAATTAAGAAACTTTACTGTACAAATGAAAAACTCTAGGTATACATGTGTTTGCAGAAAAAACTACTTATAATTCTATCTTCATAAAACTACTCGATTAATAAACAGTGGAAAGAAATACTGACGCATAAAATTTGTAATCAGAGTAGGAGGAATATTAGACATGAGTGGTAGAAGTGGACGTGTTACACGCGGCCGTGGGAGAGGCCAAGGTAATGAGGTTGAACTCTCGGAAGCGAGAAATGAGCCTGAGGGTGAAGCGCCAGCATCACCTGTGGCGGAAGCGGGATCGCAACACAGAACTGGTGGAGATGATGCCCTATCTCAAGCTATGTTGCGGGTGTTGGAACGAGCGGCAGGGGCAAGCACCGGAACAGCAACTTGGAAGTCCATCCCTGAGCGACTTCGGGCGAATAGAGCCGGAATGTTTATAGGTATATTTGGAGTAGCTCCAAACGTGGCTGAGTATTGGCTAGACGCAGTTGAGAGAATTATGGATGACTTGGACTGGATGGCAAAGGAGAAGATGAAGGGCGTGGTGTCTCTACTTCGGGACGAAGCATATCAGTGGTGGCTCACTGTGGGAGAGGGTACTCCGGCGGATCGAGTTGATTGGGATTTCTTTAAGATGACGTTCTAAGGGAAGTACGTTGGGGCCAGTTACGTGGATGCTCAGAGGAAAGCGTTCTTGAATTTGGTCCAAGGGGGTAAGTCGGTAGCTGAGTATGAAGTGGAATTTCTACGGTTGAGCTGGTATGCCCGAGGGATAGTTGCGACCGACTATGAGTTTTACGTACGGTTTGAAGATGGGCTGCGTGACGAGCTGCGAGTGTTGATAGCTCCTCAGTGGGAGAGAGATTTTGCTATCCTGGTGGAAAAGGCTAAAATAGCCGAGGAGGTTACGCGGATTGAGAATCAAAATAAGGACAAGGATAGAGGTAGAAATAAGAGGAGTTATGGACCGTCAGAGTCATTTGGGGGTTTTCAGAAGAGGCCTAGGGTTGATGGGCCGGGTCGAGTTGCAACGCCAGCTGCTATTTTTTGACAGTGAGCTCAGTGTGGAAGGTCACATACAGGAGAGTGCTGGGGAAGAGATTGGGTATGTTTTAGGTGTGGGTCAAAGGATCATCTGATCAGGAACTGTCCGCTAGAAATGACCAGGGCTCGAATGGTAGGTCAGGGGTACGTGCAGCCAGGAAGGGGTGGACAGCAGATGCCAAGGGGTCGTGGTCCGAACAGAGGAGGGAATGGTTCTGGTCGAGGTCGTGGAGCACCGGGCAGAGGTGCTGGGAATAGAGAGCCAACACAGCCCGGGTTAGTTTATGAAGCCAGACGCCGAGAAGAGGTGATACACCAGATGTTATAACGGGTACGTTCCTCATTTTTGGTTTACCCTTTATTGCATTAATTGACATTAGGTCGACGCATTCCTATGTTGCTAGTGTGGTGTCTGGAACCTTGAGCATGAACTCTGAAACTACTTCTAGGGAGATGACTGTACTTAGCCCCTTAGGACAGACTGTAGTGGTAAACAAACTTTTTGGAAATGTGCCTTTAGAAGTACAAGGGTTGGTTTTCCCAGCTGATTTGATGGAACTACCATTCGGGGAGTTCGATTTGATCTTAGGCATGGATTGGTTGGTAAGATATCGAGCAAACTTGGATTGTGCTGCTAAGTGCATGGTGTTAAGGACTCCTGAGGTGATGAAGTTCTGGTGATAGGCAAAAGGAGAGACTACTTGTCCAATGTAGTGTCTGCTCTTAAGGAGGAAAGAATGGTGAGAAAAGGGTGTAGGGCTTTCTTAACTTTTGTCAGTGCATTGGATGCAAAGGAAGTGACCGCGAATGAGGTTAGAACAGTAAAGGAATTTGTGGATGTCTTTCCCGAAGAGCTCCCAGGGTTGCCTCCAGACCGTGAGGTGGAGTTCGGAATTGAGCTACTTTTAGGTACGACTCCGGTGTACATTGCCCCTTATAGGATGGCACCGAGGGAGCTGGTTGAACTTAAAGCTCAGATCCAGGAGTTGGTAGATCATGGTTTTATCCGACCTAGTGTATCTCCGTGGGGAGCGCTGGTGCTGTTTGTGAAGAAAAAAGACGGGTCTATGCGTATGTGCATTGATTACCGCCAGTTGCATAAGTTGACGATCAAGAACAAGTACCTACTGCCGAGGATAGATGACCTGTTTGATCAGCTCAAAGGGGCTTTGGTCTTTTCAAAGATAGATTTGAGGTCGGGATATCATCAGCTTAATGTCAAGGAAGCGGATGTTTGCAAGATGGCTTTTCAGACTTGCTATGTTCACTGCGAGTTCCTGGTGATGCCGTTGGGTTTGACAAATGCACCAGCTACATTCATGGATATGATGAACCGAGTTTTTCAACCCTTTCTGGACCAGTCCGTTGTTGTGTTCATGGACGACATTTTGGTATATTCCAAGACGGAAGAGGAACACGATTTGCATCTTCGAGTGGTTCTGCAAATTTTGAGGGAGAAGCAGCTGTACGCCAAGTTTAGCAAGTGTGAGTTTTGGTTGAAGGAAGTTGCTTTTCTGGGTCATGTGGTATCTGCAGAAGGGATTAGGGTTGATCCCTGAAGATTGAAGCAGTGTTGGATTGGAAACCACCTAAGTCTGTGGCAGAGATTCGGAGTTTCCTTGGTCTGGCTGGGTATTACCGAAGATTCGTTGAGGGGTTCTCCTTGATTGCGGTACCATTAACCAAGTTGGTACAGAAGGGGGTACCATTCATTTGGTCTAGTAAGCAACAGGAAAGCTTTGAGAAGCTGAAGAGGATTTTGACAGAGGCTCCAGTGTTGATTCAACCTGAGGCCGGTAAGGAGTTCATGGTTTATTGTGATGCTTCACACACGGGATTAGGATGTGTGTTAATGCAGGATGGGAAGGTTGTTGAGTATGCATCTCGACAGTTAAGATCGCATGAGATGAATTATCCCACGCATGATTTGGAGTTGGCTGTGGTAGTTTTTGCTCTAAAGATCTGGAGACATTATTTGTATGGAGAGAAGTCTGTTATCTATACCGACCACAAGAGTTTGAAGTATCTCTTAACTTAGAAGGAGTTGAATTTAAGGCAGCGAAGGTGGGTTGAGCTGTTGAAAGATTATGACTGCTTGATCGAATATCATCCGGGTAAGGCTAATGTGGTGGCAGGTGCGCTAACCCGGAAAGTAATATCGGATTTGAGAGTGATGTTCGCCCATCTTAGTTTGTATGATGACAGAAGTGAAGCCAACGTGGGTAAATCAGATTAAAGAGAAACATTTATCGGATGATGTCTTGAGTGCTCGACTTCTGCAAGTACAAAATGGTGGGGTAGAAGATTACAGTTTGAACGGTGATGGGGTTGTGTTTTCGTGAGAAGGTTTGCATGCCGAAGGATGTGGAGTTGAGGCTATTCTTCAGGAAGCGCATAGTAACCCTTACGCTATGCATCCTGAAGGGAGTAAGATGTACTGGGATCTGCATGAACAATTTTGGTGGCCTGTATTGAAGCAGGAGGTTACGGAATTTGTGGGGAAGTGTTTAACTTGTCAGCAGGTTAAAGCGGAGCATCAGTTGCCTTCAGGGTTATTGCAGTTGTGAAGATTCCACAGTGGAAAGGGGATAGGATCACTATGGACTTTGTTCGTGGGCTACCTCTTGCGCCTACTAAGAAAGACTCCGTATGGGTGATTGTGGATCGATTGACGAAGTCCGCACATTTCATACCTGTTCGTGTCGACTACTCTCTTCAGAGGTTGGCTAAGCTGTATGTGGCAGAAATTGTGAGGTTGCATGGGGTACCAGTATCGATCATATCGGATAGAGACCCTGGGTTTCGTCGCGATTCTGGAGGGCAATGCATCAGGCATTGGGTACAAGACTGGACTTCAGCACAGCTTTTCATCCACAGATTGATGGTCAGTCTGAGAGAGTAATTCAGATCTTGGAGATTATGTTGAGGGGCTGTGTCATCGATTTCAAGGGTAGTTGGGAAGAGTTCTTACCATTGGCGGAATTCGCATACAACAATAGCTACCAATCTAGTATTCGAATGGCGCCCTATGAAGCATTATATGGGCGGAGGTGTCCTACTCTTACCTGTTGGACAGAATTGGGTGAATGCCAGATTCTGGGTCCAGAATTGGTTGTAGAGACAGAGGAGAAGGTTAAGCTAATTAGGGCTCGATTGAAGGAAGCGTCCAATAGGCAGAAATCTTATGCAGATCTAAAGCGAAAGGAAATAAAGTTTGCAGTGGGTGACCAGGTCTTCTTGAAAGTTTCACCTTGGAAGAAGGTGATGAGGTTTGGACGGAAGGGCAAGCTAAGTCCTAGGTTCATCGGGCCTTATTGGGTTTTGAAGCGTGTGGGACCAGTGGCGTATCAACTGGAGTTACCTTCAGAATTGAAACAGATGCATGATGTGTTCCATGTTTCAATGTTAAGACACTACCGTTTGGATCCGTCTCATGTCGTGCCAGTGGAGGAAATTGAGGTAAGGCCAGACTTGTCTTATGAGGAGGAACCAATCCAGATCCTGGAACGAGATGCCAAGGTGCTAAGTAGGAAATCGGTCCCGTTGGTTAAAGTCTTGTGGTGAAACCATGGAATGGAAGAGGGGATGTGAGAGCCAGAGGATGTGATGCATCAGCAGTACCCGCATCTCTTTTGACCAGGTAACTTCGAGGCCGAAATTTCTTTAAGGGGGTAGAACTGTAACATCCGGTATTCAGGGGCTTTGTATTTACTTTGTATCTGTGTGTTTGGTATACTTTGTATGTTGTTTGAGTGTGTTTGGGGTCTCCGGGAAGGCCCAGGGTTAAGTCGGAACCTTTGGGCACTTTAGGAGGGAAGCTGACTGGGGCAGGACTTAAAGTTTATTGCTTGTGGTTGTTGACACAAGAATTAAGATGGTAAAGTGGCAAGGAGGCACCACTTAAGGAGCAGGTAAGTGATGCCTCAGGGAGAGCAGTGAGGGAGCAGGTTCGATTCACGTCGTCAGCAATGTGGATTTTTATTTTTATTTTTTTTTGCTAATGCGGCTCAGAGCTTGGATGATGGATTTGGTTGGGAGCCTTGAAGAGTGGAGGTGGACTTAGTCAAATATTTTTGAATGGTAGGCCAAGAGAGAAAGGTGGGTTTTGAATGGTTCAAAATTTTCAAATGGATGAATGGGAGTGAATGTAGGAGGTAATCAAGGAGTGGTGGCTTGTTGGGAGCTTGTTGGCTGAATTTTGAAGGTTGGTAGGGGGAGAGTTTCGGTTTTGGAGCTAGGAGGGTGGTGAGCTGAAATCTTAAGGTTAGTAGGTCTAGGTCGCTCTCTTAGCAATGGTTCAATCGGTTTTCAGGTGCCTAGAGGTGCCGATTTCTCCTTAGTGTCACATTGAGCATAAGGTTGGAAACTGAATAGGAAAATACCTTCTTCTCTCTTTTATTTGAACCTTTTTCTTCATTTCATTTATAGCCAAAACCGAAACCTGTTGCCCTCTATTCTATTCTTCTTTTCTCATTTTTCTCTCATTATTCATTTATCATATCTTCTTCTCTCTTTTTCTTGTGCCGCCGAAACCTCTTGAGCTTTACCGAATCTCTCTTTTTCTCATTTTTGGTGCTTTCATTTCATTTTCTTCCACCCTTGATCATTGCCAAATCCCCTGCCTAACTCTTTTTCATTTTACATCGTTTCACTTGTGCCTAGTAAGGTTATCTTCTTTTCATCTCATTTGAGCACTTGACCGAATTATCTCCTTCAACCATTCACTTCTGTCGACACCCTAATACCTTAGCCTTCCCTACTGTTTCTCTTTTCTTTCTTCACTATACTATAATTGTTCCTGTACAAGTTATCCCTTGTGAGCCGAATCTAAGCCCTTGCTACCGATTATTTTCCTTCGTTTTTGATTTCAAAGATTCGTTGGTAAGTAGTTAATCGTTCCCTTTTATTTTCTTTCTTTTCTCTTGCCAAGGCCGAATCTTTTCTCAAGGCCGAACCTCTGAATGTTATTTTCTTTTTCTTCTCTAGAGATATTATCTGTGTTAGCCTAACACGGAGGAACAAAGTGATAGGAATCTTCTTCAGATCTCTAATTGTTTTGGTTTATTAAGGTAAGAGGGACTCTGTCACAATGTTTTGTTCTTCTTTCGATTTTTGTAGCCAATGCTGAATGCTAATTGGCTTGGTGATGCTATTGTTTCGACTCATACTCTTTTACTTTCTTGTCTCTTGGAGGGCGCCTATTCCGGGGAAATATTACTAGCCGAATCGCTTGAATCCCAAGTCTGGGAATCAGTCAATCTTTGAACCCTATCTCTCTTTTCGGGATCTCAAGGTAAGGGTTTTCTCTTTAGATATTTGATCGGGTTCTCCTTTCGTTATTTGCTACCTTAACCCTATGTTGTTGTTAAACAACCGCTATTTCATTATAGTATCTTCTGACCAATATCGTTTTTATGGAATAGGGTACCAGCCAAACAAAGGAGGGGGTTGGACACTCAGTCCCTACCCCTAAACTCAAGAGACGTGTAGTGTCAGTAGTTCGAGACTGGCCACCGGGTTGTGGGCCGGCTTCTGAAAGGGATAAGCAGATCGCTGTGATCCCTACGAGTGAGGACGTTAGCGAGATCGATAGTGTAGTCTTGCGTGTTTACAGGTGTGTAATTACCACACTATCTCCTTTCGTGTATTAATCGTGTATGTGTTATGTTTGAAAGCCGAAAATTTCAGCAATGGTGATTTCGCACCCAGGGTGGGTAAAACCGAAACTTCAGGTCAGTATAGCATGATTTTACTTCATAATTATTGTTGATAGCATGACTATGTGTATACACTAAATATTTCATGGATGACATCATATAACCTGCTATTATACTATGTTGCATGTGCATGGGATTTGGGATATTAACGTTATGAAGGGGAAGTGTATATCGGTGACACTGTCACACTAAATGATGGCTTGGTACCTCATTATTGTATTCGTGATTTGATCACATGGTGATCGGTGGCTAGACCAGGTTGCATTGACTGTGACCAGTGTGTCTGTCAGCATGACTGCCAAAGAGAAGTGTAGAGGATGGAGGGTTGATTGTAGAAATCCCCAGGTGTGTTGAGGATGGACATATGGAGTGGAGTGTAGAGGATGGAAAATTAGGCTGGGTTGGGTTTTCATATGGATTATTTGGTTATGCTGTGTTGATTGGGCTTTGGCCAATGGTGCTTTGGGGCTAAGGCCCATTTGTGGAGTATGTGGACTAATTGCACACTGAGTCTTGTGACTCACCCTTTTGTTTAAATAATTGCAGGTGATTCTTAGCTTTATGGACTGGGCTGGAGGGAACTCGAGGTGGCCACGCATGGGTTTTGCTATTAAACTTTATTTCATTTATCATTTACCACTTTCGGGGATTTTTCTTTGGTTTGTAATAAGGCCATTTCAAATTTGGTAATTTTCTTTCGGGTTTTAAACTATGGACATATTAATTACAAACTGCTCAATGGGACGTTTTAAAAATAAAATACAAACTGAAGTTTTCTTTACAACCTGCCAAACAACGTTTCTTATAAAAAGGGATTTTATTAAAAACCTAATAATCGAATAATCGGTACGTGATTTCAAATGTCACCTAATCATGAGGCTCGGCTAATTAAAATTTTAAGTTAAATGAACAATGGGTTTTCAACTGAGCCAGGAAATTGGAGATTTCATAATGACTTAGAATTTTTCTGAAACTCGTAAACTTCTTCCTAGTGACATGCTAGATCGGTCGTAGTGTTTGGGCCGGATTTGGGGTGTTACAGTAACACCCCTCACCTGTATTCACCATCAGAATAGCGTTATAAGGTATTACTGATCAATACACATCATTTAACATCCATAACGATACATTTATGCATTCATACTCAATTACCATTCAATAAAAACACATTGTCCCTTATAAGAGCCTATAAAGCCTTAAACATGCTTTAGAAATGGTTTGGGACTAAATCGACAACATACGAAATTTTTGGAAAACTTAGAAATTTTTCATTCATTCAGGGGTCACACACCCGTGTGAACAGGCCGCGTGAAAACAGGGCAAACATACTGACTTGGGTCACACGGTCGACCACACGCCCATGTGTCTAGCCTGTGTGCCCTTCGAAGTGGCCACACACACTTGTCTACCAGGCCGTGCCAAACCTGTAGGGTATACTGACTTATGCAACATGGCCAAGTCACACGCCCGTGTGCTAGGCCGTGTGCCAATTAGGGGGTATACTGACTTGTACGACACGACCAATCATACGCCCGTGTGTGAGCCCATGTGGAGCATACTAACTTCAATTTAATATCAACACCAGGGGACACACGCCCGTGTACTTAACCGTGTGTCACACATAGCTGAGACACACGCCCATGTCTCTGTTCATGTGGACAAAAATAGGCCATTTCTAAGGCCAATTTGCCACCCATTATGCACATACTTATTCAAGTTCAAATGGCACCATTTCAAGACACTAGTAGGCATCCAAATACCAACAATACCAATCACAAACATACTATATTTGCCATCAAAATTTCATACCTAAATTCACATATACAATTCAATCAACTAATCATTCCACACTTACATTAATCAAACATAATTTCACTAATACATAAACTTTCAAATTATCAATTTCCATCACATCATATAAGTCAATTACCAAGCTCTAAATCTAACCATTTTGAGCAACTAAAAACCATAACCTCATTCATGCCAAATCATACCAAAATAAGCCATCACTCATGGTTACATATATATATACAAACCAAAACATATTCATTTACAAGTCAAATCTCATGGCTATCATCACAACCAAAATACCACAAGTAGCCTATACATGCCATATACCATATATACACAACTCAATAGTACCAAATAGATGTTCGATAGTGTGATGATGTTCCCGACGACTCCCAGATCCGAGCTAGCTTTGGTTCACTATAAAACATAGAAAAATAACACAAAGTAAGCTTCATAGCTTAGTAAGTTCATACTAATATACTCAACAATTCATAAAATATAATTCATCAATTTGAACAAGTTAATATATCATTCATGATAAAATCAATCCTTTCACAAACTTATTCATATACTAATATGCAAAGTCATAATCTTTTCTATTTGATCTTCAGACTTACATGTACAAACCTGTAAAAATTCATAACGAACTCATACCTTCCGGTAGTACTATCGTATACTCGATGTTTCGCACACTTAGTGCCATCGTATATTCGAAGCTATTATAATTTCACACACTAAGTGCCTTACTTGATGTTTCACACACTAAGTGCCATCGTATAGCTGAAGCTATTATAATTCCACACATTAAGTGTCTTACTCTATGTTTCGCACACTAAGTGCCACTGCATAGCCGAAGCTATCTCAAATCGCACACTAAGTGCTAAGCATTGTCAATTTATAGTCGAACATGATCGTTGTCTCATGTATACAATTTATGCAATATCGAAATGTTAAAAAATGTAATTGTAACAATGTTTATCCCGTACGAACTTACCTCGAATGCTAAAACAACGAATCGAGTCGTTTAGTCGACCACTTTTGTTTTTCCTCGATCCTGATCTAAATTCCTCTTTTCTTGATCTAAATGTATTCAAATTTAATTCATTTAATCATCTACTCATTCAATTTAGTCCAAAAATAAACAGTTGGTCATATTTTCATATTAGCCCCTAAACTTTCACATTTACTCAATTTAGTCCTTATTTCACAAATACACAAAATTTCATTAAACCCAAGCTTGGCCGAATTTCATATAAGTCCCTAGTAGCCCAAAACTTTCATTGATTACACATTTCAACCACTAAATTTGTATATTTCACAATTTAATCCCTATTATGCAATTTCATCAAAACTCACTTCGGAAAACATAAAAATCTATCATCAAAAATTCATATTTCATCCTCAAACACCAAAGAACACATAGATTCAACAATGGCAACTCTCAAAATATTTAACAATTTCAAAATTAAAGGTATGGGCTAGCTAGATTGAGCTGCAACGATTACAAAAACATAGAAATCATTAAAAATCGAGCTAAAATAGTACTTAATCAAGCTAGTAATTTGCCGAATGCTTTAAAACCTAAGAATGGTTTTCTTTCTTCTTCAATATTTGGCTATCCCAAAAAGATGATAGCTTCAAATTGTTTTATTTCTTTTGTTTAATAACATTAATACATAATTCCTATTTTAACCTTACTAATTTAACTTACAATTCATTTAATGGTTGTCCAAAATTGTCCACTCAACTTTCAAATGGCTTAATTACCATTTAAGAACATCATATTAAAATGCCAAAGCTATTTGACAACTTTAACAAGTAGAATGCAACTTTTGCATTTTACGCGATTTAGTCCTTTTTCTCAAATTGACTATTCAAACGATAAAATTAGTTCACAAAATTTTCACACATATCAAATAACATGCTATAATAAAAAATAATAATATTCAAATAATTTTCTAACATTGAATTTGTGGTTCCAAAACCACTGTTCCGATTTAGCTAAAATCGGGTTGTTACACATTACACCTTACCTCATGGCACCTATAGAGCTCAAGGCACAATTACAATAGTTACTTGATCGTGGCTTCATAAGGACAAGTGTGTCACCATAGGGAGCTCCAGTCCCGTTTGTAAAAAAGAAGGATGGGTTTATAAGGTTGTGTATTGATTATCATCTCAGTTGACTGTGAAAATTAAGTATCCGTTGCCGAGGATAAATAACCTATTCAATCAATTTTGAGGTGTTACGGTTTTTTTGAGATTGATTTGAGGTTGGATGTAATAGCTCGTTCTCAGTGAAATCAGAACAGTGGTTTTGGGACAACAAATTTGAACTCGAAAAATTTATGCCTATTTGGGCGAGAAAAATGGCTTGTGAAATGGCCTATTTTCGTCTACACGGGTGTGTGTCTCAGTCGTGTGTCCCTTGTAGCTTTCAAAGGGTTGCAAGTCAAGCTATTACACGGCCTAGCACACGGGCGTGTGAGGTTACTTCGAAGGGTACATGACCTAGCACACAGGCGTGTGGCCAAGCCATATGGCCCAAGTCAGTGAGTTACACTGGCACGAACACGGGCTGGGGCACGGCCATGTGTCCCTATTTTGAATGCCCACATGGCTTAAAACACGGGCATGTCTCTTGGCCATGTGTGTCACACGGCCTGGCCGCACGGTGGCATGACCCCTACAGCTTTGAAAATTTTCAATGTTTTTTGAAAAATTCTCTGAGTTTCTAATTTATTCTCAACTTGTCTCTAGTGTATATTTTGGGCCTCGAGGGCTTGTATATGGGAAAATATGAATGATTTTTATTCATTTTTGATATGAATATTGATATGTTTCGAAATGTTTGAATTTTTTGTCTGTTTGATTTGTAAACTCTAGTAATGCTTCATAACCCTGTTTTGGTGACGGATTCAGGTTAGAGGTGTTACATGGACCTAATGCATAGATTCTTTCAACCGTATCTCAATCATTTTGTTGTGGTCTTTATTGATGACATCCTGATTTACTCCAAGTCTAAGTTGGTGCATAAGGAACACTTAATATTAGCCCTTCAAATCTTACGTGAGAAATGACTGTATGCGATGCTTAGTAAGTGCGAGTTTTGGCTTCAAAAGGTGATATTTTTGGAACATGTGGTATCTGCTGAGGGTATTCGTGTGGACCCAAAGAAAATTGAGGCTATTTTAGATTGGAAGTAGCCTAGAAATGTTAGTGAGATTCGAAACTTTCTCGAACTTGCTGGCTATTATCGGAGGTTTATTGAGGGATTATAATTGATTGTGACTCTGATGACTAAGTTCTTGAGAAAGACTGCACCGTTTAAGTGGGCTGATAAGCAACAGCCTCCTTTTGAGAAGCTTAAGGTAGTTTTGACGCAGGCACCCATGTTGATCCAACCTGATTCTGGGAAAGATTATATGGTCTATAGTGATGCTTCTCATTCCAATCTTGGTTGTGTATTGTGATAACTTTTGCAAAGAGTTATATTTCATGCCTTTAAACCTAAATAATTGCTTGTACTTAAGTATATTTTGTTGCATTTTAGGACTTTTGAGTTAGCATTTTTAATATTGTATTAGGGTTTGGACTTTGTTGGAATTAGGTGCTTTTAATCGCTTGTGGCAGAGTTTTTTGTGTGTTGGTATGGCAGGTGCAGGTTGAAGAATGAGAAATAAATGAGTGACGATTTTCCAGGGCAAAAGGTTAGACATTTTGTCAGCACGAATGTCGTGCCAGTTCCAGGAAGACTGAGTCAACACTCAACGTATACCAATGTCAGCCCAACTATATTTGTATAGAAAAATCTACCTAAAAAGGAGGAGAAGATAATTCTGTGCTGTTTGTTTTTATCGTAGAAAAAAATAATTTAAAAAGAAGATAATCTTGAGTTGTTGAAAAAGAATTTAAAAAGAGGGTATGATAAATATGGGTTGTTGGATTTACCCTAGGAAAAAAGCTATAAAAAGCCAAAGGAGGAAACCCAAACAGACAAACAAAAAAAAGTGAGAGATATCCTTAGGCGTGAATAAGGGTTTAGTTGCGCAAAGGAAAGGAAGTTGAAGGAAGTCCTTCTTAGCCATCACAGGTCGTTGTGCTGCCAAAGTGTGGCCTGGGTAAGTGAAAGCTGTATCCCGAAGTTCTTCTATTATTTCCATTAGTGTTCCTTCAAAAGATTGAATTGAAGTAGTTGAACACAACGTCGGATAATATTTTGGTTTGGAATTTTATTTCCCATCCCATGAGCTAAATCTCATAGGGTTGGGATTACTTTCGATGAAACCTTAAACTATTTTTATGGATGCAATATATATCTAATTTACTTTACTGATTCATTTGATTATTCTTATTACTTAATTAAAATGCAAATGATCTCTAGACATAGAAGATTGTTCGCATACTTATAAGTTGATTCTATCTCCGAAACGGTTGGATTGGTTGGATTAAAATTAAATGAAATGAGCAAGTATTCGATAGACACTTGTAGTCGAATCTAAACATAGAGTCACGATCATACAAAAGGAACCCATGCAAGATATCTAAAAAGCCTATAGATATGAGCAAGGCAACTTGAGGTTTTGCTTTCGCGAGAGGCAGGCCATTTTAGAACTCTTTTGTGAAGTAAAGCAGATACAATTTTTTCGAGGCATTTCTAATAGTAAAGGTAGAGTCTTAGTAATTGCAACCTTCCATATCAACATCTGTAACACCCCTAACCCGTATTCGTCGCCGAATTAGGGTTAAAGGAGTTACCGGACAGACCGAAAAATTTTACAGACATTTCATAATGCAAGTCATTAATCACAATCAAAGTGTCCCTTTTATAGGTCAACGAGACCTTAATCATGTTTTAGAATAGGGTCGGGACCAAACCGAACATGTAACGCCCCAAATTTGGGCCTAGTAGATTTGGGCCTATTGGGTTGTAATGCCCCAAAAATCCTGAAACTTTAAATATCTGTGCACTAAGGTTGGTATGTATGAGTAGCACTTAGAATATTAATTTTAAGGTATTATCGGGATTATTTGAAGCTTAGAGATAGGGATGACCATAGGGAAAAATTTATTTTTCTTGCTTTAGTGGACCCTAGTCTCAGGCATTAGGCCTCTTAAGCAGATTAAGGGGAAAATAGGACACAAATGGGCTTGTGGCCCAGTGGCAAGGTGGTGTCACTAGGGGAGCTACAAGGTAGCGTGAAGAGGTCCAAGGTTCAAGTAGTGGTAAGGTGTTTTTGGAGTGTTTTTTTTTTTTTTTTTTTTGCTTAGTGGACGGCCAGAGTTGTGAGGAATTTGGACTCTTTTGTTGAAGTGTTTGAATTGGTCTTGTGAGCTGATAAAAGAGGGAATTTCGGATGAGATAAGGGAGATATCATGGAGAAAAATTAGAAGATGAGAGGTGGGAAGAGCTGGTGCCGAATTGGACTGTGGGGGAAGGTAGGATTCAGTTATTGGCTATAAAAGAAGGTGCCAAATTCCTTGGAGAGGTTCCTTGGGTTCCATTACATTTCTTTTTCTCCCCTTTAGCCGAATTCTTCCATTTGCTGAAAAAAACCCATTATTCCTTTGCCGAAATTTTGGTTTTCTCTCTAGCCGAATTCCCCATACCTTCTCTTCTTAAATTCCTTCTCTTGTTCACCTTTAGTTCTAGCCGATCACTTCTCCTCTTCTTCTCCCTATTGGTGCTGAATTGTCTCTTTCACCATACTAATCTCAAAAGATGAATTTAGGTCGTAGGGTCGAAAGTGGATCTGGTAAGTATTCGGTTAACCTATTTTGTACATTTTACTAAAAGCCGAAAGGCTATCTAACTGTCCTGTCGTTAACTATGTGATAACAATGATAAGGTTCAAAGATCGCAAGCGTGGCAGGATCGTTAGTAAGGGTAAGTGTACTCAACTCGATGGTGGATTAAGTGAATGGCCGAATGTGTGTGTGATCTATACGGGTGACTTGTGTGGATTATGAGTCACTCGAATTTTTAAGATGTATGTGTGAGTGCAAATCTAGGGGATACTCGAGATTAGTAGCTAAGGAAAGGCTATTAGAACCCGGGGGCACATAGTAAGGTCACAATAAGGCTTCGGCTTTTGAGTAAATATTTTAATTAAGTGTGAGCGGTTGATTGAAGGTTGGTTGGTTGTAGGTTCAAGCTAAGTATAGAATAGCACGTCGCGATAACCAGGTGTGTACAAACACTACACACACATACCGGCAACACCGAAAAGCCGAAAGGCCAAAAGTGGCTAAATGGGCCCGATAGGCCCTGAGGCTAAGTTTGATGAAATGGATTAATTAGATTATATGAACTGGGTTAGGCATGCACGTTACATGATCTGGTTTTGTTTTGGGCCTAATGGGTCATATGATTGAGATTTGGGCCTAGTGGGCTATAAAAATGTGATGTGGCCATTATGGGTTATATGAACGTAAAATAGGTTGATGGGCTTTATTGGGACGTAGACTAGTATGCTAGGGTTTTATGGACCTTAGGCTTTGTACTGAACAACTCTTAAACTGCATAAGACTTTCAAATAATTAAACAAGTCCGTGGACAAGTTGCTAGGTTAGAGTGTGGTAACGGGCATATGCATGTCTAAGATTGGATCTAGGGAGAGCTTTGTACTTAAGCGGCCCTAGCGGCCCACTTCCTCTTCTCTAGAATCCTACCTGGTGCATAGTGACTGTTCACTTTAGCCGCAAGGACTTTTTAATGGGCCAAAGTTCATAAGTAAACCCGAGAGGGACCAAATACCGCTAGATTTGTAGAATTACTAAAATACCCCTAATTTGAAAATAATCAAAATACCCTTAGTTTGAAAATTATCAAAACATCCTTAGATTTGTAAAATCACTAAAATAGCCCCAAATTGTGAAATTACCAGAATACCCTTGGTTTGCAGAATTACCAAAACATCCCTGATTTACAAAATTCCCAAGGTACCTTTGTTTTGTAAAATTACCTAAATACCCTTATAGAGTAGATTTACAGAACTACCCTTGGGTTGTGAAATGACGAAATGAGTATGAGTTTTTTGGATGTTACTGAAGTGCATGTTGCATTCATATGATATTTTGATTAGGACGCGTATAGGTGGGAATTATGATACGGAGGAAGATTTGAGGATCGCATAGTCGTTTGACGACCATGGATCCATCGGTGGCTTTAAGCCCATTATATGAGTAGCAGCTTTGCTGCAACATTGAGTAGTGCCGCTGTGAGTGCTACCTTTGGTGTGTAGAGGATGGGTGGGTCGATTTAGAAATCCCCACAGGTGTGTAGGGTTGGAAGGGAAATGGCGTGTAGCGGATGGAACTTTAGAGAGGCTTTTGCATTACCTTGTTTTGCATATGATATGATATGATATGAGGTCATTGTGGGCCAAGGCCCAAGACCAACGATTTTGATAGGGCTGAGGCCAATGTGATAATTATATATTGAATTGAATGCCAAGGGTTGTACACACTGAGTTTTGAAACTCGCACCCTTTATTTAATGTTTCAGGTGATCCTTAGTAAATGGCTCGACGTGGGAGAGGACTCAAAAATAGCTGCACTACGAGATGTTTAATTTTTAATTTATTTGTTTCAAAAGACATAGTTTTAATTGCTTATTTTCATTGGATGTAATAAGGCCTTGTACTCCGTTTTGACTTTAGACTTTGGGTTTTGTTGTTTCAACTGTTTACTTAACTATTAAACCTGAGTAAATTTCTTACGTTTAAACTTGGTTTCCAAAGTACTTAAAATTATAAAATGGGTTTTTTTTCCATTACTTAACAAGGCTCAAGGATTTTGGGCTTTTGGGCCTTAAATTTTTAATTAGAAAAATCGTTTGAATTATGCCTTTGATGTGACACACCGGATTCGGGCCTCACTTCTAGGTCGGGTTTGGGGTACTACATTTAGTGGTATCAGAGCCCAATTGCAAGGCTCGAGCTGTGAAATGGGCCTTAGATTTTGGGGTTTTTAAAACAAGTAGAGTGAAATTTTTTTACAGGATTCTTGAAGTGTGGTTGACCGAGCCCTCAACGTCGAGCCAAGTAAGTTTTCTGTAACATTTTTTTTAAATTATGGAACTGTACAGATAATGGGCTACTTAAAAATATGCTTTTAGAGATTAAAGCCCGTAGGAAACTTAAGCCTGTAGTTGATTCTCGACTGCATAATAACTTTAAAAAAATGTTACTCGTATAAGACATGTGCCCTAAACAAGTGGAACTATGTACTAATTACATAAAATTTTTAATTCAAAAATACGCAACGATGAGTGCTAGAAGAGGTGCAGGAGGCCATGATAGAGGCCGTGGAAGTGTTAGAGCAGGGTCGTCCGAGTCAGGCCATATGCCCAACGTTGGAGTAGGGGAGGCTCCGGCCTCACTAGTAGCTGAGAGAGGAGTATATGAACGGGCTGCCACTGCGGAAGATGCCGTATCGCAGGCCATGTTAAGGATCTTAGAAAGGGTCGTTGGACCCAATAATGGTATGGGAAGTCGTGGATCAATCACCGAGCGACTCCGAGCTAATGGGGCAGAGATTTTCAAAAGAGTAGCGAGGGTGGCCCTGAGTGTGGCGGAGTATTGGTTGGAAGCTACTGAAAGGATAATGGACGATCTGGATTGCACAGATCAGCAAAAGTTAAAAGGGGTGATATCCTTACTTAGGGAGGAAGCCTATCAGTGGTGGTTGACCGTAAAGGAGGGCAACCAACCGGAGCAGATCACCTGGGAGTTGTTCAAGTCGACATTCCTGGGGAAGTACATTGGAGCGGCCTATGTGGATGCCCGAAGAAAGGAGTTTCTGAGGCCCCTATTGCTGTTGCTAATACCGGGATACCACCTTGTGTTGTGTGTGGAAAAAGACATCCAGGTGAATGTTGGAGGAGAATAGTAGCTTGTTTGAGCTGTGTATCTATGGAACATAGGATAGAGAGTGCCCGAAAAGGCCAAATCAGGAGCGAGCCGATGGCAGAGGTAATTTTCAGCCACAGAGGGGTGGTCAACAACCACCAAGGGGCCGCGGGCAAACCAGAGGCGATAATGGTAATGAACGCGGTCGTGGAGCACCAGGTATAGGTGCAGGTTATGCGAAGGTGAGGCAGCCAGCTTTGGTCTATGCAACACGTTGCCAAGGGGACAAAGACGCTCCAGATGTGAATAATACTAAGTGTTTATTTTGGCTTTAGAATTAGAGTGCACAGCGAAAGCATAGAAGTGAGACTTGGGCAGTACGATTGATAGTTAGTTGGAAATTTCGAGGACGAAATTTCTTTAAGGTGGGTAGAATTGTAACGCCCCAAATTTGGGTCTAGTAGATTTAGGCCTATTGGGTTGTAACGCCCCAAAAATCCCGAAACTTTAAATTACTGTGCACTAAGGTTGGTATGAATGAGTAGCACTTAGAATATTAATTTTAAGGTATTATCGGGATTATTTGAAGTCTTAGAGATAGGGATGACCATAGGCAAAAAATTATTTTTCTTGCTTTAGTGGACCCTATTCTCAGGCATTAGGCCTCTTAAGCAAATTAAGGGGAAAATAGGACACAAATGGGCTTGTGATCCAGTGGCAAGGTGGCGTCACTAAGGGAGCTACAAGGTGGCGTGAAGAGATCCAAGGTTCGAGTAGTGTTAAGGTGTTTTTGGAGTGTTTATTTTGCTTAGTGGACGGCCAGAGTTGTGTAGAATTTTGAGTCTTTTGTTAAAGTGTTTGGATTGGTCTTGTGAGCTGATAAAGGAGGGAATTTCGGATGAGATAAGGGAGATATCATGGAGAAAAAATCAGGAGATGAGAGGTGGGAAGAGTTGGTGCCGAATTGGACTGTGGGGGAAGGTAGGATTCAGCTATTGGCTATAAAAGGAGGTGCCGAATTCCTTGGGGAGGTTCCTTAGGTTCCATTACATTTTTTTTCTACCCCTTAGCCGAATTCTTCCATTTGCCGAAAGAAACCCATCATTCTTTTGCCGAAATTTTGGTATTATCTCTAGCTAAATTCCCCATACCTTCTCTTCTTAAATTCCTTCTCTTATTCACCTTTAGTTCTAGTCGATCACTTCTCCTCTTCTTCTCCCTATTGGTGTCGAATTGTTACTGTCACCATACTAATCTCAAAAGCCGAATTTAGGTCACAGGTTCGAAAGTGGATTTGGTAAGTATTCGGCTAACCTATTTTGTACAGTTTGCTAAAAAGCCGAAAGGCTATCTAACTGTCCTGTCATTAACTATGTGATAACAATGATAAGGTTCAAAGATAGCAAGCGTGGTAGGATCGTTATCAAGGGTGTGTACTCAACTCGATGGTGGATTAAGTGAATGGCCGAATGTGTGTGTGATCTATAGGGGTGACTTGTGTGGATTATGAGTCACTCGAATTTTTAATGATGTATGTGTGAGTGCAGATCTAGGGGATACTCGTGATTAGTAGCTAAGGAAAGGCTATTAGAACCCGGGGGCACACGGTAAGGTTACATTAAGGCTTCGGCTTTTGAGTAAATATTTTGATTAAGTGTGAGTGGTTGATTGAAGGTTGGTTGGTTGTAGGTTCAAGGCTAAGGATAGAATAGCACGTCGCAATAACCAGGGGTGTACAAACACTACACACACATACCGGCAACACCGGAAAGCCGAAAGGCCAAAAGTGGCTAAATGGGCCCGGTGGGCACTGAGGCTAAGTTTGATTAAATGGATTAATTTGATTATATGAACTGGGTTAGGCATGCATGTTACATGATCTGGTTTTGTTTTGGGCCTAATGGGTCATATGATTGAGATTTGGGCCTAGTGGGCCATAAAAATGCGATGTGGCCATTATGGGTTATATGAACGTGAAATGGATTGATGGGCTTTATGAGGACGTAGACTAGTATGCTAGGGTTTTATCGACTATAGGCTTAGTACTAAACAACTCTTAAACCACATATGACTTTCTAATAATTAAACAAGTCTGTGGACAATTCGCTAAGTTAGAGTGTGGTAACGGGCATATGCATGTCTTGGATTGGATCTAGGGAGAGCTTGGTACTTAAGCGGCCCTAGCAGTCCACCTCCTCTTCTCTAGAATCCTACCTGGTGCATAGTGTCTGTTCACTTTAGCCACAAGGACTTGTTAATGGGCCAAAGTTCATAACTAAACCCGAGAGGGACCAAATACCCCTAGATTTGTGAAATTACTAAAATACCCCTGATTTGAAAATAACCAAAATACCCTTAGTTTGAAAATTACCAAAACATCCTTAGATTTGTTAAATCACTAAAATAGCCCTGAATTGTGAAATTACCAGAATACCCTTGGTTTGTAGAATTACCAAAACATCCCTGATTTACAAAATTCCCAAGGTACCTTTGTTTTGTAAAATTACTTAAATACCCCTGTAAAGTAGAATTACAGAAATACCCTTGGGTTGTGAAATGACGACAATACCCCTATGTGATGAGTATGAGTTTTTTGGATGTTACTCAAGTGCATGTTGCGTTCATATGATATTTTGATTAGGATGCATACGGGTGGGAATTCTGATACGGAGGAAGATTTGAGGATCACATAGTCATTTGACGACCATGGATCCACCGGTGGCTTTAAGCCCATTATATAAGTAGCAGCTTTGCTACAACGTTGAGTAGTGCTGCTGTGTGTGCTACCTTTGGTGTGTAGAGGATGGGTGGGTCGATTTAGAAATCCCCATAGGTGTGTAGGGTTGGAAGGGAAATGGTGTGTAGCGGATGGATTTTTGGGGAGGGTTTAGCATTACCCTGTTTTGCATATGATATGATATGATATGTTATGAGGTTATTGAGGCCCAAGACCAACGATTTTGATAGGGCTCAGGCAAATGTGATAATTATATATTGAATTGAATGCCAAGGGTTGTACACACTGAGTTTCGAAACTCACACCCTTTATTTAATGTTTCAAGTGATCCTCAGTAAATGGCTTGACGTAGGAGAGGACTTGAAAATGGCCGCACTATAAGATGTTTAAATTTTTATTTATTTGTTTCAAAAGACATAGTTTTAATTGCTTATTTTCGTTGGATGTAATTAGGCCTTGTACTCCGTTTTGACTTTAGACTTTGGTTTTGTTGTTTCAACTGTTTACTTAACTATTAAACCTGAGTAAATTTCTTACGTTTAAACTTGGTTTCTGAATACTTAAAATTATAAAATGGATTTTTTTCCATTACTTAACAAGACTCAAGGATTTTGGGCTTTTAGGCCTTAAATTTTCAATTAGCAAAATCGTTTGAATTATCCTTTGATGTGACACGCCGGATTGGGGCCTAACTTCTAGGCCGGGTTTGGGTTGTTACAGAACACTATGGAATTTCTCAAAAATTTAAACCTTTTCTAAGTTACAGAGGTCACACGCCCGTGTGAGCAGGCCGTGTGCCTTCCACGGCTACCAGACACACCCATCTGTCCTGGTCGTGCCTAAACAGAACATGTATACTAACTTATCCACACGGCCACCAGACACGCCCATGTGCCATGGCCTTGTAAAATTAGGCTAGCTACTGATTTATTCACACGGCCACCAGGCACGCTATATTTGGTACCAATTTGCAAAACTAAAACACATATATATATATCCAAGCATAATACATCCACCTTTTACCTTTCATATAACTATTCATTGGTCAAACATACATACTCATAATGCATTCATTTGCTTACGATAGCCTTGACCATTTCATTTGCTATCAAACCATAACAAAACATATATCTGTATCATATTCAATCATGCATATTACCAACATTTATCTAGCCACATCTCATGGCTATTTATATACATTTCGAACATAATCTAAAATGACTAGCCTATACATGCCATATTTAGCTATATACATATTTCTAAGGTACCAAAATGAGTTTGAGTAGTGTGATGACGATCCTCGACAGTCCCTGAGCCTTCAGTAGCTTGACAATCTATAAAACAAAGCAAACACACACAGAGTAAGCTTTCAAAAGCTTTGAAGCCATATAAAAATAAACATAGGATAAAAATGCACATAACCATATTGATATAATGACATTAATTATTCTCATAGCCAATTCACCACATATATTCTTTGGCTCATATGCTTAGCCATATCTTACCACATTCTTCAACTCAAATATCACATATACACATAGCTCATTTAAGCATATTTTCACTTATTATCTCATCATTTCACTACACATATACATCTTAGTAAGTTCATATAGACACTTACCTTTCATACGCACTTAGTGTACATATCAAATGTACCTGAAATGGATATACAAATCACACAGTTGTTCGTATCTCAGACTTGCCCATTGAACTGTTTGGAACTAAATAGGATACTTAGAGTGCTCGGAACAGTCGTACAATGCCAACGTCCCAGACGTGGTCTTACATGGAATCAGATATCGATGCCACTGCCCCAGACAGGGGCTTACACGAATCAAATACGATTCCAATGTCCCAGACTTGGCCTTACATGTAATCTCATATCGAAGCCAACGTCCCAGACGTGGTCTTACACAAAATCGTGAATCAATGCCAACATCCCAGACGTGGTCTTACATGATATCACATATCGGACACCTATGTCATGACATATACTATCCTATCTATCCCTAGGTTCAAACCGGACTTCTCGAACATTATCAACTTGCCGACTTACTCGTAACTCGTATTTCACATACATTCCATCCCAATGGATATTCATAGCAATTTAAATTCTGTATAAACACAAATAGTTCAATGCATATACATTTATTTGTATATTGACTTACTTCGAGTTCGGTTTAACGGAAATGGATACAGCTACTCGATTACTTTTGATTTCCCGCGATCTAAGTCTGTTTTCTTCGGTTCTTGATCTATACATATTCAAATTTAACCCTTTTATTCACTAATTCATCCAATTCTATCCAAATACACATATTTAGGGTTATTTACAACTTAGCCTTCACATTTGCACATTTTATCAATTTAGTCCATTTTTCGCAAAACATTAAACATACAAAATTTGTTCACACAACGCATAGACGAACTCCCTAAAGACCATACAAGTCCATATTTTTATCAAATTCACAATACAATCCCTCAAAATGCTATTTTCTCAATTAAGCCCTAATTAACCATATTCACCAAAAATTCAAGAACAAAACATGTTCATTAAACACATACCTTTCATTTAACACCAATACTCATCACAAAGCTCACCATTTCATCAATGGCACATCTCATAAACATCATCAATTCTTCAAATAACAACCTGGGCTTGATAGTAGACTAAGCAACAATCTCAAAAACATAAAAATCATCAAAAACCAAAGTCAAAACATACCTTAATTTTGCTTGTATATGGATGAAACCTAGCTTGGCTTATTTCTTTCTTTTCTTTGCTAATTTCAGGCACTAAGGATGATAACCATGCTATTTTCATGCTTTTGTTTCATTAATAATCTTTTATTAATCAAATTACCTATTCAGCCCTTTTAATAAACATATAATAACATATACTACAAGGCCATTATTGTCCATTACACAACCACTGTCTTACTAATGGCCTAATTGCCACATAAGGCCTCCCCACTTAAAAGCCATCTCAAATAGGAGTCTTTCTATAAAGCATACAATTTAATCCTTTCATCAAATTAAGTACATAGACGGAAAAATTAACTTACGAAACTTTATCACATGCTTAATCTCATATCAAAGGCATAGAAAATAATATTAATATATTATTCTGACTCGGATTTGTGGTCCCAAAACCACTGTTCCGACTAAGGTCTAAACCGGACTGTTACAATTCTCCCCCTTAGGGATTTTTGTCCCCAAAAATCTTACCGTTAAACAGATACGAATATTGCTGTCTCATTTAGTCTTTAGGCTCACACTTAGCCTCTTCCACTCCGTGTCAATGCCACAATACTTTAACTAACGAAATTCTTTTGTTTCTCAATTCTTTCACTTCACTAAGTAAGATATGCATCGGTTCTTCTTCGTATGTCATATCAGATCGAATTTCAATCTCAGACAGAATAATCACATGTTACGGATCAGATCTGCATCGTCTAAGCATCGATAAGTGAAATACATTATGAATCTTTTCTAGCTCAGGTGGCAACAACAATCTATACGCAACTGGCCCAACATGCTCGATAATTTCATACGGTTCGATGAACCTCGGACTTAACTTGCCTTTACGTCCAAATCGGAGTACTTTCTTCCATGGAGACACCTTCAGAAACACTTTATCATCGATTTTAAATTCAATATATTTATGTTTCAAGTCTGCATAAGATTTCTAACGATCAGACGCTGTTTTCAGATTATCACGGATTACTTTCACTTTCTGTTCAGTGTCTTTTATCAAATCGACCCCGTGTAGCTTACTTTAACTAAGCTCAGTTCAATACAGAGGTGTTCGGCATTTGCACCTGTACAAAGCCTCATAAGGTGCCATTTGGGTACTCGACTGAAAACTATTATTATACGCAAATTTGAACAATGGTAGGTATTGTTCCCATGTACCATCAAACTCAAGAATGCAGCATCTCAACATATCCTCGAGAATCTGAATGATCCACTCAGATTGACCATCCGTTTGCGGATGAAAAGCTGTACTGAAATGCAATTTCGTGCCTAAAGCTTCTTGCAGTTTCTTCTAGAACCGTGAAGTGAACTTTGGGTCTTTGTCAGATACAATGGATAGTGGCACCCCGTGCAATCTCATAATATTCGAAATGTAAAGTTCATCTAACTTATCAAGTGAGTAGTCAGATCATACCGGAATAAAATGGGCAAATTTCGTCAATCGATCAACAACAACCCAAATGTAACATCCTTAAATTAGGGGTCTGGCATTTTTGCATTGTTGCATGCATTTAGCTCGCTTAGCTTGTTATTTAGGTGTGTTTGGGGGTCCTGGGGAGGCTCGGGTTCGAGCCAGAGCTTTGGTAAAATTTTTCTTTTTGGGCACTTAAGGGGGAGAGCTAGTGGAAGAAGGCCTTAAGAATAATTGTTTGTGCTTGATGACACAAATGAGCACTTGGTGGAGTGGTGTTGACGTCACAAGGGAGCATGGAAGGGGGGATAGTGTTCGAATCTCACCTGCTGCAACAAGGGCTTTATTTTTGTGCTCACGGTGGAGAAGAGGTGGTATTCTGCTGGGACTCTACCAAGGAGGAGTTGAATGGGTCAAATGGGTTTGAATGGATGGCGTAGAGGAGATTGAGGAGGGAGACTTGGTCAACCATTTCTAATGGTGGATGGAGAGTGAGTGGGGGAGGAAATCAAGGAGAGAATCGTGGGTGTGGGTGTGTGAAGTGTTTGGCCGAAAGTGGGAGAGGTACCTAGGGAGCATTTTCAGTTTTTGCTAGTAGGTGTGTGTGCCGATTTTCCGTTGTTCTTTACGTATTTTTCAACATTCAGTCGTAAGTGGATGTGGAAGTGTCGTTCTTCAAGTGTCATTTGAGAGAGAGCAAAATCGAAACCCCTTTTAGAAGTCTTTCTTTGCTTTTGCATTTTCGGTCATCTTGCTTCACTTCTTCTTTACCGAAAACGTAGCACACTCTTACCTCTTCTCTTCTTTTTCTTTCTCTTCAAACAATTCCGTTACTTGCTAATTGCTTGAACAGTATTAGTCAACTTCTTTTCCTAACCTTTCCTTGCTATAGTCGAATCTCCTACTATTGTCTTTCCTTTCCAATACTTTACCTTCTTCGTCTACTCTTATCAAGTTCCGAACATTCCTGCTCCGTTTTTCCCTTCTCTTGGCAGCCGATTAGTCATAAGCCGATTTTGGTAAGGCCTCTTTTACTCTTTTTTGCGTTTTCTTTCTTTCTCCTCTTCTCACATCTCCTTCGCTGGAGCTTCCCTATCAATCGAATGGTCCCTTTCACATCTTCTGAAGCTGTTTCTCTGTGTTGTGTTTTTAGCTGAATAGTAGAAGTGGGAAATGGGGTGTTCCTCGATCGTCAATTTTAGTCTGCTTATCTGATTTGGTTGTGATCACAAGGTTTGGTATTCGTGCTTTTCTTTCTCTTTTTTTCGGTCTTAGGTTGCACATAGTTGAAGGGGCTATTTCTCTTGATCCAAGTTCTCGACTAATTTCTTTTTCTTCTCTCATCATGCCATAGCCAAATTAATGAAAAGTCGGTTCCTCGCTGGGCAAGGCCAAATATCGTTGGGATCAAGCAACTCTCATCTTTGCTCATTAATATTTTGAAATTTGGGGAGTGGTGGTAAGAGCCAAAACCCCTTGTTAGACAACTGTTGGTTTCATTGTGATATCTTACAGATCGAATTCTCTTCATGGAGGCAAGGAATAACCAGTCTAAGGGGGTTGCGCTAAGGGAGCCCAAAGGGAGTGGACTCGTAGCCTCTACTCCTAAGTTCAAACGACGTACAGAGTCAGCGATTCGGGATTTCCCACCGGGTTGTGGAAGGGAGTCGACATTCGATTCGGATAAGCGAATCATAGTTGTTTGTGATAGTAAGGGTGACGTCAGTCGAGAGTGTCTAGTCCTTCACGTGATCAGGTGTGTAATCCCACACCTTATTCATTATTCCATATATTATTCTATGTATTGGTCAAAGAAATCGAAATGCCCTTAGTGGGTAGGATCACGAGGTATATTTAACGGGTAAGTTTAGATATAGCCAGGTGAGTAAAATTACGATTATACCCTTCGGGTAGATTTGGCATAACTATGTAATCCGTTTATCTGCTTTATTGGTATGTTCATGCATGCACTAAAATATTATGTCATGGTATGTTGCATGGGATTGGGTTATGATATTGATGAAAGGAGAAGTGTAATTTGGTGGCTCTGCCACATATTTTGGTGACCTTGTCACATTATTTCGGTGGCACTGCCACAATTTCGGTGATGAGCAGCATGACTGCCATCGAGGTGTGTAGCAGATAAGGGTTGATTGTAGAAATCTCCACCAGTGTGTTTTGGCTGGAATGGGTGGTGTGTAGCGGATGGATTATTAGGTTGGGTTGGGTTACATTGCATTCATTATCTGCTATACCATGCTAATAGGGCTCAGGCCCAGTTTGTTTCCGTAAGGGCTAAGGCTCGGTTTGTATCTGAATGGGCTCGGGCCCAGTTAATGTTTGTGTAGGGATTACACACTGAGTTCTCGTAACTCACCCCTCTGCTTAATTTCGCACATAATCCCTAGTTCTAAGGATTTGGAGTCGAGGTGGACGTTGTGGTGGCCATACATCGTTTCGATAGTAAAACCGTTTTACATTTCTTTAAATAAATTTTACTTTTGGGATTATGTTCTATAATAAGGCCTTCGGGATTTTATTTTGGTTTTTAGCTTTTAATCCGGTTACTACTTATTATTTTTGAATGCTCAACTCGGGATTTTCTAAAACATCAATAACGATTTTTCCAAAAATGTTAAAAACGATTACAAACTAAAATTGGGTTTTCTTAAACGGCGGAAACAGTTTCCAAAATATCATGTCTCCACTAGTCTTCAAATTTGAATTTCAAAACCAAAACAGTTTTCAAAAGAAAAGCAACTTTTTCCAAAGAATGGACTTTAAGCAAGTCGTGTTACCTTCATTCCCTTTCAAGCTTGTGCCGTCCCTTGCCATATCCCTAGCTATTTCCACTGATTTTTTATTCCAAAATCATAATACCTTGATTTTTTATCATTCCTAAGTCATTTGTTACCATTAATCTTAAAGAAAAAACCCTAAATTCCATAGATTTCACCATCTTCTTCAAACGTGGGTTTTTCGAAGTTGTGTCAAAACTCATCTAATCCTGTGTCAAAGGTAATCATTCATTTATCGATTGGTTTTTAATGTTATTTAGACTCTAAAACTAAATTATTAGCCCTCAAATTGCATGCTTTAAATAATGACCAAAAATCGAGCCATTAATGGTGGATTTTGAGGTTTTGAGTCAAAACATGGTTTGAAAGTGCTTTTCAACTTGTTTTAGCATGATTAGAAGGTTTTTAAACTTACCTTGAAGTTTCGTTAATGATTTCTCATGTTTTAATGAATTTTGTGAAAACTGCCTAAAGGATGTTAATAAATTTTGATACCATGAATTGAATAAATTTGTCTAGTTTGAAGGTTGTGAATTAGGCGTAGATGATTAAGTAGATGAACGTAATTGATTTTAAGCAAAAAGGTTGAGTATAGGTCGAGATATTATTATATAAAGTTTGTTATGTTAATAGTTTAAGCTACATGAGAACTTAGTTTAAGCTTGTGTTTTAGTTGGTTTGAGTGGATTCTTGGTTGATATTTGACTATGGTTATTTTTTGATTCATGTGTGTAAAGCTTCGGATTCGTTAAAGCTTGCTATGAGCTAGGGAAGCGTTAGTTGAGCTTTCGGTTTCGATAAAAGCACAAAGTGGTGAGTGTATGGAATTGCTACTTGTAAACACGAGTCATGGTTATTTGGGAATTTAGATGTTTGGAGGGATGAGGGAATGTGAGCTAAGCTCCATTCAACGAGACATGTGAGGGGAAATAAGAAGAGTGTTAGCTATATTCTTCACTTTTGGGACATGTTTGACTCTATAAGTTGATGTGGTGTAAAGGATATCTGTATATCCGATGTGTGATGATAAAGCTTACTACATGTTTCATAACCCAAGTGCCATCTTATCATATTTTATGAAATTGTGTGGAATATGTTCTATGCTTGAATGAGTACATTTATATGTTATGGGAATGACCTATTAGACAATGCATGAGTTAATATTATATGATGCTAGACATAAGAATGAGGCACAGATTGGTTGTGTTGCATGATGACATGTTTGCGTTGTAGAAATTCGTACATTCATTGACCTTGTTAAAGCTCACCCACTCATTTCAACCTATGTAGATTAGTGACATCACAGTGTAGGCGGTGTGATTACCGAAGGAGTGATCCAAGGAAGGTTGGTTGTTATCGCAGGTGCTCTATTATTTATATTTGTATTAGGAAATAAGGAAATGTTGTAGACTTGTTTAGTTCCATGATATGTTTGGGTTATTTACCAACTTTGTTATTTCGTTTTAGGAAATTTATGAGTTTATATGTTTGATTATGTTTGTGAACTTTAATAATGGCTTAATGTAACTTGTTTGGACTTGTTTAGATTATTTGAATTGAAACTTTTAGCCGTAGGATGATTTTTTTCGAATTAAGTGATGCATGATACTTAGAATCTGATTTGGAATGAGTTCATTGCATATGTATGCTGCATTTTGATGTCCAGGGGCAGAAGTATCAATATTTAAGACTTAAAATCGATACCTTTGTGTTTTAAAATATGCAGGGAGTTAAAATAGAGATTTGGTATCGATAGCTTATCTCAAGTATTGGTACTCAGGGCTAAAGTATCGATATTTCATAACTAGTACCAGTAATTTTTGATACTTCAGGATTTTGGTCAAGAAATAGTATGTTATTTTGGTATCATTTTTCCAAGTGGTATCGATACCACTCAAGGAAAATATCGATACCTGGATATCAGTATCGATACCTACGGACAATTTTCTAAAATTTTTCTAATTAGCCCTTATGCATGTTTTTAACTGTATGTAAGACTGGTTAATAAATGATTTGCATGTAATAACGATAGCTAACTAATTGGATGACTTAAAACCTATAAAAATAATAAAATGATGGACGTTTTGTTTACAATGAGCTTTTTACTTGATGTATGTGACATGAGACAGTGGTGAGACATCGCATATTCAGGCTTGACGACCAAGCCAGGTTTAAGGTGTTACATTATGTGGTATCAGAGCTATAGGTTCAATAACTCTCAGACCTAGGAGATTGTTGTTGATGTGCTAGTTGGGGTTGCGAAACCCAGGTACCAAAAAACCTATGTAATTTGGAAACCCAAATGATTGAATCATTCTTGTTACTTGAATTGCAAGAGATATCTCTTGTGTGTGATGCATGTGGTGTAAGAAAGGGGACATACTGCTTTCAACCCTAAAGTTTATTTGCGGGAACAAAAATTGGATCATTCCCACTACTCACACTGTTTATTTGTTTTTGTGTATGCCAGATTATTAGATATGCCTCCTAAACATGTTAACTTGAGAGCTAGTGCTTAAGAGGATGGTACATTCTTTCTACACCTCCTGTATCGTCGCGTAGAGTGGGCATACCTGATGAAGGTGTAGGCCCTCTAATAGAAGCCATGATAGGAGCATTTCAGTAGATTGTTGGTGTTAACCCTGCACCTGCACCTGCAAATCCTGCATTGGTTAATCAAGGTTTGTCGCTTGAACATCTTCGAGTGTTTGGTGGTAAAGACCTTTTTGGAGTGAAAGGTACCAATCCAACTGTAGTTGAGTACTGGTTGAAGGGAGTTGAAAGGATCCTCGAGCAGATGTCCTATTTGGATGAGGAGAAGTTGGGTTGTGTTATATCTTTACTCAATGATAAGGCTCGTCATTGGTGGAATTTAATTAGAAGAGGTACTGTTACTGATAGGTTGACTTGGAGATACTTTCTCGAGGCTTTTAAGAGGAAGTATATAGGCGAGCAGTATACGGAGTTTTGCAAGTGTGAAATTTTAGACCTGATTCAGGGTGAACTATTTGTAGTTGATTATGAGGCTGAGTTTGTGCGACTTAGTCATTACGCACCTGAGATTATTCTATTTGAGAGGAATCGTTGTAAGGTTAAACCGCGAGATTTAGGTTTATTTCTTAGCTCAGCCTATAGAGATGTTTGATGAGTTGATTGAGAGAGCTAATGCTATGGAGGAGACCTTAGCTGAGCCCCCTCGTTCTGTGGATATGGATTCTAGCAAGAGAACTTCTGATAGTGCATCGGGTCGACCGTTTAAGAGAAGACATGATGTCATGTTTCTAGTAGAGGTGCGAAACATGGGACTCGACCGAGTCAGCCTAAGTAGCAGAGTAGTATTGTGGTTAGTGCTAGTGCTTCAGAAGGTAGTTCTGGATGTCCATTTTGTGTACACTGTGAGCGTAGGCATTCTAGAGAGTTTTGTAAGTTGGCTGGTGGATGTTTCAAATGTGGTTCGAAAGAACATTTTCTAAAGGATTGTCCATTTAGGGTTGAGGTTTCACAGACTCAGAGTTCGACACCTATTACTGCGCTAGCTAGAGGCCGGGGTCACGGTAGAGGTAATGGGAGATCGGTTTGTCAACAGATTGTTGCTTACACTATTGCTACATAGGTTGAGTCTGGAGGTCCAGGTTGAGTATACTTTGCAGTCTACTCTGTTGTTTTCTTCAGTTGCTTCTGGATCGACGCATTCAAATATCTTGAGTGAACTAACATGTAAGTTAGATATCCCTGTTAAGACCATTGGTTTTGGTTTGACTGTTATTAGTTCCTTTGGTGATAATGTAGTAGTGAATAAAGTTATCGTAGATATCCTCTTATGATTCAAAGACATCTCTTCTCTGTTGATCTTATGAAACTATCGTTTTATGGATTTGATGTGATACTTGTTATGGACTGGTTAACTGAACATAAGGCTAGAATGGATTTTGAGACTAAGCGGATTACTTTGAGGAATAGTGTTGGGATGGAGATAGTTGTAGTGAGTGAAAGACCAGGTTTTGTAACAGCCTGTTTTAGGTCAAATCAGAACAGTGGTTTTAGGACCACAAATATAAGGTCAAAATATTTATTTTATTATTATTTTAATGTTTACAGCATGATTTAGTGATTGCGTGAAGATCTTGTTAAGAAAATTTATCGTTTGAATAGTTAATTTGATAAAAAAGACTAAATCGCGTAGAGCATAAAATTTGAGTTCTATTAACTAAAGGTGTCTAATGGCTATAGAACCTTAAAGTAAAGGTCTTTATGTTGTAATTAGACCATTTGAAATATGAGTGGACAACGATGGACATATATTAAGGTGTTTTTAATAGTTTTTATTAAGGTTAATTATGTAAAATGTTAATAAACATAAGATAAGTAAAAACTAAATAATAAAATGGTGTCCATCTTTCATCTACAACCGAGAATCAAAGGAAGAAGAAGCCGTGGATGCTATATAGGGTTCGGTCATTGCTTAGCTCCATTGTAAGTCCATTTTTGTCCCATTTTTAATGATTTCTATGTTTTTGAGATTGTTGCAGGGACTAATTTGTAAAACTGTTTAAGATTTTGAATGTTTCCATTGATGAATATGTATGAGTTTTGATGATTGATGATAGATTTTGAATGTTTGTTGATAGTTAAACAAGTTTTGTAAAGTGATTTTGAGTAAAAATGTGAAATAGGGATTTATTTGTGAAATGTGCAGTTAGATGTGCGAATAAATGAAAAATATGGGCTGCTAGTGTAACACCCCTAACCTGTATCCGTCGCCAGATTAGGGTTACGGGCATTACCAGTTAAGTCAAAACTTCTGTTCAATTGATTAAATCTTAGCTAAACATATTATCAAATAATTCAATTATAAACAGACAAGTCACGCATGTGTAATACCTGTTTAATACCTTAATCCAAGTCATACACAATATAATAATCAATGAACACAAAATGACCATTCGTAACTAATAAATAAAATAAACATACTTCAAAAGTCAATTCATTTTAATAACTAATGAGATCAAACCCTATGATCAAAGACTTTATACTATATGGCCAAGATATACAAGTTCATTTCATTAATATTTACGCAATTAACAGCTTAGCTGAACATACAAGAACACATACATAAGATTTTCATGAACATTGCATAACTTGTATTAAACTTAGATAGAACCAATACTCAATCGAATCAAACCTTTACCTATAGCTAATACATTTATAGATATGTGTATATATATGTATATATATATACCTCATATACATGCTCATTTGTCATATTATCCAATACATAATTAACTAATTAAGTTAGCACATAAGTTACACTGGATATATCTCTTTAGCAATGCCGAACTCACATATGTATTGCATAGCATGTTTCATGTTTCTTAAAAAAAAACTAAGGTTAACACACACACACACATAATTTCCAAAGATAATTATCCAATACATACTTGTCTTCCATACATAATTTAACTTTGATCGTATGTAAACATCCATATAATTCTTGCATCATAGCAACATAAACATATACAACATTCGATCATTACAATCCATATATCTCAACATCAAACTAGCACAAGATAAAAGCCATATTCAAATGGTTATATTAATTATAAAGCAAACTCTCCAACTCAAACATGGACGCTGTCCATCCTAGACATATTTAACCTAAAGCACATGGAACCTTCTTATCCGCAAACTTTCCCTCTATATAACACACATCGACCTAAATATGCATGTAACAGGCCAAGGATGAATTTGCTAAAGACCAAGCACATCAAGCATTCAACCATTCATACATAACCAAACTTAACTTTAAAATTCAACCATTATATCAAAGAACATAAAAAATAAAGTTAACCAAGGAAATAAGCCTTTTTCGCAAGGCTAGGCTATACTTATATAGAAGACCAAAACTCATTGATTTTACAACTTAGTCTAACCTATACATGCCTTTGATTCAAAAACCAAGTATATAGGTACCAAAAAGGGATTGATAGTGTGGTTGATTCCTCTGACGATCCTCGGAGCCCGTAGCTTGAACGAAATCTATAAAACAAACTATGTGCACACACAAAGTAAGCTCACTAGCTTAGTAAGTCTTAAGCAACCACAATATAACATTCAATTACATAAGTATTTAAATAATCCTTTCTTGACATTAAACATTCATAAATTAACGTATAATTTACTGTAGCTGAATATCCCATCTCACTTAATAAATCAACTCTCATTACTTTGCCACAGTACATCATTTACCAAATAGATAACCACACACTTATACATACAGTTATACCTGTACAAATACCTTACTTCTTTTATGCTTTCCTGCAACCAATTTTCTCATGGTATGGAACATGTACAAATTCTATCTATCATATGTATATCAATTTCTTTCATCGTTTCATGTACTTATCATCATAGCATATAAGCATAATATTAAAGTATGATTAACACATACCTTATAGCCGAACCCACAATTTCATTTTCATAAATTTGAGCTTTCTTGGTTTGTTTTATAACTTTACTATTTCAATATCAAAGTTCGGGAATTGAAAACTCACTAGCATTCAACAAGCTATACATTAGTCTGAATCGCATACACCGGCACTAGGCCTGCTAGACACAAGGTCCAAGATTTTAAACACTGGCATTTAGCCTGCTAGGCAATAAGCCCGAAATATTCACCGGCACAAGGCCTTCTAGGCTCGAAGCCTGAATGTCAACACAATTAATCCTTCAATACACATTTCTTAATGATAACATCACAAACAAATCATTTACTTCATATTACATTCACATATCAAACCAAATATACTTATTCATATCACATTAAACAAGATATATTCAATCTAATCTAATACCTTTACATTCGACTAACTCATATATTTATGCTTAAAATTGCTAAATTCATTCATCTACTATGTTCATAAATAATTCTTTGATGTGTATGGGCTTAAGAACTTACCTCGACTGTCGACGGACAACGTAGGTCGGCTATTCGGTAACCTTCGCCTTTCTCTGATCCAAATCCGTTTTTCTTTGCTCTTGATCTAGACACATTAAAATTTAGCTCATTCAAACACATTTCATCTCAATTTAGTCCCAAAACACATAAACAGGCAATTTACCATTTTGCCCCTAATGTTTCACATTTTTTACAATTTAGTCCTATTTGCATAAAACAAAAAATACACAAAATTTCACTAATCTACTCAAGGGCCGAATATTCATAGGGACCCTACAGGTCCATTTCTTTCATTTATTTTTCATTTTAGCCCCCTCAAAAATTCATTTTTACAAATTAGCCCAAAATACTCAAATTCACCAAAATTTCCAATACAAAACATACTAATCTTTATCATATCTTTCATATAAAATCATCAAACATCAAAAAACACAAGAACATAGCAATGGACGAATATCAAACATGCTCAAATTCAAAAATTCTAACATGGGTCAACTAGTATTCGAAGCAACGATCTTAAAAACGTAAAAATTATCAAGAACCGAAATCAAACTAACCTTGAATTTGTGATTATAGGTGTTGAAAATAAAATGAAACCAAACCCCTTTCTTTTCTCAACATTCGGCCAAGCAAACAGAAAGATGATAATGGCCATTTTTTATGTTTTATTACATATATTATGTTATTAATAATTTACCAAAATAACCTTATAATATAAAATAAACATAACATATAAATAAGGGTATTGTTGACACATACCGTCCACTACCTACTAAAATAGGCTAATTGCCCTTTTAGTACCTCCTATTGAAAAGCCATTATCATTTTAATACTTTTCACTATAGTATGCAACTTTTACACTTTACGCGGTTAAGTCCTTTTTGTCAAATTGAACACACAAACGATTAAATTTTTCTGCGAAACTTTCACACACATTAAATCACATATAATAAGCGCAGAATATATCATTTAAATATATTTCAGACTCGGATTCATGGTCCCAAAACCACCGTTCTGATTAGCGTCAAATTCAGACTCTTACAGCTAGGGGCTTAATGGTAATTTGGCTAAGCATGGGTGTTTTGAAATTTGCATGAATTTGTGATTTGTGTAATAAGGACTAAATTGTAAAAATATGAAAGTTTAGGGGTTAATGTGTAAACTAGCTCAAGGTTTATTTTGGATTGAATTGAATAAATATGTAACATCCCGAATTAGGGCCTAGTCGGAACAGTGGTTTCGGGACCACAAATCTGAAGTAAGAAAATTTATTTTTATTATATCTTTATGGTCTAAAATTTTACGGAATGATTTCGTGAAAATTTCGTTCGAAAAGTTTGACATTTGGCCACTCAATTTAGTCAAAAGGACTAAATTGTAAAAAGTGTAAAACTTGAGTTCTAGAAGTTAGAGGTGTCAAATTACTATGAAATTTTAAAGTAGAGGTTCTTAAATGGTAATTAGCCCATTGGTTAAATTGTTGGACAAAAATGGATATGGTATATGTTAGATAAGATTTTCTGTAAGGGCATTTTAGTCCTTTTGTAAATTAAATGAATTAAAAACAAAACTAAAATGCCAAATTTGTCCATCTTCTTCATATGGACAAAATTTACCAAGGGAAGACATGGCTAGGGTTTTCTTAACTTTCAAAGCTCATGGTAAGTCCGTTCTAGCCCCGTTTTTCAAGTTATTTACGATTTTGGAGTCTCGGTAGCTCGATTTAGCTTATGCTACCAATAATTCATGCTAGGGTTCACCTTTGGAAAATTACCCAAAGGTGAAAAGTGTTTATTTTGATGTTTTGTGGTAGAATATGAAGCTTGAAATTATGTAAAACAACTTTTACTAAGCGATTTTAAGTGAAAACGAGTAAAACGACATAATCGGTAAAAATACCTAATGTCCATAAGTGTATGTTAGAGTAAGAATTTGATGTTTCCATAGAAGGCAAAAATGATTAGCATGTTATAAAACATAAGAATAAGGGCTGAAATTTAATTTTCGAGTATTGGGGAAAAAGTGTAAATATGTAAAAGTTTAGGGGCAAAATTGTAATTTTGCAAAAGTTTGAGTTAGGGACTGTTTTGAGTAGTACATTAATTAAATAAATGAAATGTGATGTTTTAGACCCCGAAAAATGAGATTTGGACCTAGAACGGGAGGAAAATCGAAAATCAAAAAAGTTGGTAAATTGTCATTTCTGGATCCGAGGTAAGTTGGTGTGTAAATAATAATGCAATAATGTCGTAATGTATGTTTGAAACCTAAATTGTGGTATTAAATTGATTTTTCTGAATTACATGTTTTGTATATTATGTTGGTGAATTGATTTAATAATAATGTTTATGATCCGAGGTGACATAGGTGACATGGAAAATGGGTCGAAATGTTGTGCTTAAAGGTGTTTTCTATGACTATGGTTATTATGTGAAATGGAAAGATGATATGTAAATAATGCATTTATTTTACTTGTTCAATAATTATTTTGCTAGATATTATGGAAATCATTGGGTGATAACTATAATATGAAAATGTATGGAATGTGAAATTCTCGATTGAACCTTCGGAAAATCGAGAGATACGGACAATATGTAGCTAGGTCACACGAGTGATAAGGGACCTTCACCGTGTGCACAAGAAAGCTACGAGATGGCAAAATTTGATATGTAGCTAGGCCACATGGATGATAAGGGACTTTCACCATGTGTGCAAGAAAGCTACGGGATAATAATTTCATATGTAACTAGGTCACATGTGTAATACTTTGTGTATACCATGTGTACAAGAAAGTTACGGGTTAAGAGTATCTAGGTCACATGAGTGGTTCCTAGTGTTGGACACCATGTAGACAAGAAAGCTACAAGATGGAATGGCTAGGTCACATGGGTGATAAGAGACCTTCACCATGTGTACAAGAAAGTCGAGTTATGTGTAGGTGGAGCTATGTGCTGAGACCACCGAGTATCGGGTGTTTTCTGAAGGGGTTCAACGAGATAAATTACTAATGGTGATTGGTGCAATCATGTTATGAATAAGTGCAAGAGTGAATGTGATCAATTGAGAAATGTGGCAAATGTACGTGTGAGAAAGGGTGCATGTGATTATGTGCATATGTGCATAATGTGTTAGATATGTGATACGTGATTGAAATTGTGGTAAGGCTGATATGGTGTGAGCGCCATTATGAGTACTCGTAAATATTTGTGTTGATTATTCATTTTTATGGCTATTATTGAACATGCTTGGTGTTATGTGTGCATATATGGAAGTAATATAAAGAGAACATGGGAGAGTAAAATTTTCAGTAAAATAGATTGAAACAGCATCAGTTATGTGATTTTAAAAAATCACCATAAATAGTAGAAATTTAATTATATGTTGGATGAGATATTGATTTAAATCATATTGAGTCTATTTTCATATAAAAGAAACAGAGAAAGCAAAGAATTTGTATATTTTGATATATTTAGATTTTTGTGAGACTTGTTCAGAGTGATTTTGAGATCCCCTATTCTTACTTGGAAAAATCATTGAATATTGTAAAAAAATAATTTTGGGGCACAATTTATATGGTTAGATTCCTTATTGAGTCTATTTTTATAAGAAACAAACTAGAAGATAATTTGAATTCTGTACGAAAAGATAATTAAACTTTAGTGAAGAATGGTCAGAACTGTTGGATAGCAGAACAAGGAAGACTTTGAAGAATAAACTGTACTAATTGGCTGAACCAAAAATTCTGAAAATTTTATGGTAATAATATACTTGAGTTTACTTTCAGGAAAAATTACCGGATCTTAATTTGGAGTTCCGTAGCTCAAGATATAAATAATTTATTGACTGTGACTCGAGTAGACAGCTTGAGATGAACATGAATAAAAAGTGGAACTATGTGCAATTATGATTGTATTATCTTGAGAACATATTGTGAAGATTTATAAAAGCCTGTTAATAAATCACTTATCATTTACATACTTACTTACTAAGCTTTGTAGCGTACTTCCCTTCATTTCCCATATCTTATAGGGTTGTATGCTAACTCGAGTTGGAGATCGCCTAAGATGTAATCACACTATCAAGCTATCATCATGGGGTAAAAGTGAATACAGACCTCTTAAGTTTATGGCATGTATAGGGGACTTAGTCATTTGTATATGTTATAATTGGTTTGGCTTAACATGTTGGCCTTTAATATTTAGCAATTCATTTTGTATAATTTGGATGAAATTTTATGACTCAGTTTAATACGTTTACAAGTGTATGTGTTTTGCGAATGCCTCGTACCCTATTCCGGCATTGAATACGGGTAAGGGGTGTTACAAAATAGTTGATAAAATAAGTTAATTTTGAATATATTTAGATCAGGAAAGGAGAAATACGGACTTGGATCGGGGAAAGAATAAAGTTACGAAATAGTTGAATCGATTCGCCGTTTTAGCATCCGAGTAACTTCATTATAAATATATTCTATATGCTTTGATTTAGCATAAATTGTGATTATGTGACTATGGACAAGTTTGGAAATGATTTGATGATGATTCAACAATTGGAATCCCGGTTGAAACTTAGGAATAGTTTAGGATACTAGTGACATGTCATTAGGGGATATAGTAAGTTGGCTTTGGTACCTTTGAATCAATTTGTTTTGGTACCTTTGAAATATGTATATAGCTAGATATGGCATGTATAGGCTAGTCATTTTGGATTATGTTTGAAATGTGTATAAATAGCCATGAGATGTGGCTAGATAAGTGTTGGTAATATGCATGAGTAAATATGATATATGATACATGTTTTGGTATGGCTAGATAGCTAATGAAATGGTCAAAGCTATGGTAAGCATATGAATGCATTATGAGTATGTATGTTTGAGCAAAGGAATGATTATAGGAAAGGTAAATGTGGGTGAATCATGTTTGAATGTATATGTGTTTTTAGTTGGGCAAAGTGGTATGATTGGAGATGAGTTTGAATATGAAGATTTGTTGATTGTTTGATATGTTTTTTATGTCAAATGTACATGAAATGAATTGGTAATTTGCTTGTAGGGTTGACCCTTGTGTGGCCGGCATTTTGGCCTTGCAAGGGGCCTGTTTTGCCTACATGGCCATGGTACATGGGCGTGCTCGGTAGCCGTGTGAATAAGTCAGTAGTTAGCCTAATCTTGTACGGCCATGGTACACGGGCGTGCCTGGTAGTCGTGTAATCAAGTCAATAGCTAGCATAATTCTACACGGCCATGGCACACGGGTGTGCCTGGTGGCTGTGTGGATAAGTCAGTATACATGCTCTGATTTGGCACGGCCAGGACACATGGGTGTGTCTAGTAGCCGTGGGAGGCACACGGCCTGCCCACACAGGCGTCTGACCTCTGTAATATAGAAAAGTTTTAAATTTTTGAGAACTTTCATATGTGTTCGGTTTAGTCTCGACCCTATTCTAAAGCAAGATTAAGGCCTCGTTGACCTATAAAAGGGACACTTTGATTATGATTTATGAATTGTATTATTAAATGTCTGTAAAAGTTTTTGAACTGTCCGGTAACACCTTTAACCCTAATCGGGCGATGGATACGGGTTAGGGGAATTACAACCATAATACTTTCACTAATGCAATTTTCTTATTTATCAGTTCTTTTATCTCACGAGCTAAAATTTGAATCATTCTTCATCATATGACATATCTGACTGAATTTTAACCTCAGTCAGGGAAATGACGTGTGAAGGTCGAATCGGTATCGTCAAAGCATCGACACATGAAACACATTATGTATTTTCTCTAACTCAGACGGTAAAGATAGTCGATATGTCACTGGTCCAACTCGCTCGATAATCTCATACGGTTCGATGAATCGCAGACTCAATTTCCCTTTTCGACCAAACCGCAATATCTTTTTCCACAGCGACACTTTCAAAAACACTTTATCTCTGATCTAGAACTCAATATCTTTCTGTTTTAGATCTGCATATGATTTCTGTAGATCTGACGCAGCTTTCAAACTGTTACGAATTACTTTTTCTTTTTCTTCAGTCTCTCTGATCAGATCAACCCTGTGAATCTTATTTTCGCTGAGCTCACTCCAATACAACGGTGTTCGGCATTTACGACCGTATAGAGCTTCATATGGTGCCATCTTTATACTCGACTAAAAGCTATTATTGTAAGCAAATTCAATCAACGGTAGGTATTTTCCCAACTACCGTCAAACTCAAGAATTCAACATCTCAACATATATTCAAGTATCTGAATAACTCGCTCAGATTGACCATCTGTTTGTGGGTGAAACGCAGTGCTAAAATTCAGCTTTGTACCTAAATCTTCTTGCAATTTCTTCTAAAATCGCGATGTGAACCTCGGATCTCTATCAGAAACAATAGATAATGGCACTCCATGCAATCAAACAATCTCTAAAATATACAACTCAGCCAATTTATCAAGTGAATAATCCGTACTTACAAAAAATGAAATGAGTTGATTTCGTCAATCTATCAACAATAACCCAGATCGCATCTTTCTTTCCCAGAGATAAAGGCAATCCCGATTCAAAATCCATTGTTACTCTATCCCATTTCCACTCAAGAATCATAATAGGCTGTAACAAACCTGACGGCACTTGACGTTCAGCTTTGACTTGCTGACAAACCAAACATTTCGAAACAAATTCTGAGATATCTCTTTTCATGCCATGCCACCAATAAAATTGTTTCAAATCATTATACATTTTCGTGCTTCCTAGATGTACTGATAAATGACTATTGTGTGCTTCCTTTATAATCTTCTAAATAAGCTCAGAATTCTTTGGTACACATATTCTATCACGAAACATCAAACAGTCATCAGAGCCTATTCGAAACTCGAAATCAGAAGTCGACTCACACTGAGCTCGTCTTGCTTGCAATTCATTATCAAATTTTTTAGCCTCACAAATCTGTCGTAGAAACAACAGTTTCACTTTCAACTCAGCTACTATCGAACCATCGTCAGTTAACGCTAATTGTGTGTTCAAAGCATGTAAAGCTAATAAGGACTTTCGGCTCAACGCATTAGCAACTACATTTGCTTTCCCCGGATGATAGTCAATTACCAATTCATAGTCTTTTTGCAATTCTAACCATCTCCACTGTATCAAATTCAACTCTTTCTGAGTCATCAGAGATTTCAAACTTTTCTAGTCAGTGTAAATATGACACCAAACAAGTAATGATGCCAAATTTTCAATGCGAACACTATTGCGGCTAACTCGAGATCGTGTGTCAAATAATTCTTTTTGTGTGGCTTCAACTGTCTCGAGGCATAAGCTATAACTTTGCCTTCCTGCATCAAAACACAACCCAAGCCATTTAATGATACATCACTATAAACTACAAATTCTTTACCCAACTTAGGCTAAACTAACACTGGTGCCTCTGTCAATAATGCTTTCAACTATTCGAAGCTCTGCTGACACTTTTTTGGCCACTCGAATCTAACATCTTTTTTAAGCAATCGCGTCATCGGAGTCGCAATCATTGAAAAGCCTTTCACAAATCATCTATAATAGCCGGCTAGTCCCAGAAAACTATAGAATCGGTTACATATCTCAGAGGCTTCCAATCTATAATTGCAAAAATTTTTCTCGAGTCTACTTGGATACCCGCTGCTGAAACTATATGTCCCAGGAAACCAACCTCTCGCAGCCAAAACTCACATTTGCTAAACTTTGCAAACAACTGTTTGTCTCTCAAAGTTTGTAGCATGATTCTCCAATGCTCAGCATGCTCAGAGTCATCATGAGAGTAAATCAAAATGTCACCAATAAACACAACAAAAAATTGATCTAAATACGGGCTGAAAATTTGATTCATCAGGTCCATAAAAACAGCAAGTGCATTTGTTAGTCCAAAAGGCATAACAAGAAATTCGTAGTGTCCGTACCTTATTCTAAATGCAGTCTTTGGCACATCTGAGTCTTTAACTCACAACTGGTAATAACCCTATCTCAAATTGATTTTCAAAAACATTTTTGCCCCTTTCAACTGATCAAACAAATCATCAATCCATGGTAAGGGGTATTTATTCTTTATAATCACATTATTCAACTGTCTGTAGTCAATACACATTCTCCTCGTGCCATCTTTCTTTTTCACAAACAATACCGATACACCCCAGAGAGAGAAACTCGGTCTAGCAAAACCTTTATCTGTCAACTCTTGCAACTGAGCTTTCAATTCTTTTAACTCTGTCAGGACCATTCTGTACAGAGCTATCGATATCGGCATTGTTCTCGGTACTAATTCAATACCAAACTCAACCTCTCTGATAGGTGGTAAACCCAGTAACTCTTCAGGAAACAAATCTAGATACCCACATACAACTGGTACTATTTCAATTTTTCTCTTTGTCACTTTCATATCAAGTATTTAAGCAAGATAAGCTTCACACCCCTTTCTCACATATTTCTGAGCTAACATAGACGAGATCACAACTGGCAAACTGTTCAGATCATCAGATTCAATTCTAATAGTCTCATTATTCTGACATTTCAGTTCAATTGTCTTTCGTCTACAATTCACTATAGCACTATGCATCGTTAGCCAATCCATACCCAAAATCACATCAAATTCATCAAATGGCAACAACATCAGATTAGCTGGAAAATAAAAATCCTGATGCATTAACGGACAATTCTTGCAGACTTTGTCAACCAAAATAGATTTGCCTAAGGGGTTCGATACTCTAATCACAAATTCAGTAGACTCTATAGGCAAAGTCTTACTAAATACTAAATTCATGCATATGTAAGAATGAGTTGATCCTGGATCTATCAATGCAACCACATTAGTATCATAGAGAGTAAAAGTATCGGTGATAACGTCTAAAGATGATGCTTCTTCGCGAGCACGGATAGCATAAGCTCGGGTAGGTGCTCATGCCTCAGAGCTAACAGTAGAATCTCTAGTAACACCTCGGTTACCACTCGTATTTCCAGTGTTTCGGAGTGGTCTCCCACTATAGTCGTATTACTCGGTCTGACATTCTAAACTTTATCTTTCTCTTCTGACTCAAGGCAATCCCGGATGAAATGGTCTAACGAACCACATTTATAACAAGCTTTATTATTTTTGTTCCAGCATTCTCTGAAATGTCGTCTTTCACAATGCTGAAATTCGGTTTTGTTGTCTCTGACACTGCCAACACTCGCTACTGATGTCGCTTGAGCTTTAGAACCTGAGTATTATTTTCTACGATCTTTGTTCAAATATTCATTTGAAACATTTGGGTGAGTATATGAATCTCTGGATTTCTTCGATGAAGATTGATACGGCTTACTCATCGATCTTTTTCTCGAGTCTCTAGCTTCTGAATCTATTTTTTGTCTTTTCTTTGCTAAGATCCTCAACTTTACAAGCCCTTTCAACCAGAACAACAAATTCTTTCAACTCAATAATTCTGACTAGTAGTCTTATATCTTTGTTCAACCCATCAACGAATCATTTACACATAATCTCCTCAGTAGACACATATTCTCGAGCATACTTGCTTAAATGTACGAATTCTCTTTCATACTCAGTGACAGTCATCCGGCCTTGTTTCAACTCTAGAAACTCTTTATGCTTCTGATCAAGAAATCTTTTACTGATGTACTTCTTTCGAAATTCAGATTGGAAAAACTCCCAAGTAACCCATTCTTTAGGAACCACATATATCAATGTTTTCTACCAATGGTACACATTATCTCTCAGTAGAGATACAACACATTTGATACATTCATCAGGAGTACAAAATAATTTATCAAATACTCAGATTGTATTTTTGAGCCAGAACTCAGCTCTCTCCGCATCATCATCAACAGTAGCCCGAAACTCTTCAGCCCCATGTTTCTGAATCTTATCTATTTACGGCTTGTTCATCCGTATTGGATCTATAACTTGAGGAATAACAAGGATTTGTTGAGGAATAGGTGGGGGTGGAGGTTGTTGAGCAGTCGAATTCATTCGAACGAACTCCGTGAACCACTTGTTCATCATTTGGAAAAAGGCTTGTTTAGCCTCTCCCTTGTGGCTACTCGTTATAGGCCTAGAATCGGATGGCACTGCCCCTTGAGCGGGAGCAGGCGCATTACTCTCCACATCATCGGCTATAGCTCTTTTGGGATCCACTACTATACGAAAACACAATTTAAGCTGTCAGGAATCATCACACTATCGCAGAGTATATATGGCATGTATAGCTAGACTCTCATACATGCTACATCAGTCCTAGAATCGACTAAACCACAGCTCTGATACTAATAAATGTAAAACCCCTCACCTATATTCACAGTCAAAATAGAACATACATAATTCATACATTTATGCATTCATACTCAAATGCCATTCAATCATATTCATATTGTCACTTATGAGGGCCTACGAGGCCTTAAACATGCTTTAGAAGTGGTTTGAGACTAAACTGATAACGTACAAAATTCTCGAAAAGCTTAGAAATTTTTCAAACATACAAGGGTCACACACCCGTGTGAACAGGCGTGTGCCTCACGCGGCTCCAGACACGCCCGTGTCCCAAGCCGTGTGAAAACAGGGCATACATACTGACTTGGGCCACATAGCTAACCACACACCCATGTGTCTAGCCCGTGTGCCCTTCGAAATTGCCACACACGCCTGTGTGCCATGCAGTGTGCTAGGCCGTGCCAATCCTGTAGGGTATACTGACTTATGCAACACGGCCAAGCCACACGCCTGTGTGTGAGGCCGTGTGTAGCATATTGACTTTAATTCAATTTCAACACCAGGGGACACATGACCGTGTATCATGATCGTGTGTCGCACACAGCTGAGACACACGCCCGTGTCTTTGCCCGTGTGAACAAAAATAGGCCATTTGCAAGGTCAATTTGCCACCCTTTCTCATGCTCACCTAAACAACCAAAATAGTACCATTTCATCATACAATAGGCATCCCAAAATCAGCAACCAAGTGCACAAATCATACCATATCCATTTCAATCAAATTTAATATCCAAATCAATGTCAATTACCCATTCAACACTTATATTATCAAGAAATAATTCATATGCACATAACTACTCAAATTATCAACTTCAATTACACCATATAGATTATTAACCAAACTCAAATATAACCATTGAGCAATTGTGAAACCATAACCTCATTCATACCATAACATACTAAAATAAGCCATCACTTATGGCTATATACACAAAATAAAACATCTGCATTTACAAGCTAAATCCTATGGCTATATTCAAAACCAAAGTACCACATCTAGCCTATACATGCCATATACTATATGTACAATTCAAAAATACCAACTTAGGTGTCCAATAGTCCGATGATGTTCCAGACGACTCCCGGATCCAAGCTAGCCTTGATTTTCTATAAAACATAGAAAAATAACACAAACTAAGCTTCATAGCTTAGTAAGCTCGTAAGTGAGTAATTCAATACATCACATAAATGTAATTCTACCAATTACACATAACAAAATTATAAACACATGCCTACAAACCTTTTTCATGTCTTAAAACATGACCAAATGTAAACTCAACGAACTTTCTCTATTTCATATTCAAATAGGTTCTGTACATACCTGTAATGTCTTGTACTAACCTCTTTCTCATTCACATCATTCTTTTACCCATTGAACCATTCGGAACAGAAGTCAGATACTCAAGAATCTCAATCGATAAGTACTTATACCATGGCCCGAAGCCAAATCAAGGCAACTTATCTCGGAGTACCTATACCATGGCCCGTAGCCAAATAAACGTAACTCATTTCTGAAATACCTATACCATGGCCCGTAGCCAAATCAAGGTATCACTCACACCCGTAGTGCCGATATCGTGGCCCAAAGCCAACACATAACCTAATGACATGTCACTAGCATCCTAAACTATTCCTAAGGTTCAACCGGGAAGTTTCACTTGTCGATTTCATCGTTGAACACATCTGTAAAGTCGTATTCACAATTCAAACATTTTTCGTAACCTCATAATCATAGATTAGGCAATATCAAAGCATTTAATATTCCTTTATAATGAAATTACCACATACAAACTTACCTCGTACTCGAAATTGAAGAATCGGATTGTTTACTCGATAACTTTGCCTTTCCCCCGATCTAATTCCGGATTCCTCTTTTCTTGATCTATATGCATTCAAAATTAACTCATTTAGTCACCTACTCATTCAATTTAATCCTTAAACACATATTTGGGCTTTTTTACACAAAGCCCCTAAACTTTCACATTTATTCAATTTAGTCCCTATTTCACAAATACACAAAATTCACAAAATTCAACAAAACTCATGCTTGGCCGAATTTCATATAAGTCCCTAGCAACCCAAAACTTTCATTTATTACACTTTTCAACCCTGCAATTTACAAATTTCACAATTTAATCCCTATTGACATTTTTGTCAAAAATCACTTTATAAAACATGAAAAATCTATCATCCAAATTTCATATTTCATCCTCAAACATTCAAGAACACATAAACTCATCAATGGCAACTCTTAAAATCTTTAATAGTTTCGAATTTAAGGTACGGGCTAGCTAGAACACGAAACAACGATCACAAAAATATAGAAATCATCAAAAACCGAGCTTAAAACACTTACCAATTAAGCTTGCAAGTACTGAATGTTAAACCCTAGAATATCTTCTTTTTTTCTTCAAGAATTTCGGTGGAGAAGATGAAATTTAGCTTAAAATTTGATTTTTTTTTATTTAACATATATTAACTATGCTAATTACCATTTTAACCCTTAATAATAAAACATTTAAATCATCTAATATAAGGCCATCTATGTCAAATTCCACTATCAATAGTCTAATAACATCATAAGGACCTTTCATTGAATAAATCATAGCAATTAAACACCTTTAACAAATAGAATGCAACTTTTGCATTTTACGCGATTTAATCTTTTTTCTCAAATGGGCAATTAAACGATAAAATTAACTCACGAAATTTTCACGCATACATGCTGTCATGCTGTAAACACATAAAATAATATTAAAATAATTTTTGGACATTGGATTTGAGGTTCTAAAACCACTGTTCTGATTTTGCTAAAACCGGGTTATTACACTCTCAAGGCAAATAAGGACTTTCTGCTCAAAGCATCCGCGACTACGTTCGCCTTTCCGGGACATGTCACTAGCATCCTAAACTATTCCTAAGGTTCAACCGGGAAGTTTCACTTGTCGATTTCATCGTTGAACACATCTGTAAAGTAGTATTCACAATTCAAACATTTTTCATAACCTCATAATCACAGATTAGGCAATATCAAAGCATTTAATATTCCTTTATAATGAAATTACCACATACAAACTTACCTCGTACTTGAAATTGAAGAATCGAATTGTTTACTCGATAACTTTGCCTTTCCCCCGATCTAATTCTGGATTCCTCTTTTCTTGATCTATATGTATTCAAAATTAACTCATTTAGTCACCTACTCATTCAATTTAATCCTTAAACACATATTTGGGCTTTTTTACACAATAGCCCCTAAACTTTCACATTTATTCAATTTAGTCCCTATTTCACAAATACACAAAATTCACAAAATTCAACAAAACTCATGCTTGGCCGAATTTCATATAAGTCCCTAGCAACCCAAAACTTTCATTTATTATACTTTTCAACCCCGCAATTTACAAATTTCACAATTTAATCCATATTTGACATTTTTGTCAAAAATCACTTTATAAAACATGAAAAATCTATCATCCAAATTTCATATTTCATCCTCAAACATTCAAGAACACATAAACTCATCAATGGCAACTCTTAAAATCTTTAATAGTTTCGAAATTTAAGGTACGTGCTAGCTAGAACACGAAACAACGATCACAAAAATATAGAAATCATCAAAAACCGAGCTTAAAACACTTACCAATTAAGCTTGCAAGCGCCGAATGTTAAACCCTAGAATATCTTATTTTTTTTCTTCAAGAATTTCGGTGGAGAAGATGAAATTTAGCTTAAAATTTGATTTTTTTTATTTAACATATATTAACTATGCCAATTACCATTTTAACCCTTAATAATAAAACATTTAAATCATCTAATATAAGGCCATCTATGTCAAATTCCACTATCAATAGTCTAATAACATCATAAGGACCTTTCATTGAATAAATCATAGCAATTAAACACCTTTAACAAATAGAATGCAACTTTTGCATTTTACGCGATTTAGTCCTTTTCTCAAACTGAGCAATTAAACGATAAAATTAACTCATGAAATTTTCACGCATACATGTTGTCATGCTGTAAACACATAAAATAATATTAAAATAATTTTTGGACATTGGATTTGAGGTTCTGAAACCACTGTTTCGATTTTGCTAAAATTGGGTTATTACAATCTCAAGGCGAATAAGGACTTTCTGCTCAAAGCATCCGCGACTACGTTCGCCTTTCTAGGATGGTAGTCGATTACCGACTCATAATCTTTTAGTAACTCAAGCCATCTCCGTTGTCGGAAGTTCCAATCCTTCTGAGTCATCAAGTATTTTAAACTCTTATGATCAGAAAAGACATGACACTTCTCACCATATAAATGGTGTCTCCAAATTTTCAAAGCAAACACAATGGCGGCTAATTCCAAATCATGCGTCGGAAAATTCTTCTCGTGCGGTTTTAACTGTCTTGAGGCATAAGCTATCACTTTACCCTCTTGCATCAACACACATCCTAATCCATTCAGTGATGCATCACTATAGATTACGAACTCCTTTCACGGTTCAAGTTGCACTAAAACTAGCGCCTTAGTCAATAATGCCTTCAACTTCTCAAAACTTTGCTAACATTTTTTGGTCCATTCAAATTTGACATCTTTTTGTAACAACTTTGTCATAGGAGTAGCAATCATCAAAAATCCTTTAACAAATCGTCGGTAATATCCGGCTAAGCACAAAAAGCTTCTAACCTTCGATACATTCTTCAGTGGTTTCCAATCAACAATTGCTAATATCTTACTCAAATCAAACCGAATACCGTCTCCAGAGACAATATGTCCCAAAAATCTGACTTCTCAGAGCTAGAACTCACTTTTTCTGAACTTAGCAAATAATTTCTTATCTCTCAAGGTCTGCAACACAATTCTTAAATGTTCGGCATTCTCAGACTCATCCCAAGAATAAATCAAAATGTCATCGATGCACACGACCACAAACTTATCTAAGTACGATTGAAAAATTTGATTCATCAAGTCCATAAAATAGCAGGGGCATTAGTTAATCCAAAAGGCATAACAAGAAATTCATAATGCTCGTACCTTGTCCTGAAAGCAGTTTTCGACACATCCGACTCTTTAACTCTCAACTGATAGCAGCCAGATCTCAAATCAATCTTCGGAAATACTGTTGCCCATTTCAACTGATCAAACAAGTCATCAATTCTTTGCAAAGGATACTTGTTCTTTATAGTCACCTTGTTGAGCTGTCAGTAATCAATACAAAGTCTCATGGATCGAACTTTCTTCTTGACAAATAACACCAGTGCACTCCATGGTGAAAAACTAGGTCTCGTGAAACCCTTATCTGCCAACTCTTGCAACTGAGCTTTCAATTCTTTTAATTCAGTTGGAGCCATCCTATATGGAGCGATCAATATTGGTGAAGTCGCTGGTACTAAATCAATACCAAACTCAACCTCTCTGATCGGAGGTAACCCAGGTAACTCCTCTGGAAACACATATGAATATTCACAAACTACCGGTACTGATTCAATCTTTATTTCAGACACTTTTGTATTCAACACATAAGCTAGAAAAGCTTTACAACCCTTTCTCACATATCTTTGGGCAGTCATTAAAGAGATCACAACAGGTAACTCACCCGACTTATCTAAATCGATTTGAAGAATTTCACCATTCTCACATTTCAATTCAATAATTTTCCATCTACAATTCACTACAATATCATGCATTGTCAACCAATCCATACCCAAAATGACATCAAACTCATCAAATGGCAACAACATTAGATCAACCAGAAAACAGTGACCTCAAATCATCAATGGACAATTCTTGCAAACTTTATCAACTAGCACATATTTGCCTAAGGGGTTTGACACTTTAATCACAAATTCAGTGAACTCAACCGGCAAGTTCTTACTAGCTACCAATTTCATGCAAACATAAGAATGAGTCGATCCAGGATCGATCAATGCAATAACATTAGTATCATAAAGAGAAAAAGTACCAGTGATAACATCAGGAGATGTCACTTCTTCGCAAGCACGGATAACATAGGCTCTAGCAGGTGCCCTAGCTGTATCTTTTGTCACACCTTTACTACTAGCTCCATTTCCCTTGTTCCTTGGTGGTCTCCCTTTAGAGGCACTGTTGCCTGATCTTGCAGTCTGAAACTTATCATTTTCAACCATCTCTAGGCAACCTTTAATAAAGTGGTCGTGATAGCCACACTTAAAACAGGCCCGGTCATACATTCTACATTTGTCGGGGTGTCGTCTGCCGCAGTGCCGACATTTAGGCCTACCAGACTTAGTGTTACCAATGCTCGCTATTGATGTAGTTTGGGCTTTAGAACCCGAGTATTGTTTCCCACGATCTTTGTTGGGATACCCTGCTGAAGCACTCGATCAAACATGCAAATCCCTTGATTTCTTAGACTGAGATTGAAATGACTTACTCATTGGTCTTTTTCTTGCATCTTTAGCCTCAGACTCGGCCTTTCTCTTCTCCTTGCTTAATTCTTCAACTTTACAAGCTCGGTTGAATAGCACCACAAATTCTTTCAGCTCAAGAACTCCAACTAACAATCGGATGTCCTCATTCAACCCATCTTCGAACCTTTTACACATGATAGCCTCGGTGGAAACACACTCTTGAGCGTACTTACTGAGCCTAACAAACTCTCGCTCGTACTCAGTTACTGATATTCGGCCATGTTTTAGCTCTAAAAACTCCTTATGTTTCTTATCAATAAACCGTTGGTTGATATATTTCTTCCTAAACTCATCTTGGAAAAATTCCCAATTAACCCTCTTTCTCGGTACTACTAACACAAGGGTTTTCCACCACCGGTATGCTGAATCTCTCAGAACTGACACAGCACATTTCAGACATTCATCCGGTGTGCATGACAACTCATCAAATACCCTGATGGAGTTTTCGAGCCAAAACTCGGCTCTCTCGGGATCATCATTCATATTAGCTCTAAAATCTTCAACCCCGTGCTTTTGGGATCTTATCAACCGGGGGCTTGTTCATTCTTACAAATTCCATACCTTGTGGAGCTACGAGAACCGGCTGAGGAATAGGTGGGGTTGGGCATTTGGATTTTTTCGAACAAATTCCATATACCACTCATTCATCATGTGGATAAAGGCTTCCCAACCCCCTTCTCCCTGACTAATCGTAGGAGGTCTACTATCAAATGGCACTGCCCTTTGAGCGGTAGCCGACACATTACTTTCTACTTCATCAGCTACAGCTCGGTCAGGATCCATTTACTATATGAAAACATAGTTTAAATTTGTCAGGAGTCATCACACTATCACAATTCATATATGGCATGTATAGCTAAACTCTTACACCCGCTACGTCCGACAATCGACTAAACTGTAGCTTTAATACCACTAAATGTTACACCCCTTACCTGTATTCGACGCTGAAATAGGGTACGACGCATTACCGGACTTAACACAAGCAAACATACAAAACCGAGACGTAATTTCCATCCAAATTTAAAACTTTTCAGATACATTCATACCATCCCTAAAACGAGCCTATGAGGCTCAATACATGCTTAGGAAATGGTTCAAGACTAAACCGAGTGCTTTAGAAAATTTTACAAAACTTAGAAAATTTTTCATGTTGCAAGGCTCACACGCCCGTGCGGTCTAAGGGACATGCCCGTGTGACCCTTAGACACTCTCGTGCTACGCGCCGTGTTCAAAATAGGGTGCTCTCTGACTTATGCCACACGACCGTGCCACATGCCCGTGTGCTAGGCTGTGTGGTCGATTTAATTTCCATAATTTTTCATAAAATAGGTGCAGACTTCAAAGACCAAGGCACACGCCTGTGTTCGAGGCCGTGCTGTCCACACGGCTGAGGCACACGCCCGTGTTCAAGGCCGTGCCGTCCACACGGCTGAGACACACGCCCGTGTCTTGGCCCATGTCTCTATCATTAAACATCAAAATACACACATGTCTAACATGGATCAAACCCTAGACTTCAATCATCTCTCAAATTAATGGTAGAAATAGATAGATCGGATGATAACAACTTTAAAAATGTAAAGAGCATTAAAAACAGGACAATAATGGACTTACAATCGAGCTTGAAAGTGGCCAAACCCCAGCTATGGCTTCCCTTCTAATTTTCAGCTATGGTGAGGAAGATGGACAAGGATTTTGGCTTGATTTTGCTTTTTAATTCATTTAATTACCAAATGACCAAAATGCCCTTCACTTAAAACTTTGAAATTTTATCTCACCAATTCCATTTTTGTCCACTAACTTAACAAATGGACTAATTACCATCTAAGGACCTTCAATTTAAAATTTCATAGCAATTCGACATCTCTAGCATGTAGAACTCAAATTTTGCACTTTTTACAATTTAGTACTTTTTGCTAAATTGAGTGCTCAAACGTCAAAATTTTCGAACAAAATTTTCACAAAATCATTCCATAAAACTGTAGACCATAAAAATATAATAAAAGCTAATTTTACTACGTCGGATTTTTGGTCTCGAAACCACTATTCCAGCTAGACCCAAAATCGAGTTGTTACAACTATCATACCTCATATAAAGATTCTCTGTCATGCACCTTTGAAATGTGCCTGGTGCATTGCAAAGACTGAAAGGCATATGGTGAAAAGCGAAAGTACCAAAGGGGCAGGTGAAGGTTGTTTTCTCCTGATCCACTAGTGCAATGGCAATTTGATTGTACCTAGAATAGCCGTTTAAAAAGCAATAATAGACATTTCCAACAAGTCGATCCAGCATTTGGTCGATGAAAGGAAGCGGGAAGTGATCCTTCTTTGTGGCAGCATTCAATTTGCGATAATCCATACAAACTCTGATATTTTTCTTTCTCGGATAACTCAGGACAATCCCGAATAAAATGATCTGGCGAACCACATTTGTAACAAGCTTTATTACTTTTATTCCAGCATTCTCCAAAATTTCGTCTCCCACACTGTTGACACTTGGGTTTATTGTTTCTCACACTGCCAATACTCTATACTGATGTAGCTTGAGCTTTAGGACTTGAGTATTGCTTTCCTCGATCTCTACTTGGATATCCCACTGAAGCATTCGAACGAGTGTACAAGTCTTTGGATTTCTTTGACGAAGATTGATATGGCTTATTCATCGATCTTTTTCTCGAGTCTCTTGCCTCTGAATCTGCTTTTCTCTTTTCGTTGCTAAGATCCTCGACTTTACAAGCTCTATCAACCAAGACAACAATTTCTTTCAATTCTAGAATTCCTACTAGAAGTTTAATATCCTCGTTCAACCCAACAAGGAATCGTTTGCACATGATTTCTTTAGTAGAAACATGCTCCCGAGCATACTTACTTAATCTTACAAATTCTCTTTCATACTCAGTCACAGTAATACGGCCCTGTTTTATTCTAGAAACTCTTTGTGCTTTTGATCGAGAAATCTCTTCCTTATGTATTTTCTTCCTGAACTCAGTTTGAAAGAATTCCCATGTGACTATTTCCCTAAGTACCACTGATACTAGAGTATTCCACCACTGATACACAGTGTCCCTCAATAATGAAATGGCACATTTTAAGCACTCGACTGGCCTGCACGAAACTTCATTGAATACCCGAATAGTATTTTCAAGCCAAAATTCAGCTCTCTCGAGATCATCATCAATAGTAGCTCTGAACTCTTCAGCCCTATATTTTCGAATATTATCAGCTGGCGACTTATTCAGTCGTAGAAGTTCCACACCTTGAGGAGCTACGGGAACCGGTTGGGGATTAGGTGGGGTGGAGGTTGTTGAGCAGCCGGATTTGTCCGAGCAAACTCCGTGAACCATTCACTCATCATTTGGAAGAAGGCTTCTTTAGCCTCAGCTCCCTGGCTACCCATTACGGGTCTCGACTCAAACTACACTACTCCATGAACTTGATTGGGATCCATTTACTATATGAAAACACATTTTAAATTGTCAGGAGTCATCACACTATCACAAATTATATATGACATGTATAGCTAGACTCTCACACACGCTATGTTAGTCCGAGAATCGACTAAATCGTAGCTCTTATGCCAATAAATGTAACACCCATCACCCGTATTCAACGCCAAAATAGGGTTTCAAAGCACTACCAAACTTATAACACAATATTCAAACATTTCACATACATTTATCAAATTCATAGCAAACATCATTTAATTCAATCACATTGTCCCTAAGATGAGCCTATGAGGCCTTAAACATGCTTTAGGAATGGTTCGGGACTAAACCGATAACTTAAGAAACTTTTGAAATACTTAGATCTTTTTTCCAAAATACAGGGGTCACACGCCCATGTGGCCAAGCCGTGTGTCACACACGGCCAAAGACACGCCTGTGTCATAGGCTGTGTTCAATCTCACGCCACATACTAACTTCGATCACACGGCCAACCACACGCCCGTTTGTCCAGCCCAGGTACCCATTCGAATTGACCTCACACACCTGTGTGCTAGGCCGTGTGCTAGGCCATGTCAAACCTGTAGGGTATACTGACTTATGCCACATGGCCAAGTCACACGCTCGTGTGCTAAGCCGTGTCAAATTTGTAAGGTATACTGACTTATGCCACACGACCAATCACACGCCTATGTGTTAGGCCGTGTGGAGCATAATGACTGGGGTATTAATTCAATACCAGGGGATGCACGGCCGCATAATATGACCGTGTATCACACATGGCTGAGACACACGCCTGTGTCTCTGCCCGTGTGGACAAAAATAGGCTATTTACCAAGCCATTTTGCCACCCAAATTTGTATACACCTACGTCAAACCAAATGGCACCAAAACAAGACATAAATAGGTATTTAAACCAACCTCAACCAAGCTTCATTTACACCATTTCAATACTAACCAATATCAACATATCAATAGCACAAAGTGCCATTCAAATTACACCAAAAACTCATAATTTCATATCATCAATATGACTATTTTCAATCATGCATCATTTAGCCAAATCTCACAAACATACTAAACTCAATTTATAACCATTTAGTACCCCTAATTACAAAATACCAACTAGCATCACATATCCATAATCAAGCACATAACAAGAACCATTTGCACAAATACATACAAAACATAAATAAGCCAACTCTCATGGCTATATATGCAAATCAAGTACTTAACATTTACAAGCCATTTCAAATGACCAAAGTCATTAACAACACATATATCAAAATGAAAAAATCCCTATACATGCCATATATCAAAATACCAAAGTTCAAAAGTACCAAGTGATAGTAGGATAGTGTGACGTAGTCTCCGACGATCCCTGAATCTAAGCTAGCTTTGAAGTCACTATAAAACATAGTAAAATAAACAAAGTAAACTATAAAGTTTAGTAAGCTCGTATGAAAATAATAAGCAAGTCCCACTATTTGTTTACCATTCAAGTTAAATGACATATTATGCAACAATGCATTAATCTCAAGCTAACATGAACTTAACCACATACTTGATCATAAACTCACAACTTTCTTTGATTCATTGCTTGTATAGTTTTCCGTACATACTTGTACTGACACGTATCTATTTTTCACCATCTCACATCTTCAATACACCGTTGAACCATTCAGAATAAAAGCCGGATACTCAGGAGTCTCGCACCTAAGTGCCAATATCATGGCCTGAAGCCAACTCAATGTATCTCGCACCCGAAGTGCCAATATCATGGCCCAAAGCCAAATCAATGTATCTCGCACCCGAAGTGCCAATATCATGGCCCGAAACCAAATCAATGTATCCCCTAATGCCATGTCATTCATATCCTAATCTTTTCCTGTAACACCCCTTACCTGTATTCAACATTGGAACAAGGTATGAGGCATTACCGGACTTACAACACAAGCAATCATACAATTTCGAGTCATAATTTACGCCCAAATTTAAAACCATTTGTATTCAATCATAAAGCCCCTAATACAAGCCTACGAGGCTCAAGACATGGTTTAGAAGTGGTTCAGGACTTAACCGAGAACTCAGGGAATTTTTACAAAACTTAGAAACTTTTTGTTAAAAGCAGGGCTTACACGCCCGTGTTGTTCAAGGGACACACCCGTGTGACCCTGGGACATGCCCGTGCTACAGGCAATGTTCGATTTAGGTAGCTCTTTGACTTGCGCCACACGGCCATGCCACACGCCCGTGTGGTAGGCTGTGTGGTTAATTAATTTAATTCAAATTAGGTACAGGTTTCACATGGCCAAGACACACGCCTGTGTGCTAGGCTGTGTAGCACACACGGTTGAGACACACTCCCATGTCTCTACTCGTGTGCTCAACTCTGGACATTCTGTTTCTCAAAATTAAGGTGCAAGGGACACACGGCTCAAACACATGCCCGTGGGACAGGTCGTGTGTCACACACAGCGTAGACACACGCCCGTGTGCTAGGTCGTGTGGTTAATTAATTTAATTTAAATTAGGTACAGGTTTCACATGGCCAAGACACACGCCCGTGTGCTAGGCCGTGTAGCACACACGGTTGAGACACACTCCCATGTCTCTACTCGTGTGCTCAACTCTGGACATTCTGTTTCTCAAAATTAAGGTGCAAGGGACACACGGCTAAAACACATGCCCGTGGGACAGGTCGTGTGTCACACACGGCGTAGACACACGCCTGTGTCTACCCGTGTAGACAAAATAAGGCTATTTACCAAGCCATTTGCCACCCTCATTTGCACACACTTGTACACAACTTCAATGGCATAATTCATAACATAAACAAGCAACCAATACCATCATAACTAAGGCCTAAATATGTCATTTGAAAGTTAACATCTATCATGCTTAAAAACATCATATTTTGCCAAGCACATCCACAAGCATTCAATATGATTACTTTCAATATGTATAGTCTAGCCCAATTTCACTAACTTACCATCAAGCCAATTCTTCCCATTTAACACCTAAGTTATTAAGCCACAACCATTCATCCACCAAGCAAATAAAAGGCATATCATAAATAACATTAGCCCATGCATATCTCACATCCAATTTAACCAAGACAGGCCATCTTTCAAGGCCTTATACAAAATAAAACATTTATCAATTACAAGCCAATACTTTTGGCCAAATCATAATGACACATATGCCCAAAATGACCAAGTCCCTATACACGCCATATACTCAAAATGTTAAATTTCATCAATACCCAAAATGATAGCTTTGATAGTGTGAGGCGAATCTCTGACGATCCCCAATTCGAGCTAGATTGGCGACACTATAAAAACATGGAAAATAAACGGAGTAAGCTAGATAGCTTAGTAAACTCGTATGAAAGAAATAAGTAAACCCTACCATACATTAACATGCAAGTAATGTAACATAAGATAATGTAATTTACCATAACCTCATGATCATATTTCACTTCCATCACAAGCTTACCTTGAAATCGTCATTTCACGAGATAATAATCGTAAGCTTTGAGTACATACATGTACCATCTCGGAATGAATTTACACATATTCGCGTCTTTGACATACCCGTGAACCACTCAGAATAATAATGTCAGATACTCGGGAATCTTACACACTAAGTGCCACATATGTAGCTAATGCTACCTAAATCTCATATCACATAATTGCTCGCTCTCGAGCTAATAACGGGCCTGCTCACATAAGCTGTCGGTCGAGATGTAACTACGCGGTGCTGCTCACACAAGCTGTCAAGTAACCACAACATATGTTGGTATTCTCAGCCACCGGTAGTGATGTAAGCACGCCAGGGAGCTCAACGAATTCGAGCCAAGATCCCATCGAGCTCCCTCAAGGACACATGACCCATGCTCGATCCAAGCGACTACGAGAGGTTGTTTCAGCCTTATTTTCTCAATTTTGGAAAGAAAACAAGCTCGATGTTAATGGAGAAGCTCAGGCCAGCTCCTTAAAGCCTCCTTGCACCTTAGTGCAAGCCGAATTTTGCTCATCACTAGCTTCCAGAGCTCCATTCAGCTCAACTCAGCTCACTTGAGCTTATTTCAGCTAATTTGAGCTCGTTTCTATTACTTTCCAGCTCATTTACTTTATTGTTAGAATAAACTAAGTGTTTAATTAAATTAGTTAATTTAGTTACAGCTCATAATTACATTTTAGTTTATTACATGATTTTAATTTGTTTTGTCCCAGCCGAATTTAGGCTCCGTTTGTTTGGCAGTAAAATGTTTTCCGGAAAATGATTTCTGGAAAATGATTTACTTTTCTGGAAAATGATTTACAGAAAATATTTTCTGGTGTTTGGATAAATCTGTGTAAAATATTTTCTGCTGTTTGACAGTTTTCCTGAAAATGTTTTCCGTAAAAGCTGTTTTTACATATATTAATAAATTTTATATACATATTAATAAATTTTTATATTTTAAATTGTTTTTACATATATTGCAATGATTTATTTATAATAAATAAATTAAATTAAATATATAACAATACTCAATTATTAAGCTACATTATTAACCGTCATAAAATGAAAACAACCAAAGTCAAGTTTTGTAATTGTGTTAAAAAAATAAAAAACAAGGATTGAATAATTATAAATAAACTTCCAAACCACAATTAATACTAAAAATTAATAATATTATCCAAATGCATAATTAGTAGTACACTCATAATAACCTTGAGAAAATTTTTGAAGCCAAATTTTTTTATGCTTCTTACTTTTAACTAAAAAAGCTTTGGCATCGGATTCATGATTCACTAGAAAATCAAACACAGAACATAAGAAGTCATCATCAAATCCTTCTTCCTCCATCGACATCACTTGTTCGTAAAGCTGTGGTGTCTTATCCGCAGTAAATTGTTCCAAAGCATTAGCAATTTTCCCAAGTTGTTCACCCACAAATTTAAGTTGTTCATCAACGACACTTTCTTGAACATTTTTTCTTTTACGTTTGGATGTGCCAGATGAAGATACCTTTGTTCTTACCTCTTCAGCCTCTTCATTGTCGCAGTCTAGAGGCACTGAATCTTGGATATCATCATCCAAATCTATGTCAGCAAATGTTCTGGCAAAACTCCCTGTTGCCATATCTTTGCCAACAACCAAAGCCATTTCATCATAATGATCGATGCTTTTATTCAAAAATGGTTCATACTTCTTGTGTGCCTATTGGATATTATACACAATTAGAATAACAAGAAAAAAACAATTGAAATATACTTAACATATATATACATATATTACCATCACTGCTGCATCATATGTTGCTCTATTACATGTGATCATTTTCATGTTATCATCCCATCCAAAACCACTTTCACCTCGAATTTTGCATATAATCTGCCACTGGTTTTTTACAGTCCTCAAATGATTTTCCACATGCTTCGCATCGGATTGGACTTGGAATCTTTCAGAAATAGCTTGGACAACTCGATTAATGGAAACTACTTTGAAAGTATTAGAAGGCTTATTTCCTTTCTTAGCCTCATCTGCTAGAATTTCAAGAAAAACATGTTCCATCGGTTTTGTCCACCTAAATTGCTTGGAGGTCCCTTCTTTGTTGCCCTTACCCATTCTGAAACACCCCAAACCCGGCCCACGAGCCTCGACTAGATCTGGTATGTTCCTTGAGTAAAACATTTCGAAAACTTGTTTGTTATTTTGGAAAGTTTGGGTGGTTTGAAATAAAAATCGGTTTGTGTTGTGTTGTTCAAGAAGTCTAGATTTTAATAAAACTTTATTAAAATGTTTCAAAGTTATAAGTTGAAAGAAATACCGATTTTTTATAGTTTATCATTAAATTGAAAATTGTTAGAGTCTAGGTGACAAAACATTTAGAATTTATTTTAATGAAAATTTTATTTGACCTTTGATTTGGTAATAATCGTATCTTAACAAACTTAATAAAATGCATGCTTAAAACAGTTAATAGCAATGGCCTTATTACATCAAAACAAAACCCGAAATAAATCCAAAATACTTAAATATAAAGATTCAAAATAGAATAAATGCTGAGCTGAGCATGACCACCCCTAAGTTCCTTCCGGCCCGGTCCACTACTGGGTGTCACCTGAAAAGATATCCCACAACGGGGTGAGTCAACAGACTCAATGTGTAACCACCACGCAAACTCCCAAACGATTTAGGCATAAACAATTGATACATATAAAAATATAATAATGATGCAATCCCGAACCCAAACCTAGAAAACCATCCTCTACACATCACCCGTACCAACCAATCACACCGTGGGGATTACTAAATCGACCCTCCATCCGCTACACACCATCGAAGGTAGTCGCTGCAGACGACTGGCACATCGCCCTTATAAGTTGTGGCATAGCCACCAGATAAGTATATGTGACATAAGTCACCACATTCAGATTTTGTGACATGAGTCACCAGATATCGTGGTAGAAACCACCAGATCACTTCCCCTTTCAATATCACCCATATGCCCATATGTCATACAAAACATGCATAATCATGCCATATATCTTATTCCATGTTCATAACGAATTCACTTATGGTCATATTCAATATTCATAACACTATTAACATAGTAATAGTAGGTTTACGTACCTGGATACTCTGCACCATTGAATGGTACTTTTGACCACATCTTTCATACTTCCAATTAACACATTCATAATATTATTACCATAGATCTATTACGAATTAGTGAAGGGTTACACACCTGGTTACTAACGTGTTTACTGAAATCCCGAAAGTCTCGATCTAATGCTCTAGATCCCTAGTTCCTACATTCGGCCAACACTAAGCATTTTAACAAAAAGCCATTCGGCTAAATAATCAAATCCTGAAGGATTATCGCAACCAATATCCTTACCTTGCTACCAATTTAGTTGCTAATCAAATCCCGAAACTTCGTGATGTTCCCCCTTGCAATCGGCCACACACTAGATCACTTAACCAGTTAGTTTTCGGCTTTTGAACCGATAAGAAACAGATCTGAATTACTAGATATGGCCTTGGCCGAATATCATATTCACTTACCTTGTGGATCTAAATCCCGAAGACCTCCTCCCTTGTAGCCGACAACAACAGAATCCCGAAACCCTCCTTCAGAGTTTCGGCCATAGAGCAACAATGTGATTAGGGTCTTGATTTCGACAGTCAGAGAGGAAAAGAATAAATCGACATCAAAGAGATTTCTTACCGAAGAAGAAAGACCAACCGCAAATGATCAACCACCCTTAATGTTGAAATTGACTGCACTCCTGCCTGACACCACTGAGAGATTCGACCAAAGTGAAAGAAGAGATTGGGAGAATGGTATTCGACTTTGATGTTAGAGAGAAACGTGAGATGAAAAAGAAGTAAACTAGAAGAATTTGGCAATGGTGGAGAATAGTAAAGAGGTTTCGGCCTTGTTGGGGATGAGAGGTTAAGTTTCAGATTTGAGTCAGAGAAGAAGAGAAGAATTTCGACAGAGGCACAATGAAAGAGAAAAGAAACAAATGGCCTCACTCTCCTCCCCTTTGGCCGAAAATACCACACCTAGATCCCCCTATTCGGCCAACTCCTCATCTCTCTATCCAATCCCTTATTAATCTCCTATTTTCCCTCTTCTTTACCCTTTCAAAAATAATTTAAATAAATCCACAATTATCTCCTTAGCCTAGCCGAATTTTTAAAAGGAATTAACCACATCTAAAACTCATCCCCTTGGTGTCCCATTACCGTCCACCTCTATCTCTCCTTGCTGCAAAATAAAACTCCCCTTTTGCTTCCCTTGCTGCTCGAACCTAGGCCCCCTTGCACTGCTTGTGGCGTCACTTACTAGGGCTTTAAGTGGTGCCTCCTTGCCACTTTAACAAGCCCATTTTTGTGTCATATTTCCCCTACTAATTTTCTTAAGGCCTCTCAGGCTTAGCTTCCCTTTAAAATTTAAAATCTGATATTTTCTAAGGCATTCACCTACACTCTAAAGTTCTCAAAATTCATAAAACACATTCACAACACACATAAGCATGCTACTTCATACATCTAAGCAAAAATGCACAAGCCCTAAACCCCGAATATTACAGTTTTACCCCCTTAAAATAATTTCGACCTCGAAATTACCTAGCAAAAATAAGTGAGGGTATTGCTGTCGCATTGCTTCTTCCGGCTCCCACGAAGCTTCTTTCGATCCATGGTTACGCCATAACACTTTGACTAGAGGAACTGATTTCCTCCGTAGCACTTTCACATCTCGTTCCAAAATCTGAATCGGCTCTTCCTCGTAGGACAAATCTGGCCTTAGTTCCACCTCTTCAACCGGCACTACATGAGATGAATCCGATCGATAACGACGTAGCATAGAAACGTGGAATACATCGTGCATCTGCTTCAACTCCGAAGGCAACTCTAACTAGTATGCCACTGGTCCAACTCGTTTCAATACTCGATAAGGTCCTATAAACCATGGACTTAACTTCCCTTTGCGACCAAATCTCATCACCTTCTTCCAAGGTGAAACTTTTAGAAACACCTGATCTCCTACAGCAAACTCTATTTCCTTCTGTTTGAGATCCGCATACGACTTCTGCCTATCAGATGCCTCCTTTAATCGTGCTCGAATTACCTCCACCTTCTCCTCGGATTCTGCCACAATCTCTGGGCCCAAAACTCGACGTTCCCCCAATTTAGTCCAACACGTAGGAGTGCGACACTTCCGTCCATACAGTGCTTCATACGGTGCCATCCGAATACTGGCTTGATAGCTGTTATTATAAGCAAATTCTGCCAAACGCAAATATTCTTCCCAACTTCCTCTGAAGTCTATCACACAGCCCCTTAACATATCCTCTAACACTTGGATTACTCACTCAGGCTGACCGTCTGACTGTGGATGAAATGCCGTACTGAAGTCTAAACTGGTACCCAGTGCTTGATGTAGTGCTTTCCAAAACTGAGACATAAACCTCGGATCCCTATCCGAAATAATCGACACCGGCACTCCATGCAACCTCACAATTTCTGCCACATACAATCTTGCCAACTTCTGCAAAGAATAGTCAACCCGCACTGGAATGAAATGCGCGGACTTTGTCAATCGATCCACTATTACCCATACCGAGTCCTTCTTAGTAGGCGTAAGGGGAAGCCCACTAACGAAGTCCGTGTTGATTCTCTCCCACTTCCACTGCGGAATCTTTATCGGCTGAAGTAATCCTGACGGAACTTGGTGTTTAGCCTTGACTTGCTGACACGTTAAGCACTTCCCTACGAACTCTGTAACTTCCCGCTTAAGACCAGGCCACCAAAACTGTTCCCTTAGATCTCTATACAACTTACTACCTCCAGGATGCATAGCATAAGGGCTACTATGCGATTCCTGAAGAATTTTCCACCTTAACTCCTTATCCTTAGGCATACAGACTTTACCCTTGAAACACAATACTCCATTACTGCTAACACCATAATCCTCCAACTCCCCATTCTGCACCCGCCGCAACTTAGCACTTAAATCATCGTCTACCAACTGCCTTTCTCTCACCTCATTCAACCATGTCGGCTTGACTTGCAACTCCGCTAACAAACTTCCATCGTCATACAAGCTAAGATGTGCAAACATCGCCCTCAGATCTGACACAACCTTTCGACTTAGGGCATCTGCCACTACATTCGCCTTGCCCGGGTGATACTCTATCTAACAATCATAGTCCTTTAGTAACTCCACCCACCTTCACTGTCTCAAGTTCAACTCTTTCCGAGTTAACAGATACTTAAGGCTCTTGTGGTCTGTGTAGATCATTGACTTTTCTCCATAAAGATAATGCCTCCATACCTTAAGAGCAAAAACCACTGCCGCCAATTCCAAGTCATGCGTCGGATAATTAACCTTATGTGGCCTCAATTGTCGAGGCGCATAAGCGACTACCTTCCCGTCTTGCATCAAAACACATCCTAATCCTGTGTGAGAAGGGTCACAATACACCACAAAATCCTTTCCTGCCTCAGGTTGAATCAAAACCGGAGCTTCAGTCAAAACCGTCTTAAGCTTCTCAAAGCTCTCCTGTTGCTTATTTGTCCATACAAAAGGTACTTCCTTCCTCAGCAACTTCGTCAAAGGTGCGGCTAACAACGAAAACCCTTCTACGAACCTTCTATAGTAGCCTGCTAACCCCAAGAAACTACGAACCTCTGCCACAGACTTAGGTGGTTTCCAATCCAACACTGCTTCAATCTTCCGAGGGTCCACCCTTATTCCTTCCGCAGACACCACATGCCCTAAAAACGTCACCTCCTTCAGCCAAAATTCACACTTGCTGAATTTAGCATAGAGCTTCTTTTCCCTTAACACTTGCAACACTATCCGAAGATGTTCGTCATGTTCTTCTTCAGACTTGGAATACACTAGGATGTCGTCAATGAACACAACGACGAACCGATCCAAGTAGGGTTGAAAAACCCGATTCATCATATCCATGAACGCAGCAGGGGCATTCGTCAATCCGAACGGTATTACTAAGAACTCATAATGCCCGTATCTTGTCCAGAAAGCTGTCTTATGGATATCCATTTCCTTCACCTTAAGCTGATGATATCCAGAACGTAAATTTATCTTTGAGAAAACCGCAGCCCCCTTAAGCTGATCGAACAAGTCGTCTATCCTTGGCAAAGGATACTTGTTCTTGATGGTCAGCTTATTCAACTGACGATAATCTATGCACATACGCATAGTTCCGTCCTTCTTCTTCACAAACAAGACCAGTGCTCCCCATGGAGACACACTGGGTCGGATGAACCCGTGATCAAGCAACTCTTGGATCTGAGCCTTGAGCTCAACCAACTCCTTTGGTGCCATTCTATACGGAGCAATTGACACAGGAGCTGTACCGGGTAGCAAGTCAATTCCAAACTCCACCTCCCTATCCGGGGGTATTCCAGGTAACTCCTCCGGAAAAACATCCACAAAATCACTTAATGTTCTAACTCTATTAACTCCCTCTTCCTTCGCATCCAGCGCACTAACGAAGGCCAAGAATGCCTTGTACCCTTTCCGAACCATCTTATTAGCCTTTAACGCAGAGACCACGTTAGACAAATAGTTCCTCTTTTCCCCTATCATAATTATCTCCTCATCCTCCAGTGTCCTTAACTCCATTCGCTTAACTGCACAATTCAATATAGCCTGATGTTCCACGAGCCAATCCATGCTAAGAATGAGATCAAATTCTTCGAAAGGTAGTTCCATCAAGTTGGCAGGGAATACCACTCCCTGAATCTCTAGAGGTACACTCCGAAATATCTTATTCACCACTACAGTTTGTCCTAACGGGCTTACTACAGTCATCTCCCTATTAGACAGTTCAGAGGCTATGCCTAGTGTTTCAACTACTCTACATGCAACATAAGAATGGGTCGAGCCAACATCAATTAAAGCAAAGTAAGGCTTGCCAGCTATAAGGAACGTACCAGTTATGACGTCCGGTGCGTCTTCATCCTCCCTTCGGCGAACTGCGTACACCAGACCCGACTGTCTTGCCTCTGTATTACCAACACCTCTGCCCGGTGTTCCCCGTCCTCTTTCAGCACCATTACCTCTTCCATTCGGACCACGACCCCGCGGTGGCTGCTGTCCACCTCTTCCAGCCTGATTAAAACCCTGAGCTGCTGGTCGATTCCCATCCGGTTTCATAGGACAGTCTTTAATCATGTGATCCTTGGATCCACACTTAAAACATCCCCCTGTTTTCTTCCAACACTCTCCTAGGTGCATCTTTCCACACTGAGTACAAGTACGGTACTGCCCTCCTGTCACAGCCTGCTGACCTCGCGGCCCATCAGCTCTAGGCCTCTTTTGAACATTCCCGGAGGACCCTGATGATCCAAAACCTCTCTTTTGCCTATTCCGATCCGTATTCTGTCTCACGGAGTCCTTAATCCCTTCAGCTACCTTGGCCTTTTCTACTAACACGGCAAACTCCCGCTCCTGCTGTGGAGCTATCAACAACCTCAGGTCATCCCTCAGTCCGTCCTCGAACCGGACACATCGCTCATTTCCGTAGCCACGATTCCTCGAGCATACCGGCTCAATCTTAAGAATTCAGCCTCGTACTCCGCTACGGACTTACTCCCTTGAACTAGCCCCAGAAATGCCTTCCTCTGCGCATCAATATAGCTAGTCCACACATACTTCTTTTGATACGCCGCCTTAAAAATACTCCCAAGTGAGTTCCTCAGCTGCAGCACCATCCCGAACTGTGAGCCACCATTGATATGACTCATCGCGGAGAAGCAACACTATTCCTTTCAATTTCTCCTCAGCAGTCAGATCCAGCTCATCCATAATTCGCTCTGTCGCCTCCAGCCAATACTCAGCCGTACTAGGTGCCACACCAGATACACCACGAAATACCTCAGCTCCATTGGCTCGGAGTCGCTCGGGTACAGATTTTCGAGCTCCCATACTGCCGCCTGCTCCAGCCACCATTTCAAGAACCCGCAACACCGTCTGCGACACTGCATCATCCCCCGTTTGATCCTGATGCTCAACACCAGCAGTTGGTGGTGGGGGTGGTGGTACCTCATTCTCGAACCCTTGACCAGACCTAACGGGTTTCGATACGGCCATTCTGCCCCTACCACCCCCTCGCACAGTACGACCACGTCCCCTAGAACTCATGACTACGATCGCGATCTGGTTAAAAAGTTTTATGCATTAGTCTTTGTTCCACTGATTACCCGTGAACAAGTTTTATGTAAAGAAGTTTTAGTAGTAGTTCTATCGACCAATCAAAGTTTTAGTTCCAAGTCTTCTATCCTAATTCAGAGATAACACATTCATTCAATAGTTCTTACTACGCACATTCACCACTCAAGCATTTTCGTCCGTTTCAATCCCAGGGGTATTTTCGTAATTTGTCCTACAGGGGTATTTTGGTAAATTTCCAAATCAGGGTACCTTGGTATTTTGTAAAGTAAGAATATTTTAACAAAAGTCGAGGGTATTATGGTAATTTTATAATCCAAGGGTATTTTAGTAATTTTGTACAAACCAGGGGTATTTGGGTAATTTTGTAAATCGGGAATATTTTGGAAAAATTTTCAGAAATAATTTTTTTTTCAACTCAAGGGGTTAATTTGAGGATTTTTAAACTAGGGTTTTTATAAACAGTGTAGCTAGTCCCTTTCGGGTTTTAATTATTGAATTTAGCTCGTGAATAAGTCCTCTTGGTTAGGGTGAACCGTCACTACGCACCAGGTAGGATTCGAGTGAAGAGGAGGTGAGTCACTAGGACTGCTTAAATACCAGGCTCTTCTTGAATCCAATCCTAGACATGCGCACAATGGTTGCCACACCCTAACTCGGTGACTTAGACACAGGTTTGTTTGATTAGGCTTAAAGTTTTATGTAATTCTGTGTTGGAGTAAGCTAATCCTAGGGTTCAATAGCTTTTAGTGTACTAATCTACGTTCCCTTTATACCCACATACAAATCATATACTAATTCACACAACAGTTAGGAGTACTTACCTGGTGGACTTCGGGTCGGAGACTTAGGTGCCATGCCAGAAAACCTGCTCAATTCCAAAAATTTTCACAAAAACTTATTTGGGCTAAATTTTGAAAACGTTGTAGGCTTTACACCCAGGGCCGAGAGTTTAAAACTGGGCTCTAATACCAAATTGAAACACCCCAAACCCGGCCCACGAGCCTCGACCGGATCTGGTATGTTCCTTGAGTAAAACATTTCGAAAACTTGTTTGTTATTTTGGAAAGTTTGGGTGGTTTGAAATAAAAATCGGTTTGTGTTGTGTTGTTCAAGAAGTCTAGATTTTAATAAAACTTTATTAAAATGTTTCAAAGTTATAAGTTGAAAGAAATACCGAGTTTTTATAGTTTATCATTAAATTGAAAATCGCTAGAGTCTAGGTGACAAAACATTTAGAATTTATTTTAAAGAAAATTTTATTTGACCTTTGATTTGGTAATAATCGTATCTTAACAAACTTAATAAAATGCATGCTTAAAACAGTTAATAGCAATGGCCTTATTACATCAAAACAAAACCCGAAATAAATCCAAAATACTTAAATATAAAGATTCAAAATAGAATAAATGCTGAGCTGAGCATGACCACCCCTAAGTTCCTTCCGGCCCGGTCCATCTACTGGGTGTCACCTGAAAAGATATCCCACAACGGGGTGAGTCAACAGACTCAATGTGTAACCACCACGCAAACTCCCAAACGATTTAGGCATAAACAATTGATACATATAACAAATATAATAATGATGCAATCCCGAACCCAAACCTAGATAACCATCCTCTACACATCACCCGTACCAACCAATCACACCGTGGAGATTACTAAATCGACCCTCCATCCGCTACACACCATCGAAGGCAGTCGCTGCAGACGACTGGCACATCGCCCTTATAAGTTGGCATAGCCACCAGATAATTATATGTGACATAAGTCACCACACTCAGAATTTGTGACATGAGTCACCAGATATCGTGGTAGAAACCACCAGATCACTTCCCCTTTCAATATCACCCATATGCCCATATGTCATACAAAACATGCATAATTATGCCATATATCTTATTCCATGTTCATAACGAATTCACTTATGGTCATATTCAATATTCATAACACTATTAACATAGTAATAGTAGGTTTACGTACCTGGATACTCTGTACCATTGAATGGTACTTTTGACCACATCTTTCATACTTCCAATTAACACATTCATAATATTATTACCATAGATCTATTACGAATTAGTGAAGGGTTACAAACCTGGTTACTAACGTGTTTACTGAAATCTCGAAAGTCGCGATCTAATGCTCTAGATCCCTAGTTCCTACATTCGGCCAACACTAAGCATTTTAACAAAAAGCCATTCGGCTAAATAATCAAATCCTGAAGGATTATCGCAACCAATATCCTTACCTTGCTGCCGATTTAGTTGCTAACCAAATCCCGAAACTTCGTGATGTTTCCCCCTTGCAATCGGCCACACACTAGATCACTTAACCAGTTAGTTTTCGACTTTTGAACCTAAAAGAAACAGATCTGAATTACTAGATATGGCCTTGGCCGAGTATCATATTCACTTACCTTGTGGATCTAAATCCCGAAGACCTCCTCCCTTGTAGCCGACAACAACAGAATCCCGAAACCCTCCTTCAGAGTTTCGGCCATAGAGCAACAATGTGATTAGGGTCTTGATTTCGACAGTCAGAGAGGAAAAGAATAAATCGACATCAAAGAGATTTCTTACCGAAGAAGAAAGACCAACCGCAAATGATCAACCACCCTTAATGTTGAAATCGACTGCACTCCTGCCTGACACCACTGAGAGATTCGAGCAAAGTGAAAGAAGAGATTGGGAGAATGGTATTCGACTTTGATGTCAGAGAGAAACGTGAGATGAAAAAGAAGTAAACTAGAAGAATTCGGCAATGGTGGAGAATAGTAAAGAGGTTTCGGCCTTGTTGGAGATGAGAGGTTAAGTTTCGGTTTTGAGTCAGAGAAGAAGAGAAGAATTTCGGCAGAGGCACAATGAAAAAGAAAAGAAACAAATGGCCTCACTCTCCTCCCATTTGGCCGAAAATACCACACCTAGATCCCCCTATTCGGCCAACTCCTCATCTCTCTATCCAATCCCTTATTAATCTCCTATTTTTCCTCTTCTTTACCCTTTCAAAAATAATTTAAGTAAATACACAATTATCTCCTTAGCATAGCCGAATTTTTAAAAGGAATTAACCACATCTAAAACTCATCCCCTTGGTGTCCCATTGCCTTCCACCTCTATCTCTCCTTGCTGCAAAATAAAACTCCCCTTTTGCTTCCCTTGCTGCTCGAACCTAGGCCCCCTTGCACTGCTTGTGGCGTCACTTACTAGGGCTTTAAGTGGCACCTCCTTGCCACTTTAACAAGCCCATTTTTGTGTCCTATTTCCCCTACTAATTTTCTTAAGGCCTCTCAGGCTTAGCTCCCCTTTAAAATTTAAAATCTGATATTTTCTAAGGCATTCACCTACACTCTAAAGTTCTCAAAATTCATAAAACACATTCACAACACACATAAGCATGCTACTTCATACATCTAAGCAAAAATGCACAAGCCCTAAACCCCGGATATTACACATTCTACATTAATAATTGTCATTGTCAATCATTACAATATCCAACAAGCTTAAAACATAATAAATTCAATATCTAACAAGCTTAAAACATAATCAATATTTAACAAATTCAAGACATAATAATTTCAAAATCCAACAAACTAAAATTTCAATATCATTATCCAATCAACATTAACAAAAAAAAAAAACAATTTTAATACTAAACATACATAACATAGAAACAATAACCCTAAGCCCTAAACCTACCTAATATTTCTAGCCATATAATCAATCCACATAGTTTGTGCAATTTCGTCTCTCTTAGTAGACCATTCTCTTGCTTCTTCTCTTTCTTCTCGCTCTGTAAGAGTTGGTATTATCAAATCAGACTCAGACTCCTCGTATAATCCTTGATTAAGTAAATCATTAGGATCAACTCCCATTATATGATTATGAATGATATAACAAACCAAAACTATATCTACTTGAGTTTGAAAATTCCAAAATGGTTCAGCATCTAATACACCAAACCGTTTCTTCAAAATCCCAAAAACACGTTCAATAGTGTTTCGCAATGATGAATGTCGAAGATTAAATAGTTCTTTTGCATTTTCAGGCCCCTGAGCACTAAACTCTTTTAAATGATATCGGACACCAAGATATGGGGTAATATATCCATTTCGAATGCCATATCCAGCATCAGCAAGATAATATTTACCTACAATTTTACAAAACATAATTAATACTAATAACTTATGAGCTTACTAGAACTAGTTGGTATTTAATAATAACTATTACCTTCCGGAATTCTTAATCCTCTTGGGCGTGAAAGTGCATCACTTAAAACACGCGAATCATGTGCACTACCTTCCCAACCAACTAGAATATATGAAAATTTCAAATCAAATGTAATGGCAGCCAATACATTTTGTGTCGTCCCCCATTTACGGCTACGAAATCTTCCTTGAATGCTATGTGGAACGGATGCACGAACATGAGCTCCATCTAATGCTCCAATACAATCTTTAAAATACGAATAAAACCTTGGATTGTTTCTGATTTCACTAGGAGTTGACTCATCAGGTGATCTAATAACTAGTTTATACAATTTCAAAATAGCTCTCAATACAACCCTAAAGTAACGGTGAACTGTCTCAGTTGATCTATAATATCTAGATCCAATCACTCGAAACCTTACATTATGACCAATTATATGTAAAAATATAACTACTTGCTCCCTAATATTCACAGATTTACTTGATTGTAACAAATTATTCCTACTAAGAATATCACACAAACTAAAAAAGGCAATTGGTCTCATCCTTATCAGATTAATACAATGTTGGTCACCACTATATAAAATACTATTAATATAATTTTCTCTTTCATAATCTCGATTCACACGAGGGTGAGAAGCAATTTCCTTCCTAGTTTTTAATTTTTTAATCCAAAGAGCCCCAAAAGCTAAAATTGAAGCCACGATTCCGATAACTGCATTTTGATCTTGACTACGATCCATCTACACAAAACAATGTCACACAAATATTTTATCACTACAAAAAAGGTGCAAGCTTTTCATAAGATCGAAATACAAATAAATACAAAGGGGGAAATTTATTTTAGAAAATATATCAATATAGCAATATTCAAATTTAAAATTTCCATATAACAGTCAAAAACATGCATTGATATTATTATATATCAATATCCTCTTTGTAGTCTTCTATCAATTCAATTTTTTAATACTAATTCAAATTATTTTAAATGAATTAAATTATATATGTATATGTAATAAAAAAATAAATCACTAATATTTGATTTCAATTAATAAAATCTATTTTTTTAACAACAATAATTACAATGAAATCTTTCCTCCCTACATGTTGAAAACCGTTGGTACAATATTATGTTCCATATTCAATTATCATTCACTACAGTAGGATTGAATACGTAGCTATTAGTACATCCATTTAGAGTAAAAAAGATAAATTTGTATAAAAATATTTAAAGATTTTAGTAGAATGATTTGTCTATATAATTTAATTTTTTTTAACAAGATTAAAAAAAATATGTTCATATAAAATGATAATAATTTAAAATATGTATAAGTTATAATTGTTGAAATGATATCTTTAATATAACAGTAATCTCTGTTTTCTTTTAAGTAAAATATAATTTCAATTGTTTGTGCCTATGCCCAAGCTGCTCAGGATTCACGATTCACGGTTAGAAGGGATCTGAATTTTTTTTAAATTTTGTAATGTGAATTTTTTTTCAAAGTCTTTTGATTTCTTGTTTTATATTATATTTTATTATATTATATTATATCATATAGTTTTTTTTAATATTCAATTTATTATTTCGCCTAAGGGTTGCGTTATCGTCAACACAAACACGTCATAGTGCATTTAAAGCTATTATAATGAAAATGATAGAAACTACTTTTGGTTGCCAAAAAGGGTTAAAACATCACTTTATATATATATTAGCCTTAAAACTCTTATACTAAAACAGGGGACACACAAAAGAAGAGGAATGAAAGGTTTTATTTATGTCCAAGATTCATGAAGACAAAAGAATCAAATACAAACTTATAGCAGCAAACATCACAATTGCAGCCAATGTATTGGATCTGGAAAAGCATCACACGTTTTAATATGTATATACATATATATTGATACACGTATACAAGATCGTAGCAATTTTATATCTAGAGTCAAACAAAAAAAATTCCAAAGGTGATTATTCAAAATCATTTTCAACGAATAAACAGACTTAAAGGCGAAAATTTCCATGCTATACATCTTCAGTGTGAGTAATTTATGTATATCATAGAATCAATGAGAAATTAATAAGTGAATAAAGGCGAAAATGAGAGCCCATGTTAGAGTTAGAAGTATATAATTTGCTGAAACCATTACTTTAATTTTTAACTCCTAGTTCAAAGTTTTGTTACTATGTTCATTAATGCTAACCAGTGTCATAAGATGATTACATTTGCAGGGACATGTTGATGAACAATTCGTGCAGTTGGAGGAACTCCAAGATGATGCCAGCCCCAATTTTGTAGAAGAAATTGTCACCTTATACTACCGTGATTCAGCCAGAATAAATCTTAATATAGAACAGGCACTGTAAGTTCAATTTTCCACTACTTGAGTTATATTAATCTAGGACAAAATGATATATTCTCTTGTTTGTAATGCTGTTGCTCAAGGAGAGGAAGCCTTTTGATTTTAGAAAATTGGATGCCTATATGCATCAGTTCAAATGAAGCAGTTCAAGGCATATTCAGTCTTTAATCAAATCTTGAATCTATTTCTCCTCCATTCAATAAACAACATATAAAAAGTGGTCAACCAATCAATCCCAACCTTATCGAGGTATCTCGAAACCTCGATTGGCAATCAAAGTCTACAACCTTTCAATCAGTGCAAGACCTTTTTTCTCTTTTTTTTTTATGGTTTGTTATCATTAGCTGCATTTTCTTACATGGCCCCCTATGTTGTCTTTTTCTTTTTACCCCCTTTCTATCTAAAATCATATTGGCATATCCCATGAACACCCTAACAACCACTAACACTAATTCTTAACACCTTCCATTGGAACCACAACTAATAAAAATCCTTTCCCTCTTAAGTAACTTTTGTATCGCTTAAGCCCTGGAAGGGAAATGTAATCCATTTTTCTTCTCAATCACGTAAATTTATTAGAAGGAATAAGCAACCTACACGCAAGCAATGATAAAGAGTTCACAAGCAAAAGCAATCAAAACAAAGAACACAAAGCATGATAAAATTGAGAGATTCAGAGCCAACAAAAAAGTGCAGAAAGCTCAGAACTATGCCAAGAACAATCCATTGCTAGTGCATTTAAAATAAATTGCATTTTGTTAGCAAAGGTTGAGATTTTGAGTTTTGAATACATAAGTTCAAGTCAACCGTAATAAGAAATCATGATATAAGACCTTTGATGAGAAAGCTCTTGAAAGTTTTTTTAACTTGAAAACCCAGAAACAGAATAAGTGCTAAGTTATGCCAAAATCCATGACATTCAACGAGCCATCCATACAACCCATTCGAAGAAGAAGGTGATGATGGTAGTGAAGAATTGTTAGGGTTTTGAGGAAAAGGGGATTATGTGATGCTTTCAAGAGATTGCATTTTCTGAGAGGTTTTTAATTTCAAAAAATAATTAAAAAGAAAAAAATTGAGAGAATAAACAGAGAAATATGCACACACCTGGAATTTTCCAAAGATTTCAAGCTGAAAGGAGAGATTCCAAGAAATAGAGAGAAGGAAGGAGAAGGAAACCGAAAAAGTCTCAGAAAGAGAGAATAGATTTGTTGGCTGAGAAAGAAAGAAGAAGGAGAAGGAATGAAGAAGGGAAGAAAGGAGGAAGAAAACGTACCTGGATGAAGGGGAAAGCTTGGAAAATGTCTTACCGAAAAAATTTGGTAAGACGTTTTACAGGAACAAAGAAGACATTTTACCTGTGTTTGTAAAATGTTTTCCTTGAGGAAAACATTTTCCATCAACCAAACGCCGGAAAATCTAGAAAATGTTTTCCGAAAAACATTTTCCACCAAACAAACAGAGCATTAATGTGTCTTGATAAGTCAATATTAAATTTGTCTTAGTTTAATTATATGTTTAATTAAAGTGTCTAAAGTATGTTATTATTTGGTTTAGCCGATTTTAGCTTGCTTTAATATTGATTCATTGTCTTGTAGGTGCAGCCGAATGCATGAAGGTGATTAATGTTAGGTGCATGAACGGTTGGTTACAACGAATAAAGAGATTCATGCATGGCCGGTTACAATGCATGGTGGCTGGTTGTTTGGCTTCTCTAAGCAACTATTCGGTCTAGGAGTAGCTGCCCATTAAGTTCCCAAGCTGGCCGAACATCTCCCCAAGGCAGGCTTGAAGGTGTTCACACTTATAGAATTCCCCATTCACACATGAAGACCATTCGGCTATAAGCATTCACATTCAAGTGGCCTTTCAAGTTTCGGTGTTCACACATCTAATGACCATTCAAGCTGCTCATTTAATTAGCTACCCATTCGGCTGAACAAGACCAATTAATTAAGCTTATTTAAGCTCATGGCTGAACCTAGACATGCCCATTCAGCTCCCAATGCTTCCCAAATACATTCAGTTGAATTACTTCCTCATGAAGGTGACTTGTGGCATCCCAAAAGGCTGAACATGGACATGGAAGACTTATGGTTTTATTTCTAGAACATCCAGCTCCTTTAATGGTTGAATACTTAGTCTTTAATCAATGTAATTTGTCCATTCGGCTAGCATAGTTAGACAGCTATAAATATTTAGCTATTTTCATTTTGTATAGACTTTTGCCAAATTATATGAACAATAGTGTTCTTTGTGAGGTTTCTTCCTCTCAATTTCATACGAGTCTCAAGTGACTTATCTAGCGTGCTAGTGGCGTCAACCCGAACTTGTTTTTGAACTTATCACCATCCATTTGGTATGGCATTCATCTATCTTTCTATCGACCATCCTACCACCTTAAACAATATAAGAACAGGGGTGACACTCATTATAGTGTTAAATTGTTCTTGACGTTTAAGTTCACGATTTCTATTCCACCCGCTATCCAAAATTACCTAACTTTATTTCTTTGTACCCAAACCTACCATATCCATACTTAGCCTAATTTTGAACCTATTTCATCATATATCTTTAAACTTAGCCAAAATACTCCTTTCTCCCAATACGAACGAAACTTCTCATCGATGATCGGACAAATTAAGTGACTCGACTCAACATCACCAAGCGGATCACATCAGGTAGGACATACAGGACCAGCACCCAGACCACATAATCACATAACACATGGTAACCCTAGTGACATGTCACTTGTATCCTAACATATTCCTAAGGTTCAAACGGGATTTCTTATTTGTCAAATCGTTGTCAGACTCGTCCATAGAATTAGACTTGTCCACATAATCAATCATACAGTTCATGCAATATTAAAGCATACGAACTTATTTAACATATGAACTTACCTCGGTTACAAAAACGGCCAAACGAGTCTATTCATCATTTATTTGGTTTTCCCCTGATCTAGTCCCGAACTTCGTTTTTCTTGATCTATAATACCAAATTCATCTCATCTAATTATCACATTATTCAATTTAGCCCAAAAACACCTTATGGAAAAAACTACATTTTTGCCCCTAAACTTTTGACATTTTAGTCCTTAGGCTCGTAAAATGAATTTCATTCAATTTCTTAAAAACCCAAGCCTAGCCAAAACTTATTCATACTCATAACAGCCCATATTTTTCTTTTAAACACTATCTAACACACGTTTTACAACCTTTTACAAATAGGTCCTTTTTTTACAATTCTATCAAAAATCACTTTGTAAGTGTTGTTTTCCTAATATCAAACATGCATTTTCCACCATCAAACATCAAAATACATACATATTCTACATGGGTAAAATTTTAGACTTTGACATCTTTTCAAATTAGTCCTTGAAATAGCTAGATTAGGTTAAGACAACTTCAAAAACATAAAAATCATCAAAAACGGGACAAGAACGGACTTACAATCGAGCTTGAAAGTGGCCAAAACCCTAGCTATGGACTTCTTGTAAAATTCAGCTATGGGGGATGAAATTGGGAAGATGGACATCTTTTTATTAGTTAATTTTGTCTTTATTTACCAAATGACCAAAATGCCCTTCACTTAAACTTTGAAATTTTACTTATTCCATGTCCATTTTTGTCCATCTTAAGGTATAATGGTCTAATTACCATTTAAGTACCTCCAATTTAATATTTCTTAACAATTAAACACCCTTAGCTTCTAGAACACACATTTTGCACCTATTGCAATTTAGTCCTATTAGTCAAATTAGACACTCTATCGAAAAAATTTCTTAACGGAATTTTCACACAATCATTCAATCATACTGTAGACCTTAAAGAAATAATAAAATAAATACTTCTACTTTGGATTTGTGGTCCCAAAACCACTGTTTTGATTTGACCCAAAAACAGGCTGTTACAACTCCTAAGGTTCAACCGGGATGATTCTTATCATTTTGCCATGATATTCATTATTACACACTACCGGTTTACTGAATTTATGTTTAGGAATTCCTAAATGTATTAAACGAAACCTATTATAGACTAATTACAACTATAAATAGGGCATTCTACTTTTAGGAATCAATTTTCACACAACTATCCTACACTAAACATACCTATTCACCCATCACAATTTTCTAATTTTATCAAAGAATTATGATCCTTATCGAATATCATAAATAACAATGACTTGTCATAGCTTGGTAATTACTTGGAATTTGTATGTAATGGCAAAATGAATGACAAAATGCATGAATATTAAAACATATATCAACTGCATGCTATATTTACCCAAACCTAAGGGATGCATTATCCTCCATGCATGAACAATGAAACATTACAAAATGAAAAAAACAACAACTTAAAAATATAAAAATGCAATGAAAACCAAATATGAATGCATGAAACATATGTTATAAAATGAAAATAAATGAAAACAAAAACAAAAACAAAAGCTTGGAAGGAATTTGGGTTACTCTAGTTGGGTTAGGTTGATTTTCTGGTAGCGCGTTTGCCGCGTTCTTCCTTTCCACTTCACCAGCATCATCTCGAATGATTTCCCAATAGTTTGCTTGTAACGCTTCCTTTTTAGCTGGTTAATTGGTACCTCTTCTTCATCATTAGTATCTGATTTTTTAAGATCATCAATCAGTTGATGAATTGCACACTCTTGCTCAGTCATAGGTGCAGTGGGTTTTGGTGTAGTGGTAGGTGTAGCAGGTGTAGAAGTTTGAGTCATATCAGTTTCATCCTTATCAGATTCAATATGCACGGATTTAGTTTTCTCCTCCTCTCCCTTTTTTTCTATGTTCTTCTTCTCTGCAATGGCTTCTTCTCCATCTTCATCTTCATCTTCTGGCTCTAACAACAATTCTTTAAGAAAAATGGGGAATTTAGGCATAGGTTGGGTAAAGTTCTTTCGAAGAGATTTCTTAATGGCTTTATCCCGTCGTCTGACATACCCCCAAAATAAAGCCATTTCTTCTTAAGCTCGGCCAAGATCAATGACTATCCTCAGTTGTTATTATTCCATCATCCGAAATTGTTGTTGCAACATATCAAGAGCATCGATCACTTTCTACTCAAAGTCACCGTGAGATGTTAATGGAACAGCATCAATAGTCATTGGTGGAGAAGCTATAGATGTAGAGCCAAGATGCTTTGGCATTTCTTCCCCTGAATATCTCAGGGCAATTTGCTTGGTTATGGCTCCTTTATTGGGGATTTTATCTTCATTTGCCTGAGTAGGGACCTTTAATCTTTTATACAGTGTTGTAATGAGCAATGAAAAGTTTAAGGTATCGACGTTCTTTTGTGCATAGCGGTGGACTTCTCTAAAAACAATTTTGCCAACATTTATCTTTCTTCCAGTTGTAATCAAGTGCAATAACAACATGCGGTTCTTGGAATAGTAAAGTTGTGTGTAGAAGGGCCAAGACAAGGTTTAAGGAAATGATACCATACCCTACATTGAGGCTTCAAAGTTACACGATCGATGGTGTAGCAATCATTTCGAAAAACTGCCCATGTCATTCCTTCTACACTTTAATCTGTCAAAACTTGGTTGAGTCCTTCAGTCATCATTGTCTTAAAAAATTGAGAGTGTTCATCAAGGCCATCAGGTAACCCATATTGTGCATTGATTGAGTCTTCATCGAATCACATCGAGACACCACGCACATTGATGAAAGCATTTTCAGGAGAGGTTAAATATGCACAAAATTCTTTGATTACCTTAATGAGAACATCATCGGGGTGAAGACAGAAGATTTGCCACCCGTGTTTCTCCACAACAAATTAGATGCCTTTAGAATAGCCCATAAATGGGGCATCTTGGAAACGGAAACCTTTTTCCATGCAAAAAGGTTGCTTCGATATGTTCTTGTTATATTTTTCTTCTGCGATTTTGCTAAAGAATGCCTGTAGAGGCACAAAGGTGGAAGAAGATGGTGTTTGGCGAGCCATTTGAGAGAAAATAGTAATTGTAAGATGAAAAAGGTGAGACCTTTACAGTTTTATAGAGTAAAAATGGAGAAGGGTGAAGAAGATGAAATAGAAAGTAAGTTAGAAAATAAGTGAATCGACTAAGGTAAAACGTGAAAGAAAATATAGCAGTGACGTGAGGGGATAAGATTAACCTGAAATTGAGCCCTAGCACAGAAAAAAGAAAAATTGAGCAGGAAAAAGAAAAATAATAGAAAAAAAATTGAAATTGAAATTAACTAATATATTAAATAGGCTTGATTTCTACAAACCTGGGTCGTAATGTGCCTGCAACAAAAGAAAATAAAAGTTAAGTAAACTTATTAAATAAACTAAACAAAGAAATTAAAAACAAAGTAAATGAATAAAACAGTGCAGGAGAGAAATATTAAGCAGTTCAAAAAGTGATGGAAATTTTTATCACGAAATATAGGAGCTCCAAAGTAATGCTTTAATTGTTGGCCATTGACTTTGAAACTAGAACCAGTCTTGTCGTCTTTGACTTCTATAACTCTATAAGGATAAACATGCACTATCTCGAATGGGCCAAACCAACGAGATTTTAATTTGCTAGGAAACAATTTAAGCCTGGAATTAAATAATAGGACTTGTTTTCCGGGTGCAAATTGCCGTGGCAAAATCTTGTTGTCATGCCACCGTTTGGTCTTTTCTTTATACAGCTTGGCATTATCATAAGCTTGTGCTATAAATTCTTCAATCTCATTCAACTTCAATAGGCAGTTAGTACCAACAGCACTCCAATCCATATTCAATTTCTTAATTGCCCAATATGTCTTATGTTCAAGTTCAACAGGCAAATGACAGGGTTTCCCATAGACAAGCTTGAACGATGACATCCCCAATGGTGTCTTGAATGCAGTGCGATATGCCCACAAAGCTTTATCCAACCAGGATGACCAATCTTTGCTGGTCGGATTGACTACCTTCTCTAAAACTTATTTAATCTCTCTATTAGAGACTTCCTCTTATCCATCTGGGATGGTATGTCGTGGAAATTTTATGTTTAACTCCATACATGTTCAGAGCATTAACAACTAATTTGTAGTCAAAGTGTGAACCTTCATCACTAATCAAAGCATGAGGAGTACCAAACCTAGTAAAAATATTATTATGTAGAAATGTCATTAACAATTTGGCATCATTCATTGGTAAAGCAACAACCTAAACCAACTTAGAGACATAATCAACAGCTACAAGTATGTGTACATTGCCCTAAGAAGGTGGAAATGGACCCATAAAATCAATTCCCAATACGTCAAATAGTTCCACTTCTAAAATGGTTTTCAAGGGCATTTCATACCTCCTCAATAGATTTCTAGTTCTTTGACAACGATCGCAAGATTGACAAAATTCATGAGCATCTTTGAACATGTTTGGTCAATAAAAAAAGAGACTGGAGAACTTTTGCAGCAATTCTCATGCCCCCAAACTGTCCTCCATATGGTGCTAAATGATAATGATATAAAATACTTTGAATCTCGCCATTCGAAACACACCTCTGAATTACCTAGTCTACACAATGTTTGAATAAAAACGAATCATCCCAATAGTACTGCTTGGCATCATGGATAAATTTCCTTCATCTTTGATTTGTGAGGTCATGTAACACCCCTAACCCGTATCCATTGCCGGAATAGGGTTACGGAGCATTACCTAACTTATTAGAAAAATAATCATACGTTTCTCATACATTTTTCATTTCCAACTAAAAATCAATCATAATCAACCACATTGTCCCTAATACGAGCCTACAAGGCTCAAATCATGCATTAGAAGTGGTTCGGGACTAAACTGATAACTCAGGAAAATTTCTGGATAACTTAAAAAATTTTCAAAATACAAGGGACACACGCCCGTGTGGCCCGGCCGTGTGTCTCACACGGCCAAAGAAACGCCCGTGTCACAGGCCATGTGGACAATAGAAATGGGATCACATGGTCGTGTCCCAGCCCGTGTCCAACCCCGTGTAACTCTCTAACTTGGGTCACACGACCAACCACACATCCGTGTGACTAGCCCATATACCCTTTGAAATGGCCACACACGCCCATGTGCCGGACCGTGTGGGGCATACTAACTTGGTTTCTAAATAAACACCAGGGGGCACATGGCCATGTCACCTGACCATGTGTCACACACGGCTGAGACACACACCCGTGTCTATTTCCTTGTGGAAAAAAATCAGGCTATTTACCAGGCAATCATTCTCACCCAAACTTGCATTCACCTACATAAATCAAATGGCATATAACATGGCATAAATAGGCATTCAAACCAATCTCAACCACGCCTAATTCATACTAATTCCATACCATCAATCACAAGACACACAAGTATCACAGTAAGCCATTCAATTCATACCGATTTCACATTCACAAATCACCTAAATGGTCACTTTCAATTATGCACTATTTTGCCTAAAACCACAAGCATATCAATCTCAACTTTTAACCATTTGATACTCAAGCTACCAATCCACAAACCACCATTCACATGGAAATTTTAAACCATCTCACAAAAGGGCATTTACACATATATATATATACTGTAACAGTCCGGTTTATACCCTAGTCAGAACAGAGTTTTGGGACCATAAATTCGAGTCTGAATAATATTTTAATATTATTTTTTGTGCCGTTAATATGTGATTCAGCATGTGCTAAACTTCCGTAAGTTAAATTGTTTGTCTGTGTGTTTAATTTGACAAAAGGATTAAATTGTATTAAATGTGAAAGTTGTATGCCATTTGTTGATGTACTAATGTGTTGTGGGTTTTTAAAGTTATGGCCTTAAATGGCAATTTAACCACTATTAGTTAGTGGGTGAATGTGGTAAAAAATGACCTTGTAAAATATGCTTTATATATTTTATTTTGAAGGTTAAATTTGGAAATGGGTTATTAAGTTATATTATGATAGAATAAAGCATTAAAAATGGCCATTTCTATTCATTCTTTCACCGAAAATACAAAGAAAAGAAAACAAGGTTTTAAGCTAGCTATATTCGGCCATTATTCAAGCTTGAATTCAAGGTTAGTTTCCGATCCGTTTTCGATAATTTCTACGATTTTGCAATCGTTGCTTTGAGAGCTATCAGACCCATGTCTCAATTTAATGAATTGATGATGTTTGTGTGCTATTCCATTGATGATTTGTTGAGCCTTTTGATGATTTTAGGTGTTAAATGAAAGATATGAGTTAGATGAACATACTTTGTTCTTGAAGTTTTGATAAATTTAGCTAATTAGGGCTAAATTGAGAAAATAGAAAGTTGAGGGACTAAATTGCAAATTTGATGAAATATTTGGACTTATATTGTCCCTAGAGAGGTTCAGCCAAGCATGTGTATATGTGGATTTTGTGAATTTGGTGTTTTGTGAAAAGAAGACTAGATTGATAAAATGTGCAAATTGAGGGCTAAATTGCAAATAGCCCTAAATGTATGTCTTTGGATTGAATTGAATGAACTAATGAATAAAAGGGTTAATTCTGAATATGTTTAGATCAAGAATCGAGGAAAACGAATTTAGATCGCGGGAAAGCAAAAGTAAACGAGTAGCCATTTCTATTCTGATAAACCGAATCCGAGGTAAGTCACTATGCAAATAAACATACTTATTTGATATTATATGTGTTCATATGATTAATGTTGACTATGAAGGTTTATGAGAAGTTATGAAAATGAATTCTGAGATAAGTTGATATAGTGATTAAGTCCGATAAGTCCCATATGAACCTAGTAATAAATAGGATTAGCTATGTCATGACATAGGTAACTGTTCTATTTTATCATGTAAGACCACGTCTGGGACGTTGGCGTTGATTTGAGATTCGTGTAAGACCCTGTTTGGGACAGTGGCATCGATATCTGAATATGTGTAAGACCACGTCTGGGACGTTGGCATCAATATAAGATTTACGTATAAGACCACGTCTGGGACATTGGCATCATTATGATTTTTACGTGTAAGACCATGTCTGGGACATTGGCATCATTCTGATTTGTGTAAGACCCTGTCCGGGACAGTGGCATCGATATCTGAGTGCACGTAAGACCTCGTCTAGGACGATGGCATTGTACTACTATTCCGAGCTTTTAAAGTATCCTATTGGATTCTTTATGGTTCAACGGGCAAGTATGAAATACGAATGACAAATCCGAGCTTTGATAGATTAAGTAAATGAATGTTCGATTCAGGTATGTTGATCATACACCAAACGTGTATATAAGGTAAGTGACTAAGTGTTTTACTATGATGGATTGGAAATATGATACATGAAAGCATATATGAAAAACTATGTGTTTGTGATTCTTGAATTGATAAATGTGGCAATTTGGCCAAGAATATGAATCAAAGTATAAATGTGAGAAATTTACCTTGTAGAAGAAATATGCCAATGTGGTTATATGCTTACATGCTTTACATATCAAGTTTGTTTGTGTATTTACTTACTAAGCTTTTAGAAAGCTTACTCTCTGTATGTGTTTTCTTTGTTCTGTAGGTCGTCTAAGCTACTGATAGGCTCGGGACCGTCACGGATCGTCAACGCACTACTAAAACTTATTTTGGTACACTTTGAAAATGTATATAGCTCAATATGGCATGTATAGACTAGTTTTGGTATAAGTTGTATAATGAACTTAGCCATGTGATTTGGCTAATTATGTTTTGCTAATATGCCTTAATGAATGTGATATGTGAAGTTGTTTTGGCATGATTAGTTGATATATGAAATGGTTATGAGATGGTAAGTATATATTGATGAAAGGAGCTTGGTATAATTTAGATTTAGTCATGCAAATTGGTATGTTTGGAATTGGTTTGAATGGTTTGTAGTGTGATTACCTTAGTTGGCAAAGATGCATGAATTGGTTGATTATTTTGGTATGTTTTGATGGTAAAATGTGCATGAGATATCTTGTTAAATATGGCTTGTAGGTTTGACCCTTATGGGTGGCATTTTGGCCTTGTAAATGGCCTATAATGTCACACGGTTGTGGCACACGGGCGTGCCTAACGGCCGTGGGTGAATTGTAGGATGTAGTTTAACATCACACGGCCTCGACACGGGCGTGTCATCTGGCCGTGGTGTGCAAGTCAGTAGCTAGCATAAAAGTACACGGCCAAACACACGGGCGTGCTTGGTGGCCGTGGTGGGGAAGTCAGTATATGACCTAAAAGTACACGGCCATGTCACACGGGCGTGCCTCCCCTGTAGTTTAGTAAAGTTTTAAATTTTTTGAGAATTCTCTATGTGTTTCGATTTAGTCCCGACTCAAATTGTAAGCATGCTTAAGGTCTTGATGACCCGTTTAAGGGACATTATGTCTGAGAATGTTGATTGAATGTATGATTTTGTCCGCGAACATTTTTGATATGTCCGGTAATGCTCCTAACCTTAATCCGGCGATGGACACGGGATAGGGGTGTTACATTTGGTTGGTTTCAGAGCTACAGTTTAGCCGATTCTCGGACTAACGTAGCGTGTCAGAGTCTAGCTATACATGCCTTATATCTGAATTGTGATAGTGTGATGAATCTTAACGTATAAATGTGATTTTTGTATAGTAATGGATCCCGAAAGAGCCGTAGCTGACGACGTAGAAAGTAATGCGCCTGCTCCCGCGCAAGGGACAGCGCCCTCTGATTCGAGACCGGCTACGAGCGGTCATGAGGGAGAAGCTAAACAAGCTTTCTTCCAGATGATGAGTGAGTGGTTCACTCAGTTCGTAAGAAATAACCCGACTGTTTCACAACCTTCGCCCCCGATTAATCCCCCTCAGACATCCGATATACCTCTGGCTGTAAATCTGAATCTGTTGAATAAGCCTCCTGTTGACAAGATCCGTAAGTATGGGGCCGAGGAATTCCGGGCTACTAAAGATGATGATGCTGAAAAGGCCGAGTTCTGGATTGAAAATACCATTTGGGTATTCGATGAAATGTCTTTGACTCTAGAAGAATGCATAAAGTGTGTTGTGTCGTTACTTCGGGATGCAGCCTATCAATGGTGGAAAACTTAATTTCTGTTGTTCCGAGAGAACGAATAACGCGGGACTTCTTTCAGATCGAGTTCCGAAAGAAATATATCAGTGAGAGGTTCGTTGATCAGAAACGAAAGGAATTTTTGGAACTTAAACAAGGCCGAATGACTGTTTCTGAGTATGAGCGAGAATTCTTGAGACTGAGTCAGTATGCCCGAGAATGTGTATCTTCTGAAGCTATAATGTGCAAAAGATTCGAAGATGGCCTTAATGAAGACATCCGTTTGTTAGTCAGAATTTTAGAAATAAAAGAGTTTGTGGTACTTGTTGACAGAGCTTGTAAAGCTGAGGCACTCAGGAAAGATAAGAGAAAAGCTTAGTCTGAAGTTCGTGATGTGAGAAAGAGATTTCCGAGCAAATCATTCCAGTCATCTTCGAAGAGATTCAAAGAAAATCAGAGTCATTCTAGAGATAATGTGGGACATTTGAATAGAAATCAATTTAGACCGCAAATAAGTTTTAAAACCTCATCAACTTCAGTGGCTAGCGTGGGAAATGGTCGATCTGAGAGACCTGAATGTAAACATTGCGAAAAAAGGCATCCGGGAAGTTGTAGATTGAATGACAGAGCTTGCTTCAGATGTGGATCGCTTGATCATTTTATCTGTGATTGCCCTGAGTCTGTCGAGCCAGAAACTGTTCAGAATTTGAGGTCTGATAATGCATTTGCAAGAGGTAGATCGACGAAGAATGTAAGAAACGTCAGTGGTAGTCAGAGAACTATGAGAGACAATGTTGTTCGATCTGAAGCTAGAGCGCTTGCCAGAGCGTATGCTATCCGAGCTTGTGTAGAAGCTTCATCACCTGATGTATTAACTGGTACTTTTACTTTTTATGATACTTCTGTGATTGCTTTGATAGACCCTGGTTCTACGCATTCATATATATGCATGAATCTAGTATTCAGCAAGACTTTGCCTGTAGAGACTACTGAGTTTGCTATGAAAGTATCGAACCCCTTAGGTAAAAGTGTCCTTGTTGACAGAGTATGCAAGAACTATCGTTACTGTTTCGAGATATCTGTTTCCCTGCTGATCTGATGCTTTTGCCATTTGATGAATTTGATATTATTCTGGGTATGAATTGGTTGTTTATGCATGATGCTGTTATGAACTGTAGAAGAAAGACTATAGATTTGAAAGGTCTGAATAATGAGATTGTACTGGTTGAATCTGATGATTTAAATGATTTGTCTACTACGATATCTGTTTTGAAAGCTCGGAATTATGTGAAAAAGGGTTACGAGGCATATTTTGCTTATGTGATTGATTCAAGATTATCGGAGAAGAAGGTTGAATTAGTGTCTGTAGTCTGTGAGTTTTCTGATGTGTTCCCTGAAGAATTTCTGGGTTTGCCTCCTATTCGTGAAGTTGAGTTCAGTATTGAGTTGCTACCTGGTACCACATCTATTTCGATAGCTCCGTATAGGATGGCACCAACAGAGTTAAAAGAGTTAAAGTCACAGTTGCAAGAATTGACTGATAGAGTGTTTGCTAGACCGAGTTTCTCGCCTTGGGGTGCTCCTGTTCTGTTCGTGAAAAAGAAAGATGGCACGATGAGAATGTGTATTGATTATCGTCAGTTGAATAAGGTAACAATAAATTATAATAAATACCCGTTGCCCAGAATCGACGATTTATTTGATCAGTTAAAAGGAGCTACTATGTTTTCCAAGATTGATCTGAGATCGGGATACTATCAGTTGAGAGTGAAAGATTCAGACAATCCGAAGACTGCTTTCAAAATGACGTATGGGCATTATGAGTTTCTAGTTATGCCATTTGGACTAACAAACACTCCTACTGTTTTTATGGATTTGATGAACAGAACTTTCAGACCGTATCTAGATCAATTTGTTGTTGTATTCATTGATGATATTTTGATTTATTCACATGATGAAAATGAGCATGCTGAACATCTGAGAATTGTGGTGCAAACTTTGAGAGAAAAGCAATTATACGCGAAATTCAGCAAATTTGAATTCTGGTTGCATGAGGTTAGCTTTCTAGGACATATTGTGTCAGCTTCTAGAATCCGAGTGGATCCGAGTAAGATTTTTGCTATTCTGGATTGGAAACCTCCGAGAAACGTGTCTGAAGTCTGTAGTTTTCTGGGACTTGCTGGTTGTTACCGCAGATTTGTAAAAGGGTTTTCAGTGATAGCTACTCCATTGACTAGATTACTTCAGAACAATGTCAGCTTTGAATGGTCGGATAAATGTCAAAAAAGTTTTGATCAGTTGAAAACTCTGTTAACCGAAGCTCTAGTATTAGTACAGCCAGAATCGGATAAAAATTTTGTTGTATACAGTGATGCTTCATTTAATGGTTTGGGATGTGTTTTGATGCAGGAAGACAAAGTGACAGCTTGTGCCTCGAGATAGTTAAAGCCTCATGTGAAGAACTATCCGACACATGATCTTGAGTTAGCTGTGATTGTGTTTGCACTTAAGATTTGGCGTCAGTATCTATACGGTGAGAAATGTCACATATTTTCAGATCACAAAAGTTTGAAATATTTGATGACTCAAAAAGATTTGAACTTACGTCAAAGAAGATGGCTTGAGCTGTTGAAAGATTATGAGTTTGTGATAGATAATCATCCGAGTAAAGCGAACGTTGTTGCTGATGCATTGAGTAGAAAATCGTTGTATGCACTACGAGCTTTGAATACTCAACTGAATTTGGTTGATGATTGTTCTATGACAGCTGAATTAAAAGCGAAACTGTTGTTTTTACAATAGATATGTGATGCTCAGAAGTCTGATAATGAATTGCTAGCGAAACGAGCTTAGTGTGAAATGAACTCTGAATCTGAATTTCAAATTGTTGATAATTTTTTGAGATTCCAAGATCGTATCTGTGTTTCGAGAAATCCAGAGTTGATTCAGTTGATTTTGAATGAAGCACATAATAGTCGTCTATCCGTTCATCCGGGGAGTACTAAGATGTATCATGATTTGAATCGACACTACTGGTGGTCTGGTATGAAAAGGGATTTTTCTGACTTTATTTTGAAATGTTTAATTTGTCAGCAAGTGAAAGCTGAACATCAAGTTCCGTCTGGGTTGTTACAACCTATTTTTATTCCTGAGTGGAAATGGGATAGAGTGACGATGGACTTTGTTTCTAGTTTGCCTCTGACTCTGAGAAAGAAAGATGCGATATGGGTCGTAGTTGACCGATTAACGAAATCTACCCATTTTATTCCAGTAAGATCTGATTTCTCACTTGAGAGATTTGCCGAGCTTTATATTGCTGAGATTGTAAGATTGCATGGGGTGCCACTATCCATTGTGTCTGATAGAGATCCGAGGTTTACGTCGAGATTCTGGAAGAAACTGCAAGAAGCTTTGGACACAAAATTGCATTTCAGTACAGCTTTTCATCCACAAATAGATGGTCATTCTGAACGAATTATTCAGATTCTTGAAGACATGTTAAGATGTTGTATACTTGAATTTAATGGTTCGTGGGAACTGTATCTGCCGTTGATCGAATTTGCGTACAATAATAGTTTTCAGACGAGCATCAAAATGGCACCTTATGAAGCTTTGTATGGACATAAATGTCGTACACCTCTGTATTGGACCGAACTCAGTGAGAATAAGCTTCACGGGGTTGATTTGATAAAAGATTCAGTACAGAAAGTGAAGTTGATCCGAGATTGTCTGAAAGCAGCATCTAATCGTCAGAAGTCGTATGCAGATTTGAAACGAAAAGAAATAGAATTTGAGATCGGCGACAAAGTATTTCTGAAAGTGTCTCTGTGGAAGAAAGTGCTTCGATTCAGACAAAAAGGCAAATTAAGTCCGAGGTTCATCGGACCGTATGAGATCATTGAACATGTTGGACCTGTTGCATATAGATTAAAGTTGCCATCTGAGCTAGAAAAGATACACAACGTATTTTATATTTCGATGCTCCGTAGGTATCGATCCGATCTGTCACATGTGATTGCCCCATCTAAAATTGAAATCCGATTTGATATGACATATGAAGAGGAACCGATCCGTATCTTAGCTCGTGAAGTGAAAGAGTTGAGAAATAAGAAGATTCCGTTAGTGAAAGTACTGTGGAATCGACATGGGATTGAAGAGGCTACCTGGGAGCCTGAAGACTCAGTGAAACAACAATATCTAAATCTGTTTAATGGTACGATTTTCGGGGACGAAAATCCCAAGGGGAGGAGAATTGTAACAGTCCGGTTTATACCGTAGTCAGAACAGTGGTTTTGGGACCACAAATTCGAGTCTGAATAATATTTTAATATTATTTTCTGTGCCGTTAATATGTGATTAAGCATGTGCTAAACTTCCGTAAGTTAAATTGTTTGTCTGTGTGTTTAATTTGACAAAAGGATTAAATTGTATTAAATGTGAAAGTTGTATGCCATTTGTTGATGTACTAATGTGTTGTGGCTTTTTAAAGTTATAGCCTTAAATGGCAATTTGACCACTATTAGTTAGTGGGTGAATGTGGTAAAAAATGACCTTGTAAAATATGCTTTATATATTTTATTTTGAAGGTTAAATTTGGAAATGGGTTATTAAGTTATATTATGATAGAATAAAGCATTAAAAATGGCCATTTCTATTCATTCTTTCACCGAAAATACAAAGAAAAGAAAACAAGGTTTTAAGCTAGCTATATTCGGCCATTGTTCTAGCTTGAATTCAAGGTTAGTTTCCGATCCGTTTTCGATAATTTCTACATTTTTGTAATCGTTGCTTTGAGAGCTATCAGACCCATGTCTCAATTTAATGAATTGATGATGTTTGTGTGCTATTCCATTGATGATTTGTTGAGCTTTTTGATGATTTTAGGTGTTAAATGAAAGATATGAGTTAGATGAACATACTTTGTTCTTGAAGTTTTGATAAATTTAGCTAATTAGGGCTAAATTGAGAAAATAGAAAGTTGAGGGACTCAATTGCAAATTTGATGAAATATTTGGACTTAATAGTCCCTAGAGAGGTTCGGCCAAGCATGTGTATATGTGGATTTTGTGAATTTGGTGTTTTGTGAAAAATGAACTAGATTGATAAAATGTGCAAATGTGAGGGCTAAATTGCAAATAGCCCTAAATGTATGTCTTTGGGTTGAATTGAATGAACTAGTGAATAAAAGGGTTAATTCTAAATATGTTTAGATCAAGAACCGAGGAAAACAGATTTAGATCGCGGGAAAGCGAAAGTAAACGAATAGCCGTTTCTATTCCGATAAACCGAATCCAAGGTAAGTCACTATGCAAATAAACGTACTTGTTTGATATTATATGTGTTCATATGATTAATGTTGACTATGAAGGTTTATGAGAAGTTATGAAAATGAATTCCGAGATAAGTTCGATATAGTGATTAAGTCCGATAAGTCTCCTACGAACCTAGGAATAAGTAGGATTACCTATGTCATGACATAGGTAACTGTTCTGTTTTATCATGTAAGACCACGTCTGGAACGTTGGCGTTGATTTGAGATCCGTGTAAGACCCTGTCTGGGACAGTGGCATCGATATCTGAATATGTGTAAGACCACGTCTGGGACGTTGGCATCAATATAAGATTTACGTATAAGACCACGTCTGGGGCGTTGGCATCATTATGATTTTTACGTGTAAGACCATGTCTGGGACATTGGCACCCAAAACTTATAACCCCTAATGACATGTCATTTGTATCATATCTATTCTTAAGGTTCAATCAGGACTTCACATTGTCGAATCTTCGTCGAACATTTCTGTAGAATCGTATTCACAATTAATTCAATAATAAAGCATTTAGAACACAATTATATTAATTCTTATTAACATACGAACTTATCTCAATCATAAAAACGACGAAATGGATCGACTAGTCCAATACTTTATTTTTCCCCCGATCTAGATCCGACTTCACTTTTGTTGATCTATATATAATCAAATTTAACTTATTTAATTATCAATTTATTCAATTTATCCCAAAATAATTATTATGGCAAAATTACACTTTTTCCCCTAATATGTCAACATCTTGACAATTTAATCATGTAGGTGTGACCTTGTAGGCTCCTGTAATGTTGGTAGTAGTACCAGAACATTTCTACCATACAAGCAATGAGTGGCATCTAGCAATGCATCATTGTCACCCAAGTTAGAAGAAGTCGCGATTCAACATTTTTGTGATAATCTTTTCATATATTATATCATTTTACACTTAATATGTAACAGCCCGATTATGACCCTAATCGGAACGGTGGTTTCGGGACCATGAATCTGAGTTAGAAAAATATTTTAATATTATATCTTATATTTATGTTATATGTTTGAGCATGTGTTAAAATATCGTAGGTTAATTTGTCTGTTTCGGTATTTAATTTTAGAAAAGGACTAAATCGCATAAGTGGTAAAAGTAGCCAATTATTAAATTAAGTGGCTAAATAGATTTGTCTTCTTTTGTATGAGCACTTAAGTTGCAAATTTACCTTTTTACATGGTAGTGGACGGCATTGACTTTGATTTTATGTTAAAGTATATTATAAATATATTATTATAAGTTAAATGGCATGTTATAATATATATTAATATTATTAAATAAAGAAACATATTTTATTTCATCATTTTTCATTTCATCTTCACCGAACCTTAAAGAAAGAAGAAGAAACTTTAGCTTCCAGCCATTCGGCCTATTGCATGTCAAATTAAGGTTAGTAATTGAGCTCGGTTTTTGATAATTTTTACGTTTTTGAGTTCATTGTTTCGAATACTATCCGACCCATATTGAAATTTTTGAATTTGATGCATGTTCAACATTCGGCCATTGATGAATGTTTATGTTTTATAATGGTTGATGGTTGTAAATAAAATATATGTGTTAGATTATTAAATTTTGTGTTGGAAATTTTGATTAAATTGAGTATTTAGGACTAAATTTCAAAAATAGTAGATTGAGGGGCTAGATTGTAGAATTTACGAAATATGGGGACTTGAATAAGCTTAGTGAACATTCGGCCCTAGCTTAAAATTTTTAAATTTAGCATATTTTGTGTTTTGTGAAAATTGGATTAAATTGTAAAAGTGTAAAATGTTATGGATAAATTGGTAAAGTGTTCAACTATGTGTTTTGGACTAAAATGAATGAAATTCTATTTGAATGAGCTCATTTTGAAATTATTTAGATCAAGAATGAAAAGAACCGAGATCGGATCGGGGGAAAGCAAAATTAAATGAATAGCCGGGAAGCTTAATCCGATAATTTCCAAGGTAAGATTTTAAGCAATTGAGTTAAATCGAATTTTCTTTATAATATGTCTATGTTAAAGGGTGGTAAGTATATTGAACATCAAGTTGCCGAATGTATTATTGAATTTGGTATAAGTTAGTCTAAAGTGGGGTTGCTTGGAAGTTGAATTTGATTGTATGAAATGTACATCTAAATGTTTATGATGCAAGTAAATATATGAGGTATTAAATTATGATATGAATATATTCCAAGTAAAGCTAGTTACATGATATTGTTATAGCCGAATATGAAAATTATATTTGGGTATGAAATAATAATGTTATGCTTGTATGTATGTGCGTACACGTGATGCTGTGGATTTGATCTTGAATATATATATATATATATATATAAGTGCACATTTGAATGAATTACAGGTCTAAAAAAAGGGGTACTATGTGTACAAAATTATAACTGGGCACTAAGTGTGCGAAACTGATCCCATGGCACTAAGTGTGCGGCAATGTTAAGTAACAGCACTAAGTGTGCGATACGTTATGGGAAAATTGGCACTAAGTGTGCGAAAATGTTGAGTAACGGCACTAAGTGTGCGATACGTTACTAAATCTTATTAACCAATGTGCAGGTATGAGGCTCATTAAAAGACTTCTATTATTAATGCAATTAAGTATAAATATGATCGAGTATACTATCACATGTTTCAGATGAATGGTTAAGTTTGGAGAGGTAAGTAAACTAGAGGTATGTATTATGCCTATTAACTTGAGATTGATGGTAGCTTGAAATGTAAGTAGAAGATTCGGTAAGTATCAGACATGTGTGCTAATTATTTATTATGTGATGGTGGTATATGGATATTGGTATAAGCATATAATGTGGTTATGAATTCAACCTTTGAATGTTTGGCTTTTCGGTATTGATGTTATAAATAAATTAGGTTCTCGAATAAGCTTATATATGAGTATAAATTGCTTAAATCTTACTAAGCTGTGGAAGCTTACTTTGTTTTCGGTTGTTCTTTCAATTTGTAGATTTCTTTTGGGAGCTCGACTCGTGCTTGGGGATCATCTTGGAAGCTCATCATACTATCATCTATCTTTGGTACTCTTTTGATGAGTTAAACTATGAGAACTATGGCATGTATAGGCTATATTACTCTATTTTTGAGTTTTGTATCGAATATGATGTATAAAGGCCATGCGTAAATGACTATACTTTTATGCTTGAATATGGTTTAATCATGCTTGATTTTGGTGATTTTAATTATGCATGTTAGAATATATTATAAACTTATCATGAAAGTTTATTTCATATTTTGTTATATGTGAGATATTAATGATCAAGATAAGGTATACTTACTTGTATTATTCGGCCATGTTATTATGTTATAAAGAAGGTATGTTTCATGATGTATTTATGAATGGTGATTCTTAAACGGTTTAATTTTTTTTTTTAGTTTGAGTTTGATTATGTTTGAACATGATGCTTAAATTCGGGAATATTTGTTGATGATAGGATTTTGTTATTAATTACGTCTCATGGCATGTATGTTTGGTGTTTAGGTTAAATGGCTTGATTGATTTGAGCTAAATTCTAGTTATGATAATCGATCATGGTCTTTGTATAATGTGGCAAACAAACTTGCATAATTGGTATGAAAGGTTTTATAGGTCATGTATTTGGGTTGGGCATATTCGGTCATGGTTCTTATGTGCATTGTGGAATGAGTTTAGATTCACATGTTTTAGTTAATGTGAGTTATGTTTGGTCTTGTTGTTTTAACTATGATCTTATAAGAGAAGTGTTCTATATTATGATTGGATGTTCGATAGTTGATATAGAAGTTGGTATATTTATTGTTGATAGGAATTGAAAGAAAATGTATATGGATGTTTCATGTTTGGTTTTGGTAATTATTGATTTGCTTAAGTAAGGTCATTATAGACATGAGTATATTCGGCTAATGAACTTTGCTTTTAAAATGACCAAGTGAATAGTAACTTATGAAAATTTGTTGAAATAAACTTATATATATATATATATATATATATGAATCTGGTTGAATAGATTTAAGCTATTTATATATTAATGTTAAAGCATACTTAAATAGTACCTCATTATCTTTAATGCAATTGGTGATGGCTTCGAAAATAGTAATTATTTGCTAGGACCGGTGTTAAGCCTGGTAATGCCTAATAACCCTAATCCGGCTACGGATATGGGTTAAGGGTGTTACATAATATCTAGATTGGACACAAGTCATGGAATAGTCACACTTGTATAGTCCAATCTCATTGCTCTTGATTTTCTGAGTAGACTACAATAAACAAATAAGTGTGATATCTCATATCAACATATTCGAGTATGGTCATGCATTTATAGTCTCACTCCATCAAGAGGCCTAAGATATTGCTCCCATTATGTAGGAGGGATAAATCCTATTTTGATCAACCATATCCCGCTACATGGATTGTGGTATATCCAACACCAGTCCTATTTTGATCAAAGTATATAAGTCACGATGTTGGGAAAATGAGGATCTAAAGTCTGAGGATCATATACATAGTTATCACTATGAGTAATATTGTGACTGTTACATAATAATCCAAGAAGCATACTCACAGTAGATCAATCCAATATGTTGTTCTCTAACACATACTCATGTATTGATTTGACATCCCTATGTCAATGACAACTCTTTGTCATCAATGAACTACACATTAGTCTCAATGCATTATTGTAGTCCAAGCCCACAATAATACTTGACTAAACACCTTCTAAGAATAATCATATTTTGTTAGGACTTTATTACAATTCAGTTTATTTATATACATAGAAAAAGAAACTGAAATAATAATGGCAGTGCCTTATATTAATAAACAAGGTAAAATGAGTATGTGATTACAATCATCTCATGATTGGTCTTTGGACATACTCTAACAATCTCCCACTAGCACTAAGAGCAATCAATCATATATCTAGTACCAAGTGACTTAGTGTGACGATCATGCTTCTACTATGTCAGAGGCTTCGTCGATGGATTAGCAATGTTGTCATCTGTTGGTACTCTGCATATTTCCACATCTCCTCGATCAATGATTTCTCGAATGAGATGAAATAGCCTAAGTATATGTTTAGATCGTTGGTGAGATCTAGGTTCCTAAATTAATAAAAATCGTCTTAATTAATTATTTTTACAACTTCAAAATTTCAAAAGATGAGTATTAATAAAAATAGTCATTAATGCTTGATTGAATGTTACTAGGAGATTGGTACCTAGTTGATATGTCCATTCTTTTTTTCCTTCAGTTAAGGACATTATTACTTCCTCCATGTCTACGTTTTTGAGTTGATTGAGATTCGTTTTGAACATGAAATCATGGTAATAATATGAAGCATCATAAAATTGACAAATACGGCCTTCAGTTACCAAAACATCTACTCCTCTGACTGTAACATACGATCGCATCTCGTAGTATGGTCTCATTGCTTCTCTTTCTTTTAATGCTAGATTGAATTCCTGCACAACTGGTATGATTGTCGATTGTTCTAGTGTTAAGAAAAAGGTAGTCCATTCACATTCGATTGCAATTTCTCGTACTCCTTTGCAATTTCTCATTAAAGGGTCAAAACCCTGCTCTTGGATAAATGTGTTGGGTTGCAACTGTTGTAGGTATTTGTCTATGTCTTCCATTTGGAATTCAATAAATGTATTCAAAATTTCAAGCAAATTTGTAATAGAATAAAACCTTAATTTGACATAAATTCTCCATTTGTTGTCTTTGGATCGCTTGTAATGCTGCTTTTGAAGTTTTGTGACAAATTATGGTTTCAATATCTGCAAATTGCACAAGTTTGATAGGGGTAATTTTATTGGCTTAAAAATTTTTATGGATGGGTGATAATAAAAGTTTCACCAATTATAGTTTCTTTTTATAAAGAAATTATACTAAGTGGTCAGTTCCAATTCTACTAAAATACTATTACAAACATGTCCTAAGTTAGTAGAGTCGAAATGGCATTTTGTAGATTAAAATTCAATAACGATTACATTTTTACAACTTAATATGTCATAAATTAAAAGATTCAAAGAAATACATTATAACAAAAAAAATGAAACGCTTTAAGTAATGTCTTTTCTATATTTACCATACAAAATAGATATAAATTAAATACATTAGAAATTGATTCCAAATATCAATTAAAAGAAAAATAACAACCTATTAAAAATGAGATTTTCAATTCCAGAACTATAAATATCAATTAACAAAATCATACGAAATATTGAAATAATTAAACACGCTTAAATAATGATATAATCAATAAATTAAACACGCTTATCAATCAAGATTTATAAGATTACATGATAAAGAATAAACACAAAATAATTAGAAATAAGCACAAAACAATCATACGAAAAATAATTGAATAAGAAAATACAGTACATGACAAAATTTAATAAGCAAAATGAAAAGTAAAACAAATTATTTGTTTTTAAAAAAAACAAAATTAAATTAAATATTAATTGTAAAACAATTCTAGAAACAATTTGTAAAAGCCAAATGAAATCAAAATTACAAAAAAAAATATTTATTTCAGAAAAGGAAATTTTTTGAAAATTTTAATTATTAAACAAAATCAAATTAAATTAAATTTGGAGAATGATTATTATTTTTTTGAGCTTAAAACAGATTGGGCTTATATTATTGAAAAAATTTAAAAAATAAACACAAAAGAATCCGGGTTGTAGACTGGCCCATGTAACAAGACTTAATAAAAATCGGCCCAAAAATGAGAAAAATATCTTCTCACAATGAATGAAAAAATTGAGAAGGCTGCAAGCATTAATTGCAACCGTCCTAGCGCCCAATCAGCAGTCGCATCTGTTTGGCATCGATCATGTCAATCACTTCGTGTTTAATGCCTGTTGAGAAAAAAGAGGGGTTTTGAAATTGAAACTGAAAGTTCAGATTCATTTGCATCCCTCTACTCCAGCTTCTCCATCCATTCTCTCTTGCTTTCAATCTGGTTCCCTTACACTTTCATTTCGTTTCACGGTTTCGGCAAAGACTGGCACTCGCCCCTCCAGGTAAAGTTCCTCTTTCTGTCTCAAAGTATTTGTTGCGAGCATATGTGCTAAAGTATTCCCTGTTCTGGAAATGAAATCGAACCTTATTTCTGAGAAATCTGCCTTCTTTTGATGAATATCATGAATGAATGCACCTATCTGAGATCTGTCTGAGGAATCATTTCTATATTTTTTAATTACTGTAAGCGAATCGCCTTTGATAATGACTTTTCTTTGCTGCATGTCAAACCCTAACTGGACCGCTTCTCGACAAGCCAAAGCCTCAGTCGCGAACACAGATGCCACATCCATATGAAGTTTTGACTTAGAAATAAGAACTTCCCCTTCACTATCTCTGGCCACGATACCTGAAGCTGATATCTGGTTCTTCACATCATATGCGCCATCAAAGTTTATTTTCACAATCAGATAAGGTGGGTGTTTCCATCTACTTACCACTTTTGGTACTTTGGTTGCTTTATGTTTTACACCGTCCAGTTCTTTTATGTAATTTCTCACAAACATTGCGATCTCTTGACCTGTTTTGCTTGTTTTTTAATGAACTCGAGCGTTCCTATCTCCCCATATGGCCCATAAAGCACCGCAAAAAAACTGCACAAATCTAAAGAAAGAAGTGCAGTCGATGAGGTAAGCCACTGTTTGAAATCAACATTGCTATCCTGCACCAGTTTTACTTCAGATAAATATGACCACATTTCAACTGATACTGGGCATTCTTTGAACAGATGAGTCAGCGTTTTCGTTTCCAGACCACAACGAGGGCATGAGGCATCAGAGACTAACTTTTTGTGATGTAAATTTACCCTTGTTGGTAAATAATTCCAGGAGGCTTTCCACATGTTGACTTTTACTTTTGTAGGAAGATCAATGCACCACAGTTTTTTGTAAAAATCATTGTAGTTTGGTTGTATCGTATAAGCGTTAGGATCATGTCTCTGTAATAGTTTATAGGAGCTTTTAACCGAGAAAACTCCGGTTGGTTCACCTCACCATGCCAGAATATCATCATGCGGAACCTTGCTTAAAAGAATGCGCAGGATCTTCTCCGCCTCGGCAGCTTCGAAGGTATTCTCAACCATTTCCCTGTTCCATTCTCTATTTTGGCCATTGATAAGTACAGCAACTTTACTATCAATTGAACCGGTAAAAGAAGATAATAATCTGGAATTAACAAGATCTGGAACCCACACATCATTACCGATAGAGATACTGGTGCCCGTACCCACTTTCCAAATCAGCCCTTTTTTTCCAAAATACCCCTAGCAGCCCATATACTTCGCCAAACATATGAGTTTCTGTTTCCCAATTACGAATTAAGAAAATTGCTTTTTGGAAAATATTTTGCCTTAAACACTCGAGAAACTAAAGAAGTTGTATTTTCTAACAAACGCCAGCCTTGCTTAGCCAACATTGCAATATTGAATTGGGCCATATTACGAAAACCCAGGCCACCTTCGCTTTTTGATCTGCATAAATAAGCCCATTGACACCAGTGAATACCTTTCCTGCCATTTCCTTTTTGCCGCCAAAACTGGGTGAAAATGCTTTCCATCTTTTTGCATAAAGAAATTGGTAATAGAAAACATGACATTGCAAAAGTTGGGATATCCTGTAAAACTGATTTAATGAAAACCTCCTTACCCCCTAGAGATAGCATTCTGTTACTCCACCCCTCAATACGCAGTGAAATTCTATCAAGGAGTTTTTGAAATGATTCTCTTTTCTTTCTGCCAACCATATTAGAGTGACCTAAATATTTTTCTGGGTTCGTAGCCATTCTGACTCCTAACAAGTTTGACACAGCTTCCTTTTCTTCTTCAGAAGTATTTGGGCTGAAAAAAACAGTGGACTTTGAAAAGTTCACACATTGGCCCGAACAAATCTCATAATCCTGCAAAATGCCCTGCAAAATTTTTGCTCCTTTAGTAGATGCCTCCCCAAATAGGATACAATCATCTGCAAATAACAAATGCAATATCGCTGGACCCTGTCTACTAGCTTTAGCACCTTTGACTAATCCTTGCCTTTTGGTTGTTCTCATTAGAGATGAAAGACCCTCGCTGCAAAATAGAAAAAGGAAAGGACTTAATGGATCACCCTGTCGAAGGCCTCGCGATGGCTTGAACAAATTTCCCCTTGTTCCATTTATGTTAACCACATAGCTGACAGTAGAAAAACACCTTTTTAGAAGCTCCACCCATTCACTAGCAAAACCCATTTTAATCATTACATCTTCAAGGAACTTCCATTCCACCCTATCATATGCCTTGCTCATATCCAGTTTGACAGCCATAACATCTTTCTTTCTTGTGCATTTTTGCTTAATCGTATGCAGAATTTCATATGCTAGAAGCACGTTGTCTGTAATGAGTTGGCCTAGTACAAAAGCACTCTGAACTTCATCAATACACTTATCAATAATCTTCTGCAATTGATTAGCTATAGCTTTAGCCACCACTTTATAAACAACAGTACACAAACTGATGGGCTTGAATTTGACCAATTGCGTAGGGTTAGGAACTTTAGGAATGAGAACAATATCTGTGTTGTTGAAATCTCCAAAGTCCTTGCATTATTCAAAATACCCAAGCAGTAATCTGTGACATCATGACCAATAATGTGCCAATACCTTTGAAAAAACAAAGTAGGAAAACCATCTGCTCCAGGCGCCTTTGTGGGTCCCATTTCTTCCAAAGCTATCTGGATATCTTCTTTTTGGAAAGAATCTAATAGGAACTTATTATCCGCCTGTGTTATAATTCTGTCAATGCCCTCTAAAACCTTGCACGAATCTGCCTCTCCATTTGTCTTGAAAAGATTCTGAAAAAATGAAGAAGCCTCTACCAGAATTTCAGATTCCTCCTCAATCACCTTTTCCTCCTCCGTAACCAATTTTGAGATTGTATTAGCATTCCTCTGAGCCAAAGCACATCTATGAAAATATGCCAAATTTTATCCCCAAGCTTTAGCCAGTTCTGTCTTGCTCGCTGCTCCCAATACATCTCGTCTTTATCAATTTCCAGATTTAAGTGAATTTTAGTGTCAATGATTTTCGCCAAAGAGTCATCATTCAGCTCACCTTCTAACATGACTTCCAGATCCTTCAGTAACTACCTTTTTAAACCCTCCTTATTTCTCCTATTTTGCCGTGACCATTCCTCTAAGAAAATCTGCAGTTTTTCTAATTTCTCCAATAACGTACCTTCATTTGCCTCCCAGGAATCCCGAATAACTATTTTTAAATCTTCCTCCATGGTCCAGCATGCTTCAAAATGAAATTTCCTATTCCCTTTGGGCAAAATAGACTTTTTTGTATTCAACATAAGAGGGCAATGATCTGAAGTTGAATAAGGAAGATTCTGAAGAATACTTAACAGAAAGAGCTTTGGCCATTTTTCGTTTGCAACTCCCTGTCCAACCTCTCTCTAATATTAGTTTCCGGCAAATTTCCCCTTTCCCATGTAAACTAGACCCCTGAAAACCCAATATCAGTCAGTTGACACTCCTCTAACATCTCCCTAAAGGCCTCCATGCACTTATTGTCTCTTTGAATTCCTCCACTTTTCTTAAAAGAATAAAGAATTTCGTTGAAATCACCTATTACCAACCAAGGATATTCCACCTCTTGACCAAGTCTACGAAGTATATTCCAAACTGCATTTTTGTCTTTGACATAGGGAGAACCATAAAACCCAGTATATCTCCATTCTTCTCATTTTCTTACTTAATTAAAACATCAATGTGCCATCTGGAAAAACTTCTCAAAATAATTCTAATTTCTTCCTTCCATGCCAAGCAAAGACCTCCCTTAGAACCCTCAGCTGCAACTTCGATTCCATTAACAAAACCACATCTTCTTCGTACCTTTTCCATCCTATTCTTATCCAATTTTGTCTCCATTAAGAAGACCAACGGGGGATTGTGCTGCTTAACTGAGTAGCACAGTCTTCAGACTGCCCGTGGACTCCCCAATCCACGGACATTCCAACATAAGCTTTTCATTGCGTTCGGTCGGCTTGCCCAATGGCAGCCGCCGATATAAAAGTGTCTGAATCTGTATAATCAACTTGGATCTCAATAATATCACTCCCCAACAAAACATTTTCTTCACCAACTTTAATTTTTTTCACACCCCCCAATTCAAAACTTCCTTCATAAATTTTATCACTATCATTATCAATAAATTTCCTCTTACCCCCACCTGTTCACTCATACTGATTTCACCCTTGCTTCTCGCCTCCATTCTTTTCCATTTTGTTTTTTTGTGTGCTGCTGTATTTTTTTCCAGCGGCATGGCTACCACTCCCTGCTCCACCAACTCCACAGCCTCTTTCTTTTGTTTAAGCCCATCCTCCCAAGATGACAATTGTCTGCCATTAATTAAATTTTCCAATTGTGCTATAGACGCATCCCTCCTGGGTGCACCATCGATCCCCTCTTCCAAACACCCTATGTATGAATGTTGAACTCCCTACTTCTTTGTGAAAGCTGTGAACTTCAAAAATTCTTTACCCAAAACCTTTGATTCAGCTTTTAGTGCAACAGAAAAAGGGGGGTCATCTTTTATTGTATTTTTTTCTTCCAGGCTTAGTACAACACAGTCTTGGAGACCATGGCCCAATCTCCCACAAACAAAACAAAAAACTCGTAGTTTCTCATATTTAAAAGGAACCCACATATTAACACTGTTTCCACTAGAAGCAAAGATACCTCTCCTCAAGGGTTTCTGGACATCTAACATGACTTTCAAACGGAAAAAATCATCAAAAATCTCAGATCTAATTACCCCACCAAAAGTACAACCAATTGCATGTAACAGATCTTTTTTGTCAAAATCAGGTAAACAGGGGCCAATCTTGATCCAATATGGTGATAATGTAAGACATATTAAATCCCTATCAATTGGGCTAACTAGTCGATCAAAAAGGATAAGATACATACAAAATAACCATGGACGCCCTTCCAAAATCTGTTCCAAATCATCTTCTAGATCAAAAATTACTGAAAATAAATTTTGCCCTTCTAATCTGATATCAAACTTTTTTTTTTGTCTTCCAGATGCTCCTCATTTGCCCCTTGAAGCTTTCAGAATTAAAGTGCTTCTTTGTCTAAACCGAACAAATCAAAGTAGGTTTATCAGACGGTATCCCCATTGATGTCTTTATTGACAGTTGAACTAGTTCTTCCGCTAGCAATGAGATCTCCTCGCTGGAATCCCTCGCTCCACCACCACTCCCCTCCATCCCAAGCCGCAACAGAAACTGCTCTCTCTAGGACTCTGTGGACAGCACTCTTGGTTTCAGAGCAAGAATGATTAATTTTAAATTTTGAAAATAATGTTAAAGTAGAGACACTGAATAGGCATTTATTTAGCCCAAAATTTCAAAATTGAATGGAATTATAAAATTCAGAGGTCAAGGGAGTAATTGAAAATTTGTACGTAATTAAAAAATTCAAGAACCAAGGGAGTAATGTATCAGAGTCTTCTTAGAATGTGAGGCACATATAATTAGCATAAATCCAACAAGCCCTCAATTGTTGATTATTTTATTTTGAGTAAATTTTATTTTAAATTAATTTTTTTGGGATTTCAATATATTAAATATCCTAAAATGGTTAAATCTAAATTTTTCTTTTAGAAAATCGCAAAATAATAGGCCTCAATATCCTATGCTTAAAATTCAAAATATAGAAATTAATTCAACTGATAAGTTAAGCGTGCTTGAGCGAGAGTAGTACTAGGATGGGTGACCTCCTGGGAAGTCCTCGTGTTGCACCCCTCTAATTTTATTTCATATAAATTTTTTTTAACTGATAAATTAATTGGGTCACTTGCGAAATAAATCAACTGAAACGTTATTTTGCCGGATTTTCATTCAGATACAAGGCGCAAGTCCGATAAGTGGTAGCCTCTATATAAATAAATTGCGCAAGAGTTAACGGGTGCGATCATACGAGTACTAATGCACCGGATCCCATCAGAACTCTACAATCAAGCGTGCTTGGGCGAGAGTAGCACTAGGATGGGTGACCTCCTAGGAAGTCCTCGTGTTGCACCCCTCCAATTTTATTTCATATAATTTTTTTTAACTAATAAGTTAATTGGGTCACTTGCGAAATAAATCAACTGAAACGTTATTTTTTCGGATTTGCATTCAGATACGAGGCACAGGTGCGATAAGGGGTAGCCTTTATATAAATAAATTGCGCAATAGTTAACGGGTGCGATCATACCAGCACTAATGCACCGGATCCTATCAGAACTTCGCAGTTAAGCGTGCTTGGAAGAGAGTAGTACTAGGATGGGTGACCTCCTGGGAAGTACTCGTGTTGCACCCCTCCAATTTTATTTCATATAAAAAAGTTTTAACTGATAAGTTAATTGGGTCACTTGCGAAATATATCAACTGAAACGTTATTTTGCCGAATTTGCATTCAGATACGAGGCGCAAGTGCGATAAGTGGTAGCCTTTATATAAATAATTTGCGCAAGAGTTAACGGGTGTGATCATACCAGCAATAATGCACCGGATCCCATCAGAACTCTGCAGTTAAGCGTGCTTGGGCGACAGTAGCACTAGGATGGGTGACCTCCAGGGAAGTCCTCGAGTTGCACTCCAATTTTATTTCGTATAAAATTTTTTTTATCTAATAAGTTAATTGGATCACTTGCGAAATAAACCAACTGAAACGTTATTTTGCTGGATTTGCATTCAGATACGAGGCGCAAGTGCGATAAGTGGTAGCCTTTTATAAATTAATTGCGCAAGAGTTAACGGGTGTGATCATAACAGCACTAATGCATCGGATCCCATCAGAACTCCGCAGTCAAGCGTGCTTGGGTGAGAGTAGCACTAGGATAGGTGACCTCCTGGGAAGTCCTCGTGTTTGCACCCCTCCAATTTTATTTCATAGAATATTTTTTTAACTGATAAGTTAATTGGGTCACTTGCGAAATAAATCAACTAAAACGTTATTTTGCCGGATTTGCATTCAGATATGAGGCGCAAGTGCGATAAGTGATAGCCTTTATATAAATAAATTGCGCAAGAATTAACGGGTGCGACCATACCATGACTAATGCATCGGATCCCATCAGAACTCCGCAGTTAAGCGTGCTTGGGCGAGAGTAGTATTAGGATGAGTGACATCCTGGGAAGTCCTCGTATTGCACCCCTCCAATTTAATTTCATACAGATTTTTTTAACTAATAAGTTAATTCGGTCACTTGGGAAATAAATCAACTGAAACATTATTTTGCCAGATTTGCATTTAGATACGAGTCGCAAGTGCGTTAATGTTGGAATGCCGGTACCCCATGGCTCAGCAAAATAAAATTAGATCCGGCGATCCAAACCATGAATCCATGTGTGAGGAACGAATCGGGGTGAAATAAAGGTTTCAAAATTACCAAAACTTCAATCTGAGTAGACAGCGACGCCTTTGCAACAAGAGTTTTGATCTATTGTCGAATCAAGCCACAACCTATTCCGATGTCTGCCTCTACGTAATCCACCCGGTTTGACTTTGAACGGAAGAAATCTCCAAAACTGTTTTGGAGGTTTATTTGCTTGACGGCTGCTAGACCTAACAAGCAATCACTTAGGGTTTTTCCTCTTCAGCTTTGTCTCCTTTTAATACCTTTTATAATGGGTGTCTTTTTCATTGGGCCTTTTATAATTGGTATCCTTTTAATTGGGCCTTTTAATTGGGCATTTTATAATTGGTATCTCTTGAATGTATTATAAAATTAAACAAATATAATAAAGTTTTTAGCCGAAAATTATAATTACATTAATTATATCCGAAAATTATAATTACATTAATTATAATAAGGATTTCGGTAACTATATTTATTTAAATTTATATATGAATCAAATTCATATATTAATAAAATTATGTTATCATTATGTGTACAACATCCTTGTACATATAATATGTTCAATATTTGATTGCCCAATTAAATTAATTCTTTAATTAATTTAATTTATGTGACAACTAAACACAATACCAACTATATTTTATTTCGTTCATTTCAACCATAGGGTGTGACCCTGTAGGTTCTTGCAACGTTAGTAGTAATACTAGAACGATTCTATTGTCACAAACAACGAGTGGCATCTAGCAATGCATCATTGCTACCTAAGTTACAAGAAGTCATGATTCGACATAACCTTTTGTGATTAACCTTTCATGCATTAATCCTTAAGTCCTTTATCTCTGGAACGGATACAAGTCATGGGATAGTCACACTTGCATAGTCCATCCCATGTTTCTTGATATCTTGAGTAGATATAAATTAGTATGACATCTCATATCAACTTATTTGAGCATGGCCATGCATTTCTAGTCTCACTCAATCAAGTGGCCTAAGATATTACTCCTATTATGTAGGAGGGACTTATCCTTTATTGATCAACCATATCCCTCTACATAGATTGTGGTATATCCAACATCAGCTTTTATAGAACAACCTGTTACGGTGTACGTTTGACTGTATCAAAATATACAACTCATGATGCTGGGATAATAATGATCTCAAGTCTGAGGATCATATACATATTAATCACTATGAGTAATGTTGTGACAATTACATAATAATCCAAGAAACGTACTCATAGCGGGTCAATCCAATGTGTTGTTCTCTAACACACATATTCATCAATTGATTTTGACACTCCATATCAATGACAACTCTTTATCATCAATCAACTACATGTTAGTCTTAATGCATTATTGTTGTCCTAGTCAACAATAATACTCGACTAAGGATCTTTTAAGAATAATCATATTATTCTCAGGACATTATTATAAAACAGTTTATCTATACACACAGAAAGAAAAGCTGAAATAATAATGACAACGCTTTATATTAATAAACATGGTAAATTAAGTATGTTATTACAACCATCTCATGATTGATCTTTGGGCATACTCTTACAATCTCCCACTAGCACTAAGACCAATCACTCATATATCTAATACCAATTGACTTAGTGTGACGATCATGCTTCTGCTGTGTCAGAGGCTTGGTAAGGGGATCAGCAATGTTATCATCTGAAGGTACTCTGCATATCTGTACATCCCCTCGATTGATAATCTCTCGAATAAGATGGTAGCATCTAAGTATATGTTTGGATCGCTGGTGAGATCTGGGTTCTTTAGCTTGTGCAATAGCTCCATTGTTATCACATCGGAGTTCTATAGTATCTGATATGCTAGGCACAACCCGTAGTCCAGTAATGAACTTCTTGATCCAAACTGCTTCCTTTGCTGCCTCACTGGCTGCAATATACTCAGCCTCTGTTGTAGAATCGCTACTGTACTTCGCTTTGAACTCTTCCAGCTCACAGCACCACCATTAAGGCAAAACACAAAACCTGATTACAATCGAGAATCGTCCTTGTCGGTTTGGAAGCTGACATCAGTGTAACCTTTTACACTTAACTCTTCCTCACCTCCATATAATAGGAATTTATCCTTAGTTCTTCTTAAGTACTTAAGGATACTCTTGACTGTGGTCCAGTGACCTTCACCGGGATCTACTTGATACCTGCTCGCCATGCTTAAGGCATACGAGACATCTGGACGGGTACATAACATAGCATACATGATAGATCCAATAGAGAAGCATATGGAATTTTACTCATACGTTCTCTCTCTTGTGGAGTTGAAGGACACATTTCCTTCGAGAGTGAAATACCATGTCTCATAGGTAGGAATCCTCTTTTAGATTCTTCCATACTGAACCTTTTCAGTACTTTATCTATGTATGTACTTTGGCTTAGACCTAGTAGTCATCTTGATCTATCTCTATAGATCTTGACTCCTAAGATATAAGTGGCTTCGCCCAAGTCCTTCATAGAAAAACAACTTCTTAACCAAGTCTTAATAGACTGCAAGGTAGGTATGTCATTTCCCATGATAAGTATGTCATCCATATATAGTCCCAAGAATGTGATAGTGCTCCCACTAACTTTCTTGTAAACACATGGTTCATCTTTATTTTTGATAAAACCATACTCTTTGATTGCATCGTTAAAACAAAGATTCTAACTTTGAGAAGCTTGCTTTAATCCATAAATGGATCTTTGTAGCTTACATATCTTTCTAGCATCCTTTGGATTTACAAAACCTTCATGTTGTGTCATATACACATCCTCTTCAAGTTTCCCGTTAAGGAAACCTGTTTTGACGTCCATCTGCCAGATTTCATAATCATGAAATGCAACTATGGCGAACAAGATCCTGATGGATTTAAACATAGCTATAGGAGAAAAGGTTTCATCATAGTCAACACCATGAATTTGGCAAAAACCTTTAGCGACTAATCGCTCTTTGTATGTTTGTACATTACCATCCATGTCTGTTTTCTTTTTGAAAACCCATTTGCACCCTATAGGTTTAACCCCTTCGGGTGGGTCAATCAAAGTCCATACTTGGTTTTCATACATGGAATCCATCTCAGGTCTCATGGCCTCAAGCCATTTCTCAGAGTCTGGGCTTGTCACCACTTCTTGATAAGTCCTAGGCTCATCTTGATCTATAAGAAGAACGTCACCATGCGTTGTAATGAGAAATCCATACCTCTCAGGTGCACGGCGTTCTCTTAAAGATCTGCGCGGTGGTTGTGTTTTTACAGCAGTTGTTTGTTCCTCAATTCCTTGTGCAATTTGTTGTTGTTCAATCTCTGGTTCAGTGGTATCTTGTGATTCTCGAATTTTTTCAAGTTCAATCTTTCTCCCACTTCCTTTTCTAGAAGTAAATTCTCTCTTTAGGAAGACACCAGTCCGAGCAACAAACGTTTTGTTCTCAGTGGGATTAAAGAAATAATATCCTTTGGTTTCTTTTGGATACCCCACAAAAATACACCTTTCAGATCTGGGTTCAAGCTTAGTAGACGTCTGACATTTAACATAAGCTTCACAGCCCCAAATTTTCATAAAAGACATACTAGGACGTTTCCCAGTCCACATCTCATATGACGTCTTTTGAACCGATTTAGATGGAACACGATTTAGTGTGAAAGCAGCTGTCTCAAGTGCATGTCCCCAAAAGGAAGTCGGTAGATCAGCATGACTCATCATGGATCGAACCGTGTCTAACAAAGTTCGATTTCTTCTCTCAGATACTCCATTCCATTGAGGAGTACCAGAAGGAGTAAGTTGTGAGACAATCCCACATTCTTTCAAAATATCATCAAACTCTAGGCTCAAATACTCTCCACATCGATCAGATCGAAGTGACTTGATAGTTTTGCCTAGTTGATTTTGTACTTCATTTTTGAATTCCTTGAACTTTTCAAGGGACTTAGACTTATGGCGCATGAGATAAACATACCCATATCTACTGAAATCATCAGTGAAAGTAATGAAGTAGTGAAATCCACCTCTAGCCTGTGTATTTATTGGTCCACATACATCAGAATGTATTAGGTCCAATAAATCACTAGCTCGTTCACTTTTACCAGTAAAAGGAGATTTAGTCATTTTTCCTAATAAGCAAGATTCACATACTTCAAATTGTTCAAAAACAAATGAATTCAAGAGACCATCTTTATGGAGTTTGGATATGCGTTTCTCACTTATGTTGCCCAAACGACAATGCCAAAGATAAGTTTGATTTGAGTCATTTATTTTAGATCTTTTAGTATTTATGTTGTAAATGGGATTCGTTTGATCTAAAATATAGAGGCCATTAATCAATTGTGCCGAACCATAGAAAACATTATTGAGATAAAATGAACAACAATTATTCTTAATAATTATCTCAAAACCAATTTTGTCTAAACAAGAAATTGAAATAATGTTTTTAGTCAAACTGGGCACAAAATAACAATCCTCTAAACATAAAGCAAGTTCACTAGGCAAAGATAAAGTATATGTTCCCACAGCTAATGCAGCAACTTTTGCTCTATTTCCAACTCGTAGGTCCACATCTCCTCTAGCCAAAGTCCTACTCCTTTGTAGTCCCTGTACAGAAGTACAAATATGAGAACCACAACCAGTATCTAATACCCAAGAAGTAGTAGTTGATAAATTAATATCAATAACATAAATACCTGAAGCAGACATTCTGCTTGCTTTAGCCTTCTTGACTTCTTCAAGATAGACAGGGCAGTTCCGATTCCAATGTCCAGTCACACCACAATGAAAACAGTTTCCTTCCTTAGACACCCCACCTTTAGGTTTCAGTGCAGCCTTTCCCTTTCCAAATTTGGGCTTACCTTTGCCCTTTGGCTTTGTTTGAACTTTGGCCTTTCCCTTGCCCTTGTTATTACGGACCATCAGTATGGGCTTGGGTCCAACCTTTTTCAAGTTGCCTTCAGTAGTTCGTAACATACTGAGCAATTGTGGTAGAGTCTTGTCAATTTCATTCATATTGAAATTGAGGACAAACTAGATGTAGCTATCCGGCAACGATTGTAAAATAACATCAGTGGCCAGCTCTTGGCTCAATGGAAACCCAAGCTTAGACAGGCTTTCAATATAGCCAATCATCTTAAGGACATGAGGTCCTACTAGGCTTCCTTCAGCCAACTTACATTGGAATAGGGCCTTAGAGATATCAAACCTCTCTTGCCGTGCTTGCCCCTGATAAAGTTCTTTCAGGTGCTCGATCATATCATAAGCAACCATGTCCTCATGTTGCTTCTGAAGTTCGAGATTCATAGTGGCAAGCATAAGACATCCAACATCTATCATGTCATCGAGATACTTCTTGTAAGCATCTCCATCAGTCCTCGAGGCATTAGTGGGTGGTTCATTAGGAAGTGGTTGTTCAATGACATATAATTTCCGTTCTTGTTTAAGGACAATCCTCAAGTTACGGAACCAATCAAGAAAATTCAAACCATTCAATTTGTCCTTCTCAAAGACCGATCGCAATGAGAGTGTGCTAGTGTTTGCAGCCATAATATATCTACAACAATTAAATATGCATGTGAGTAAATTTACCAATTTTATATCAATCATTAAAAATACTTTATTAAATGATATTCCCATTATTTTATTTCAAAATTAATAACCCTCGTATATTAATTTCGGAAAAACTTTCTCAAAAGTATTTCTAGTAGGTTAAGGATCCATATTTCACCACCTCTTAAGTCAGCTTTGGCTTTACTCTTAAGATTATGGTTATTTAGGTAAGAAACATTTGCTAATTACATCATATGTAACTCCTAATATTTGGTGAACAACTCTTGTTCTAATCATCTTATGATTTATCCAATTTACTTTCCTCTAGGTTTCTAATCCTATTAGAGTTACCTAGTTAAGTCATTAACCAATTTTTTGACCAGCGAATATCACTTGTTTACTCTTCGCGTTTAACCAAGATAAATACTAGTACTTCGCTTTGGCAGAACCTACATAGTATTGATCGAGGCCTTAACGGGGGCAAAATTAGAAGGCCATGTTGACTTAATATTTTAATAGAGGGATTTTATTAAGGTTGTTGCATCTCACCAATTATGGTCTACTTTAGCCCATTTAGTCTTCTAATCGATGTCATCAATTAATAGGGTTTATTATCATCAAGTTTCAATTATATATATATATATATAATTGGCATGCTTTAGACATCCATAGCATCTCATACATGAATAAATAAAGCAATAAATAAATGCAATAGTTATAGCCCATAAACTAAGGTGGTTCAACCCAAGCCAATGGGAAAACCAAAAAGAAACCTAAAGGTGTAAGCCATTTCACAAGCTATCAATCCACAATAATTGTCCCACCTTGCTTCTCATTTGGCCCACAGCAACTCTTGCAAATTACAATATGCAGAAACTCGTTTTACATACGAGTGAATAAGATGAGAAGAGAAACACAAGAGAATAGTAGTAAGGCACGACACGCAGGCCGTATTTATAAAAAAAATACAACTTTTTATCGAATGGGTCATTGGGCTATAACTATGCATTTCAAACACCGTGCATGTCAAAAATAGCATACAAAATTCAATTTTTTTTTTTTTTGCTAAGGTGAATTATAAAATATCCTTTCAACCTTTTGTGGCCCATCAAGTTCATAAATTTCTTTTATTAACAAAACTTACCATAATAAGAACATGGGGTCTGAGGTGGTCGGAGGAATATAATTACATTAATTATATCCGAAAATTATAATTACATTAATTATAATAAGGATTTCGGTAAACTATATTTATTTAAATTTATATATGAATCAAATTCATATATTAATAAAATTATGTTATCATTATGTGTACAACATCCTTGTACATATAATATGTTCAATATTTGATTGCCCAATTAAATTAATTCTTTAATTAATTTAATTCATGTGACAACCAAACACAATACCAACTATATTTTATTCCGTTCATTTCAACCATAGGGTGTGACCCTGTAGGTTCTTGCAACGTTAGCAGTAATACTAGAACGATTCTATTGTCACAAACAATGAGTGGCATCTAGCAATGCATCATTGCTACCTAAGTTACAAGAAGTCATGATTCGACATAACCTTTTGTGATTAACCTTTCATGCATTAATCCTTAAGTCCTTTATCTCTGGAACGGATACAAGTCATGGGATAGTCACACTTGCATAGTCCATCCCATGTTTCTTGATATCTTGAGTAGACTATAATATACAAATTAGTACGACATCTCATATCAACTTATTTGAGCATGGCCATGCATTTCTCGTCTCACTCAATCAAGTGGCCTAAGATATTACTCCTATTATGTAGGAGGGACTTGTCCTTTATTGATCAACCATATCCCTCTACATAGATTGTGGTATATCCAACATCAGCCTTTATAGAACAACCTGTTACGGTGTACGTTTGACTGTATCAAAATATACAACTCACGATGCTGGGATCATATACATATTAATCACTATGAGTAATGTTGTGACAATTACATAATAATCCAAGAAACATACTCATAGCGGGTCAATCCAATATGTTGTTCTCTAACACACATATTCATGCATTGATTTTGACACTCCATATCAATGACAACTCTTTATCATCAATCAACTACATGTTAATCTTAATGCATTATTGTTGTCCTGGTCAACAATAATACTCGACTAATGATCTTTTAAGAATAATCATATTATTCTCAGGACGTTATTATAAAACAGTTTATCTATACACACAGAAAGAAAAACTGAAATAATAATGACAACGCTTTATATTAATAAACATGGTAAATTAAGTATGTTATTACAAGCATCTCATGATTGATCTTTGAGAATACTCTTACAGTTAAGTGGTAGCCTTTATATAAATAAATTGCGCAAGAGTTAACGAGTGCGATCATACAAGCACTAATGCACCGGATCCCATCAAAACTTCGCAGTTAAGCGTGCTTGGGTAAGAGTAGTACTAGGATGGGTGGCCTCCTGGGAAGTCCTCGTGTTGCACCACTCCAATTTTGTTTCATATAAAAATTTTTTTTAACTTATAAGTTAATTGGGTCACTTTTTGTTGCAAAACGTTATTTTGCCGGATTTGTATTCAGATACGAGGCGCAAGTGCGATAAGTGCTAGCCTTTATATAAATAAATTGCGCAAGAGATAATGGGTGCGATCATATCAGCACTAATGCACCGAATCCCATCAGAACTACGCAGTTAAGCGTGCGTGGGCTAGAGTAGCACTAGGATGGGTGATCTCCTGGGAAGTCCTCGTGTTGCACCCCTCCTATTTTATTTCATATAAATTTTTTTAACTGATAAGTTAATTGGGTCAATTTCGGAAAAAGTCAAGTGAAACGTTAGTTTGCCGGATTTGCATTCAGATACGAGGCGCAAGTGCAATAAGTGATAGCCTTTATATAAATAAATTGCGCAAGAATTAACGGGTGCGATCATACCATGACTAATGCACCGGATCCCATTATAACTCCGCAGTTAAGCGTGCTTGGGCGAGAGTAGTATTAGGACGAGTGACCTTCTGGCAAGTCCTCGTGTTGCACCCCTCCGATTTAATTTCATACAATTTTTTTTAACAGATAAGTTAATTCGGTCACTTGCGAAATAAATCAACTGAAACATTATTTTGCAAGATTTGCATTCAGATACGAGCAGCAAGTGCGTTAAGTGGTAGCCTTTATATAAATAAATTGCGCAAGAGTTAACGGGTGCGATCATACAAGCACTGATGCACCAGATCCAATCAGAACTTCGCAGTGAAGCGTGCTTGGGCAAGAGTAGTACTAGGATGGGTGACCTCCTGGGAAGTCCTCGTGTTGCACTACTCCAATTTTGTTTCATCCAAATTTTTTTCACTGATAAGTTAATTGGGTCACTTGCAGAATAAATCAACTGAAACATTATTTTTCCGGATTTGCATTCTGATACGAGGCGCAAGTGCGATAAGCGATAGCCTTTATATAAATAAATTTCACAAGAATTAACGGGTGCAATCATACCATGACTAATGCACCGGATCCAATCAAAACTCTGCAGTTAAGCGTGCTTGGGCGAGAATAGTATTAGGATGAGTGACCTCCTGGGAAGTCCTAGTGTTGCACCCCTCCAATTTAATTTCATAAAATTTTTTTAACTGATAAGTTAATTGGGTCACTTGTGAAATAAATCAACTGAAACGTTATTTTGCCACATTTGCATTTAGATACGAGCCGCAAGTGCGTTAAGTGGTAGCCTCTATATAAATAAATTGCACAAGAGTTAACGGGTGCGATCATACAAGCACTATTGCACTGAATTCCATCAGAACTACGCAGTTAAGCGTGCTTGGGCGAGAGTAGTACTAAGATGGGTGACCTCCTAGGAAGTCCTCCTGTTGCACCACTCCAATTTTGTTTCATAAAAATTTTTTTTAACTGATAAGTTAATTGGGTCACTTGCGAAATAAATCAACTGAAACGTTATTTTACCGGATTTGCATTCAGATACGAGGCGCAAGTGCGATAAGTGTTAGCCTTTATATAAATAAATTGCGCAAGAGATAATGGGTGCGATCATACCAGCACTAATGCAATGAATCCCATCAGAACTCCGTAGTTAAGCGTGCGTGGGCGAGAGTAGCACTACGATGGGTGATCTTCTGGGAAGTCCTCGTGTTGCACCCCTCCAATTTTATTTCATATAATTTTTTAAAGTCCTCGTGTTGCACCCCTCCAATTTTATATCATATAATTTTTTTAACTGATAAGTTAATTGGGTCACTTGCGAAATAAATCAACTAAAACGTTATTTTGCCAGATTTGCATTCAGATACGAGCCGCAAGTGCGATAAGTGATAGCCTTTATATAAATAAATTGCGCAAGAATTAACGGGTGCGATTATACCATGACTAATGCACAGGATCCCATCAGAACTCCGCAGTTAAGCGTGCTTGGGCGAGAGTAGTATTAGGATGAGTGACCTCCTAGGAAGTCCTCGTGTTGTGTAACATCCCCAAACCCGGCCCATTCACTACGACCGAGTCTGGTTATGTCACTGCGGAAAGACGGTTAAAAATCTTTTTGACTTAAAATAAAACAGTAAATTTATTACCCTTTGAAAATCCATGTTTATTTGATATTGTATGAAAAACTTTGATATTATTATATTGTCCAAAATTAAACTTTAGTAAATATATAAAACCAATTTGAATAATCAAGTTGTTAGAATAAATTCGTCTTCACTTAGTAAATTAATATAATCCAACCATAATTTAAAATAATAATAAAATCGTTCCCCAAGATAAATAAAGATCAAAAGGCCCTTATTACATCAATATTTAAACTCAAATAACTAATATGAATAAGCTTAAAATATTTAAACTCTTCTTTCTGCATGGGCCACCATGTGTCCTCTCCGATCCCGGTCCAATTCTACGTCACCTGAAATGGTTAGGAAAAATAGAGTGAGTCCACTGACTCAGTGCATAATCACAACACAGATTTCCACACGTATGGGCTTGGCCCATACCCACACAGTCATCGAAACAAATCATGCAAGAATGCATTTCAGCCCAACCTACTATCCAACCGTGACACCAACCTTAGCAGACTCCCTGCCTAAGGCCGTGGATAAACCACCACTGATCACATCGTGATCCATAAACCTTACCTTGGCAAACTCGCTGCTCAAGGCCGTGGCTGAGCCACCGATCAACCAAAGTGATCCCAAAACCATAATTTGTCTACGGTGATGCACATAGCCATCAACCGCCGAGATGGGCACCGAGCCACACCTCCCTTGAGGTAGCACACAGCTAACCGTCAAGCGCTAATGTAGCCTGAGCTAACATTAGACCACGTACATCATGTGTACACTCCTACCTTCATCGATCCAATCCACCTCCCATGTATGTAAAAATGCAACATGTCAGATCATATTATAACATAAGAGTGGACATCACATGTTAATTATCATACCATATATATATCATAAATAACTCACCATTCAAGCCATTATAATCAGCCACCACACATCACGCATATGTAAACACATTAGCAAACCAAAACCACAGAAATAGTGTGATGATTACACACCTTATCACTTGCAGTTCTAAACTTTCGATCCCTATGCTATCACTCAACGAAACAACAGCTATCTGCCTAAACTATCCCCTGCTGCTGGCCCACACCCCGGTGGCCAATCCCGAACTGCCGAGACAGCCCTCTTCTTGAACTTCGGGATAGGGACTTTCCCTTGCCCACTCTGACTCGTTGTTGCCTCCATCAACACACTTAATCAAATAAACGGGTTAACCCTCCAAAACACAACCTAAGTATTTAATCTTACAAAATATCCTTACCCAAAATCACTTACCAAGCTGACTGCCTACTGAGGTTGACTGAATGCCTTGAAATATCCCAGAGTACTTCCACCAACTGATTACAACGAAACCCGAAGAGGTCTACACCACTTCTAATATTCGGCCAAGGTGATACTAAGTTGAAGAAAAGAGACACGGCATATAGATGGGGTGTAGATTCGGCTATCAATAAAAGAAAATCAAGGAAAGAGAATAGAGGTTTCGGCCAAAGGTTTGAGAAGAGGGAAAGAAAAGTGTGGGGGGTGTATTTTCGGTTTAACAAAATGGAAGAAAAGAGGGAGATGAAGGGTGAGTGGTTTAAGCCAAGGATTGAATAGAAAGAAGGAAGATAGCTTAGGAGAAATGGGGAGAACAAATGGAGAATTTGTGAAGAAATCGGCAAGCAAGCAAATGGGAAAAAGTGACCAAAGGTGAGCACCTCCCCCCTATTTATACTGCTAAATTCGGCCAACAACTCAACCCCCACCAAATCCCAAAAATCCTCTCATTCAAAAGATTTGAATGAGTCAACCCATATCCTAGCCGAATTCAAAAAGGAAGACCAAGTCTTCATCCATCTTTTTAGCCCTCAAAAACCGTCCGACCCCCTACCATCTTGACGCAAAAACAAAGGCCTTCCTGCTGCCCTTGCGAATCGAACCTGAGACCCCTTCCAGCTCCCATGAGGCGTCACTTCTCCATGCCTTATGTGGCGCCTCCTTGCCACTCTGCCAAGCCATTCTTTGTGACAAAACCCTCCTAATAATTCTCTTAAGACCCCCAAAAGCCAAGCTCCCTTTTTAACCACTGAAAATCAAAAATTTCCTAAGGCCTTCCCTACCTTCCAGGGTTCTCCAAACCCCCTAAAAACTTGCCCAAGCACACAAGAAGCCTATCATCACTCGAGTTATGCACTAAATGCATAACCTCTAGAACCAGGGTGTTACAATTCTACCCTCCTTAAAATAATTTCGTCCTCGAAATTGCTTGTCTAAACTAACAGTCCAACTACACTATGGCTGCGTACTTTGACCCATGGCGTGACCTAACCGGTTCCGACACTAACATCCTGCCTCTGCCACGTCCACGAGTATTGCGACCACGCCCCCTAGAACTCATATCTAGCGCTTCGATTTAGTCTAATTAAAAATTTTATGCATTAGAAATTTGGTTCCACTATTTACCCACGAGCAATTTTATGAAAAGGAGTTTCCGAGAGTAGTTCTTTCGAGCAATCAAGTTTCGTTCCCTACCCAGGGGTAGTTTCGTCATTTTCCTATAGGAGTATTTCGGTAATAACTCAGGGTCAATTTTGAAAATAGTTTCCCAACTTAAAGATATTTCAAAATTTACAAAATCTTAGGGGTCATCTTGAAAGTTTTGTTTTTCAACAAAGTGTGTTGCAAAAATTTCAGAAAGTAGGGTTATTTCAGTAATTTTGGAAATCATGGGTATTCTCGTAATTTCTCCAAATCGGAATATCACAATATTTCACAAAATAAGATTTTCTGATTTTTGGTAAAATAGGAATATTTCAGTAAAAGTCGAGAGAAATCTGAAAATTTAGAAACCAATGGCATTTTGGTAATTTTATCAACTAGGGGTATTTTCGTAAGTTTCCACAAACCAAGGTATCTTAAAATTTTGAAAACTCGAGATTTTGGTATTTTGCAAAGTAAAAAGCATTTTATCCAAAGTCGAGGGTAGTACGGTAATTTTATAACACAAGGGCATTTTTGTAATTTTGCCACTAGGGCATTTTGGGAAATTTTGTAAATCGACAAACGTCTTTCAAAATCAGATTTAGGGTTTCACAAACCAAAGGGGTAAGTTCGAAAAATTTTAAAACAGAAGGTTTTAAAAAAAAAAACAGCAAGGCTAATTCCCTTTCGGGTTTTAATAACCGGTTTAGCCCATGAACAAGTCCTCTTGGTTAAGGTGAACCGTAGCTACGCACCAGGTAGGATTCGAGTAAAGAGGAGGTGAGTCGCTAGGACTGCTTAAATACCAAGCTCTTACTGAATACCATTCCTAGACATGCGTACCATGGTTACCACACCTTAACTCGGCGACTTACTTCACAGGCTTGTTTAATAACCTTAAGTTTTATGCAAATGTTTGAGTAGACTAATCCTAGAGTCCAAAAAGTCTTAATATTCTAATCTACGAGCCCAAACTAAGCCCTTAATAAATCACACAAACAAAACACTTCAAAAGCTAGAAGTACTTACCTGGTGGACTTCGGGCCGGAGACACAGGTGCCATGCCAGAATAACCTGAAAACCTTTTTATAAAAGACCACATTTCAAAAAGCCCATTTTGAAAACTGTTTCGGGCCCAAAACCCTCAAAGCCGAGTTTTGAACCGGGCTCTGATACCAATCTGTAACATCCCCAAACCCGGCCCATTCACTACGACCGAATTTGGTTATGTCACTGCGGAAAGACGGTTAAAAATCTTTTTGACTTAAAATAAAACAGTAAATTTATTACCCTTTGAAAATCCATGTTTATTTGATATTGTATGAAAAGCTTTGATATTATCATATTGTCCAAAATTAAACTTTAGTAAATATATAAAACCAATTTGAATAATCAAGTTGTTAGAATAAATTCGTCTTCACTTAGTAAATTAATATAATCCAACCATAATTTAAAATAATAATAAAATCGTTCCCCAACATAAATAAAGATCAAAAGGCCCTTATTACATCAATATTTAAACCCAAATAACTAATATGAATAAGCTTAAAATATTTAAACTCTTCTTTCTGCATGGGCCACCATGTGTCCTCTCCGATCCAGGTCCAATTCTACGCATCACCTGAAATGGTTAGGAAAAATAGAGTGAGTCCACTGACTCAGTGCATAATCACAACACAGATTTCCACACGTATGGGCTTGGCCCATACCCACACAGTCATCGAAACAAATCATGCAAGAAAGCATTTCAGCCCAACCTACTATCCAACCGTGACACCAACCTTAGCAGACTCCCTGCCTAAGGCCGTGGATAAACCACCACTGATCACATCGTGATCCATAAACCTTACCTTGGCAAACTCGCTGCTCAAGGCCGTGGCTGAGCCACCGATCAACCAAAGTGATCCCAAAACCATAATTTGTCTACGGTGATGCACATAGCCATCAACCGTCGAGATGGGCACTGAGCCACACCTCCCTTGAGGTAGCACACAGCTAACCGTCAAGCGCTAATGTAGCCTGAGCTAACATTAGACCACGTACATCATGTGTACACTCCTACCTTCATCGATCCAATCCACCTCCCATGTATGTAAAAATGCAACATGTCAGATCATATTATAACATAAGAGTGGACATCACATGTTAATTATCATACCATATATATATCATAAATAACTCACCATTCAAGCCATTATAATCGGCCACCACACATCACGCATATGTAAACACATTAGCAAACCAAAACCACAGAAATAGTGCGATGATTACGCACCTTATCACTTGCAGTTCTAAACTTTCGATCCCTATGCTATCACTCAACGAAACAACAGCTATCTGCCTAAACTATCCCCTGCTGCTGGCCCACACCCCGGTGGCCAATCCCGAACCGCCGAGACAGCCCTCTTCTTGAACTTCGGGATAGGGACTTTCCCTTGCCCACTCTGACTGGTTGTTGCCTCCATCAACACACTTAATCAAATAAACGGGTTAACCCTCCAAAACACAACCTAAGTATTTAATCTTACAAAATATCCTTACCCAAAATCACTTACCAAGCTGACTGCCTACTGAGGTTGACTGAATGCCTTGAAATATCACAGAGTACTTCCACCAACTGATTACAACGAAACCCGAAGAGGTCTACACCACTTCTAATATTCGGCCAAGGTGATACTAAGTTGAAGAAAAGAGACACGGCATATAGATGGGGTGTAGACTCGGCTATCAATAAAAGAAAATCAAGGAAAGGGAATAGGGGTTTCGGCCAAAGGTTTGAGAAGAGGGAAAGAAAAGTGTGGGGGGTGTACTTTCGGTTTAACAAAATGGAAGAAAAGAGGGAGATGAAGGGTGAGTGGTTTCGGCCAAGGATTGAATAGAAAGAAGGAAGATAGCTTAGGAGAAATGGGGAGAACAAATGGAGAATTTGTGAAGAAATCGGCAAGCAAGCAAATGGGAAAAAGTGACCAAAGGTGAGCACCTCCCCCCTATTTATACTACTAAATTCGGCCAACAACTCAACCCCCACCAAATCCCAAAAATCCTCCTACTTTACCTCCCTAACACTCATTCAAAAGATTTAAATGAGTCAACCCATATCCTAGCCGAATTCAAAAAGGAAGACCAAGTCTTCATCCATCTTTTTAGCCCTCAAAAACCGTCCGACCCCCTACCATCTTGACGCAAAAACAAAGGCCTTCCTGCTGCCCTTGCGAATCGAACCTGAGACCCCTTCCAGCTCCCATGAGGCGTCACTTCTCCATGCCTTATGTGGCGCCTCCTTGCCACTCTGCCAAGCCATTCTTTGTGACAAAACCCTCCTAATAATTCTCTTAAGACCCCCAAAAGCCAAGCTCCCTTTTTAACCACTAAAAATCAAAAATTTCCTAAGGCCTTCCCTACCTTCCAGGGTTCTCCAAACCCCCTAAAAACTTACCCAAGCCCACAAGAAGCCTATCATCACTCGAGTTATGCACTAAATGCATAACCCCTAGAACCAGGGTGTTACATGTTGCACCCCTCCAATTTAATTTCAAACAATTTTTTAACTGATAAGTTAATTGGGTCACTTGCGAAATAAATCAACTGAAACGTTATTTTGCCGGATTTGCATTCAGATACGAGGCGCAAGTGCGATAAGTGATAGCCTTTATATAAATAAACTGCGCAAGAATTAACGGGTGCGATTATACCATGACTAATGCACAGGATTCCATCAGAACTCCGCAGTTAAGCGTGCTTGGGCGAGAGTAGTATTAGGATGAGTGACCTCCTAGGAAGTCCTCGTGTTGCAGCCCTCCAATTTAATTTCATACAATTTTTTTAACTGATAAGTTAATTGGGTCACTTGCGAAGTAAATCAACTGAAACGTTATTTTGCCGGATTTGCATTCAGATACAAGGCGCAAGTGCGTTAAGTGGTAGCCTTTATATAAATAAATTGCGCAAGAGTTAACGGGTGCGATCATCCAAGCACTAATGCACCGGATCCCATCAGAACTTCGCAGGTTAGCGTGCTTGGGCAAGAGTAGTACTAGGATGGGTGACCTCCTGGGAAGTCCTCGTGTTGCACCACCCCAATTTTGTTTCAAATAAATTTTGTTTTTAACTGATAAGTTAATTGGGTCACTTGCGAAATAAATCAACTGAAACGTCATTTTCCCGGATTTGCATTCAGATACAAGGCGCAAGTGCGATAAGTGTTAGCCTTTATATAAATAAATTGCGCAAGAGATAATGGGTGCGATCATACCAGCACTAATGCACCGAATCCAATCAGAACTTCACAGTTAAGCGTGCGTGGACGAGAGTAGCACTAGGATTGGTGATCTCCTGGGAAGTCCTCGTGTTGCACCCCTCCAATTTTATTTCATATAATTTTTTTTAACTGATAAGTTAATTGTGTCACTTTCGAAATAAGTCAAGTGAAACGTTAGTTTGCCGGATTTGCATTTTGATAGGAGGTGCAAGTGCGATAAATGGTAGCCTTTATATAAATAAATTGCACAAGAGTTAACGGGTGCGATCATACTAGCACTAATGCACCGGATCCCATCAGAACTTTACAGTTAAGCGTGCTTGGGCGAGAGTAGTACTAGTATGGGTGACCTCTTAGGAAGTCCTCGTGTTGCAATCCTCCAATTTTATTTCATATAAAGTTTTTTTTTTAAACTGATAAGTTAATTGGGTCACTTGCGAAATAAATCAACTAAAACGATTTTTTGCCGGATTTGCATTCAGATACGAGGCGCAAGTGCGATAAGTGATAGCCTTTATATAAATAAATTGCGCAAGAATTAACGGGTGCGATCATACCATGACTAATGCACCGGATCCCATTATAACTCCGTAGTTAAGCGTCCTTGGGCGAGAGTAGTATTAGGATGAGTGACCTCCTGGGAAGTCCTCGTGTTGCACCCCTCCGATTTAATTTAATACAATTTTTTTTAAAAGATAAGTTAATTCGGTCACTTGCGAAATAAATCAACTGAAACGTTATTTTGCAAGATTTGCATTCAGAGAGGAGCAGCAAGTGCGTTAAGTGGTAGCCTTTATATAAATAAATTGCGCAAGAGTTAACGGGTGCAATCATACAAGCACTAATGCACCAGATCCCATCAGAACTTCGCAGTGAAGCGTGCTTGGGCGAGAGTAGTACTAGGATGGGTGACTTCCTGGGAAGTCCTCGTGTTGCACCACTCCAATTTTGTTTCATATAAATTTTTTTCACTGATAAGTTAATTGGGTCACTTGCAAAATAAATCAACTGAAACGTTATTTTTCTGGATTTGCATTCAGATACGAGGCGCAAGTGCGATAAGTGTTAGCCTTTATATAAATAAATTGCGCAAGAGATAATGGGTGCGATCATACCAGCACTAATGCACCGAATCCCATTAGAACTCCGCAGTTAAGCGTGCGTGAGCGAGCGTAGCACTAGGATGGGTGATCTCCTGGGAAGTCCTCGTGTTGCACCCCTCCAATTTTACTTCATATAATTTTTTTTAACTGATAAGTTAATTGGGCCACTTTCGAAATAAGTCAAGTGAAACGTTAGTTTGTCGGATTTGCATTTAGATACGAGGCGCAAGTACGATAAGTGGTAGCCTTTATATAAATAAATTGCGCAAGAGTTAACGGTTGCGATCATACTAGCACTAATGCACCGGATCCCATCAGAACTTCACAGTTAAGCGTGCTTGGGCGAGAGTAGTACTAGGAAGTCCTCGTGTTGCACCCCACAAATTTTATTTCATATAATTTTTTTAACTGATAAGTTAATTGGGTCACTTGCGAAATAAATCAACTGAAACGTTATTTTGTCGGATTTGCACTCAGATACGAGGCGCAAGTGCGATAAGTGGTACCTTTATATAAATAAATTGCGCAAGAGTTCACAGGTGTGATCATACCAGCACTAATGCACCGGATCCCATCAAAACTCCGCAGTGAAGCGTTTTGGGCGAGAGTAGCACTAAGATGGGTGACCTCCTGGGAAGTCCTCGTGTTTCACCCCTCCAATTTTATTTCATATAAATTTTTTTTAACTGATAAGTTAATTGGGTCACTTGCGAAATAAATCAACTGAAACATTATTTTTCCGGATTTGTATTCTGATACGAGGCGTAAGTGCGATAAGTGATAGCCTTTATATAAATAAATTGCGCAAGAATTAACGGGTGCAAGCATACCATGACTAATGCACCGGATCCCATCAGAACTCCGCAGTTAAGCGTGCTTGGGCGAGAGTAGTATTAGGATGAGTGACCTCCTGGGAAGTCCTCGTGTTGCACCCCTCAACTTTAATTTCATACAATTTTTTAACTGATAAGTTAATTGGGTCACTTGCGAAATAAATCAACTAAACGTTATTTTGCCAGATTTGCATTTAGATACGAGCCGCAAGTGCGTTAAGTGGTAGCCTTTATATAAATAAATTGCGCAAGAGTTAACGGATGCGATCATACAAGCACTAATGCACCGGATCCCAGCAGAACTTCGCAGTTAAGCTTGCTTGGGCGAGAGTAGTATTAGGATGGGTGACCTCCTGGGAAGTCCTCGTGTTGCACCACTCCAATTTTGTTTCATAGAATTTTTTTTTAACTGATAAGTTAATTGGGTCACTTGCGAATAAATCAACTGAAACATTATTTTGCCGGATGCGATAAGTGCTAGCCTTTATATAAATAAATTGCGCAAGAGATAATGGGTGCGATCATACCAGTAATAATGCACCGAATCCCATCAGAACCTCGCAGCTAATCGTGCGTGGGCGAGAGTAGCACTAGGATGAGTGATCTCCTGGGAAGCCCTCGTGTTGCACCCCTCTAATTTTATTTCATATAATTTTTTTTAACGGATTAGTTAATTGGATCACTTTCAAAATAAGTCAAGTGAGACGTTAGTTTGCCGGATTTGCATTTAGATACGAGGCACAAGTGCGATAAGTGGTAACCTTTATATAAATAAATTGCACAAGAGTTAACGGGTGCGATCATACTAGCACTAATGCACCGGATCCCATCAGAACTTCTCAGTGAGGCGTGCTTGGGCGAGAGTAGTACTAGAATGGGCAACCTCCTAGGAAGTCCTCGTGTTGCACCCCTCCAATTTTATTTCATATAATTTTTTTAACTGATAAGTTAACTGGGTCACTTGCAAAATAAATCAACTGAAATGTTATTTTTCCGGATTTGCATTCAGATACGAGGCGCAAGTGCGTTAAGTGATAGCCTTTATATAAATAAATTGCGCAAGAATTAACGAGTGCGATCATACCATGACTAATGCATCGGATCCCATCAGAACTCCGTAGTTAAGCGTGCTTGGGCGAGAGAAGTATTAGGATGAGTGACCTCCTGGGAAGTCCTCGTGTTGCACCCCTCCAATTTAATTTCATACAATTTTTTAGCTGATAAGTTATTTGGGTCACTTGCGAAATAAATCAACTGAAATGTTATTTTGCTAGATTTGCATTCAGATACGAGCCGCAATTGTGTTAAGAGGTAGCTTTATATAAATAAATTGCGCAAGAGTTAACGGGTGCGATCATACAAGCACTAATGCACCGGATCCCATCAGAACTTCGCAGTTAAGCGTACTTGGGCGAGAGTAGTACTAGGATGGGTGACCTCCCGGAGAGGTCCTCGTGTTGCACCACTCCAATTTTTTTTCATATAAATTTTTTTAACTGATAAGTTAATTGGGTAACTTGCGAAATAAATCAACTGAATCATTATTTTGCCAGATTTGCATTCAAATATGAGGAGCAAGTGCGATAAGTGGTAGCCTTTATATAAATAAATTGCGTAAGAGTTGACGCGTGCGATCTTACCAGCACTAACGCACCAGATCCCATCAGAACTCCGCTGTCAAGCGTGCTTAGGCGAGAGTAGTACTAGGATGGGTGACCTCCTGGAAGGTCCTCGTGGTGCACCCCTCCAATTTTATGTCATATAAAAAAAAATTTTAACTGATAAGTTAATTGGGTCACTCGTGAAATAAATCAACTGGAAATTTATTTTCCCGGATTTGCATTCAGAGACGAGGTGCAAGTGCGATAAGTGGTAGCCTTTATATAAAAAATTGCGCAAGAGTTAACGGGTGCGATCATACCAGCACTAATGCACCCGATCCCATCAGAACTCCACAGTTAAGCGTGCCTGGGCGAGAGTAGAACTAGGATGGGTGACCTCCTGTGATGTCATATAAAAAAATTTTTTAACTGATAAGTTAATTGGGTCACTCGCGAAATAAATCAACTGGAACTTTATTTTCCCGGATTTACATTCAGATACGAGGTGCAAGTGCGATAAGTGGTAGCCTTTATATAATAAATTGCGCAAGAGTTAACGTGTGCGATCATACCAGCACTAATGCACCGGATCCCATCAGAACTCCGCAGTTAAGCATGCCTGGGCGAGAGTAGAACTAGGATGGGTGACCTCCTGCGATGTCCTCGTGTTGCACCTCTCCAATTTTATTTCATCTAAATTTTTTTAACTAATAAGTTAATTGGGTCACTCGCGAAATAAATCAACTGAAACATTATTTTTCCGAATTTGCATTCAAATAGGAGGCGCAAGTGTGATAAGTGGTAGCCTTTATATAAATAAATTGCACAAGAGTTGACGGGTGCGATCATACCAGCACTAATGCACCGGATCCCATCAGAACTCCGCAGTTAAGCGTTCTTGGGCGAGAGTAGTACTAGAATGGGTGACCTCCTGGGTAGTCCTCGTGTTGCACCCCTCCAATTTTATGTCATATAAATTTTTTTAACTGATAAGTTAATTGGGACACTCGCGAAATAAATCAACTAGAACGTTATTTTTCCGGATTTGCATTCAAATACGAGGCGCAAGAGCGATAAGTGGTAGCCTTTATATAAATAAATTGCAGAAGAGTTGATAGGTGCGATCATACCAGCACTAATGCACTGGATCTCATCAGAACTCCGCTGTTAAGCGTGCTTGGGCGAGAGTAGTACTAGGATGGGTGACCTCTTGAGAGGTCCTCGTGTTGCGCCCCTCCAATTTTATGTCATATAAATTTTTTTTTAAATGATAATTTAATTGGGTCACTCGGAAAATAAATCAACTGGAACTTTATTTTCCCGGATTTGCATTCAGATACGAGGCGCAAGTGCGATAAGTGGTAGCCTTTATATAAAAAATTGCACAAGAGTTAACGGGTGCGATCATGCCAGCACTAATGCACCGGATCCCATCAGAACCCCGCAGTTAAGCGCGCCTGGGCGAGAGTAGAACTAGGATGGGTGACCTCCTGGGCTGTCCTCGTGTTGCACCTCTCCAATTTTATTTCATATAAATATTTTTTTAACTGATAAGTTAATTGGGTCACTCGCGAAATAAATCAACTGGAACGTTATTTTGGCGGATTTGCATTCAAATACGAGGCGAAAGTGCGATAAGTTGTAGCCTTTATATAAATAAATTGCGCAAGAGTTGACGGGTGCGATCATACCAGTACTCCGCCGCTAAGCGTGTGTGGGTGAGAGTAGTACTAGGATGGGTGACCTCTTGAGAGGTCCTCGTGTTGCACCCCTCCAATTTTATGTCATATAAAAATTTTTTTAATTGATAAGTTAATTAGGTCACTCGCGAAATAAATCAACTGGAACTTTATTTTCCCGGATTTGCATTTAGATACGAGGTGCAAGTGCGATAAGTGATAGCATTTATATAAAAAATTGCGCAAGAGTTAACGGGTGCGATCATACCAGCACTAATGCACCCAATCCCATCAGAACTCCGCAGTTAAGCGTGCCTGGGTGAGAGTAGAACTAGGATGGGTGACCTCCTTGGATGTCCTCGTGTTGCACCTCTCCAATTTTATTTCATATAAAATTTTTTTAACTGATAAGTTAATTGGGTCACTCACGAAATAAATCAACAGAAACGTTATTTTGCCGGATTTGTATTCAAATACGAGGCGCAAGTGCGATAAGCGGTAGCCTTTATATAAATAAATAGCACAAGAGTTGATGGGAGCGATCATACAAGCACTAATGCACCGGATCCCATCAGAACTCCGCAGTTAAGCGTGCTTGGGCTAGAGTAGTACTAGAATGGGTGACCTCTTGGGCAGTCCTCGTGTTGCACCCCTCAATTTTATGGTATATAAATTTTTTTAACTGATAAGTTAATTGGGACACTCGCGAAATAAATCAACTGGAACATTATTTTGCCGGATTTGCATTCAAATACGAGCCGCAAGTGCGATAAGTGGTAGCCTTTATATAAATAAATTGCACAGGAGTTGACGGGTGCGATCATACCAGCACTAATGCACCGGATCCCATCAGAACTCCAAAGTTAAGCGTGCTTGGGCGAGAGTAGTACTAGAATGGGTGACCTCCTGGGCAGTCCTCGTGTTGCTCCCTCCAATTTTATGTCATATAAAATTTTTTAACTGATAAGTTAATTGGGTCACTTGCGAAATAAATCAACTAAACGTTATTTTGCCGGATTCGCATTCAGATACGAGGAGCAAGTGCGATAAGTGGTAGCCTTTATATAAATAAATTGCGCAAGAGTTGACGGGTGCGGTCATAACTGCACTAATGCACCAGATCCCATCAGAACTCCGCTGTTAAGCGTGCTTTGGCGAGAGTAGTACTAGGATGGGTGACCTCCTGGGAGGACCTCGCGTTCCGCCCCTCCAATTTTATGTCATATAAATTTTTTTTTAACTGATAAGTTAATTGGGTCACTCAGGAAATAAATCAACTGGAACTTTATTTTCCCAAATTTGCATTCAGATACGAGGCGCAAGTGCGATAAGTGGTAGCCTTTATATAAAAAATTGCGCAAGAGTTAACGAGTGCGATCATACCAGCACTAATGCACCGGAACCCATCAGAACTCCGCAGTTAAGCGCGCCTGGGAGAGAGTAGTACTAGGATGGGTGACCTCCTAGGATGTCCTCGTGTTGCACCTCTCCAATTTTATTTCATATAAATATTTTTTAACGGATGAGTTAATTGGGTCACTCGCGAAAATAAATCAACTGGAACGTTATTTTGTCGGATTTGCATTCAAATACGAGGCGAAAGTGCGATAAGTGGTAGCCTTTATATAAATAAATTGCGCAAGAGTTAACGGGTGCGATCATACCAGCACTAATGCACCGGATCCCATCAGAACTCCGCAGTTAAGCGCGCCTGGGAGAGAGTAGTACTAGGATGGGTGACCTCCTGGGATGTCCTCGGGTTGCACCTCTCCAATTTTATTTCATATAAATATTTTTTAACGGATAAGTTAATTGGGTCACTCGCGAAAATAAATCAACTGGAACGTTATTTTGTCAGATTTGCATTCAAATACGAGGCGAAAGTGCGATAAGTGGTAGCCTTTATATAAATAAATTGCACAAGAGTTGATGGGTGCGATCATACCAGCACTAATGCACCGGATCACATCAGAACTCCGCAGTTAAGCGTGTTTGGGCGAGATTAGTACTAGGATGGGTGACCTCCTGGGAAGTCCTCGTGTTGCACCCCTCCAATTTTATGTAATAAAAATTTTTTTAACTGATAAGTTAATTGGGTCACTCGCTAACTAATTCAACTGGAACGTTATTTTTTCGGATTTGCATTCAAATACGAGGCGCAAGTGCGATAAGTGGTAGCTTTTATATAAATAAATTGCACAAGAGTTGACGGGTGCGACCATACAAGCACTAATGCACCGTATCCCATCTGAACTCCGCAGGTAAGCGTGCTTGGGTGAGAGTAGTACTAGGATGGGTGATCCCTTGGGAAGTTCTCGTGTTGCACCCCTCCAATTTTATGTCATATAAATATTTTTTTAACTGATAAGTTAATTGGGTGACTTGCGAAATAAATCAACTGAAACCTTATTTTGCCAGATTTGCATTCAAATACGAGGAGCAAGTGCGATAAGTTGTAGCCTTTATATAAATAAATTGCGTAAGAGTTGACGCGTGCGTTCTTACCAGCACTAATGCACCGAATCCCATCAGTACTCCGCTGTTAAGCGTGCTTAGGTGAGAGTAGTACTAGGATGGGTGACCTCCTAGGAGGTCCTCGTGTTGCACCCCTCCAATTTTATGTCATATAAAAAAAAATTTTAACTGATAAGTTAATTGGGTCACTCGCGAAATAAATCAACTGGAACTTTATTTTGCAGGATTTGCATTCAAATACGAGGCGCAAGTGCGATAAGTGGTAGCCTTTATATAAATGAATTGCGCAACAGTTGACGGTTTCGATCATACTAGCACTAATGCACCGGATCCCATCAGAACTTCACAGTCAAGCGTGCTTGGGTGAGAGTAGTACAAAGATGGGTGACCTCCTGTGAAGTCCTCATGTTGCACTCCTCCAATTTTATGTCATATAATTTTTTTAAACTGATAAGTTAATTGGGTCACTTGCGAAATAAATCAATTCGAACGTTATTTTGTCGGATTTGCATTCAAATACGAGGCACAAGTGCGATAAGTGGTAGCCTTTATATAAATAAATTGCGCAAGAGTTGGCGGGTGCGATCATACCAACACTAATGCACTGGATCCCATCAGAACTCCGCAGTTAAGCGTGCTTGGGCGAGAGTAGTACTAGGATGGGTGACCACCTTGGAAGTCCTCGTGTTGCACCTCTCCAATTTTATGTCATATAATTTTTTTTAACTGATAAGTTATTTGGGACACTCGCGAAATAAATCAACTGGAACGTTATTTTGCCGGATTTGCATTCAGATACGAGGGGCAAGTGAGATAAGTGGTAGCCTTTATATAAATAAATTGCACTAGAGTTGACGAGTGCGATCATACCAGCACTAATGCACCAGATCCCATCAGAACTCCGCATTTAAGCGTGCTTGGGCTAGAGTAGTACTAGAATGGGTAACCTCCTGGGCAGTCCTCATGTTGCACACATCCAATTTTATGTTATATAAATTTTTTTAACTGATAAGTTAATTGGGTCACTTGCGAAATAAATCAACTGAAACATTATTTTGCCGGATTCGCATTCATATACGAGGAGCAATTGCGATAAGTGGTAGCCTTTATATAAATAAATTGCGGAAGAGTTGACGGGTGCAGTTATACCAGCACTAATGCACCGGATCCCATCAGAAATCCACCGTTAAGCGTGCTTGGGTGAGAGTAGTACTAGGATGGTTGACCTCCTGGGAGGTCTTCGTGTTGCACACATCCAATTTTATGTTATATAAATTTTTTTTAACTGATAAGTTAATTGGGTCACTTGCGAAATAAATCAACTGAAACATTATTTTGCCGGATTCGCATTCAAATACGTGGAGCAAATGCGATAAGTGGTAGCCTTTATAGAAATAAATTTCGCAAGAGTTGACGGGTGCGATCATACCAGTACTAATGCACCGGATCCCATCAGAACTCCGCAATTAAGCGTGTTGGGGCGAGATTGGTACTAGGATGGGTGACCCCTGGGAAGTCCTCGTGTTGCACCCATTCAATTTTATGTCATATAATTTTTTTAACTGATAAGTTAATTGGGTCACTTGCGAAATAAATCAATTGGAATGTTATTTTGCCGGATTTGCATTCAAATACGAGGCGCAAGTGCGATAAATGGTAGCCTTTATATAAATAAATTGCGTAAGAGTTAACGGGTGCGATCATACCAGCACTAATGCACCGGATTCAATCAGAACTCCGCAGTAAAGCGTGCTTGGGCGAGAGTAGTACTAGGATGGGTGACCTCCTGGGAAGTCCTCGTGCTGCACCCCTCCAATTTTATTTCATATAATTTTTTTTAACTGATAAGTTAATTGGGTCACTTGCAAACTAAATCAACTGAAACGTTAGTTTGCCAGATTTGCATTCAGATACGAGGCGCAAGTGCGATAAGTGGTACCCTTTATATAAATAAATTGCACAAGAGTTGACGGGTGCGATCATACCAGCACTAATGCACCGGATCCCATCATAACTCCGCAGTTAAGCGTTCTTGGGCGAGAATAGTACTAGAATGGGTGACATCCTGGGCAGTCCTCGTGTTGCACCCCTCCAATTTTATCTCATATAAATTTATTTAACTACTAAGTTAATTGGGACACTCGCGAAATAAATCAACTGGAACATTATTTTTCCGGATTTGCATTCAAATACGAGGCGCAAGTGCGATAAGTGGTAGCCTTTATATAAATAAATTGCACAAGAGTTTATGGGTGCGATCATACCAGCACTAATGCACCGGATCCCATCTGAACTCCGCAATTAAGCGTGCTTGGGCGAGAGTAGTACTAGAATAGGTGACCTCCTGGGCAGTCCTCGTGTTGCCCCCTCCAATTTTGTTTCATATAAATTTTTTTAACTGATAAGTTAATTGGGTCACTTGCGAAATAAGTCAACTGAAACGTTATTTTGCCGGATTCGCATTCAGATACGAGGAGCAAGTGCGATAAGTGGTAGCCTATATATAAATAAATTGCGCAAGAGTTGACAGGTGCAGTCATAACAGCACTAATGCACCGGATCCCATCAGAACTCCGCTGTTAAGCGTGCTTGGGCGAGAGTAGTACTAGGATGGGTGACCTCCTGGGAGGTCCTCGTGTTGCGCCCCTCCAATTTTATGTCATATAAAAAAATTTTTAAATGATAAGTTAATTGGGTCACTCGGGAAATAAATCAACTGGAACTTTATTTTCCCAGATTTGCATTCAGATACGAGGCGCAAGTGCGATAAGTGGTAGCCTTTATATAAAAAATTGCGCAAGAGTTAACGGGTGCGATCATGCCAGCACTAATGCACCGGATCCCATCAGAACCCCGCTATTAAGCGCGCCTGGGCAAGAGTAGAACTAGGATGGGTGACCTCCTAGGATGTCCTCGTGTTGCACCTCTCCAATTTTATTTCATATAAATATTTTTTAACGGATAACTTAATTGGGTCACTCGCGAAATAAATCAACTGGAACGTTATTTTACCGAATTTGCATTCAAATACTAGGCGAAAGTGCGATAAGTGGTAGCCTTTATATAAATAAATTGCGCAAGAGTTGACGGGTGAATTCATACTAGTACTAACGCACCGGATTGTAAGAGTATGCCCAAAGATCAATCATGAGATGGTTGTAATAACATACTTTATTTTCCATATTTATTAATATAAAGCATTGTCATTATTATTTCAGTTTTTCAATCTGTGTATACAAATAAACTGTTTTATAATAATGTCCTGTGAATAATATGATTATTCTTAAAAGATCCTTAGGTGAGTATTATTGTTGACTAGGACAACAATAATGCATTAAGACTAACATGTAGTTGATTGATGATAAAGAGTTGTCATTGATGTGGATTGTCAAAATCAATGCATGAATATGTGTGTTAGAGAACAACATATTGGATTGACCCGTTATGAGTATGTTTATTGGATTATTATGTAATTGTCACAACATTACTCATAGTGATTAATATGTATATGATCCTCAGACTTGAGATAATTATTATCTCAACATCGTGAGTTGTATATTTTGATACAGTCAAACGTACACCGTAACTGGTTGTTCTATAAAGGCTGATGTTGGATATACCACAATCTATGTAGAGGGATATGGTTGATCAATATAGGATAAGTCCCTCCTACATAATGGGAGTAATATCTTAGGCCACTTGATTGAGTGAGACTAGAAATGCATGGCCATGCTCAAATAAGTTGACATGAGATGTCATACTAATTTGTATATCATAGTCTACTCAAGATATCAAGAAACATGGGATGGACTATACAAGTGTGACTATTCCATGACTTTTGTCCATTCCAGAGATAAAGGACTTAAGGATTAATGCATGAAAGGTTAATCACAAAAAGTTATGTGGAATCATGACTTCTTGAAACTTAGGTAGCAATGATGTATTGCTAGATGCCACTCATTGTTTGTGACATTAGAATCGTTCTATTATCACTGCTAACGTTGCAAGAACCTACAGGGTCACACCCTATGGTTTAAATGAACGGAATAAAATATAATTGGTATTGTTTTTTGGTTGTCACATGAATTAAATTAATTAAATAATTAACTTAATTGGGCAATCAAATATTGAACATATTATATACAAGGATGTTGTACACATAATGACAACATAATTCTATTAATATATGAATTTGATTCATATATAAATTTAAATAAATATAGTTTGCTGAAATCCTTATTATAATTAATGTAATTATAATTTTCGGTTAAAAACTTTATTGTATTTATTTAATCTTATGATACATTCAAGAGATACCAATTATAAAGGGTATTAAAGGGATACCAAATAATGGGCCCAATGAAAAAGATACCCATTATAAAAGGCCCAATTAAAAGGATACCCAATATAAAAGGTATTTAAAAGAGACAATGCTTATGGGAAAACCCTAATAGATTGCTTGTTAGGTCTAGCAGCCGTCAAGCAAATAAACCTCCAAAATAGTTTTGGAGATTTCTTCCGTTCATAGTCAAACTGGGTGGATTACGTAGAGGCCGACATCAGAAAAGGTTGTGGCTTGATTCGACAGTAGATCAGAACTCTTGTTGTCGAAGCATCACTTTCTAGTCAGATTGACGTTTTGGTAATTTCTAAACCTTTATTTTACCTCGATTCGTTCCTCACACATGGATTCATGGTTTGGATCGCTGGAATTAATTTTATTTTGCTGCGCCATGGGGTGCCGGCGTTCCAACACGGATCACATCAGAACTCCGCCGCTAAGCGTGTTTGGGTGAGAGTAGTACTAGGATGGGTGACCTTTTGAGAGGTCCACGTGTTGCACCCCTCCAATTTTATGTCATATAAAATTTTTTTAACTGATAAGTTAATTGGGTCACTCGCGAAATAAATCAACTGGAACATTATTTTCCCGGATTTGCATTTAGATACGAGGCGCAAGTGCGATAAGTGGTAGCATTTATATAAAAAAATTGCGCAAGAGTTAACGGGTGCGATCATACCAGCACTAATGCACCCGATCCCATCAGAACTCTGCTGCTCAGCCACAACAGCTGGTGACGGCGGCACATTGCTCCCTGACCCAACCGGTTCCGATACTGCCATCCTGCCTCTACCGCGTCCACGAGAAATACGACCACACCCCCTAGAGCTCATATCTAGCGCCTCGATTTAATCTGATTAAAAATTTTATGCATTAGAAATTTGGTTCCACTGTTTATCCACGAGCAATTTTATGGAAAAGAAGTTTCCGAGAGTAATTCTTTCGAGCAATCAAAGTTCCATTCCCTACCCAGGGGTATTTTTGTCATTTTCCTATAGGGGTATTTCTGTAATAACTCAGGGTCAAATTTTGAAAATAGTTTTCCAAACTAGAGATATTTCAAAATTCACAAAATCTTGGGGTCATCTTGAAAATTTTGTTTTTCAAACAAAGTGTATTGCAAAAAATTCAGAAAGTAGGGTTATTTTTGTAATTTTGGAAATCATGGGCATTTTCGTAAATTCTCCAAATCAGGATATCACAATATTTCACAAAGTATAATTTTCTGACATTTGATAAAATAGGAATATTTCAGTAAAAGTCGAGGGTAATCTAAAAATTTAGAAACCAAGGGCGTTTTGGTAATTTTATCAGCCAGGGGTATTTTCGTAAATTTCCACGGATCAGAGTATCCTAATATTTTGAAAACTCGGGTTTTAGTATTTTGCAAAGTAAAGAGCATTTTATCAAAAATTAAGGGTAGTACGGTAATTCTACAATACAGGGGCATTTTTGTAATTCTGCCACTAGGGCATTTTGGTAATTTTGTAAACTGAGAAAATATCTTTCAAAATTTGGTTTAGAGTTTTACAAACCAAAGGGGTAAAGTTGAAAACTTTAAAACAGGAGATTTTAAAACAATCAGGTCAAATCCCTTTCGGGTTTTAATAATTGGTTTAGCCTATGAACAAGTCCTCTTGGTTAAGGTGAACCGTAGCTACGCACCAGGTAGGATTCCTGCGAAGAGGAGGTGAGTCACGAGGACCGCTTAAGTACCAGGTTCTTCCGGATCCAATCCTAGACATGCGTACCAAGGTTACCACACCTTAACTCGGCGACTTACTTCACAGGTTTGTTTAAGAGCTTTAAGTTTTATGCAAATGTTTGAGTAGACTAGTCCTAGGGTCCAATAGATCCTATTATTCTATTCTACGAGCCCAACTAAGCCCAAATTAATTCATACAAACAAATCACTTCAAGAAAGTCTGAAGTACTTACCTGGTGAACTTCGGGTCGGAGGTACAGGTGCCATGCCAGACTAACCTGAAAAGTTTCTTAAAAGCCCATATTTTTGAAAAGCCCATTTTGAAAATATTTTTGGACCCAAAACCCTCAAAGCCGAGTTTTGAACCTGGCTCTGATACCAAACTGTAACATCCCCAAACCCGGTCCATTCACTATGACCGAATCTGGTTATGTCACTGGAAAAAAGACGGTTGAAAATCTTCTTTACTTTTGAATAAACCTTGAAGAAATTAACTTTTGAAAACCTTGTTTATTTATTACCTTATGAAAAACTTTGAAGTTATAAATTAGCTAAATTAGAAAAACTTTATTAAACATATTCTTCATAAATAGGTTGCTAGGATTAAAATCATTTTCACATAGCAATTTAATTTAAATAAACCATAGTTAAAGTAATACCAAAATAATAAAATGGCCTTTATTACAACCCAACAATTCAAATAAAGTACTTATGTCAAAATCAAGCATGACATCATCTTCGGCATGGGCCACCTTGTCCTCTCCGATCCCGGTCCAGCTTTATGCACTACCTGAAATGGTTAAAGGAAAAAGGTGAGTCACCAAGACTCAGTGTGCCACCCTTTTTCCCGGGTTAACAAAATATCACATACAGACATAAACATGATCATCATGCAATCAATTAATATGCACCCCATCCTAACCATCCATACACCTTTTCTACCCCGTGTGGTACCAAACCACTGGTGGTGCCAAACCACTGGTGTCCCAAAGACACAATAATCATCATTGTGGTGCCAAACCACTGGTGCCCCAAAGACACGATTGTGATACCAAATCACTGGTGACCGCAGTCACAAATCAATTGATGGGGCCAACCCATCGTGTGATACCAAATCACTGGCGACGATCCCGTATCTCAACTGTGGGGCCAGCCCACGGTGGTGTCAAACCACAGGGACGAGTCGCTATGAGGTGCCAAACCTCTGGTGTCCCAAAGACACAAATGTGGTACCAAACCACTGGTGACCGTAGTCACGATAATCGAGTGATGGGGCCAACCCATCGTGTGATACCAAATCACTGGCGTCAATCCCTCAATACCGCCTTGTGGGGCCAACCCACTGTGGTGCGAAACCACGGGGACGAGACGCTGAGGTGCCAAACCTCTGGAGGTGCCAAACCTCTGGTGACCCAAAGTCACAAAGTGTGTTACCAAAACACTGGTGCTCGTCAGCACAAAATACCACTGCCCCCTCCACTCGTACAACCCAGATCAATCATGCACATGTATCAAAATATATCATCATGAATGTTTAGTAACGCACATGGGTTTAATCATCAACCAATCAATATATCACATGCCAGATACATCATGCTCACCAAGAGCATCATAATGAGAACTCATAACAGGGACTTACCTGACCCCTTGCCTCATACCTTAATGGTATCTAATCCACCTTCCATGGATCCAAACACACACAACATACATATATATACAATAACAGATAAGTGTGTAAATGTGCACACAATATAATACGCACATAAATTACTAGAAGAGTGTGTGTGTGTACACACCTGTAAGCCTTAACCAAAGAATCAATCTAAGACCCTCGATAACCTCGACAACCTTGCTCCTATAATCGATCAAACAAGAGATGAGCATCCTAAGCCATTCGGCCAAAACACAACATAACCAAAGGGTCACTCTTGAAACCCGAGACCTTACCCACGCGCTTTTGAACACTAGCCAACACCACCAATGCTCCTGCTTCACTTCCCTACAAACGGCAACCAACCAACAGTAATAGCCTTCGGCTTATACCAATACCAAACGAACAGACTGATAAAATAATCCCTTACCATCACTTACCCAACGATCGACCAGAGAGCCGGGCTACACTTGACTGCTTCGAATCCTGGATGTCCTATGCCAAAACAATTCCAAACAAAGATCAATACACCACCAAACAAACACCAAACCAACACTTACCCCTTGTAGATGCCGACAGAGAACAGAGACCTTACCATAAAGCATTCGGCCTTACCTATATACCTTCTCCAAGGCTTGAAACCAAAAGCCAAAAGTAGCCCACACTCCACCTAACAATCGGCCAAGAACAGAACTAGAAGGGAAAAGGAAAGATTCGGCCAACACCTTAGTCACAAGAAAGAGAATCGGCTTTAGGTGTTTAACACACCTATAATCGGCCTTGAGTAAAAAGAGAAAAGAGAAATATGCGAACAAAGAGTATAGTTTCGGCAAGATGATATTGAGGAAAGAAAATGAAGGTTAGGGGAACAAAGTAAGATGGTTTCGGCTTAAGGAAATGGTAACAAATGAAATGAACAAAATTCGGCTAACAAAGTTTTCAGGTAAGGAAAGAGTATGGAGAGGAAAGAGTAGTTTAGTTTACTTAAATGAAAAAGGAAAAACACATGGAAAGGAGCATTCAGCCACAAGCACACAATCAAAAAGAACAAGGAAAAATTTCGGCAAGAAAAGGTGTTTGAAGTTTCGGTTTCAAGAAGCCAAAATGGGAGATTTTGCTAAGAGAAAATCGGCTTTTTGATAAACACCACTAAGGCTGGCCGAAAATCACCCTCAAAAATGCCTAAGAAAAACGGCATCTACCTCCCTTAACACTTCCAAAAACCGGCCACACACCCCCTTGAAGACTCCCCCAAACGGCCACCTCCTAGAAACTCTCCAAGCCACTAGTTCAAACAAGTTTGAACTAGTCAAACCCCACCAATCACTCCTTGCCATCCACTTGAGCAATTGACTAGGTCCAAGGCAGAGTTTGAACTGCCTACAACTCCTCCTCTCCTTGGCGTCAAAAAGAAAAGAAAAAGGTGGCCACTCCGCAGCTTGAACTCAAGACCTCTCCCTCTTGCAAATGACGCCACACACTCAAGCCTCTTGTGGCGTCTCACCTGCCACTCCACCAGCTCATCTTTTGTGCTACACTTCACCAAATAAAACTCTTAAGACCCCCAAAAGCCAAGCTCCCTTTTTACCTACTAAAAATCAAAAATTCCCTAAAGCTTTCCCTACCTTCCAGGGTTCTCCAAACCCCCTAAAAACTTGCACAAGCCCACAAGGAACCTACCAACACCTGAGATATGCACTAGATGCATAACCCCTAAAACCAGGGTGTTACAGGTGACCTCCTAGGATGTCCTCGTGTTGCACCTCTCCAATTTTATTTCATATAAATATTTTTTAACGGATAAGTTAATTGGGTCACTCGCGAAATAAATCAACTGGAACGTTATTTTGCCGAATTTGCATTCAAATACGAGGCGAAAGAACGATAAGTGGTAGCCTTTATATAAATAAATTGCGCAAGAGTTGACGGGTGCGATCATATTATACTAACACACCGGATTGTAAGAGTATGCCCAAAGATCAATCATGAAATGGTTGTAATAACATACTTTATTTTCCATATTTATTAATATAAAGCATTGTCATTAGTATCTCAGTTTTTCAATCTGTGTATACAAATAAACTGTTTTATAATAATGTCCTGAGAATAATATGATTATTCTTAAAAGATCCTTAGTCGAGTATTATTGTTGACTAGGACAACAATAATGCATTAAGACTAACATGTAGTTGATTGATGATAAATAGTTGTCATTGATGTGGATTGTCAAAATCAATGCATGAATATGTGTGTTAGAGAACAACATATTGGATTGACCCGTTATGAGTATGTTTATTGGATTATTATGTAATTGTCACAACATTACTCATAGTGATTAATATGTATATGATCCTCAGGCTTGAGATAATTATTATCTCAACATCGTGAGTTGTATATTTTGATACAGTCAAACGTACACCGTAACTGGTTGTTCTATAAAGGCTGATGTTGGATATACCACAATCTATGTAGAGGGATATGGTTGATCAATATAGGATAAGTCCCTCCTACATAATGGGAGTAATATCTTAGGCCACTTGATTGAGTGAGACTAGAAATGCATGGCCATGCTCAAATAAGTTGACATGAGATGTCATACTAATTTGTATATCATAGTCTACTCAAGATATCAAGAAACATGGGATGGACTATACAAGTGTGACTATTCCATGACTTTTGTCCATTCCAGAGATAAAGGACTTAAGGATTAATGCATGAAAGGTTAATCACAAAAAGTTATGTGGAATCATGACTTCTTGTAACTTAGGTAGCAATGATGCATTGCTAGATGCCACTCATTGTTTGTGACATTAGAATCGTTCTATTATTACTGCTAACGTTGCAAGAACCTACAGGGTCACACCCTATGGTTTAAATGAACGGAATAAAATATAATTGGTATTGTTTTTTGGTTGTCACATGAATTTAATTAATTAAAGAATTAATTTAATTGGGCAATTAAATTTTGAACATATTATATGTACAAGGATGTTGTACACATAATGACAACATAATTCTATTAATATATGAATTTGATTCATATATACATTTAAATAAATATAGTTTACCGAAATCCTTATTATAATTAATGTAATTATAATTTTCGGTTAAAAACTTTATTGTATTTATTTAATCTTATGATACATTCAAGAGATACCAATTATAAAAGGGTATTAAAAGGATACCAAATAATGGGCCCAATGAAAAAGATACCCATTATAAAAGGCCCAATTAAAAGGATACCCAATATAAAAGGTATTTAAAAGAGACAAAGCTTATGGGAAAACCCTAATAGATTGCTTGTTAGGTCTAGCAGCCGTCAAGCAAATAAACCTCCAAAATAGTTTTGGAGATTTCTTCTGTTCATAGTCAAACCGGGTGGATTACGTAGAGGCCGACATCAGAAAAGGTTGTGGCTTGATTCGACAGTAGATCAGAACTCTTGTTGTCGAAGCATAACTTTCTATTCAGATTGACGTTTTGCTAATTTCTAAACCTTTGTTTTACCTCGATTCGTTCCTCACACATGGATTCATGGTTTGGATCGCCAGAATTAATTTTATTTTGCTGCGCCATGGGGTGCCGGCGTTCCAACACAGATCACATCAGAACTCCGCCGCTAAGCGTGTTTGGGTGAGAGTAGTACTAGGATGGGTGACCTCTTGAGAGGTCCTCGTGTTGCACCCCTCCAATTTTATGTCATATAAAAATTTTTTTTAACTGATAAGTTAATTGGGTCACTCACGAAATAAATCAACTGGAACATTATTTTCCCGGATTTGCATTTAGATACGAGGCGCAAGTGCGATAAGTGGTAGCATTTATATAAAAAAATTGCGCAAGAGTTAACGGGTGCGATCATACCAGCACTAATGCACCCGATCCCATCAGAACTCTGCAGTTAAGCGTGCCTGGGCGAGAGTAGAACTAGGATGGGTGACCTCCTTGGATGTCCTCGTGTTGCACCTCTCCAATTTTATTTCATATAAATTTTTTTAACCGATAAGTTAATTGGGTCACTCGCGAAATAAATCAATAGAAACGTTATTTTGCTGGATTTGCATTCAAATACGAGGCACAAGTGCGATAAGCGGTAGCCTTTATATAAATAAATTGCACAAGAGTTGACGGGTGCGATCATACAAGCACTAATGCACCGGATCCCATCAGAACTCTGCAGTTAAGCGTGCTTGGGCGAGAGTAGTACTAGAATGGGTGACCTCTTGGGCAGTCTTCATGTTGCACCCCTCCAATTTTATGGTATATAAATTTTTTTAACTGATAAGTTAATTGGGACACTCGCGAAATAAATCAACTGGAACGTTATTTTGTCGGATTTGCATTCAAATATGAGGCGCAAGTGCGATAAGTGGTAGCCTTTATATAAATAAATTGCACAGGAGTTGACGGGTGCGATCATACCAGCACTAATGCACCGGATCCCATCAGAACTCCAAAGTTAAGCGTGCTTGGGCGAGAGTAGTACTAGAATGGGTGACCTCCTGGGCAGTCCTCGTGTTGCACCCTCCAATTTTATGTCATATAAATTTTTTTTAACTGATAAGTTAATTGGGTCACTTGCGACATAAATCAACTCAAACGTTATTTTGCCGGATTCGCATTCAGATACGAGGAGCAAGTGCGATAAGTGGTAGCCTTTATAAAAATAAATTGCGCAAAAGTTGACGGGTGCGGTCATAACAGCACTAATGCACCGGATCCCATCAGAACTCCGCTGTTAAGCTTGCTTAGGCGAGAGTAGTACTAGGATGGGTGACCTCCTGGGAGGTCCTCGTGTTGCGCCCCTCCAATTTTATGTCATATAATTTTTTTTTTAACTGATATGTTAATTGGGTCACTCGGGAAATAAATCAACTGGAACTTTATTTTCCCAAATTTGCATTCAGATACTAGACGCAAGTGCGATAAGTGGTAGCCTTTATATAAAAAATTGCGCAAGAGTTAACGGGTGTGATCATACCAGCTCTAATGCACCGGATCCCATCAGAACTCCGCAGTTAAGCGTGCCTGGGAGAGAGTAGTACTAGGATGGGTGACCTCCTGGGATGTCCTCGTGTTGCACCTCTCCAATTTTATTTCATATAAATATTTTTTAACGGATAAGTTAATTGGGTCACTCGCGAAATCAATCAACTGGGACGTTATTTTGTCGGATTTGCATTCAAATACGAGGCGAAAGTGCGATAAGTGGTAGCCTTTATATAAATAAATTGCGCAAGAGTTGACGGGTGCGATCATACCAGCACTAATGCACCGGATCACATCAGAACTCTCCAGTTAAGCGTGTTTAGGCGAGACTAGTACTAGGATGGGTGACCTCCTGGGAAGTCCTCGTGTTGCAACCCTCCAATTTTATGTAATATAAATTTTTTTTTTAACTGATAAGTTAATTGGGTCACTCGCTAAATAAATCAACTGGAACGTTATTTTTTCGGATTTGCATTCAAATACGAGGCGCAAGTGCGATAAGTGGTAGCTTTTATACAAATAAATTGCACAAGAGTTGACGGGTGCGATCATACAAGCACTAATGCACCGGATCCCATCAGAACTCCGCAGGTAAGCGTGCTTGGGTGAGAGTAGTACTAGGATGGGTAATCTCTTGGGAAGTTCTCGTGTTGCACCCCTCCAATTTTATGTCATATAATTTTCTTTCAACTGATAAGTTAATTTGGGTGACTTGCGAAATAAATCAACTGAAACATTATTTTGCCAGATTTGCATTCAAATGCGAGGAGCAAATGCGATAAGTTGTAGCCTTTATATAAATAAATTGCGTAAGAGTTGACGCGTGCGTTCTTACCAGCACTAATGCACCGGATCCTATCAGAACTCCGCTGTTAAGCGTGCTTAGGCGAGAGTAGTACTAGGATGGGTGACCTCCTAGGAGGTCCTCGTGTTGCACCCCTCCAATTTTATGTCATATAAAAAAATTTTTAACTGATAAGTTAATTGGGTCACTCGCGAAATAAATCAACTGGAACTTTATTTTGCCGGATTTGCATTCAAATACGAGGCGCAAGTGCGATAAGTGGTAGCTTTTATATAAATAACTTGCGCAACAGTTGACGGTTTCGATCATACTAGAACTAATGCACCGGATCCCATCAGAACTTCGCAGTCAAGCGTGCTTGGGCGAGAGTAGTACAAAGATCGGTGACCTCCAACGAAGTCCTCGTGTTGCACCCCTCCAATTTTATGTCATATAATTTTTTTAAACTGATAAGTTAATTAGCTAACTTGCAAAATAAACCAATTCGAACGTTATTTTGTCGGATTTGCATTCAAATACGAGGCGCAAGTGCGATAAGCGGTAGCCTTTATATAAATAAATTGCACTAGAGTTGACGGGTGCGATCATACCAGCACTAATGCACCGGATCCCATCAGAACTCTGCAGTTAAGCGTGCTTGGGTGAGAGTAGTACTAGAATGGGTGACCTCCTGAGCAGTCCTCGTGTTACACACATCCAATTTTATGTTATATAAATTTTTTGAACTGATAAGTTAATTGGGTCACTTGCGAAATAAATCAACTGAAACGTTATTTTGCTGGATTCGCATTCAAATACGAGGAGCAAATGCGATAAGTGGTAGCCTTTATATAAATAAATTGCGCAAGAGTTGACGGGTGCACTTATACCAGCACTAATGCACCGGATCCCATCAGAAATCCACTGTTAAGCGTGCTTGGGCGAGAGTAGTACTAGGATGGTTGACCTCCTGGGCGGTCCTCGTGTTGCGCCCCTCCAATTTTATGTCATATAAAATTTTTTTTTAACTGATAAGTTAATTGGGTCACTCGCGAAATAAATTAACTGGAACTATATTTTACCGGATTTGCCTTCAAATACGAGGCACAAGTGCTATAAGTGGTAGCCTTTATATAAATAAATTGCGCAAGAGTTGATGGGTGCGACCATACCAGCACTAATACACCGGATCCCATCAGAACTCCGCAGTTAAGCGTGCCTGGGCGAGATTAGTACTAGGATGGGTGACCTCCGGGGAAGTCATCGTGTTGCACCTCTCCAATTTTATATCAAATAAATTTTTTTAACTGATAAATTAATTGGGTCACTCATGAAATAAATCAACTGGAACGTTATTTTACCGGATTTGCATTCAAATACGAGGCGAAAGTGCGATAAGTGGTAACCTTTATAGAAATAAATTTCTCAAGAGTTGATGGGTGTGATCATACCAGCACTAATGCACCAGATCCCATCAGAACTCCGCAGTTAAGCGTGCTGGGGCGAGATTAGTACTAGGATGGGTGACCTCCTAGGAAGTCCTCGTGTTGCACCCATCCAATTTTATGTCATATAATTTTTTTTAACTGATAAGTTAATTGGGTCACTTGCGAAATAAATCAATTGGAAAGTTATTTTGCCGGATTTGCATTCAAATACGAGGCGCAAGTGCGATAAATGGTAGCCTTTATATAAATAAATTGCGTAAGAGTTAACGGGTGCGATCATACCAGCACTAATGCACCGAATCCCATCAGAACTCCGCAGTTAAGCGTGCTTGGGCGAGAGTAGTACTAGGATGGGTGAACTCCTGGGAAATCCTCGTGCTGCACCCCTCCAATTTTATTTCATATAAATTTTCTTTAACTGATAAGTTAATTGGGTCACTTGCGAAATAAATCAACTGACACTTTATTTTGCCGAATTTGCATTCTGATACGAGGTGCAAGTGCAACAAGTGGTAGCCTTTATATAAATAAATTGCGCAAGAGTTGACGGGTGCGATCATACCAGCACTAGTGCATCGGATCCCATCAGAACTCCGCAGTAAAGCGTGCTTGGGCGAGAGTAGTACTAGAATGGGTGACCTCCTGGGCAGTCCTCGTGTTGCACCCCTCCAATTTTATCTCATATAAATTTATTTAACTGATAAGTTAATTGGGTCACTCGCGAAATAAATCAACTGGAATGTTATTTTGCCGGATTTGCATTCACATACGAGGCGCAAGTGCGATAAGTGCTACCCTTTATATAAATAAATTGCACAAGAGTTGATGGGTGCGATCATACCAGCACTAGTGCACCGGATCCCATCAGGACTCCGCAGTTAAGCGTGCTTGGGCGAGAGTAGTACTAGAATAGGTGACCTCCTGGGCAGTCTTCGTGTTGCACCCTCCAATTTTGTTTCATATAAATTATTTTAACTGATAATTTAATTGGGTCACTTGCGAAATAAGTCAACTGAAACGTTATTTTGCTGGATTCGCATTCAGATACGAGGAGCAAGTGCGATAAGTGGTAGCCTTTATATAAATAAATTGCGCAAGAGTTGACGGGTGCGGTCATAACAGCACTAATGCACCGGATCCCATCAGAACTCCGCTGTTAAGCGTGCTTGGGCGAGAGTAGTACTAGGATGGGTGACCTCCTGGGAGGTCCTCCTGTTGCGCCCCTCCAATTTTATGTCATATAAAAATTTTTTAAATGGTATGTTAATTGGGTCACTCGGGAAATAAATCAACTGTAACTTTATTTTCCTGGATTTGCATTTAGATACGAGGCGCAAGTGTGATAAGTGGTAGCCTTTATATAAAAAATTAAGCAAGAGTTAACGGGTGCGATCATGCCAGCACTAATGCACCGGATCCCATCAGAACCCCGCAGTTAAGTGCGCCTGGGCGAGAGTAGAACTAGGATGGGTAACCTCCTAGGATGTCCTTGTGTTGCACCTCTCCAATTTTATTTCATATAAATATTTTTTTTAACTGATAAGTTAATTGGGTCACTCGCGAAATAAATCAACTGGAACTTTATTTTACCGGATTTGCATTCAAATACGAGGCGAAAGTGCGATAAGTGGTAGCCTTTATATAAATAAATTGCGCAAGAGTTGACGGGTGCGATCATACCAGCACTAACGCACCGGATCACATCAGAACTCCGCCGCTAAGTGTGTTTGGGTGAGAGTAGTACTAGGATAGGTGACCTCTTGAGAGGTCCTCGTGTTGCACCCCTCCAATTTTATGTCATATAAAAAAAATTTTTAAATGATAAGTTAATTGGGTCACTCGGGAAATAAATCAACTGGAACTTTATTTTCCCGGATTTGCATTCAGATACGAGGCGCAAGTGCGATAAGTGGTAGCCTTTATATAAAAAATTGCGCAAGAGTTAACGGGTGCGATCATGCCAGCACTAATGCACCGGATCCCATCAGAACCCCGCTGTTAAGCGCGTCTGGGCAAGAGTAGAACTAGGATGGGTGACCTCCTTGGATGTCCTCGTGTTGCACCTCTCCAATTTTTTTTCATATAATTTTTTTAACTGATAAGTTAATTGGGTCACTCGCGAAATAAATCAATAGAAACGTTATTTTGCCGGATTTGCATTCAAATACGAGGCGCAAGTGCGATAAGCGGTAGCCTTTATATAAATAAATTGCACAAGAGTTGACGGGTGCGGTCATACAAGCACTAATGCACCAGATCCCATCAGAACTCTGCAGTTAAGCGTGCTTGGGCGAGAGTAGTACTAGAATGGGTGACCTCTTGGGCAGTCCTCGTGTTGCCCCCCTCCAATTTTATGGTATATAAATTTTTTTAACTGATAAGTTAATTGGGACACTCGCGAAATAAATCAACTGGAACGCTATTTTGGCGGATTTGCATTCAAATACGAGGCGCAGGTGCGATAAGTGGCAGCCTTTATATAAATAAATTGCACAGGAGTTGACGGGTGCGATCATACCAGCACTAATGCACCGGATCCCATCAGAACTCCAAAGTTAAGCGTGCGTGGGCGAGAGTAGTACTAGAATGGGTGACCTCCTGGGCAGTCCTAGTGTTGCACTCTCCAATTTTATGTCATATAAATTTTTCTAACTGATAAGTTAATTGGGTCACTTGCGAAATAAACCAACTCAAACGTTATTTTGCCGGATTCACATTCAGATACGAGGAGCAAGTGCGATAAGTGGTAGCCTTTATATAAATAAATTGCGCAAGAGTTGACGGGTTCGATCATAACAGCACTAATGACCGGATCCCATCAGAACTCCGCTGTTAAGCTTGCTTGGGCGAGAGTAGTACTAGGATGGGTGACCTCCTGGGAGGTCCTCGTGTTGCGCCCCACCAATTTTATGTCATATAAAATTTTTTTTAACTGATAAGTTAATTGGGTCACTCGGGAAATAAATCAACTGGAACTTTATTTTCCCAAATTTGCATTCAGATACTAGGCGCAAGTGCGATAAGTGGTAGCCTTTATATAAAAAATTGCGCAAGAGTTAACGGGTGCGATCATACCAGCTCTAATGCACCGGATCCCATCAGAACTCCGCAGTTAAGCGCGCCTGGGAGAGAGTAGTACTAGGATGGGTAACCTCTTGGGATGTCCTCGTGTTGCACCTCTCCAATTTTATTTCATATAAATATTTTTTAACGGATAAGTTAATTGGGTCACTCGCGAAATAAATCAACTGGAACGTTATTTTGTCGGATTTGCATTCAAATACGAGGCGAAAGTGCGATAAGTGGTAGCCTTTATATAAATAAATTGCGCAAGAGTTGACGGGTGCGATCATACCAGCACTAATGCACCGGATCACATCAGAACTCTGCAGCTAAGCATGTTTGGGCGAGATTAGTACGGATGGGTGACCTCCTGGGAAGTCCTCGTGTTGCAACCCTCCAATTTTATGTAATATAAATTTTTTTTAACTGATAAGTTAATTGGGTCACTCGCTAAATAAATCAACTGGAACGTTATTTTTTTGGATTTGCATTCAAATACGAGGCGCAAGTGCGATAAGTGGTAGCTTTTATATAAATAAATTGCACAAGAGTTGACGGGTGCGATCATACAAGCACTAATGCACCGGATCCCATCAGAACTCCACAGGTAAGCGTGCTTAGGTGCACCAGATCCCATCAGAACTTCGCAGTCAAGCGTGCTTGGGCTAGAGTAGTACAAATATAGGTGACCTCCTGCGAAGTCCTCGTGTTGCACCCCTCCAATTTTATGTCATATAATTTTTTTAAACTGATAAGTTAATTAGGTCACTTGCAAAATAAATTAATTCGAACGTTATTTTGTCGGATTTGCATTCAAATACGAGGCGCAAGTGCGATAAGTGGTAGCCTTTATATATATAAATTGTGCAAGAGTTGGCGGGTGCGATCCTACCAGCACTAATGCACTGGATCCCATCAGAACTCCAAAGTTAAGCGTGCGTGGGCGAGAGTAGTACTAGAATGGGTGACCTCCTGGGCAGTCCTAGTGTTGCACCCTCCAATTTTATGTCATATAAATTTTTTTAACTGATAAGTTAATTGGGTCACTTGCGAAATAAACCAACTCAAACGTTATTTTGCCGGATTCACATTCAGATACGAGGAGCAAGTGCGATAAGTGGTAGCCTTTATATAAATAAATTGCGCAAGAGTTGACGGGTGCGGTCATAACAGCACTAATGCACCGGATCCCATCAGAACTCCGCTGTTAAGCTTGCTTGAGCGAGAGTAGTACTAGGATGGGTGACCTCTTGGGAGGTCCTCGTGTTGCGCCCCTCCAATTTTATGTCATAAAAAAATTTTTTTTAACTGATAAGTTAATTGGGTCACTCGGGAAATAAATCAACTGGAACTTAATTTTCCTAAATTTGCATTCAGATACTAGGCGAAAGTGCGATAAGTGGTAGCCTTTATATAAAAAATTGCGCAAGAGTTAACGGGTGCGATCATACCAGCTCTAATGCACCGGATCCCATCAGAACTCCGCAGTTAAGCGCGCCTGGGAGAGAGTAGTACTAGGATGGGTGACCTCTTGGGATGTCCTCGTGTTGCACCTCTCCAATTTTATTTCATATAAATATTTTTTAACGGATAAGTTAATTGGGTCACTCGCGAAATAAATTAACTGGAATGTTATTTTGTCGGATTTGCATTCAAATGCGAGGCGAAAGTGCGATAAGTGGTAGCCTTTATATAAATAAATTGCGCAAGAGTTGACGGGTGCGATCATACCAGCACTAATGCACCGGATCACATCAGAACTCTGCAGTTAAGCATGTTTGGGCGAGATTAGTACTAGGACGGGTGACCTCCTGGGAAGTCCTCGTGTTGCAACCCTCCAATTTTATGTAATATAAAATTTTTTTAACTGATAAGTTAATTGGGTCACTCGCTAAATAAATCAACTGGAACGTTATTTTTTCGGATTTACATTCAAATACGAGGCGCAAGTGCGATAAGTGGTAGCTTTTATATAAATAAATTGCACAAGAGTTGACGGGTGCGATCATACAAGCACTAATGCACCGGATCCCATCAGAACTCCGCAGGTAAGCGTGCTTAGGTGCACCAGATCCCATCAGAACTTCGCAGTCAAGCGTGCTTGGGCTAGAGTAGTACAAATATAGGTGACCTCTCGCGAAGTCCTCGTGTTGCACCCCTCCAATTTTATGTCATATAGTTTTTTTAAACTGATAAGTTAATTAGGTCACTTGCAAAATAAATTAATTCGAACGTTATTTTGTCGGATTTGCATTCAAATACGAGGCACAAGTGCGATAAGTGGTAGCCTTTATATATATAAATTGCGCAAGAGTTGGCGGGTGCGATCCTACCAGCACTAATGCACTGGATCATATTAGAACTCCGCTGTTAAGCGTGCTTGGGCGAGAGTAGTACTAGGATGGGTGACCTCCTTGGAAGTCCTCGTGTTGCACCTCTCCAATTTTATGTCATATAATTTTTTTTAACTGATAAGTTAATTGGGACACTCGCGAAATAAATCAACTGGAACGTTATTTTGCCGGATTTGCATCCAGATACGAGGCGCGAGTGCGGTAAGTGGTAGCCTTTATATAAATAAATTGCGGAAGAGTTGACGGGTGCAGTTATACCAGCACTAATGCACCAGATCCCATCAGAAATCCACTGTTAAGCGTGCTTGGGCGAGAGTAGTACTAGGATGGTTGACCTCTAGGGAGGTCCTCGTGTTGCGCCCCTCCAATTTTATGTCATATAAAAAAATTTTTAACTGATAAGTTAATTCGGTCACTCTCGAAATAAATCAACTGGAACTTTATTTTCCCGGATTTGCCTTCAAATACGAGGCGCAAGTGCTATAAGTGGTAGCCTTTATATAAATAAATTGCGCAAGACTTGATGGGTGCGACCATACCAGCACTAATGCACCGGATCCCATTAGAACTCCGCAGTTAAGCGTGCCTGGGCGAGATTAGTACTAGGATGGGTGACCTCCGAGGAAGTCATCGTGTTGCACCTCTCCAATTTTATGTCAAATAAAATTTTTTAACTGATAAATTAATTGGGTCACTCATGAAATAAATCAACTGGAACGTTATTTTACCGGATTTGCATTCAAATACAAGGCGAAAGTGCGATAAGTGGCAGCCTTTATAGAAATAAATTTCGCAAGAGTTGACGGGTGTGATCATACCAGCATTAATGCATCGGAACCCATCAGAACTCCGCAGTTAAGCGTGCTGGGGCGAGATTAGTATTAGGATGGGTGACCTCTTGGGAAGTCCTCGTGTTGCACCCATCCAATTTTATGTCATATAATTTTTTTTAACTGATAAGTTAATTGGGTCACTTGCGAAATAAATCAATTGGAACGATATTTTGCCGGATTTGCATTCAAATACGAGGCGCAAGTGCGATAAATGGTAGCCTTTATATAAATAAATTGCATAAGAGTTAACGGGGGCGATCATACCAGCACTAATGCACCGGATCCCATCAGAACTCTGCAGTTAAGCGTGCTTGGGCGAGAGTAGTACTAGGATGGGTGACCTCCTGGGAAGTCCTCGTACTGCACCCCTCCAATTTTATTTCATATAAATTTTTTTTAACTGATAAGTTAATTGGGTCACTTGCGAAATAAATCAACTGACAGTTTATTCTGCCGAATTTGCATTCTGATACGAGGCGCAAGTGCGACAAGTGGTAGCCTTTATATAAATAAATTGCGCAAGAGTTAACGGGTACGATCATACCAGCACTAGTGCACCGGATCCCTTCAGAACTCCGCAGTAAAGCGTGCTTGGGAGAGAGTAGTACTAGGATGGGTGACTCCTGGGAAGTCCTCGTGTTGCACCCCTCCAATTTTATTTCATATAAATATTTTTTAACTGATAATTTAATTGGGTCACTTGCGAAATAAATGAACTGAAACGTTATTTTGCCGAATTTGCATTCAGATACGAGGCTCAAGTGCGATAAGTGGCAGCCTTTATATAAATAAACTGCGCAAGAGTTAACAGGTGCGATCATACCAGCACTAATGCACCGAATCCCATCAGAACTCCACTGTTAAGCGTGCTTGGGCGAAAGTAGTACTAGGATGCGTGACCTTCTAGGAAGTCCTCGGGCTACACCCCTTCAATTTTATTTCATATAATTTTTTTAACTGATAAGTTAATTGTGTCACTTGCGAAATAAATCAACTAAAACGTTATTGTGCCGGATTTGCATTTAGATACGAGCCGCAAGTGCGATAAGCGGTAGCCTTTATATAAAAAATTGCGCAAGAGTTAACGGGTGCGATCATACGAGCACTAATGCACAGAATCCCATCAGAACTCCGCAGTAATGCGCGCTTGCGCGAGAGTAGTACTAGGATGGGCGACCTCTTGGGAAGTCCTCGTGTTGCACCCCTCCAATTTTATTTTATATAATTTTTTTTTAACTAATAAGTTATTTGGGTCACTTGCAAAATAAATGAACTGAAACGTTATTTTGCAGGATTTGCATTCAGATATGAGGCACAACTGCGATAAGTGGTAGCCTTTATATAAAAAAATTGCGAAAGAGTTAACGGGTGCGATCATACCAGTACTAATGCACCGGATCCCATCAGAAAATCGCAGTAAAGCGTGCTTGGGCGAGAGTAGTACTAGGATGGGTGACCTCCTAGGAAGTCCTCGTGCTGCACCCCTCAAATTTTATTTCATATAAACTTTTTTAACTGATAAGTTAATTTGGTCACTTGCGAAATAAATCAACTGAAATTTTATTTTGCCAGATTTGCATTCAGAAACGAGGCGCAAGTGCGATAAGTAGTAGCGTTTATATAAATAAATTGCGCAAGAGGTAACGGGTGCGATCATACCAGCACTAATGCACTGGATCCCATCAGAACTCCGCAGTAAAGCGTGCTTGGGCGAGAGTAGTACTAGGATGGGTGACCTCTTGGGAAGTCCTCGTGTTGCACCCCACCAATTTTATTTCATATAAATTTTTTTTACTGATAAGTTAATTGGGTCACTTGCGAAATAAATCAACTGAACTGTTATTTTGCCAGATTTGCATTCAGATACGAGGCGCAAGTGTGATAAGTGGTAGCCATTATATAAATAAATTGCGCTAGAGTTAACGGGTGTGATCATACGAGCACTAATGCACAGAATCCCATCAGAACTCCGCAGTTAAGTGTGCTTAGGCGAGAGTTGTACTAGGATGGGTGACATCCTGGGAAGTCCTCGTGTTGCACCCCTCCAATTTTATTTCATAAATTGTTTTTAACTGATAAGTTAATTGGGTCACTTACGAAAAAAATCAACTGAAACGTTATTTTGCAGGATTTGCATTCAGATAGGCGCAAGTGCGATAAGTGGTAGCCTTTATATGAATAAATTGCGCAGGAATTAACGGGAGGGATCATACCAGCACTAATGCACCGGATCCCATCAGAACTTCGCAGTTAAGCGTGCTTGGGCAATAGTAGTACTAGGATGGGTGACCTCCTGGGAAGTCCTCGTGTTGCACCCCACCAATTTTATTTCATATAAATTTTTTTTACTGATAAGTTAATTGGGTCACTTGCGAAATAAATCAACTGAAACGTTATTTTGCCGGATTTGCATTCAGATACGAGGCGCAAGTGTGATTAGTGGTAGCCATTATATAAATAAATTGCGCAAGAGTTAACGGGTGCGATCATACGAGCACTAATTCACAAAATTCCATCAGAACTCCGCAGTTAAGTGTGCTTGGGCGAGAGTTGTACTAGGATGGGTGACATCCTGGGAAGTCCTCGTGTTGCACCCCTCCAATTTTATTTCATAAATTTTTTTTAACTGATAAGTTAATTGGGTCACTTACGAAAAAAATCAACAGAAACGTTATTTTGCAAGATTTGCATTCAGATAGGCGCAAGTGCGATAAGTGGTAGCCTTTATATAAATAAATTGCGCAGGAGTTAACGGGAGGGATCATACCAGCACTAATGCACTGGATCCCATCAGAACTTCGCAGCTAAGCGTGCTCGGGCGATAGTAGTACTTGGATGGGTGACCTCCTGGGACGTCCTCGTGTTGCAGCCCTCCAATTTTATTTCATATAAAAAATTTTTTTAACTGATAAGTTATTTGGGTCACTTGCGAAATAAATCAGCTGAAACGTTATTTTACCGGATTTGCATTCCGATACGAGGCGTAAGTGCGATCAGTGGTAGTCTTTATATAAATAAATTGCGTAAGAGTTAACGGGTGCGATCATACCAGCACTAATGCACCGGATCCCATCAGAACTCCGCAGTAAAGCGTGCTTGGGCGAGAGTAGTACTAGGATGGGTGACCTCCTGGGAAGTCCTCTTGTTGCACCCCTCCAATTTTATTTCATATAAATCTTTTTAACTGATAAGTTAATTGGGTAACTTGCGAAATAATTCAACTGAAATGCTATTTTTCCGGATTTGCATTCAGAGACGAGGCGCAAGTGCGACAAGTGGTAGCCTTTATATAAATAAATTGCGTAAGAGTTAACGGGTAAGATTATACTATCACTGATGCGCGGGATCCCATCAGAAGTCCGCAGTTAAGCACGCTTGGGCAAGAGTACTACTAGGATGGGTGACCTCTTGGGAAGTCCTCGTGTTGCACCCCTCCAATTTTATTTCATATAATTTTCTTTAACTGATAAGTTAATTGGGTCACTTGCGAAATAAATCAACTGAAACGTTATTTTGCCGGATTTCCATTCAGATACGAGGCACAAGTGTGATAAGTGGTAGCCTTTATATAAATAAATTACGCAAGAGTTAACGGGTGCGATCATACTTGCACTAATGCACCGGATCCCATCAGAACTTCGCACTAAAGCGTGCTTGGGCGAGAGTAGTACTAGGATGGGTGACCTCTTTGGTTGTCCTCATGCTGCACCCCTCTAATTTTATTCCATATATTTTTTTTAACTGATAAGTATATTCGGTCACTTGCGAAATAAATCAACTGAAACATTATTTTGCCGGATTTGCATTCAAATACGAGGCGCAAGTGCGTTAAGTGGTAGCCTTTAGATAAATAAATTGCGAAAGATCATACCAGCACTAATGCATCGGATCCCATCAGAACTCCATAGTAAAGCGTGCTTGGGCGAGAGTAGTACTAGGATGGGTGACCTCCTAGGAAGTCCTCGTGCTGCACCCCTCCAATTTTATTTCATATAAATTTTTTTAACTGATAAGTTAATTGGGTCACTTGCGAAATAAATCAACTGAAACATTATTTTGCTGGATTTGCATTCAGATACGAGGCGCAAGTGCGATATGTGGTAGCCTTTATATAAATAAATTGCGCAAGAGTGAACGGGTGCGATCATACCATCACTAATGCACCAGATCCCATCAGAACTCTGCAGTAAAGTGTGCTTGGGCGAGAGTAGTACTAGGATGGGTAACCTCCTAGGAAGTCCTCGTGTTGCACCCCACCAATTTTATTGTATATAAATTTTTTTAACTGATAAGTTAATTGGGTCACTTGCGAAATAAATCCATTGAAAAGTTATTTTGTCGGATTTGAATTCAGACACGAGGTGCAAGTGCGATAAGTGGTAGCCTTTATATAAATAAATTGCGCAAGAGTTAACGGGTGCGCATACCAGCACTAATGCACAGGATCCTATCTGAACTCTGCAGTCAAGCGTGCTTGGGTAAGAGTAGTACTAGGATGGGTGACCTCCTGGGAAGTCCTCGTGTTGCACCCCTTTAATTCTATAGGTTATTTTGCAGGATTTGCATTCAGATAGGTGCAAGTGTGATAAATGGTAGCCTTTATATAAATGAATTGCGCATGAGTTAACGGGTGGGATCATACCAGCACTAATGCACCGGATCCCATCAGAACTCCGCAGTTAAGCGTCCTCGGGCGATAGTAGTACTTGGATGGGTGACCTCATGGGAAGTCCTCGTGTTGCACCCCTCCAATTTTATTTCAGATAAATTTTTTTTAACTAATAAGTTAATTGGGTCACTTGCGAAATGAATCAACTGAAACGTTATTTTGCCCAATTTGCATTCTGATACGAGGCGCAACTGCGACAAGTGGTAGCCTTCATATAAATAAATTGTGCAAGAGTTAACGGGTGCGATTATACTAGCACTAATGCACTGGATCCCATCAGAACTCCACAGTTAAGCGCGCTTGGGCGAGAGTACTACTAGGACGGGTGACCTCTTGGGAAGTCCTCGTGTTGCACCCCTCTAATTTTATTTCATATAAATTTTTTTAATTGATAAGTTAATTGGTTTACTTGCACAATAAATCAAGGTAAACGTTATTTTTCCGGATTTGCATTCAGATACGAGACGCAAGTGCGATAATTGGTAGCCATTATATAAATAAATTGCGTTGGAATTAACGGGTGCGATTATACCAGCACTAATGCAACGGATCCCATCAGATCTCCGCAGTTAAGCGTGCTTGAGCAAGAGTTGTACTAGGATGGGTGACCTCATGGGAAGTCCTCGTGTTGCACCCCTCCAATTTTATTTCATAAATTTTTTTTTAACTGATAAGTTAATTGGGTCATTTGCGAAACAAATCAACTGAAACGTTATTTTGCAGGGCATTCAGATAGGTGCAAGTGCGATAAGTGGTAGCCTTTATATAAATAAATTGCACAAGAGTTAACGAGTGCGATCATACCAGCAGTAATGCACCGGATCCCATCAGAACTCCGCAGTAAAGCGTGCTTGGGCGAGTGTAGTACTAGGATGGGTGACCTGCAGAAAATTCCTCGTGCTGCACCCCACCATTTTTATTGCATATAAATTTTTTTAATTGATAAGTTAGTTGGGTTACTTGCAAAATAAATCAAGGTAAACGTTATTTTGCCGGATTTGCATTCAGATACGAGACGCAAGTGCGATAAGTGGTAGCCTTTATATAAATAAATTGCGTAAGAGTTAACGGGTGCGATTATACCAGCACTAATGCACCGGATCCCATCAGATCTCCGCAGTTAAGCGTGCTTGAGAAAGAGTTGTACTAGGATGGGTGACCTCCTGGGAAGTCCTCGTGTTACACCCCTCCAATTTTATTTCATAAATTTTTTTTAACTGATAAGTTAATTGGGTCATTTGCGAAACAAATCAACTGAAACGTTATTTTGCAGGGCATTCAGATAGGTGCAAGTGCGATAAATGGTAGCCTTTATATAAATAAATTGCGCATGAGTTAACGGGTGGGATCATACCAGCACTAATGCACCGGATCCCATCAGAACTCCGCAGTTAAGCGTCCTCGGGCGATAGTAGTACTTGGATGGAGACCTCATGGGAAGTCCTCGTGTTGCACCCCTCCAATTTTATTTCAGATAAATTTGTTTTTTTAACTGATAAGTTAATTGGGTCACTTGCGAAATGAATTAACTAAAACGTTGTTTTGCCAGATTTTCATTCCGATACGAGGCGCAAGTGCGATAAAGTGTAGCCTTTATATAAATAAATTGCGCAAGAGTTAACGGGTGCGATCATACCAGCAGTAATGCACCGGATCCCATCAGAACTCCGCAGTAAAGCGTGCTTGGGCGAGAGTAGTACTAGGATGGGTGACCTCCAGAAAAGTCCTCGTGCTGCACCCCACCATTTTTATTGCATATAAATTTTTTTAACTGATAAGTTAATTTGGTCACTTGCGAAATAAATCAACTGAAACGTTATTTTGCCGAATTTGCATTCAGATTCGAGGCGCAAGTGCGATAAGTGGTAGCCTTTATATAAATAAATTGCGTAAGAGTTAACGGGTGCGATTATACCAGCACTAATGCACCGGATCCCATCAGATCTCCACAGTTAAGCGTGCTTGAGAAAGAGTTGTACTAGGATGGGTGACCTCCTGGGAAGTCCTCGTGTTGCACCCCTCCAATTTTATTTCATAAATTTTTTTTAACTGATAAGTTAATTGGGTCATTTGCGAAACAAATCAATTGAAACGTTATTTTGCAGGGCATTCAGATAGGTGCAAGTGCGATAAATGGTAGCCTTTATATAAATAAATTGCGCATGAGTTAACGGGTGGGATCATACCAGCACTAATGCACCGGATCCCATCAGAACTCCGCAGTTAAGCGTCCTCGGGTGATAGTAGTACTTGGATGGGTGACCTCATGGGAAGTCCTCGTGTTGGACCCCACCAATTTTATTTCAGATAAATTTTTTTTTTAACTGATAAGTTAATTGGGTCACTTGCGAAATGAATCAACTGAAACGTTGTTTTGCCGGATTTTCATTCCGATACGAGGCGCAAGTGCGATAAGTGGTAGCCTTTATATAAATAAATTACACAAGAGTTAACGGGTGCGATCATACTAGCACTAATGCACCGGATCCCATCAGAACTCCGCAGTTAAGCGTGCTCGGGCGATAGTAGTACTTAGATGGGTGACCTCATGGGAAGTCCTCGTGTTGCATCCCTCCAATTTTATTTCAGATAATTTTTTTAACTGATAAGTTAATTGGGTCACTTGCGAAATGAATCAACTGAAACGTTATTTTGCCGGATTTTCATTCCGATACGAGGCGGAAGTGCGATAAGTGTTAGCCTTTATATAAATAAATTGCGTAAGAGTTAACGGGTGCGATCATACAGCACTAATGCACCGGATCCCATCAGAACTCCACAGTAAAGCGTGCTTGGGCGAGAGTAGTGCTAGGATGGGTGACCTTCTGAAAAGTCCTCGTGCTGCACCCCTCCAATTTTATTTCATATAGTTTTTTTTAACTGATAAGTTAATTGGGTAACCTGCGAAATAAATCAACTGAAACGTTATTTTGTCGGATTTGCATTCAGAGACGAGGCACAAGTGCGACGAGTGGTAGCCTTTTTATAAATAAATTGGACAAGAGTTAACGGGTGCGATTATACTAGCACTAATGCACCGGATCCCATCAGACCTCCGCAGTTAAGCGCGCTTGGGCGAGAGAACTACTACGATGGGTGATCTCCTGGGAAGTCCTCGTGTTGGACCCCACCAATTTTATTTCATATAAATTTTTTTGACTAATAAGTTAATTGGGTCACTTGCGAAATAAATCCATTGAAACGTTACTTTGTCGGATTTGAATTCAGATACGAGGCGCAAGTGCGATAAGTGGTAGCCTTTATATAAATAAAATGCGCAAGAGTTAACGGGTGCGATGATACCAGCACTAATGCATCGGATCCCATCAGAACTCCGCAGTAAAGCGTGCTTGGACGAGAGTAGTACTAGAATGGGTGAGCTGCTGGGAAGTCCTCGTGCTGCACCCCTCCAATTTTATTTCATATAAATTTTTTTAACTGATAAGTTGATTGGGTCACTTGCGAAATAAATCAACTAAAACGTTATTTTGCCGGATTTACATTCAGATACGAGGCGCAAGTGCGACAAGTGGTAGCCTTTATATAAATAAATTGCGCAATAGTTAACAGGTGCGATCATACTAGAACTAATGCACCGGATCCTATCAAAACTCCGCAGCTAAGCGCGCTTGGGCGAGAGTACTACTAGGATGGGTGACCTCCTAGGAAGTCCTCGTGCTGCACCCCTCCCATTTTATTTGATATAAATTTTTTTAACTGATAAGTTAATTGGGTCAGTTGCGAAATAAATCAACTGAAACGTTATTTTACCGGATTTGCATTCAGATACGAGGCGCAAGTGCGATAAGTGGTAGCCTTTATATAAATAAATTGTGCAAGAGTGAACGGGTGCGATCATACCAGTACTAATGCACTGGATCCCATCAGAACTCTGCAGTAAAGCGTGCTTGGGCTAGAGTAGTACTAGGATGGGTGACCTCCAGAAAAGTCCTCGTGTTGGACCCCACAAATTTTATTGCATATAAATTTTTTTAACTGATAAGTTAATTGGGTCACTTGCGAAATAAATCAACAGAAACGTTATTTTGCCGGATTTGCATTCAGATACGAGGGGCAAGTGCGATAAGTGGTAGCCGTTATATAAATAAATTGCCCAAGAGTTAACGGGTGCGATCATACCAGCACTAATGCACCGGATCCCATCAGAACTCCGCAGGAAAGCGTGCTTGGGCGATAGTAGTACTAGGATGGGTGACCTCCTGGGAAGTCCTCGTGTTGCACCCCACCAATTTTATTTCATATAAATTTTTTTAACTGATAAGTTAATTGGGTCACTTGAGATAGAAATCAATTGAAACGTTATTTTGCCGGATTTGCATTCAGATATGAGGTGCAAGTGCGATAAGTGGTAGCCTTTATATAAATAAATTGCGTAAGAGTTAACGGGTGTGATCATACTAGCACTAATGCACAGGATCTCATCAGAACTTTGCAGTTAAGCATGCTTGGGCGAGAGTAGTACTAGGATGGGTGACCTCCTGGGAAGTCCTCGTGTTGCAACTCTCCAATTTTATTTCATATAATTTTTTTTAAGTGATAAGTTAATTGGGTCACTTGCTAAATAAATAAACTGAAACGTTATTTTGCAGGATTTGCATTCAGATAGGCGCAAGTGCGGTAAGTGGTAGCCTTTATGTAAATAAATTGCGCAGGAGTTAACGGGTGCGACCATACCAGCAGTAATGCACCAGATCCCATCAGAACTCCGCAGTTAAGCGTGCTCAGGCGATAATAGTACTAGGATGGATGGCCTCCTGGGAAGTCCTCGTGTTGCACCCCTCCAATTTTATTTCATATAAAATTTTTTTAACTGATAAGTTAATTGGGTAACTTGTGAAATAAATCAACTGAAACGTTATTTTGTCGAATTTGCATTCAGATACGAGGCGCAAGTGCGATAAGTGGTAGCCTTTATGTAAATAAATTGCGCAATAGTTAACGGGTGCAGTCATACCAGCACTAATGCACCGGATCCCATCAGAACTCTACAGTTAAGCGTGCTTGGGAAAGAGTAGCACTTGGATGGGTGAGCTCCTACGAAGTCCTCGTGTTACACCCCTCCAATTTTATTTCATATAAAAAAATTTTAACTGATAAGTTAATTGGGTCACTTGCAAAATAAATCTACTGAAACGTTATTTTGCCGGTACGAGGCGCAAGTGCGATAAGTGGTAGCCTTTATATAAATAAATTGTGTATGAGTTTACGGTACGATCATACCAGCACTAACGCATCGGATCCCATCAGAACTCCGCAGTAAAGCGTGCTTGGGCGAGAGTAGTACTAGGATGGGTGACCTCTGGGAAGTCCTCGTGCTGCACCCCTCCAATTTTATTTCATATAATTTTTTTTAACTGATAAGTTAATTGGGTCACTTGCGAAATAAATGAACTGAAACGTTATTTTGCCGGATTTGCATTCAGATACGAGGTGCAAGTGCGACAAGTGGTAGCCTTTATATAAATAATTTGCACAAAGTTAACGGGTGCGATCATACTAGCACTAATGCACCGAATCCCATCAGAACTCCGTAGTTAAGCGCGCTTGGGTGAGAGTACTACTAGGATGGGTGACCTTCTGGGAAGTCCTCGTGTTGCACTCCTCCAATATTATTTCATATAATTTTTTAACTGATAAGTTAATTGGGTCACTTGCAAAATATGTCAACTAAAACGTTATTTTGCTGGATTTGCATTCTGATACAAGGCGTAAGTGCGATAAGTGGTAGCCTTTATATAAATAAATTGCGCAAGAGTTAACGGGTGTGGTCGTACCAGCACTGTAACACCCCAAACCCGGCCCATGCGTTTCGACCATATCTGGCGTGCTACGGGTTGTACATTGAAAACTTTTGCTTCATTGGTTTCGGAAATCGTAAGTTAATTAGACAATATTTGAATAAATAGGTGACCTTTTGAAAAAAAAAACTTGTATTATTATTATTTTGAATAATTAAACCTTTTGACAAAATTTCATAAGTTGCAAATATTAAAAATTAAGTAGTGAAATATAAACTATGGGGCCTTACTACATAAATATTCCAAAAATTAAAACTTAAAGAAAAGCTGAAATAATCTATAAAAATAAAAACTTGATGGCCCCTCGAGTCCGTCTCGGCTCCCATGTCCACGATCTACTGCTCATCTGAAAAGTTGGCGAAAAATAATAGGGTGAGTCACCAAGACTCAGTGTGTAAATCCCGAAAACACATAAAAGGCTTGGGCCCACAAACACGTTATGAGCCCTGGCCCATACACAATGGCAACAATCATAATCACATGATAGATAATAAATGATGCAAAGCCCAACCCATCCTAGAATTCCATCCTCCACACACCAACCCGTACCAACCATCACACCTTGGGGATTTCTACAATCAACCCTCCATCCGCTACACACCATATCGACAGCTGTGCTGCCTGTCATAAAGACCGATCACTATGTGACCTATGTGGCGAAGCCACCGATCGCAATGCGATATATCGACAACTGTGTTGCCTGTCATAAAGACCGATCACTATGTGACCTATGTGGTGAAGCCACCGATCGCTATGCGACCTTAAAAATATATCGACAGCTGTGCTGCCTGTCATAAAGACCGATCACTATGTGACCTATGTGGCAAAGCCACCGATCGCTATGCGACCTTCTACCCCTTCATCATGTCAATCCTATCCCCATGCTTACATGCAAGAACATAAATATATTATCATCACAGATTATCACATACTTCGATACACATAGAGATTTCTATGATTACGTACCTAGCATCCTTTGCCTAACCCTTTTAGGGTTTTATTCCACTATCTACACAGCCCCTTTTCGACCTTTAGCCCATAACATATATTTAGTACAGATTACTATACAGCCTTTTTCCGGCTTTTAGCCCATAACAGATATTTAGTACAGATTACTTAGTGTGTTAGAGATCTACACACGACTGTTCATACAGCCTCATTTTCTGGCTTTTCAGCCCATAACAGGTATAATACAAAATAAAACTTATTTGATAAGGATCTACACACGACTGTTCATACAGCCTCATTTTCCGGCTTTTCAGCCCCTAACAGGTATTACAAAATAAAACTTATGTGATAAGGATCTACACACGACTGTTCATACAGCCTCATTTTCCGGCTTTTCAGCCCCTAACAGGTATAATACAAAATAAAACTTATGTGATAAGGATCTACACACGACTGTTCATACAGCCTTATTTTCCGGCTTTTCAGCCCCTAACAGGTATAATACAAAATAAAACTTATGTGATAAGGATCTACACACGACTGTTCATACAGCCTCATTTTCTGGCTTTTCAGCCCCTAACAGGTATAATATAAAATAAAACTTATGTGATAAGGATCTACACACGACTGTTCATACAGCCTCATTTTCTGGCTTTTCAGCCCCTAACAGGTATAATACAAAATAAAACTTATGTGATAAGGATCTTCCGGCTTTTCAGCCCCTAACAGGTATAATACAAAATAAAACTTATGTGATAAGGATCTACACACGACTGTTCATACAACCTCATTTTCTAGCTTTTCAGCCCCTAACAGGTATAATACAAAATAAAACTTATGTGATAAGGATCTACACACGACTGTTCATACAGCCTCATTTTCTGGCTTTTCAGTCCCTAACATGTATAATACAAAATAAAACTTATGTGATAAGGATCTACACAAGACTGTTCATACAGCCTCATTTTTCGATTTTTCAGCCTCTAACAGGTATAATACAAAATAAAACTTATGTGATAAGGATCTACACACCTGATTACCGTTATAACGAGACCCTCTAAGTCAACGCTTTCCGTAGCCAACACCACCGCTATCTGCCTTGAAATCCCGAAAAGAGATATGAGATTCAGGAACTAGTGTTTCCAGCTTTTAGATCTAAGAGATCTACTTACTAGAGAAGATTCGGCTACTCCAAAGGATTCCGGCTTTTTGCAAAAATCAGGAAGAGAAGATGATTCGAAGAAATCTATAGAGATTCGGTTTTTAGAAGAAAGAAGAGAAGAGAATAATGGAGTTTTTGGCTTTTAGAAGAAAGAAGAGAATGATGGAGTTTTCGACTTTTAGAAGAAAGAAGAGAATAATGGAGTTTTCGGCTTTTAGAAGAAAGAAGAGAATAATAGAGTTTTCGGCTTTTAGAAGAAAGAAGAGAGTAATGGAGTTTTCGGCTTTTAGGAGAAAGAAGAGAAAAGAATAATGGGGTTTTCAACTTTTAGAAGAAAGAAGAGAAAAGAATAATGGAGTTTTCGGCTTTTAGAAGAAAGAAGAGAAAGAAAAGGTGGCAACCCTAAATGTCGCAAAATAAAGAAGAGCACCCTCCCTATTTATAGAAATTTTGGCTAACTCCTAGCGTTGTAGATAGCTCCTATCTTTTCTCCTTTTATCTTCCATGTTATCAACTATAATATCTACATTATCTTATTCAAATAAATCCTCCTATTTTTGAGCCTTGTTGCCATCCACTCCACCTAACCAAATGCCGAAAATTAGCTAACTTAAATTAAAAGAATTGGGCTCCATGAAACTTAAATTTTGGGCCCCTATCTCCCTTGTTGTGGCGACACCTCCTTGCTCCCTAAGTGGCGCCATTGACCACTGGGCCACAAGCCCATTTTGATAATTTAAACACAGATACCACCTTTTAAAACTCTATAGTGCCCAAACAAAAATTTCACCAAGGCCTTGACCACATCCTGAGCCCAATTTGGACCCCTAACAGTTAAATTAACTCATTACTCATTTTCACCCATTAAGCGCATAGGCCCAAAAATTCAGGATGTTACAAGCACTAATGCACCGAATCCCATCAGAACTCCGCAGTTAAGCGTGCTTGGGCGAGAGTAGTACTAGGATGGGTGACCTCCTGGGAAGTCCTCGTGTTGCACCCCTCCAATTTTATTTCATATAAATTTTTTTAATTGATAAGATAATTGGATCACTTGCAAAATGAATCAACTGAAATGTTATTTTGCCGGATTTGCATTCAAATAGGAGGCGCAAGTGCGATAAGTGGTAGCCTTTATATAAATAAATTATGCAAGAGTTAACGGGTGCGATCATACTAGCAGTAATGCATCGGATCCCATCAGAACTCCGCAGTAAAGCGTGCTTGGGCGAGAGTAGTACTAGGATGGGTGACCTCTTGGGAAGTCCTCATGCTGCACCCCTCCAATTTTATTTTATATAAAGTTTTTTTAACTGATAAGTTAATTGGGTCACTTGCGAAATAAATCAACTGAAACGTTATTTTGCCGAATTTGCATTCAGATACGAGGCGCAAGTGCGACAAGAGCCTTTATATAAATAAATTGCGCAAGAGTTAACGGGCGCGATTATACTAGTAGTAATGCACCGGACCCCATCAGAACTCCGCAGTTAAGCGTGCTTGGGCGAGAGTACTACTAGGGTGGGTGACCTCCTGGGAAGTCCTCGTGTTGCACCCCTCCAATTTTATTTCATATAATTTTTTTTAACTGATAAGTATATTGGGTCACTTGCGAAATAAATTAAGTGAAACGTTATTTTGCCGGATTTGCATTCAGATACGAGGCACAAGTGTGATAAGTGGTAGCCTTTATATAAATAAATTGCGCAAGAGTTAACGGGTGCGATCATACCAGCACTAATGCATCGGATCCCATCAGAACTCTGCAGTAAAGCGTGCTTGGGCGAGAGTAGTACTAGGATGAGTGACCTCCTAGGAAGTCCTCGTGCTGCACCCCTCCAATTTTATTTCATATAAATTTTTTTAACTGATAAGTTAATTGGGTCACTTGCGAAATAAATCAACTGAAACGTTATTTTGCCGGATTTGCATTCAGATACGAGGCGCAAGTGCGATAAGTGGTAGCCTTTATATAAATAAATTGCGCAGGAGTGAACGGGTGCGATCATTCCAGCACTAATGCACCGGATCCCATTAGAACTCCGCAGTTAAGCGTGCTTGGGCGAGAGTAGTACTGGGATGGGTGATCTCTTGGGAAGTCCTCGTGTTGCACCTTTCCAATTTTATTTCATATAATTTTTTTAACTGATAAGTTAATTGGGTCACTTGCAAAATAAATCAACTGAAATGTTATTTTGTCGGATTTGCATTCAGAGTCTTTTCTTCAATCTTGTCTAAGTGCCCCCTTAGATCATCTTCTATTTGATATTTATAGACTTTTGAATGCTCAGAAAGCCTAAAAATTGGGTTTTTCTGCTTGTTTGGGAAACAGGGAGCAATATCGACACAGGTTGGCACATGGGCATGTGGCCAGCCCGTGTGAAAATGCCCAGGCCATGTGGATCTTGGAAACAACTTTATTTATCCGATTTTGGCTCGTTTTTCATTTCTTTTGCTCCCAAATTCTCTCCTAAGTATAGAAACAAGAATTTAAAGGATTAGGAGCATCAAATTCACTAATTTACATATTTAATCATCCAAAAATGCATTAAGAATTGGATTAAAATATGTTACTTTTACAGCTTATCACTTGCCCATGTGACCCAAGTAAGTGAGTTACACGGGTACGAACATTGGCTGGGACACGGCCATGTGTCCCTATTTCGAATGACCGCACGACCTAAGACACAGGCGTGTCTCTTGTGTAATAGTCTGGTTTAGACCCTAGTCAGAACAGTGGTTTCGGGACCACAAACCTAAGTCAGTAAAATATTTTAATATATTATTTTCTATGCCTGCAATAAATGATTAAGCATGTGTTAAAGTTCTGTAAGTTAATTTGATCATTTGTGTGTTTAAATAGAGAAAAGGGTTAAATTGCATTAAATGCAAAATTTGCAAGCTATTGGTTAAAGCACCTATGTGTATTAGCTTTTAAAAGTGGAGGCCTTATGAGGCAATTAGACCACTATTTAGTTAGTGGATGGCAATGGTAAAAAATGACCTTGTATTATATGTTATATATATTTTGTTTTAAAGGCTAAAATTGGAATTATGTTATTAAGTTTATTTTAATGTAAAAAAAAACATGAAAATGGCCACATTATCATCCATAGTTAGCCGAAATTCACAAAAGAAAGAAAAGAAAACACAAGCTAGGGTTTGGCCATTGAATTGCAAAATTAAGGTATGTTTTGACTTTGATTTTTGATGATTTTTATGTTTTTGAGATTGTTGCCTAGTCTACTATCAAACCCATGTTGTAATTTGAAGAATTGATGATGAATGAGATGTGCCATGTAACATCTTGAAATAGGGCCTAAACAGAACAGTGGTTGTGAAACCACGAATTCGAGATAGAAAAGTTTATTACAATTAATTATTATGATTTATTGAGTGATTAGATGCATGTGTTAGAATATCGATAGAAAATTTCATGAATTGCATGTCTAATTTGCCTATTAGGACTTAATTGCAAAAGTTGATAAATATGAGTTTTAGGTGTTAAAGGATTTAATTGAAGAGCATAATTGAAGTAGAGGTCTTTAAATGGTAATTATACCATTAGGTTTTCATGGACAAAAATGGACATATATAGGTAGAAAGAACCAAAGTTTTTAATGAAGGGTAATTTAGTCAATTGGTATTAAAAAGAAATTAAAAGGGAAAAAGATGGCAAAATGTGCTCATCTTCTTCACTAGGCCAAATTTTCAAGGTTTCACCATACCTAGAGTTTGTTTCAAGCTTCTAAGCTCCATAGTAAGTGATTCCAAGCCCCGTTTTTAATGTTCTTTACATTTTTGAAGCCCCGGTAGCTCGGCTTAGCTTATTCCATCAATAAATCATGCTAGAGTTCATATTTGGAAAAATATCCATAGGTGAAATGTGTTTATTTTGATGTTTTATGATAGAATATGAACTCTGAAATTATGTTTAACAACTTTTTCTAAGTGATTTTAAGTGAAAACGAGAAAAACGACTTAATCGGTAAAAATACCTAATGTTCATAAGTACATGTTAGAGTGAGAATTTGATGTTGTCATAGAAGGGAAAAATGATCAGCATGTCATAAAACATAAGAATAAGGGATAAAGTTTAATTTTTGAGCTTTGGGGCAAATGTGTAAATATGTAAAAGTTTAGAGGCAAAATTGTAATTTTGCCAAAGTTAGAGTTAAGGGCTGTTTTAATAAATTTGAGTATTAAATAAGCTAAATTTGCTATTATAGATCAAGAGGAACGAAATTCGGAGTTAGATCGGGGAAAGAAAAAGATAGTGGACTAAATGATATAGCTTATCGTATTTTGTTTCGAGGTAAGTTTGCGGTAAATAAATGCAATATTCTATTATTTTACATTTAATACTATTAACTTCCAGCATTTACATATTTATTCTATAAATTTATCATTTAAAGACTCAAGTATGAATTGACAGAAAAGCTATCTCAGAAAGTTCCAGTTGAACCTTAGGAATGTGTAGGATACAAATGTCATGACATTAGGGTTTAATGAAATCATGTAAGACCATGTCAAGACATGGCATTGATAAGTTTCTATAAGGCAAAGGTCCCATGTAAGACCATGCCAAGGCATGGCATTGGTGAGTTTATAAGGCAAAGGTCCTATGTAAGACCATGCCAAGGCATGGCATTGGTGAGTTCATAAGGCAAGGATACCACGTAAGACCATGTCAAGACATGGCAATGGTTAAGTTTCATAAGGAAAGGTACCCGCGTATCCTTAGTATTCCAAGTGGTTCAACGAGAAAACTCAAAGAGTATACCAAAGGAAAGGTAAGACAAGTTCAAGCTAAAAAGGTACAGGTAAGAATTTAAGACTTAAGTATATTAAATTAAAGGCTTAAATAATCTTGGTAAGAAAAGATTAAGATAATTCATTAAGAATGTTGTTATTTATTTACATGTAAACTTACTAAGCTTTATGCTTATTCCCATTCCTTTCTCTTTTTTTTTAGTATTACAAGCGAACTTGGGAATCGGAAGGACGTCGGAGTTTGTTACACACTTTCAAAGGATTATATTGGTATTTTGTGACTTGAACGTTTTAAGTTATGGCATGTATAGGGACTTAGCCATTTTGTGTGTATGTCCTTATGATATGGCTTAATATTGGTTTGTAAATGCTTGATAATGATTAGCCATTAAAATGGTTAATTAAGAACATATTTTGGGATGTTAGTATGCCTAGATGATAGTTATTAGAAGGAAATTATGAAAGAGCAAAAAAATCTGCAGGGGAACAATTTTGGACAGCAACTGTGACATGATTTTGAAAAATCACTAAAAATAGTATAAATGGAATTATGGTGTGAATGAAATATAGAATTAAATCTTATTGAGTCTATTTTTATATGAAGGAAACATGTAGGCAAAAGAGTTGTATATTATTAGAAAATTGATTTTTTGTGCAGAGGGGTCAGAACTGTCGAACTGTATAACAGGGGAGACTTTAACTAATAAACTGTACTAATTGGCCACACCAAAAATTCTGGAATTATTATAGTAAGAAGATATATGAGTCTAATGTTAGGAAAAATTTATGGATCTAAATTTCGAGTTTCGTAACTCAAGTTATAGTCAATTTAGTGAACATGACGCAGATGGACAATTTCAATTTTTATGCCCCGAACTAGTAAGTTAAGTCTAGTAATGCCTCGTGCTCGACTCCGACAATAGTCTCGGGTAAGGGGTGTTACATGCCATTGATGAAATGCTGAGCTTTGTAATGAGTATTGGTGTTAAATGAAAGATATGTGTTTAACGAACATGTTTTGTTCTTGAATTTTTGATGAATTTAGCTAATTAGGGCTAAATTGTGAAAATAATATTTTGGAGGGCTAAATTTTGAATTTGATGAAAAATATGGGCTTGTATGGTCCTTAGGGAGTTTCGGCTATGCATATGTGTGAATAAATTTTGTATATTTGATGTTTTGAGAAAAATGGACTAAAATGATAAAATGTGCAAATGTGAGGGCTAATTTGTAAATTGCCCAAAATATGTGTTATTGGATTGAATTGAATGAATTAGTAAATAAAATGATTAAATTTGAATATGTATAGATCCAGAACCGAAGAAAACGGACTTAGACCGCAGAAAATCAAAAGTAATCGAGTAGCCGTATCCATTTTCGTTAAACTGAACTCGAGGTTAGTCGATATACAAATAGATGTATTTGCATTGAATTATTTGAGTATATATGATATTTGAATTACTATGATTGTCCATTGAGATGGAATGTATGTGAAATCCGAGTTGGCTAATAAGTCGACGAGCTATTATAGTCCGAGAAGTCCCGTGTGAACCTAGGAATAGATAAGAGTTACGTATGTCATGACATAGGTGTCCGTTATGGGATATCATGTAAGACCACGTCTGGGACGTTGGCATTGATTCAAGATTTTGTGTAAGACCACGTCTGGGACGTTAGCATTGATATGAGATTTACGTGTAAGACCATGTCCGGGACATTGGCATCGTATTGATTCGTGTAAGACCCTGTCTGGGATAGTGGCATCGATATCTGATTACATGTAAGACCACGTCTGGGACGTTGACATTGTACGACTATTCTGAGCACTCTGCATATCCTATTAGATTCCGAACGGTTCAACGGGCAAATATGAGAAATGAGCGACTATGTGAGTTGTATATCTATTACAGGTACGTTTGAAAAGTACACTATGTGTGTATGAAAAGTGAGTGTCTATATGAACTTACTAAGATGAATATGTGTACAAAAATGATGAGATAATATGTGAAGATATGCTTGAGTGAGCCATTTGTATATGTGATATTTGAGTTGAAGAATATGGTAAGATATGGCTAAGCAAATGAGCCAAAGAATATATGTGATGAATTGGCTAGAACACAATAATGTCATTGTATCAATATGGTTATATGCATTTTATGCTAAATTTATTTGTATATGGCTTACTAAGCTTTTGAAAGCTTACTCTCTGTGTATGTTTGCTCTGTTTTATAGATCGTCAAAGCTACTGAAGGCTCGGGGACCGTCGAGGATAGTCACCACACTACTCAAACTTGTTTTGGTACTTTGAAAATGTGTATATAACTAAATATGGCATGTATAGGCTAGTCATTTTGGATTATGTTTGAAATGTGTATAAATAGCCATGAGATGTGGCTAGATAAATGTTGGTAATGTGCATGAGTGAATATGGTATATGATGCATGATTTGGTATGACTTGATAGCTAATGAATGGCCAAGGCGATGGTAAGCTTATGAATGCATTATGAGTATGTATGTTTGAGCAAAGGAATGATTATATGAAAGGTAAATGTGGATGAATCGTGCTTGAATGTATATGTGATTTAGTTGTGCAAATTGGTATGATTGGAAATGAGATTGAATTTGGGGACTTGTTGATTAATTTGACATGTTTTTGGATGTCAATTGTGCATGAAATGAATTGGTATATTGCTTGTAAGGTTGACCCAAGTGTGGGTGGCATTTTGGCCTTGCAAATGGCCTATTTTGCATACACGGCTGTGGTACATGGGCGTGCCTGGTGGCCGTGTGACTAAGTCAATAGCTAGCCTAATTTTACACGACCATTGCACACGGGCGTGTTTGGTGGCCGTGTGGATAAGTTAGAATACATGCTCTATTTTGGCACGGCCAGGACACATGGGCGTGTCTAGTAGCCGTGGGAGGCACACGGCCTGCCCACACGGGTGTGTGACCTCTGTAACTTAGAAAAGTTTTAAATTTTCGAGAAATTTCACATGTGTTCAGTTTAGTCCCGACCCTATTCTAAAGCATGATTAAGGTCTCGTTGACCTATGAAAGGGACACTTTGATTGTGGTTGATGACTTGTATTATGAAATGTCTGTAAAAGTTTCTGATTTGTTCGGTAACACCTTTAATCCTAATCCAGCGACAGATACAAGTTAAGGGTGTTACATCTTGGTCGTGTGAGTCACAAGGCTTGGCCATACGGCCGTGTGACCCCTGTAGTTTGAAAAATTTTGTCTTTTTCAAAAAAAATTCATATGTTTCCGATTAGTCCCAATTCATTTCTAATGTCATTTTAGGGCCTTGAGGGATCGTAAAAGGGACCGTATGTATTATTTTATATGATATTTCTATGTTTTATGTTGTGATTTGTTGGTGATGATAAAAGGTTCTTTTTATAATGTTGTGCTCTGGTAATACTATGTAGCCCTAATCTGGTGATGCATAAAGGCTAGGGGTGTTATATTTTCCCCTTTTTCTTTTCCTTTCGATCTCTCCCATCTTCTCTAAGGATTCAATTATCTTATTTTAAATATTTTGTGTTCAAGACTCATCGATCATATATTTTTGTATATCGTTAAATCTCCCCATTCCTTCGTCAAGACTTGTCAACGATCTCATAGTATTGTTGAGTAGTGACCAAACAATGACAATCCAAGAGATCCTTAGTGTTATAACAAAGGCATCGAATCTAAGTCTCAATTTAAGGATTCATCTTCTAGGTTTAGATCCAAGCAAAACATCTTCTAATAGGATTGTGGCAATCAAATCTTCAATATAAGATAACCCTCATGGTTAGGACTCGGATGCGATCATCAAATGATGCCCTCAGAATTAGTTTTTAAATAAATAAGGACTTCTATTTATGATTTGGAGTTTTATGGACTTTATTTCTATTTGAGACTTTTTATGTTAAATTATAGTACTGTGCCATAGAACTTTATTTGCGGATTTCCCATTCTAATTTGCATAAATTGCTTGCATGACATTAAGTTCTAAAAACTGCATAAATTACTATTTTGTAAGATTTTGCTTGAAACTCGATTTTTAAAATAGAATCCATAAATAACATATTTTTCGCTGCATTAATGAAATATGAGTTTTTAAGAAAATTACAATTAGTTTTCAAAATTATTAATGTTTACAATTGAGTTTTCTATAGAGATTTTGTAACACCCTGAATTTGGGCCTAGAAGAATTGGGCCTATTGGGCCTTGGGCATGGGAGCGTTTAAAATTTTTGAGAACAAGAGAACGGCACTAATGCAAGTTGGACCTATTAGGTGAGTGATTTTGGAAGTTAGGGGGCTTCTATGAAGTCCCGGGTTCAAACTTGGGCTTTAGGAAAATTTTAGTTTTAGGTGAATAAAACCCTGGGAGTTAGTAAGTAGGCTTTAGGAATAAAATGTGGAGAAAAATGACACAAAAGGAGTTGTGGTCTAGAGGAAATGGCGCCACATGGAAGACAAGGAAGTGGCGCCATTGAGGAAGCAAGGGGTCCAAGGTTCAAGTCTTGGCGCTTGCAATTCATTTTGATTTTCTTTTTAAATGAACTTAGACTTTGGCCCATAGGCTTATATTTAGTTGCTCATGTTTTAAGTCACAAAAGGAGCTTGTGTTGTGGTGGCATGTAGCATCTGAAGCATATGTCAGGGCAAGGATTCGAATCCCGTTGCAAGCAAAAATGGATATTTATTTTGCTAAGTTGGGACGATAAGTGGTTGTGATGGATTTAAACTCTACTGAAGGAGGGATCCCACATCGGGAAGCTAGCATGAGGGAAGGTGAGAAGCTGGCTTTAAATAGAGCGATCTATGAGGAGAGTAAGCATACCTTGGTTGGCGTTTGGGAATAGGAGTGTTCAGAGAGCGGATTAACTCCAGATTCCTATCAGGTGTGTATTTCGCACTACTCTAGCTGTAGAGCGGCAAATGCCGAAATGCCTGTCACACAGTGATGGTAGCCACACGAGTGTGCGAGCGCACGTGTGGGAGCTTCGACGCGATAGTTGAAGCCATCATAAGTGTTCTTGTGGGTTTAGGCTGTTTGGCCATGATGGGCCAATGGGCCCGTGGTCACAATCGGATAAGTTATATGATTGTGTAGTAAATATTAGACTGGACTATGTGAATCTCATATCTGTGGCTAGATTTGGGCTAAATGGGCCACACGAGCATGTAGGCCCACTTGTGCTCAGAATGGGCCTTAGGCCCATTCGCATCATTATCTCTGTTTAGAATACTTGAGTCCCTCGAGGCGATTGTAGACCTTCTAAGGGGTTGACAAAATTACTGAAATACCACAGTTTTCAAAATTACCGAAATACCCTTGGTTGACAAAATTACTGAAATATCTCAGATTGTGAAATTACCGAAATACCCTCGAATTTCAAAATTATCAAAATACCCCTGATTTGTAAAATTATTGAAATACCCTCAGTTTGTGAAATTACAGAAGTACCCCCAGTTTGTAAAATTACCAAAATGCCCCTGATTTGTGAAATTACAGAAATACCTTCGGATTGCAAAATTATCGAACTACCTCTGATTTGTGAAATTACCGAAATACCCTCAGATTGCAAAATTACTGAAATACCCCTGATTTGTAAAATTACCGAAATACCATCGGTTTGCAAAATTATTGAAATACCCTCGGTGTGCAAAGTTACTAAAATACCTCTGTAGGGTTGAATTACTGAATTACCCTTGTAAGGTAGAATTACCGAAGTACCCCTGAAGGGTAGGATTACCGAAATACCCTTATAGGGTAAAATGACTATTTTGCCCCTATGGGTAAAAGACTAATTTTATGCCATGACTTGACTGTGATCGTATGACCGGGAATTTGCTTACTTTTCGTCATTTTAATAATATCCAATCATATTTCACATAATACATTAATATGTAGTAACATAAATATAAAGGATGTATCATTTACATATAAACTTACCTCCATACAAAATATGTCAATTTGCAATTTAGTCCGAAACCTTGCCTTTTCCTCGGTCAAGGTCGATTCCACATTCTTCTTGATTTATAATGACATATTTAGCTTATTTAATATACACATTATTTAAATCTGTCTAAAATCTTCCTATGGCAAAATTTACAATTTAGCCCCTTACTCTCTCAATTTTTACACTTTAGTCCTTAGGTCGTAAAATGAAATGTTTTCATTTTTCACACACCCAAGCCTAGCCGATTCATATTCTCTCTTATAACAGCCCACAATTTTAACTATTTTACATTTTACACATTATTTCATCTTTTGCAAATAAGTCATTTTTATCAATTTCACCAAAAATCATCTAGCAAAAGTTATTTATCACACTTAAAACTTTCATATTCTACCACTAGACATCAAAATACATGTATGTCATCCATGGGTAAAATTTTAAACACAAACCCTATCTCAAAATAGTGGTAGAAATAGCTAGATCGGGCTACGAGGATTTCAAAAATACGAAAAACATAAAAAACGGTGCTAGAAGGTACTTACAATCAAGCTTGAAAGTGAAGCAAAACCCTAGCTATGGCTCCTTGAAATTTTCGGTTAAGGAAGAAGATGGGCACTAATTTTGACTTATTTTTCCCCTTTTATTAATTTATTAACGAAATGACCAAATTGCCCTTCATTAATCCTTTAGATATTTTATCCCTCTATGGGCATTCTGTGTCCAAGCTATAATATAATGGTCTAATTAGCAACTAAGGACTCTCAATTTAAAAACCCATCTCAATCAAGTACCTTTATGGATTATAATACACACTATTCACCCATTGCAATTTAGTCCAACTTATCAAATTGGACATCCAACCAATAAAATTTCTCAACCAATATTTCAAACAAACATTCAATCATTCAATAAACACTAAAACTCAATCGAGATAAATATTTTGACCTCGGATTCATGGTTTCAAAAACACTATTCTGTTTAGGCCCTAATTCGGGCTGCTACACTAATGGGGTGAGCTTTCTAAGCCCAGTGTGAGATTAACATTAACTGAATCACATACTTATAAACATATACGTCATACATTTATGATAATTCTATAACTCAATATTTCATAATCATATGATGATGATCATGTCAACGAACATTTCATAAAACGGTGTAGATTTTTGGAAAACCGTCCTACCCAACTCCACTACACACCATAATTGAGTTTCCCCATAACTCGTCCATCCAATAACACACAAAATTATGAACAATGTCATAGTAATGCAGATAAACTGCTAATAATCAAATTTGTGGACAAGCTACTAAAATCACAGATATATTGCCAATAATAAATATCATGTACAAGCCACCAAAATTACAAATAAACTACCAATAACTTCCACCTTTCACATATCCCTGCCCACGCATGTGATATGACCAAAATAACTTTGAATCTTATAGGCATCTGTAACATGCAAATCACATATGTACACATGGTACCAAAATTTCACATTTTATAAATCATGTGGAAACCACATATGCCATAAGATCACATAACATGAGAATGAGATTTACATGCTATTCAAATCCATAATAATCATCCATATTACAAAACATGCTTTTCTCAACATATACGGTTTGGAATCACTTTCTTGTCATAATCCATAATGATGGGTTTTATCTCTCTTAATGGATACATAAAGTATCCTCATCAAACAAATATAATTTAAATAAATGTTTTTATCAACATAAAACATAGACTTCATTTGGTTAAGTGTTAAAATCCACACTTGATCGTAGATTTGATGTGTAACAACCCACAAAAAATGCCCACACATAGATCTAACAATTAGATTACCTAACCAATCAACAAATATCGATCTTACGCTAATAAAGGTTGTAACGCCACAAACCGGTCCAATCATTATGGTTGAATTCAGAAAGCTACATTGGCCACCAGAATGGCCCAGAAAAAATTTTGTAATTTCAAACGTACTTTTTAAACCATTTACGCAGTTCGTTCAAAATTAATAAAATTGAACGTTCAACTTAATTTTCTAATCTCATTTCAAAACCATTTGTCCACGAACACGGCCGAAATAAACTTTCAAAATTTTTGAAAAAAAAAATCGAACACTATTGGTTTATCAATTCAAAACAAATTAAATAAAACGTTTATTTTAATCTCATCAAAAGTCGTGCAAATTTCAAGTATCGAAAAAAATATCTCAATTGTCAACATTCAATAATTTATTCAAAATGATTTCGGATTTTCAATCATACTTCTAAATCATTTGTCGTCTTATTCAAAATTTAGAGAACTTGGTTATTTGTCATTATTTAAAAAATAAAAACATATTAACTTCATAAATCAAATCTATAACACCCCAAACCCGGCCCAGAAGTTAGGCTCGAATCTGACGTGTCACATTGAAGTGTTTTTCAAAAACCATGTTTTCATTGAAAACCCTTCTTAAAGAAGAAAAAAACTTGAGTAGAAATCCCAGTTACATCAGTTTATTTTTCTCCGTGGTTTATTAAAAGTCATTCCCTTTTAAAACGCTATTTGTTGCGGAAGCTTAATTTAGAGTATATGGTTTACGAAAACGTGATGTTTTGAAAACAGTAATCGTTTTGGGAAAATCGCGCTCTACTTCTAGCAGATATAAATTGTAATAAACCAAAAATCCAAAATTAAAAATCAGAAATTAAAAACGGCCTTATTACAACCCAATAAGAAAGCAGTTTAAGTAATGAAAAAAATAACATACTAAACCCAAAGCTGATCTAGTGTGGCCACCTCCGAGTACTCCAGTTCGTCGAACCTCCTACAGAGGATTACCTGAAAAATAAAAAGAGGGGTGAGTTTATGAAAACTCAGTGTGACATCCCCTCTTAACTAAAAACAGTTAGTAAAATAGACAGAATTCAGAATCAGTCTGGGCCGGAGCCCAATACAGTAACAGAACAATGTGTGTGGGTCTAAGCCCAGTACAGTTTCACTTGGGTCTCAGCCCTTATCATAATCAATTGGGCCTAGCCCATTTCAGAATCAAATCCATATGCATAATGTGTGATGCATGCTAACCCATCCCTGTCCAGCCAACTCTCCACCCGTACCAACCATCTATCCATGTGGGGATAAAATCGACCCACCCAGCCAACACACCAAGCTTAGCACCGGTTACGACACTAAGTCAATAGAACGGCTCGGCGCCATGAACAGAACGGCTTGGCACCATGAACAGAATGGCTTAAAGCCATAAATATCGCAGCACGCTGCCAGTTAACAGAACGGCTAAAAGCCATAAACAGAATGGTTATAAACTATAATCAGGATGGCACAGAGCCATAATCAGGATGGCACAAAGCTATCGATAACTGTAATAAGTTGGCACATAGCCATCAGCGATGATATAATCGGCACATAGCCACGGGTAATTATGATCGGCACAGAGTCATCAATATATATGTTAGGCACATAGCCACGGGTAAATATGATTAGCACAAAGCCATAATCAAGATGGCACAGAGCCATATTTATCGCAGAAAGGCTGAAAGCCTTGTACAGAACGGCAATGGGTCGTACACTTCCTCCGCAACTTTGTCCCAACCCCATGCAATATGTCATGTATGTCATGCTCAATCATCACAAGTGTATGCAGAATGACCATACTCAGTAACAATCATTTAAAACATATATTACAAGCATCAGTCACATGACCACAGTCAAGTTAGTTAAAACACAGTCATACGATCACAGTTAAGTCATGGCACAAAATTAGTCTTTTACCCTCAGGGGCAAAATAGTCATTTTACCATATAAGGGTATTTCAGTAATCCTACCCTTCAGGGTTACTTTGGTAATTCTACCCTACAGGGGTAATTCATTAATTCTACCCTACAGGGGTATTTTAGTAATTTTGCAAACTGAGGGTATTTTAGTAATTTTGCAAACTGAGGGTATTTCGGTAATTTTACAAATTAAGGGTATTTCGATAATTTACAATCTGAGGGAATTTCGGTAATTTCACAAATTAGGGGTATTTCAATAATTTTGCAATCTAAGGGTATTTCGGTAATTTCACAAATCAAGGGTATTTTGGTAATTTCACAAATCAGTAGTATTTCAGTAATTTTACAAATCAGGGGTATTTTACTAATTTTACAAACTAGGGGTACTTTTGTAATTTCACAAACTGAGGGTATTTCAGTAATTTTACAAATTAAGGGTATTTCGATAATTTTACAATCTGGGGGTATTTTAGTAATTTCACAAACTGGGGTATTTCAGTAATTTTGTCAACCAAGGGTATTTTGGTAATTTTGTAAACTGGGGTATTTCAGTAATTTTGTCAACCCTCAGAAGGTCTACAGTCGCCTAGAGAGACTCAAGTATTCTAAACAGAGATAATGATGCGAATGGGCCTAAGGCCCATTCTCGGCCCAAGTGGGCCCACACGCTCATGTGGCCTATTTAGCCATAATCTAGCCACAGATATGAGATTCACATAGTCTAGTCTAATATTTACTATACAATCATACAACTTATTCGATTGGGCCCACGGGCCTATTGGCCCTACATGGCCCCTTTCGGCCCATAGTGGCCCAAACAGCCTAAACCCACAAGAACACTTATGATGGCCTCAACTATCGCGTCGAAGCTCCCACACGTGCGCTCGCACGCTCGTGTGGCTACCATCGTTGTGTGACCAGCATTTCGGCATTTGCCGCTCTAAGCTAAAGTAGTGCGAATACACACCTGATAGAAATCTAGAGTTAATCCGCACTCTGAACACTCTTATTCCCAAACACCAACCAAGGTATGCTTACTCTCCTCATAGATCACTCTATTTAAAGCCAGCTTCTCACCGTCCCTCATGCTAGCTTCCCGATGTGGGATCCCTCCTTCAGTAGAGTTTAATTCCAACACAACCACCTGTCGCCCCAACTTAGCAAAATAAATATCCCTTTTTGCATGCAATGCGATTCGAATCCTTGCCCTCTTCTATGCTCCAGACGCTACTTGCCACCACAACACAAGCTCCTTTTGTGACTTAAAGCATGCACAACTAAATATAAGTCTATGGGCCAAAGTCTAAGTTCATTTAAAAAGAAAATCAAAATGAATTGCAAGCGCCAAGACTTGAACCTTGGACCCTTTGCCTCCTCTATGGCGTCACTTCCTTGTCTCCCATGTGGCGCCATTTGCCACTAGACCACAACTCCTTCTGTGTCATTTTTTCTCCATATTTTATTCTTAAAGCCTACTTACTAACTCTCAGGGTTTTATTCACCTAAAACCAAAATTTTCCTAAAGTCCAAGTTTGAACCTGAGACTTCATAGAAGCCCCCTAACCTTCCAAAATCACTCACCTAATAAGTCAAACTTGCATTAGTGCCATTCTCTTATTCTCAAAAATTTTAAACGCTCCCATGCCCAAGGCACAATAGGCCCAATTCTTCTAGGCCCAAATTCAGGGTGTTACAAATCTAACTCCTTAAAGAAATTCCGTCCTCGAAATTTCCAACTATATAATAGCTGCACAACATCGGTTACACCACTACGCTCTCGCCGCGCACTCTAATTTTAATATCCCAATCATATTTTAACTAGAACATGGAACTCCCTACACATACTCAAAACACCAAACCATTAAAGCCGGCAGATATTTCACACACAACCAATTTCTATATCCAACATCACATCCAAGCAAAACACACACAGAATAAATACCAAAAATACAGTCCAATATCTAAAGAAACCATAGTATTTCAACTTACTGTATTTGAATTTCTAAACAGACAAAAGCATTTAGAAACTTACAGATTCGACAATTTCAAAAAATCAAATCTTTTCAAGCCTTTTTTATTTTCAAGCCTTTTTGAAACAATGCTTTCAGAAATTCAATTTTGTAAACCCAATCCACAGCCGAATTTTGCAATCAGGCTCTGATACCATAAATGTAACACCCCAAACCCGGTCTAGAAGTTAGGCCCGAATCTGGCGTGTCACATTCAAGTGTTTTTCAAAAACCATGTTTTCATTGAAAACCCTTCTAAAAGAAGAAAAAAACTTTAGTAGAAATCCCAGTTACGTCAGTTTATTTTTCTCCATGGTTTATTAAAAAGTCATTCCCTTTTAAAACGCTATTTGTTGCGAAAGCTTAATTTAGAGTAGATAATTTACGAAAACGTGATGTTTTGAAAACAGTAATCATTTTGGGAAAATCGCGCTCTACTTCTAGCAGATATAAAATGTAATGAACCAAAAATCCCAAATTAAAAATTAGAAATTAAAAACGGCCTTATTACAACCCACTAAGAAAGCGGTTTAAGTAATGAAAAAAATAAAATACTAAACCCAAAGCTAATCATAGTGTGGCCACCTCCGAGTACTCCAGTTCGTCGAACCGCCTATAGACGATTACCTGAAAAATAAAAAGAGGGGTGAGTTTATGAAAACTCAGTGTGAAATCCCCTCCTAACTAAAAACAGTTAGTAAAACAGACAAAATTCAGAATCAGTCTGGGCCAGAGCCCAATACAGTAACAGAACAATGTGCGTGGGGTCTAAGCCCAGTACAGTTTCACTTGGGTCTCAGCCTTTATCATAATCAATTGGGCCTAGCCCATTTTAGAATCAAATCCATATGCATAATGTGTGATGCATGCTAACCCATCCCTGTCCAGCCAACTCTCCACCCGTACCAACCATCTATCCATGTGGGGATAAAATTGACCCACCCAGCCAGCACACCAAGCTTAGCACCGGTTGCGGCACTAAGTCAACAGAACGGCTCGGCGCCATGAACAGAACGGCTTGGCACCGTGAACAAAACGGCTTAAAGCCATAAATATCGCAGCACGCTGCCAGTTAACAGAACGGCTAAAAGCCATAAACAGAATGGTTATAAACCATAATCAGGATGGCACAAAGCTATCGATAACTGTAATAAATTGGCACATAGCCATCAGCGACGGTAATATAATCGGCACACAGCCACGGGTAATTATGGTCGACATATAGTCATCAATATATATGTTAAGCACATAGCCACGGGTAAATACGATTGGCACAAAGCCATAATCAAGATGGCATAGAGCCATATTTATCGCAGAAAGGCTGAAAGACTTGTACAGAACGGCAATAGGCCGTACACTTCCTCCGTAACTTTGTCCCAACCCCATGCAATATGTCGTGTATGTCATGCTCAAGCATCACAGGTGTATGTAGAATGACCATACTCAGTAACAGTCATTTAAAACATATATTACAAGCATATCAGTCACACAACCACAGTTTGAGGCCATGAGATCTGAGATGGATTCCAAGTATGAAAACCAAGTATGGACTTTGGTTGACCCACCCGAAGGGGTTAAACCTATAGGGTGCAAATGGGTTTTCAAAAAGAAAACAGACATGGATGGTAATGTACAAACATACAAAGGGCGATTAGTCGCTAAAGGTTTTCGCCAAATTCATGGTGTTGACTATGATGAAACCTTTTCTCCTGTAGCTATGTTTAAATCCATCAGGATCTTGCTCGCCATAGCTGCATTTCATGATTATGAAATCTGGCAGATGGACGTCAAAACAGCTTTCCTTAACGGGAAACTTGAAGAGGATGTGTATATGACACAACCTGAAGGTTTTATAAATCCAAAGGATGCTAGAAAGATATGTAAGCTACAAAGATCCATTTATGGATTAATGCAAGCTTCTCGAAGTTGGAATATTCGTTTTAACGATGCAATCAAAGAGTTTGGTTTTATCAAAAATGAAGATGAACCATGTGTTTACAAGAAAGTTAGTGGGAGCACTATCACATTCTTGGTACTATATGTGGATGACATACTTATCATGGGAAATGACATACCTACCTTGCAGTCTATTAAGACTTGGTTAAGAAGTTGTTTTTCTATGAAGGACTTGGGCGAAGCCACTTATATCTTAGGAGTCAAGATCTATAGAGATAGATCAAGATGACTACTAGGTCTAAGCCAAAGTACATACATAGATAAAGTACTGAAAAGGTTCAGTATGGAAGAATCTAAAAGAGGATTCCTACCTATGAGACATGGTATTTCACTTTCGAAGGAAATGTGTCCTTCAACTCCATAAGAGAGAGAACGTATGAGTAAAATTCCATATGCTTCTGCTATTGGATCTATCATGTATGCTATGTTATGTACCCGTCCAGATGTCTCGTATGCCTTAAGTATGACGAGCAGGTATCAAGTAGATCCCGGTGAAGGTCACTGGACCACAGTCAAGAGTATCCTTAAGTACTTAAGAAGAACTAAGGATACGTTCCTATTATATGGAGGTGAGGAAGAGTTAAGTGTAAAAGGTTACACTGATGCCAGCTTCCAAACTGACAAGGACGATTCTTGATCGCAATCAGGTTTTGTGTTTTGCCTTAATGGTGGTGCTGTGAGCTGGAAAAGTTCAAAGCAAAGCAGTAGCTGATTCTACAACAGAGGCTGAGTATATTGCAGCCAGTGAGGCAGCAAAGGAAGCGGTTTGGATCAAGAAGTTCATTACTGGACTAGGGGTTGTGCCTAGCATATCAGATGCTATAGAACTCCGATGTGAGAACAATGGAGCTATTGCACAAGCTAAAGAACCCAGATCTCACCAGCGATCCAAACATATACTTAGACGCTACCATCTTATTCGAGAGATTATCGATCGAGGGGATGTAGAGATATGCAGAGTACCTTCAGATGATAACATTGCTGATCCCCTGACCAAGCCTCTGACACAGCAGAAGCATGATCGTCACACTAAGTCACTTGGTATTAGATATATGAGTGATTGGTCTTAGTGCTAGTGGGAGATTGTAAGAGTATGCCCAAAGATCAATCATGAGATGGTTGTAATAATATACTTTATTTACCATATTTATTAATATAAAGCGTTGTCATTATTATTTCAGTTTTTCTATCTGTGTATACAAATAAACTGTTTTATAATAATGTCCTGAGAATAATATGATTATTCTTAAAAGATCCTTAGTCGAGTATTATTGTTGACTAGGACAACAATAATGCATTAAGACTAACATGTAGTTGATTAATGATAAAGAGTTGTCATTGATGTGGATTGTCAAAATCAATGCATGAATATGTGTGTTAGAGAACAACATATTGGATTGACCCGTTATGAGTATGTTTATTGGATTATTATGTAATTGTCACAACATTACTCATTGTGATTAATATGTATATGATCCTCAGACTTGAGATAATTATTATCTCAACATCGTGAGTTGTATATTTTGATACAGTCAAACGTACACCGTAACTGGTTGTTCTATAAAGGCTGATGTTGGATATACCACAATCTATGTAAAGGGATATGGTTGATCAATATAGGATAAGTCCCTCCTACATAATGGGAGTAATATCTTAGGCCACTTGATTGAGTGAGACTAGAAATGCATGGCCATGCTCAAATAAGTTGACATGAGATGTCACACTAATTTGTATATCATAGTCTACTCAAGATATCAAGAAACATAGGATGGACTATACAAGTGTGACTATTCCATGACTTGTGTCCATTCCAGAGATAAATGACTTAAGGATTAATGCATGAAAGGTTAATCACAAAAAGTTATGTGGAATCATGACTTCTTGTAACTTAGGTAGCAATGATGCATTGCTAGATGCCACTCATTGTTTGTGACATTAGAATCGTTCTATTATTACTGCTAACGTTGCAAGAACCTACAGGGTCACACCCTATGGTTTAAATGAACGGAATAAAATATAATTGGTATTGTTTTTTGGTTGTCACATGAATTAAATTAATTAAAGAATTAATTTAATTGGGCAATCAAATATTGAACATATTATATGTACAAGGATGTTGTACACATAATGACAACATAATTTTATTAATATATGAATTTGATTCATATATATAAATTTAAATAAATATAGTTTACCGAAATCCTTATTATAATTAATGTAATTATAATTTTCGATTAAAAAACTTTATTGTATTTATTTAATCTTATGATACATTCAAGAGATACCAATTATAAAAGGGTATTAAAAGGATACCAATTAAATGGGCCCAATGAAAAAGATACCCATTATAAAAGGCCCAATTAAAAGGATACCCAATATAAAAGGTATTTAAAAGAGACAAAGCTTATGGGAAAACCCTAAGTGATTGCTTATTAGGTCTAGCAGCCGTCAAGCAAATAAACCTCCAAAACAGTTTCTGGAGATTTCTTTCGTTCATAGTCAAACCGGGTGGATTACGTAGAGGCCGACATCGGAAAAGGTTGTGGCTTGATTCAACAGTAGATCAAAACTCTTGTTGACAAGGCGTCGCTGTCTACTCAGATTGAAGTTTTGGTAATTTCGAAACCTTTATTTCACCCCGATTCATTCCTCACACATGGATTCATGATTTGGATCGCCGGATCTAATTTTATTCTGCTGCGCTATTGGGTATCCGGCGTTCCAACAAAAATGATGAGATTCTTTGGATTGAAACAAATGACTCAAATAAGATGCCTGTGGTGATTTCGTAAATGTCTGCTCAGAAGTGTATGAGAAAAGGGTGTGAAGCACACCTTGCATTTGTGTTGAATACTGATATGTTTGAGTTGAAGCTTGAATCTGTGCCAGTAGTTTGTGAATTTCCAGATGTATTTCCGGAAGAATTACCTGGGTCACCTCCGCTTAGAGAGATTGAGTTTGCTATCAATTTGATACCTAGGGTTGCAATGGTCTCCATTATTTCGTATAGAATGGCTCCGATCAAATTGAAAAAGTTAAAGGCTCAGCTGCAAGAGTTGACCGATAAGGGATTTGTGAGACTGTGTTTTTCTCCCTAAGGTGCTCCAGTATTATTTGTAAAGAAGAAAGATGGAACAATGAGGCTTTGCATTGACTACTGTCAACTTAACAAGGTAACTATAAAGAACAAGTATCCATTGCCCAGAATTGATGATTTGTTCAATCAATTGAAGGGAGCAACAGTGTTCAAAGATATATTTGGGCATGTCTAGCAGTCGTGGGAGGCACACGGCCTAACCCCACGGGTGTGTAACCCCTGAAACTTTGAAAGTTTAAAATTTTTCGAGAATTTCTGTATGTGTTCGGTTTAGTCCCGATCCTACTCTAATGCCTGATTAAGGTCTCGTTGACTTATTTAAGGGACACTATGATTATTATTAAAGAATATTGTATGAAATTTCTGTGTATGTTTCCGATCTGTCCGGTAATGCCTTTAACCCTAGTCCGGCAATGGATATGGGTTAGGGGTTTTACATTTGGTTGGTATCAGAGCTATAGTTTAGTTGATTCTCGGACTAATGTAGCGTGTCAGAGACTAGCTATACATGCCATATACTTGAACTGTGATAGTGTGATGAATCCTGACGTATGAATGTGATTTCCGCATAGTAATGGATCCCGAAAGAGCTGTAGCTGACGATGTAGAAAGTAATGCGCCTACTCCCACGCAAGGGACAGCGCCTTCTGATTCGAGACCAGCTACGAGTGGTCAAGAGGGAGAAGCTAAACAAGCTTTCTTCCAGATGATGAGTGAATGGTTCACTCAATTTGTAAGAAACAACCCGATTGTTTCACAACCCCCGCCCCCGGTTAATCCCCCTTAGACATCCGGTGTGCATTCGACTGTAAATTTGAATCTGTGGAATAAGCCTCCAGTTGACAAGATCCGTAAATATGGGGCTGAAGAGTTCCGGGCTACTAATGATGATGATGCTGAAAAGGCTGAGTTCTGGTTAGAAAATACTATCCGGGTATTCGACAAAATGTCCCTGACTCTAAAAGAATGCATAAAATGTGTTGTATCATTACTTCGAGATGCAGCTTATCAGTGGTGGAAAACCTTAATTTCTATTGTTCCGAAAGAGCGAGTTACGTGGGACTTCTTTCAGATCGAGTTTCCAAAGAAATACATCAGTGAGAGATTTGTCGATCAGAAATGAAAAGAATTCCATGAACTAAAACAGGGCCGAACGACTGTTACGGAGTATGAAGGAGAGTTTGTAAGATTGAGCCAGTATGCTCGGGAATGCGTATCTACCGAAGCAATAATGTGCAAAAGATTCAAAGTTGGTCTTAATGAAGATATATGTTTGTTAGTCGGGATCTTAGAAATAAAATAGTTCGTTGTACTCGTTGATCGAACGTGCAAAGCTGAGGCACTCGGGAAAGATAAAAGAAAAGCTGAGTCTAAAGCTAGAGATGTGAGAAAGAGATTTCAAAGTAGATCATTTCAGTCTGCTTCGAAGAAATTCAGAGACAATCAAAGTCATTCAAGAGATAATGTGGGACAATTGAATAGAAATCGAGCTAGATCACTAATGAATTCCAAAACTCCAGCAACTTCAGTGGCCAGTGTTGGAAATGTTCGGACTGAGAAACCTGAATGTAAACATTGTGGAAAAAGGCATTCGGGAAGCTGTAGATTAAAAGACAGAGATTGTTTCAGATGTGGATTACTTGATCATTTTATCTGTGATTGCCCTGAGTCTGTCGATCAAGAGACTGTTCAGAATCTGAGATCTGATAATGCACCCGTGAGAGGAAGACCTTCGAAGAATGTAAGAAATGTCAGTGGTAGTCAGAGAACTACGAGAGACACTGTTGTAAGATCTGAAGCTAGAGCGCCTGCTAGAGCGTATGCTATTCGAGCTCGTGAGGAAGCTTCATCACCTGATGTTATAACGGGTACTTTTACACTTTATGTTACTTTTGTGATTGCATTGATAGACCCTGGTTCTACGCATTCATATATATGCATGAATTTAGTATTTAGTAAGACTTTGCCTGTAAAGTCTACTGAATTTGTTATAAAAGTATCGAACCCCTTAGGTAAAAGTGTTTTGGTTGATAAAGTATGCAAGAACTGCCCGTTAATGTTTCGAGATATCTGTTTCCCTGCTGATTTGATGCTATTACTTTTCGATGAATTTGATATTATTCTGGGTATGGACTGGTTGTTAGTTCATGATGCAGTTCTAAATTGTAAAAGAAAGATTATTGAATTGAGATGTCCGAATGATGAAATATTCAGGATTGAGTCTAATGATTTGAATGAATTACCTGCTATGATATCTGTATTGAAAGCTCAGAGTTATATGAAAAAGGGTTACGACGCTTATTTAGCTTATGTGATTGATTCGAAAGTATCTGAAAAGAAAGTTGAATTAGTGCCAGTTGTTTGTGAGTATTCTAATGTGTTCCCTGAAGAATTGTTGGGTTCGCCCCCGATATGTGAAGTTGAATTTGGTATTGATTTGTTGCCTAGTACAACACCTATTTCGATAGCTCCGTATAAAATGGCACCAACAGAGTTAAAAGAGTTAAAGTCACAGTTGCAAGAATTGACTGATAGAGGGTTTGCTAGACCGAGTTTCTCACCTTGGGGTGCTCCTGTTATGTTTGTGAAAAAGAAAGATGGCACAATGAGAATGTGCATCGATTATCGTTAGTTGAATAAGGTGACAATAAAGAATAAATATCCGTTGCCCAAGATTGACGATTTGTTTGATCAGTTAAAGGGAGCTACTGTATTTTCTAAGATTGATCCGAGATCGAGTTACTACCAGTTGAGAGTAAAAGATTCAGACATACCGAAAACTACTTTCAGAATGAGGCATGGGCATTATGAGTTTTTAGTTATGCCATTTGGATTAACTAATGCTCCTGCTGTTTTTATGGATTTGATGAACAGAATTTTCGGACCGTACCTAGATCGATTTGTGGTGGTGTTTATAGATGACATTTTGATTTATTCATGTGATGAAAATAAGCATGCTGAACATCTGAAAATTGTGTTGCAAACTTTGAGAGAAAATTAATTGTACGCGAAATTTATCAAATGTGAATTCTGGTTGTACGAGGTTAGTTTTTTGGGACATATTGTGTCAACTTCTGGAATCCGAGTGGATCCGAGCAAGATTTCTACTATTCTGGATTGGAAACCTCCGAGGAACGTGTCTGAAGTCTGTAGCTTTCTGGGTCTAGCTGGTTATTATCGTTGATTTGAAAAAGGATTTTCAGTGATATCTACTCCGTTAACTAGACTACTTCAGAAAGATGTTAGATTTGAATGGTCTGATAAATGTCAGAAAAGTTTTGATCAGTTGAAAACTCTGTTAACAGAAGCTCTAGTGTTAGTACAACCAGAATCAGGTAAAGAATTTGTTATGATGCTTCGTTAAATGGTCTGGGATGTGTTTTGATGCAGGAAGGCAATGCTGTAGCTTATGCCTCAAGACAATTGAAGCCTCTTGAAAAGAACTATCCGACGCACGACCTTGAGCTAGCTGCGATTGTGTTTGCACTAAAGATCTGGCGCCATTATCTGTACGGTGAGAAACATCACGTGTTTTCAGATCATAAAAGTCTGAAATATTTGATGACTCAGAAAGATTTGAACCTGCGTCAAAGAAGATGGTTAGAGCTGTTAAAAGATTATGAGCTTGTGATAGATTATCATTCGGGTAAAGCAAAGTTGTTGCTGATGCGTTGAGTAGAAAATCATTGTTTACATTACGTGCTTTGAATGCTCAGTTAGATTTATTGGATGATAGTTCTGTGATAGCTAAATTAAAAGCGAAACAGTTGTTTATACAGTAAATATGTGATGCTCAGAAATCGGATAATGAGTTATTAGCGAAACGAGCTCAGTGTGACTCGAATTCTGAATCCAAATTTCTAGTTGTTGACGATTGTTTAAAATTTTGAGATCGTATTTGTGTTCCGAGAAATCCGGAGTTGATTCAACTGATTTTGAGTGAAGTACATAATAGTCGTTTATCTGTTCATCCGGGAAGTACAAATATGTATCATGATTTGAAGCAACACTATTGGTGGTCTGGTATGAAGTGTGATATTTCTGAATTTGTTTCAAAATGTTTAGTTTGTTAGCAAGTCAAAGCTGAACATCAAGTTCAGTCTGGGTTGCTACAACCGATTCTGATTCATGAGTGGAAATGGGATAGAGTGACAATGGATTTTGTTTCTAGTTTGCCTTAGACTCCAAGAAAGAAAGATGCGATTTGGGTCGTAGTTGATCGATTAACGAAATCTGCCCATTTTGTTTCGGTAAGATCTGATTATTCGCTTGACAAATTAGCTGAGCTTTACATTTTTGAAATTGTGAGATTGCACGGGGTGCCACTATCTATTGTGTCAGATAGAGATCCGAGATTTACATCGAGATTCTAGAAGAAATTGCAAGAAGCATTAGGCACGAAATTATATTTCAGTACAGCTTTTCATCCACAAACAGATGGTCAATCCGAGCGGATCATTCAGATTCTTGAAGATATGTTAAGATGCTGTATACTTGAGTTTAAAGGTACGTGGGAACAATACCTGCCATTGATTGAATTTGCGTACAATAATAGTTTTCAGTCAAGCATCAAAATGGCACCTTATGAAGCTTTGTATGGTCATAAATGTCGTACACCTGTATTGGACTGAGCTTAGTGAAAATAAGCTACATAGGGTCGATTTGATCGTTAGAATTCTTATGCAGACTTGAAACGAAAAGATATAGAATTTGAGATCGGTGATAAAATATTTCTGAAAGTGTCTCCATGGAAGAAAGTGCTTCGTTTCAGACATAAAGCAAGTTGAGTCCGAGGTTCATCGGGCCGTATAAAATTATTGAACATGTTGGGCTTGTTGCATATAGATTAAGGTTGCCCCCTGAGTTAGAAAAGATCCATAGTGTATTTCATATTTCGATGCTCCGTAAATATCAATCTGATTCGTCACATGTGATTGCCCCATCTAAAATTGAAATCCGATCTGATATGACATACGCAGAGGAAGCGATTCGTATCTTAGCTCGTGAAGTGAAAGAGTTGAGAAACAAGAAAATACTGTTAGTGAAAGTATTATGGCATCGACACGGAATAGAAGAGGCTACATGGGAGCCCGAAGATTCATTAAGATAGCAATATCCGACTCTGTTTAACGGTAAGATTTCCAGGGACGAAAATCCCTAAGGGGGAGAATTGTAACAGTCTGGTCTGTACCCTATTCGGAACAGTGGTTTCAGTACCACAAATCCGAGTTAGTGAAATATTTTAATATAATTATTTGTGTCTTTGATGTTTGATTAAGCATGTGCTAATTTTTCGTAAGCTAATTTGCCTATCTGTATGCTCAATTTGATAAAAGGATTAAATTGCATTAAATGCAAAACTAGCATGCTATTTATTAAAGTACCTTAGTGTTGTGGCTTTTGAATGTTTGTGGCCTTATGAAGCAAATATGCCAATATGTAGATAGTGGATGGACAAAGGTCAAATATGCCGTTAATAAATATATGTGTTTAATGTATTTCATGTTAAACAAAATCAATTGAAATCCATGTTCATCTTTTGTTTTATGATCGAAAATAAGAAAAAGAAAACAAGGGTTTGAGCTTTGCATATTCGGCTACTTACAAGCCAAATTCAAGGTATGTTTTTAGTCGGTTTTCGATAATTTCTATGTTTCTGTAATCGTTACTTTGTCTACTTCAAAACCCATGCTTTAATTTTGAGAATTGATGATGTTTTTGAAATGAGACTTCGATGAACTCATGAGATTTGTGATGTTTTGTAATGAAATATGAAAGATATGTATTGTATGAACATGTTTTGTTCCTAGAATTTTGAAAAATTTAGCTAAATAGGGCTAAATTGAGAAAATAGTAATTTGAGAGACTTAATTACAAATTTGATGGGAAGTATGGGCTTGTATGAGATGTATGAACATTCGATTAAGCATGGTTAAAAGATGATTTTGTGAAGTTGATGTTTTGAGAAATTGTGCAAATGTGAAGGTTAATTTGCAAATAGCCCTAAATGTGTGCCCTTGGATTGAATTGAATGAGTTACTGAATAAAAGGGTTAATTATGAATATGTATAGATCAAGAACCGAGGAAAACGGACTCAGATCACCGAAAAGCGAAAGTAACCGAGTAGCCGTTTCCATTTCCGTTAAATCGAATCTGAGGTAAGTCATTATGCAAATGAATGTATTGGTATTAAACTGTGTATATTCATATGACTAATGCTAATGATAAATGCTATTGAGATGATCTGTACATGAATTCTGAGATAAGGTTGACTTAGTGTCAATGTCCGATAAGCCCCGTACGAACCTAGGAATAGATAGGATTACGTATGTGATGTGTAATATCCCGGGTTAGGGGCTATTTTGTTGCTGCATGTTACTGTATGTGTTTAATGTGCTGTGTTGTTGTTTGTGTAGTTTCGGGGTTTAAATGTAGGCTAGAAGTGTGCCTGAGTAGGTAGGAAAAATTTGATTTTTGGGCCTAGGTGAGAGGAGTTGGAAGAGCTGGGGTTTAAGAATTTTAATTGGTGTTTTAAAGCGCAAGTGAAGAGATGGCAGAGTGGCAAGGGAGGAGCTTGGTGTGGCGTCATCTGCATGTGAGGGAGGTCCAGAGTTCAAGCAGCAGAGTCCCCTTTTTGTCACTCATTTTGGACGGCATAGGAGGAAGGAGTTGGATGGAGTTTAAATTCCCCTTGGACTTGGTCAAGTAGTGACTTGGATGGTGGAGAGTAAAAAGTGGAATGTGACTTGTTCAAACTCATTTGAAATGAGTGGTTGGGAGCTAATTGGGGGATGTGGCCGAATTTGTGGGTGTGGAAGGGGGAGTGTGGACGGTTTGGTAGAGGCAAGTAGGGTAGCCGAAATTTTGTTGGGCATCTTTGTGCATAATCGGTCACAAGGAGTCAATTCTTTCTTTCTTTTTGTCAAACCAAGCCGAATTCTCTAGTGTCTTCTTTGTCATTTTTCCTTTCTTTGTAAACCGAAAATCAAAACCTCCCTAAGGTTTGCCGAATTTTTGTGTTGTTTTCTCAATACTCTTTGCTAAGCCGAAATCATCATACCTTGTCTCCTAATTTTCATTTCTCCTTTTCCATACCATCTAGCCAAAACTCCATCCCCTAAAAGCTTTTCTCCCATTTCTTCTCTTTTGTTTAATTGTGCTAAAACCGAAATTCTTTCTTCTCCCCTCCTCATAATCCATTCTCTTTTCCAATAATCTTTTCCCTTCTTGAAACTTTGGTAGCCGAATTTTACCTTATTCAAAACACTTTCTTCATCTTTTTCTTTTCAAACCGAAAGCCCTACTCTCTACTCATCGTTTATTTTTGTTCTTTGTTGAAAGCCAAGCCGTCTGTATCCATTTGTTTCTTCATCCCTCTTGGCCGAAAGTCTTCTCACTTTTAGTAGTTTCTTGGTGGCCGAATATCAGTGAAGGGTGGTTTTGGTTGGTTGTTCAATCTTTAAGCAAGGTAAGTGGGGTGGCCGAATGGCCATATTTTGTCTCTCTTGTTCTTGTTTGGTTATGGCTTGGTTAGGGCCGAATATAGTTATTTTGGAAGGGTATTAATCTCTTCGTTGTAGGGTCATTGAAGTGTTGAAGCAAGCAAGAGGAGTTTCTACTCTATTAACCGATTGGTAAGCAGAGGTTGTGGTAAGTGATTGGTATATCATTGATCGTTCAATCTGTTGGTTTTGATTAAGTCAAGATTATTAAGGTTTAATTATTCTCTTTTAGGGGTTGGCCGATTGTCTAAGAGAGTCACTGCTTGATTCGGGTTTGGTAGGAAACCAAATCAGGAGTAAGGTAAGGGTTCAACATTAACCCCTTGAGTGTATATGTCTTTGGCCGAATGGTCTTAGTGCCTAATTCTATGTTGTCCGATTGGTTTAGGAGCTTGAAAATCGAGGGACGTAGATCGTTTCGTTGGGATTTTAGACTCGTAAATACCAGGTGTGTAAACTAACACACGTCTGTTTAGTAATATGATTGATAACCTGTGTGACAATTACTGTAACAGTGATGATTGTTATGATACCCTAATGGGTATGATCTTGGACTCGGGTAAGTCAGTGTTATTATTATTATGAGTTACTGATGATCTATATGATATCATGGCTATGGATATATGTGACATGGGATATGAGATTAGACATATTAGCATGATATGCATGATTGTATGATATGCATGATTGTATGATATGCATGATTACATGAGTATGGCATGTTGATGGGTGATACGAGTGGAGGGAGCAGTGATATTTTGTGCTGACGAGCACCAGTGTTTTGGTAACACACTTTGTGACTTTGGGTCACCAGAGGTTTGGCACCTCCAGAGGTTTGGTACCTCAGTGTCTTGTCCCTGTGGTTAACACCACCGTGGGTTGGCCCCACTTGTGAGATACGGGATTGACGCCAGTGATTTGGTATCACACGATGGGTTGGCCCCATCACCAGATTTGTGACTACGGTCACCAGTGCTTTGGTAGCACATTGTGTCTTTGGGACACCAAAGGTTTGGCACCTCATTGCGACTTGTCCCTGTGGTTTAACCACCGTGGGTTGGCCCCACTTGAGATATGGGATCGTCTGCTAGTGATTTGGTATCACACGATGGGTTGGCCCCATCATTGGATTTGTGACTTCGGTCACCAGTGCTTTGGTAGCACAATTGTGTCTTTGGGACACCAGTGGTTTGGTACCACATTGACGGATATTGTGTCTTTGGGACACCAGTGTTTTGGTAACACATTGTGACTATATGTCACCAGTGGTTTGGCACCACCAGTGGTTTGGTACCACACGGGGTAGAAAAGGCGATATGGATGGTTAGGATCGGGTTGCATTAATTATGTTGCTATGTATGATATGTGTTAGCATGTTGTTTCTTCGGGAGCGGGATTTACACACTGAGTCACTCGACTCACCCTCTCCTTTGGCATTTCAGGTGACTCGTAGACGCGGACATGGAGCCGGGATGGACTCGGGGTGCACATGCCATACTTTAATAAAAGTTTGCTCAGACTATTGCATTTGGGTACTTTAGCTTATTTACTTTGGTTTTTATATTGGATTTGTAAAAGGCCTTTAATTTATGTTTTGTGATGTTCATGTTTTAATTAAATTTTAATATGCCTTAACAAAATAAGTTGGTATGAATTTTACTAAAACTTGGAAAGATAATGATTTCAAAATCATAACGGAATGAGTTTTTAAACCATACCATCGGGTATCACACTATGTCTTTATGATAAACAAATACAAATGGTTTTCAATTCAAACTTGTGTTACTCCTAAGTCTAAAAATGTTTTAAGTAACACTAAGAAACTATTAAGGTTTTAAATGGTTAAAACTCGTTTTAACCACACATTCGGGTTAAGTTTTCAAAATCTCCGGGTTTCAAATACACCATCTGATTTCAAACAAGTCCACTCAAATTGTCTTCAAAAATACACTGTGTTTTCTCACGGCTTTTAAACGAAAAATTTAACCTCTCAAAAACCGTTTTCCCCCGTAACATACCAGATCCGGGCGTGGTGTCCTGTCCGGGTTTGGGGTGTTACAATTGTGGTATCAGAGCCAAGTTCAAAGGCTCAGCTGTGGGCCTGAGGCCCAAAATGTTTTCAAAAGTCTGTTTAAGTGTTTGTTTTGAAAGTATGGTTTGAAAGGCATGGCACCGAGTCTCCGGCACCAGTTCGCCCAGGTAAGTACCCCGTACTATTACTTGTGATTTGATTGGATATGATATGATTTGATGACTAGCAATAGTATACTACTTTAGAGATTGAAACTGATAGGATTCTGTGAACTCGCGAGAACAAATCCTCTTTAATATTCATAAGACTTGCTTTTTAAACAAGTGGAATAAACACTGATTCATAAAATTCTTTAATCAGATACGTAGAAAGATTAGACATGAGCACTCGAGGCGGACGTGGTCGTAATACTCGTGGTAGAGGTAGGGGTAGAATGACGGTTTCTGAGCCCGTAGGATCTGGGCAGGGTTCAGAAAATGAGATACCGGTTCCGCCACCAGCTGGAGGTGGTGAGTTCCAAGATCAGACTGAAGACGATGCAGTGTCACAGGCGATGCTGCGAGTGTTGGAAAGAGTAGCTGGTGTAGGTGGTGGTGCAGGAGTTAGGAAATCTGTTCCTGAGCGACTCCGGGCTAATGGGGCCGAATTCTTCCGAGGTGTATCGGGTGTTGCTCCTAGCACTGCTGAATATTGGCTGGAGGCAACTGAGCGGATCATGGATGATCTGGACTTGACGGCTGAAGAGAAGCTGAAGGGTATCGTATCGCTTCTCCGGGATGAGTCATATCAGTGGTGGCTCACGGTTCGGGACAGTGTGGCCGCAGAGGATTTGACATGGGATTATTTTTGGGCTGCATATCAGAAGAAGTACATCGGAGCTAGTTACATCGACTCCCAGCGAAAGGCATTTCTGAGGCTTGTTCAGGGGAGTAAATCTGTTTCTGAGTATGAGGCTGAGTTCCTGAAGCTGAGTAGGTATGCCAGGGGCATTGTAGCCACTGAGCATGAGAGGTGTGTTCGTTTCGAGGATGGTCTGCGAGACGAGTTGAGGCTGCTGATTGCTCCGCAGCAGGAGCGCGAGTTTGCTGTCTTAGTTGAGAAGGCTAAGGTAGCCGAGGATGTTAAGGAGTCGGTAAGACAGGGCATGGACAGGAGTAGGCTTAAGAGGAACTTTGGGTCTTCTGGATCGTCTGGTAATCCGCAGAAGAGAGCTAGACCGAGTGGGCCGAGTCAGTCTGCTAGGTTTGTTTCTGCTAGGCAGGGACCGCCGCAGTGTAATCAGTGTGGGAAATCTCATTGGGGTGGTTGCTGGATGGGTGGAAAAGGTTGCTTCGAGTGTGGTTCTCTGGATCATCGCATTAGGGACTGTCCGCGTAGGATGGCCAGGATTCAGTCTGAGAGTCAGGGCCGTAATCAGTTCAGAGGCAATGGACCGCCACCGCAGAGGGGCCGTGGTAATGGCAGAGGTGGTAATGGTTCTGGTCGGGGCCGTGGAGCACCGGGCAGAGGTGCAGGTAGTTCTGAGGCTAGGCAGCCTGGTTTGGTGTATGCTACGAGGCGCCGAGAGGAGGGCGACGCACCGGACGTCATAACCGGTACGTTCTTGATTTTTGGTACTCCTTATACTGCTTTAATTGATGTGGGTTCAACGCACTCTTATGTTGCCAGTAGTATAGTAGAGACAATGGATTTAGACTCTGAGATATCTTCTAGGCAGATGACTGTGATTAGCCCTCTAGGTCACTCTGTAGTAGTAGATAAACTGTTTAGAGAGGTACCCCTAGAACTCCAAGGGGTAGTGTTTGCTGCTGATCTGATGGAACTGCCGTTTGGGGAGTTCGATCTGATTCTTGGGATGGATTGGCTGGTCAAGTACCAAGCGAGGTTGGATTGCGCGGCCAAGCGCATGGTTCTTAAGACGGTTGAGGGTGATGATGTGGCTATGATAGGTAATAGGAGGGATTACTTATCAAATGTGGTATCTGCTTTGAAAGCGGAGTGTATGTGGTTCATGTGTATGCCCTGGAGGCTAAAGAGTTTGCGGTTGAGAAGGTTCGTACTGTTAAGGAATTTGCTGATGTTTTTCCTGAGGAACTTCCGGGTTTGCCGCCAGATCGAGAGGTAGAGTTCGGGATTGATCTGTTACCTGGGACTGCGCCAGTGTCTATTGCTCCGTATAGGATGGCACCAAAGGAATTGGTGGAGCTTAAGGCTCAGATCCAGGAGTTATTGGATCGAGGTTTTATCAGGCCAAGTGTTTCACCGTGGGGTGCGCCGGTTCTTTTTGTCAAGAAGAAAGATGGTACGATGCGGATGTGTATAGACTACCGCCAGTTGAACAAGCTGACGATTAAAAACAAGTATCCGTTGCCACGGATAGATGACTTGTTTGATCAGCTGAAGGGTGCTGCGGTATTTTCGAAGATTGACTTGAGGTCTGGGTATCACCAGTTGAAGGTTAAGGAGGCTGATATCCATAAAACAGCGTTTCGGACTCGGTATGGGCACTACGAATTCCTGGTAATGCCGTTCGGGTTGACTAACGCACCGGCAGCGTTTATGGATATGATGAATAGGGTGTTTTAGCAGTATTTGGATCGGTTTGTCGTGGTTTTCATAGACGACATCTTGGTGTACTCAAGGACAGAGGAAGAGCATGATGCGCATTTGAGGGTGGTGCTGCAGATTCTGAGGGAAAAGCAACTCTATGCTAAGTTTAGTAAATGCGAGTTCTGGCTTAGAGAAGTGACGTTCTTGGGTCATGTAGTGTCGGCTGAGGGGATTCGTGTAGATCCTCGTAAGATTGAGGCAGTTTTGGATTGGAAGCCGCCTAGGTCAGTGGCTGAGATTCGGAGTTTTCTGGGTTTGGCCGGATACTACCGAAGGTTTGTTGAGGGTTTCTCGTTGATAGCGGCGCCGATGACTAAGTTGTTAAGGAAAGAGGTTCCGTTTGTATGGACTGAAAAACAGCAAGAAAGCTTCGATAAGTTAAAGAAGATCTTGACTGAGGCTCCGGTTTTGATTCAACCTGAGGCTGGTAAGGAATACACCGTGTACTGCGATGCATCACATACGGGTCTGGGTTGTGTGTTGATGCAAGAAGGTAAGGTTGTGGCTTACGCTTCTCGACAGCTGAGGCCACATGAGGTTAACTATCCGACGCACGATTTGGAGCTAGCGGCTGTAGTTTTCGCCTTAAAGATTTGGAGGCACTACTTATATGGAGAGAGATCGATAGTCTACACGGATCATAAGAGTCTGAAGTATCTACTGACTCAGAAGGATTTGAATTTGAGGCAGCGTAGATGGGTTGAGTTGCTGAAGGATTACGACTGTTCGATTGAGTATCATCCGGGCAAGGCTAACGTGGTGGCAGACGCGTTGAGCCGTAAAGTTGTTTCGGACTTAAGAGCTTTGTTTGCCCATTTGAGCTTGTACGACGACGGGGGTATTCTGGCAGAGCTGCAGGTTAAGCCTACTTGGGTTGAGCAGATAAGAGAGAAACAGCTAGAGGATGAGGTTCTGAGTGCGCGAAGGTTTCAAGTGCAGAATGGTGGTTTGGAGGGTTACAGCTTGTCTAGTGATGAGGTGTTGTGTTTTCAGGGTAAGGCTTGTATGCCTAAAGACGTTGAGCTAAGGCAGAAGATTCTTCAGGACGCACATAGCAGTCCATATGCTATGCATCCTGGAGGTAGCAAGATGTATAGGGATCTTAGAGAGCAGTTTTGGTGGCCTGGTTTGAAGAAAGAGGTGACAGAGTTTGTTGGGAGGTGTCTGACTTGTCAGCAGGTCAAGGCTGAACATCAGTTGCCGTCGGGTTTGCTTCAGCCTGTAAAGATTCCTCAGTGGAAGTGGGAAAGGATAACCATGGATTTTGTCAGTGGGTTACCGCTTACGCCAAGCAAGAAGGATTCAGTTTGGGTAGTGGTGGATCGTCTGACTAAATCAGCTCACTTTATTCCGGTGAGGGTTGACTACTCACTTCAGAAGCTAGCGAAGCTGTATGTTTCAGAGATAGTGAGGTTGCACGGTGTGCCAGTTTCGATAATCTCGGATAGGGATCCCAGGTTTACGTCAAGGTTCTGGAAAGCATTGCATCAAGCATTGGGTACTCGTTTGGATTTCAGCACGGCTTTTCACCCGCAGTCTGACGGGCAATCAGAAAGGGTTATTCAGATCTTAGAAGATATGCTGAGAGGTTGTGTCTTGGATTTCAGAGGTAGTTGGGAGGAGTTTCTACCATTAGCTGAGTTTGCCTACAACAACAGTTACCAAGCGAGCATCAAGATGGCACCGTATGAGGCGTTGTATGGTAGGAAGTGTCGCTCACCTACATGTTGGACGGAGTTAGGTGAACGCCAGTTGTTGGGACCCGAGTTGGTAGCTGAGACTGAGGACAAGGTTAAAGTGATTCAGGCTCGATTGAAGGAAGCTTCGGACCGGCAGAAGTCTTATGCCGATCTTAAGCGAAGAGATATAGAGTTTGCTGTGGGGGATCGAGTTTTTCTGAAGGTCTCGCCTTGGAAGAAGGTCCTGAGGTTCGGGAAGAAAGGCAAGCTTAGTCCAAGATTTATTGGGCCGTATAAGGTATTGAGGCGAGTTGGACCAGTAGCGTATCAGTTTGAGTTGCCAGCAGAGCTTAGTCAGATTCATGACGTTTTTCACGTTTCGATGCTTCGGAGGTATCGTTCAGACCCGTCACATGTGGTAGCAGTGGAAGAGATCGAGGTAAATCCAGACTTGACCATGGAAGAAGAACCTGTACAGATTCTTGATCGGGATGTGAAGGTTCTGCGAAGGAAGTCTGTGCCTTTGGTTAAGGTGCTTTGGCGGAATCATGGCGTAGAAGAAGCTACGTAGGAACCCGAGGATATGATGAGACAGCAATACCCGCAACTCTTTTGACCAGGTAATTTCGAGGCCGAAATTATTTTTAAGGGGGGTAGAACTGTAATATCCCTTGTTAGGGGCTATTTTGTTGCTGCATGTTACTGTATGTGTTTAGTGTGCTGTGTTGTTGTTTGTGTAGTTTCGGGGTTTAAATGTAGGCTAGAAGTGTGCCTGAGTAGGTAGGAAAAATTTGATTTTTGGGCCTAGGTGAGAGGAGTTGGAAGAGCTGGGGTTTAAGAATTTTAATTGGTGTTTTAAAGCGCAAGTGAAGAGATGGCAGAGTGGCAAGGGAGGAGCTTGGTGTGGCGTCATCTGCATGTGAGGGAGGTCCAGAGTTCAAGCAGCAGAGTCCCCTTTTTGTCACTCATTTTGGACGGCATAGGAGGAAGGAGTTGGATGGAGTTTAAATTCCCCTTGGACTTGGTCAAGTAGTGACTTGGATGGTGGAGAGTAAAAAGTGGAATGTGACTTGTTCAAACTCATTTGAAATGAGTGGTTGGGAGCTAATTGGGGGATGTGGCCGAATTTGTGGGTGTAGAAGGGGGAGTGTAGACGGTTTGGTAGTGGCAAGTAGGGTAGTCGAAATTTTGTTGGGCATCTTTGTGCATAATCGGTCACAAGGAGTCAATTCTTTCTTTCTTTTTGTCAAACCAAGCCGAATTCTCTAGTGTCTTCTTTGTCATTTTTCCTTTCTTTGTAAACCGAAAATCAAAACCTCCCTAAGGTTTGCCGAATTTTTGTGTTGTTTTCTCAATACTCTTTGCTAAGCCGAAATCATCATACCTTGTCTCCTAATTTTCATTTCTCCTTTTCCATACCATCTAGCCGAAACTCCATCCTCTAAAAGCTTTTCTCCCATTTCTTCTCTTTTGTTTAATTGTGCTAAAACCGAAATTCTTTCTTCTCCCCTCCTCATAATCCATTCTCTTTTCCAATAATCTTTTCCCTTCTTGAAACTTTGGTAGCCGAATTTTACCTTATTCAAAACACTTTCTTCATCTTTTTCTTTTCAAACCGAAAGCCCTACTCTCTACTCATCGTTTATTTTTGTTCTTTGTTGAAAGCCAAGCCGTCTGTATCCATTTGTTTCTTCATCCCTCTTGGCCGAAAGTCTTCTCACTTTTAGTAGTTTCTTGGTGGCCGAATATCAGTGAAGGGTGGTTTTGGTTGGTTGTTCAATCTTTAAGCAAGGTAAGTGGGGTGGCCGAATGGCCATATTTTGTCTCTCTTGTTCTTGTTTGGTTATGGCTTGGTTAGGGCCGAATATAGTTATTTTGGAAGGGTATTAATCTCTTCGTTGTAGGGTCATTGAAGTGTTGAAGCAAGCAAGAGGAGTTTCTACTCTATTAACCGATTGGTAAGCAGAGGTTGTGGTAAGTGATTGGTATATCATTGATCGTTCAATCTGTTGGTTTTGATTAAGTCAAGATTATTAAGGTTTAATTATTCTCTTTTAGGGGTTGGCCGATTGTCTAAGAGAGTCACTGCTTGATTCGGGTTTGGTAGGAAACCAAATCAGGAGTAAGGTAAGGGTTCAACATTAACCCCTTGAGTGTATATGTCTTTGGCCGAATGGTCTTAGTGCCTAATTCTATGTTGGCCGATTGGTTTAGGAGCTTGAAAATCGAGGGACGTAGATCGTTTCGTTGGGATTTTAGACTCGTAAATACCAGGTGTGTAAACTAACACACTTCTGTTTAGTAATATGATTGATAACCTGTGTGACAATTACTGTAACAGTGATGATTGTTATGATACCCTAATGGGTATGATCTTGGACTCGGGTAAGTCAGTGTTATTATTATTATGAGTTACTGATGATCTATATGATATCATGGCTATGGATATATGTGACATGGGATATGAGATTAGACATATTAGCATGATATGCATGATTGTATGATATGCATGATTGTATGATATGCATGATTACATGAGTATGGCATGTTGATGGGTGATACGAGTGGAGGGAGCAGTGATATTTTGTGCTGACGAGCACCAGTGTTTTGGTAACACACTTTGTGACTTTGGGTCACCAGAGGTTTGGCACCTCCAGAGGTTTGGTACCTCAGCGTCTTGTCCCTGTGGTTAACACCACCGTGGGTTGGCCCCACTTGTGAGATACGGGATTGACGCCAGTGATTTGGTATCACACGATGGGTTGGCCCCATCACCAGATTTGTGACTACGGTCACCAGTGCTTTGGTAGCACATTGTGTCTTTGGGACACCAGAGGTTTGGCACCTCATTGCGACTTGTCCCTGTGGTTTAACCACCGTGGGTTGGCCCCACTTGAGATATGGGATCGTCTGCTAGTGATTTGGTATCACACGATGGGTTGGCCCCATCATTGGATTTGTGACTTCGGTCACCAGTGCTTTGGTAGCACAATTGTGTCTTTGGGACACCAGTGGTTTGGTACCACATTGACGGATATTGTGTCTTTGGGACACCAGTGTTTTGGTAACACATTGTGACTATATGTCACCAGTGGTTTGGCACCACCAGTGGTTTGGTACCACACGGGGTAGAAAAGGCGATATGGATGGTTAGGATCGGGTTGCATTAATTATGTTGCTATGTATGATATGTGTTAGCATGTTGTTTCTTCGGGAGCGGGATTTACACACTGAGTCACTCGACTCACCCTCTCCTTTGACATTTCAGGTGACTCGTAGACGCGGACATGGAGCCGAGATGGACTCGGGGTGCACATGCCATACTTTAATAAAAGTTTGCTTAGACTATTGCATTTGGGTACTTTAGCTTATTTACTTTGGTTTTTATATTGGATTTGTAAAAGGCCTTTAATTTATGTTTTGTGATGTTCATGTTTTAATTAAATTTTAATATGCCTTAACAAAATAAGTTGGTATGAATTTTACTAAAACTTGGAAAGATAATGATTTCAAAATCATAACGCAATGAGTTTTTAAACCATACCATCGGGTATCACACTATGTCTTTATGATAAACAAATACAAATGGTTTTCAATTCAAACTTGTGTTACTCCTAAGTCTAAAAATGTTTTAAGTAACACTAAGAAACTATTAAGGTTTTAAATGGTTAAAACTCGTTTTAACCACACATTCGGGTTAAGTTTTCAAAATCTCCGGGTTTCAAATACACCATCTGATTTCAAACAAGTCCACTCAAATTGTCTTCAAAAATACACTGTGTTTTCTCACGGCTTTTAAACGAAAAATTTAACCTCTCAAAAACCGTTTTCCCCCGTAACATACCAGATCCGGGCGTGGTGTCCTGTCCGGGTTTGGGGTGTTACATGATGACATAGGTATCAGTTCTGTTTTATCATGTAAGACCAGGTCTGGGACGTTGGTGTTGATTTGAGAATTCGTGTAAGACCACGTCTGGGACGTTGGCATCGATATGAGACTTACGTATAAGACCATGTCTGGGACATTGGCATCGATATGAGACTTACGTGTAAGACCATGTCTGGGACATTGGCATCGTATAAATTCGTGTAAGACCTTGTCTGGGATAGTGGCATCGATATCTGAGTACATGTAAGACCTCGTCTGGGACGTTGGCATTGTACGACCATTTTGAGCTTTCTTAGTATCCTTTTAGGTTCCTAACGGTTCAACGAGCAAGTATGTGATATGAATGGCTATGTGAATTGTAAAATCGTTCAGGTACGTTGATTTATACACTAAGTGTATATACAAGGTAAGTATCTATATGAACTTACTAAGATGATTATGTATAATGGATTAATGAGAGGATATGTGAAATTATGCTTGAATGAGCTAAGTACTTATGTGATATGTGAATAGAAGTTGTGGTAAGGTTTGTGTAAACAAATGTGCCAAAGATCATATGATGAATTGGTTATGAGAAATATAAGTACCAATGTATTGAATGAGTTGTATTCATTATATGTTATGTTTATTTGTATATGACTTACTAAGCTTTTGGAAAGCTTACTCTATGTGTATGTTTTTTCTGTTTTATAGATCGTCATAGCTACTAAAGGCTCGGGACCGTCGAGGATCGTCGTCACACTACTCAACTTGTTTTGGTACATTTTGGATGTGTATATAGCTAGATATGGCATGTATAGGCTAGTTATTTGTTTATAATTATGAAGTAAATTTAGCCATGTGATTTGGCTAGTTATATGTTGGCTATATGTTATAATGAAAATGATATATGGTATATGTTTTGGTATGGTTTGATAGTATTTGAAATGGTTAAGTTTATGGTGAGTGAATGGATGAACTATGCTTGTGTTTATATGAGATTTAGTCTTGTAAATTTGGTACGAATGGAATTGGATTTGGATGTAGAGATTGGATGGTTATTTTGATATGTCCTTGGTTGCTAAATGTGCATGAGTTGAAATGGTTATTTGCTTGTAGGTATGACCCTAATGTGTGTGGCATAATGGCCTTGCAAATGGCCTATTTTGCCACATGGTTGTGGTACACGGGCGTGCCTAGTGGCCGTGTGGTTTAGTCAGAATTGACCATGGCCTAAGTGCAAGGGCATGCTTGGTGGCCATGGGGCTATGTCAAAATTGACCACGGCCGAGATTCACGGGCGTGTTTGGTGGCCATGGAGTTAAGTCAGATTCGACCACGGAGGAGACACATGGGCGTGTCTAGCAGTCGGCATACTGCCTGTAACACCCCAAACCCGGTCAACACGCTACGACCGAATCCGGCATGTCACAGGGTAAAAATATTTGGAAGACGCAAGTTGTGGGTTTAAATTTTGAAAAGAACGTTGTATGAACACTTCATCATTTTAAATTTGAAAAAAATCATTTCTCTAAGAGTGATCGTTTGTCGTTCCTTATTTTGGAAAGTCGTTTGATTTTACGAAAACCCGGGTGAATTTGGCATCGTAGAGTTGAAAACCATTTTGTGTCTGAACATAAAGAAAGCTTAGTTTGGAGAAAATCTGAGTTAGTTTGTCGACTTCGTTTGTTTAATATTACCCGATGGTAAAGTTTGAAAAACCCGATAAGAAGTAGAATTTTGAAAACATTGATTTTTACCGATTATTTGAGCATGCAAGGTTATTTAACTTAAGCATAACATGATATCACAAAAGCAGATAAATAAAAATCCCCAAAATAATAACTTAGCGGCCTTATTACAAACCAAAACCAAATTTAAAGGAAGTGTAAACTGAAGTTAAAGTTTAAAACGGAACCCGAACGTAAAGTGCATGGCCACCTCGAGTCCTCCCCGGCTCCTTATCCGTGATCTATGCCTCATCTGCAAAATGTAAGAGAAGGGGTGAGTCGCTGAGTCTCAGTGCATAAATCCCCATCCCGATAATAGCAAGCACTTACATAGTTCATAAGTAAATATGCAAATCATGCAAACCCAACCTAACCATCCGAACTCCTGTGTCTACCCCGTGTGGTCAAAACCACTGGTGGTCAAAACCACTAGTGACTGTAGTCACAAATCATATAAGTGTGGTCAAAACCTTGGTGACCGTAGTCACAAATCATATGGTGGGGCCAACCCACCATGTGGTCAAAACCACTGATGACAATCCCGTAATCAACATGTGGGGCCAACCCACTGTGGTACCAAACCACTGGGACGAGTCACAATAATCCAAGTGTGGTCAAAACCACTGGTGACCGTAGTCACAAATAGTATCCGTGTGGTCAAAACCACTGGTGGTCAAAACCACTGAGACTAGTCACAAATAATAAGAAAAGCGGGGCCAACCCACTGTGTGGTCAAAACCACTGGTGGCAGTCTAAATCATCCTTCCCCCTCCTCTCAACATAACCATCATCATGACCATATTAACCGTGGCATGTTATCATGTTAAGATGCAAATATCACATATCATAGCATAATACAATGGTATAACAGCATATATCAATAGCCAAACAACAGGGGACTTACCCGGAGTCCACGCTCATACTCGTAAGGGTAACACACTGATTTCAATAGCTATTTCAGCATTTAACAGTAAACATAATTAACACATTACTAATGAAGTGTGTAAGAGTTACACACCTGGCTACTTGTGAGTCTAATGAATCCCGAAACTAAGATCTACCCACGAATCGATAGAAACCCGGCGATCCAAACGCTTGCCCTCACCATTCCTATAATCGGGCAACCCATATTATTAAGAATATAACCATTCGGCTTAATCAAGAAATCCCGAAGGATATAACGCACAGAGATAGCATCCTTACCTTAACACCTTTCGATCTTTAAGTAAATCCCGAAGCAACGTGACGACAAGCCTTCCCCTACAATCGGCCAAGAACTAACATTCTAGGATTAATGCTTTCGGCATTTGAAAGAAGGAAAGGAAGATCCAAAATGATAGAACCCTTACCTTAGACTGACAGATTCGTCCACCACCACCAAGATTCGGCACACCATAGAGATGTTTAGGGATTTAAACCACTTCACAAGATAGAACAAAGAAAGAGAGTTTAAGATTTCAGTCTACAAAAAATGGAGAAATGAAAAGAGGAAGTGGCAAGTGAGATTTCGGCACTAGTTGAATCGGTTGAAGAAAAGAAGAAGAAACAAATACTCACCGGAAAGATTCGGCTATGATTCCAAAAGAAAGAGAAGAAGAAATCGCAAGAGGGAGAGGGATGATGATTTCGAATAGAAGAAGAGAAGAAGATTGTGTATTTCGGCACAAAGAGTTTGAGAGAAAAAAGAGGAAGTCGAATGGGAAACGAATGTTGATTTCGGCTTTTGAGCAAAGTAGAGAAAAGAGAGTAGAGAAAATTTGGCTTGACCTTTGAGAGAAGTGAAATGCACAAAGATGTTTTGGAGTTTTGGTTTGACACAAGATAGGAGAAAAGAATTCGGCTAGGACTTTCACAAGGAAAGAATGGAAGAAAAAGTTCCAAAAGTGCTCCCCCTAGCTAGCCGTTTAAAGCCACTCCCCAAGGCACATTCGGCCACCCGCTAAGGAACTCAAAGCCGAATGCTTCCCTTGCCCACAACACCTTCAAAATTTCGGCTACACACCCCCTTCACAATCCCTTCGTTTTCTCCTTGAAATTCTCTCTTCCACTCATTCAAATCCATTTGAATGAGTCAAATTCCTAAATTTCCTCCTCTCCACATATTTTGAATTTGTTGACTCAATCCACATCCATCCAACAGAGTCCTTCCTGAGTCCATCTCCTCCTTGTTCCTGGCGTCAAAAACAACAAGCAGAAAGGGAATTTCGCTGCTCGAACCTAGGCTCTCCTTCCTGCATGTGGCGTCACTTCTCCAAGCTTCAGTAGCACCTCCCTTGCCATTTTTCCACTGACTTATTTGCGTCAAAAATACTCCAATAATTTGTCTAAACACCTAACTCCCTTAGCTCCCCCTTTCAAGTACCCAAAACAAAAATTTTTACCATGACTCAGGCCTACCCCGAGCTCATACCCAGACCCCAAAACACCCTAAACTAGCACCACACACCTATCATCACATGCAACACACAAAGAAATGCAGAGACCCCGATTTAAGGATGTTACAGTTCTACCCCCTTAAAATAATTTCGGCCACAAAATTACCTGGTCAGAAGAGTTGAGGGTATTGCTGCCACATCACATCCTTTGGTTCCCACGTGGCCTCCTCCGTTCCATGGTTTCGCCATAATACTTTCACCAAAGGTACTGACTTCTTACGTAGAACTTTGACATCCCGATCTAGAATCCGCACTGGTTCCTCCTCGAAAGATAAGTCTGAGCTCACCTCTATCTCCTCAACTGGCACAACATGTGATGGATCTGACCGATAGCGCCTAAGCATTGAAACATGAAACACGTCGTGAATCTGACTTAGTTTTGCTGGAAACTCGAGCTGATAGGCTACTGGTCCCACTTGCTTCAACACCGTATACGGCCCGATAAACCTAGGGCTTAGCTTGCCCTTCCGACCAAATCTCAACACTTTCTTCCATGGCGATACCTTCAGAAAGACCTTGTCACCCATTGCGTACTCTATATCCCTGCGCTTGAGATCAGCGTAAGACTTCTGCCTGTCCGACGCTTCCTTCAGATGAGCCCGAATCACCTTAACTTTATCCTCTGTTTCTGCAACCACTTCTGGACCCAACATCTGTCGTTCACCCAATTCTGTCCAACACGTAGGAGTATGGCATTTCTGCCCATATAATGCCTCATACGGTGCCATCTGAATACTCGCTTGATAACTGTTTTTATACGCGAACTCTGCCAATGGTAGATACTCCTCCCAACTACCGCTGAAATCCATAACACAACCCCTTAACATATCTTCTAGAATTTGGATTACCCTTTCTGACTGTCCATCAGACTGCGGATGAAAAGCCGTGCTGAAATCCAACCTCGTACCCAATGCCTGATGCAATGCTTTCCAGAACCGTGACGTGAATCTGGGATCCCTATCCGAGATAATCGACACTGGCACTCCATGCAACCTCACTATCTCTGCCACATACAACTTGGCTAACTTTTGGAGCGAGTAATCAACCCGAACTGGTATGAAATGAGCTGATTTAGTCAGACGATCCACAATTACCCAAATTGAATTCTTCTTGCTAGGCGTAAGGGGTAGCCCACTGATGAAATCCATCGTAATCCTTTCCCACTTCCACTGCGGAATCTTTACCGGCTGCAACAGACCTGACGGTAACTGGTGCTCAGCTTTGACTTGCTGGCACGTCAGACACCTACCCACGAACTCAGTTACCTCCCGCTTAAGACCCGGCCACCAGAACTGTTCCCTCAAGTCTCGATACATCTTGCTACCTCCGGGATGCATAGCGTATGGGCTACTATGAGCTTCCTGAAGAATTTGCTGTCTCAACTCCACGTCCTTCGGCATACATACCTTCCCTTGAAAACACAGTACTCCATCACTGCCCAAGCTGTAACCTTCCAATTCACCATTTTGCACTTGTAACCTCTAAGCACTCAAAACCCCGTCCACCAACTGCTTCTCCTTAACCTGATCTATCCAAGTCAGCTTTACTTGTAATTCTGCCAATAAACTCCCGTCATCATACAGACTAAGGTGAGCGAACATCGCTCTCAGGTCTGCTACCACCTTGCGGCTTAATGCGTCAGCCACTATGTTCGCCTTACCCGGATGATATTCAAACGAGCAGTCGTAGTCCTTTAACAACTCGATCCACCTTCGCTGCCTCAAATTCAAATCCTTCTGAGTCAAGAGGTACTTCAGACTCTTATGATCCGTGTAGACTATCGACTTCTCCCCATATAAGTAATGCCTCCAAATCTTCAAGGCGAAAACCACTACAGCCAACTCCAGATCATGTGTCGGGTAGTTACTTCATGAGGTCTCAATTGTCGAGATGCATATGCCACCACTTTCCCCTCTTGCATCAGCACACACCTTAAGCCAGTATGTGATGCATCACAATAGACCGTGAATTCCTTCCCGGCTTCCCGCTGAATCAAAACTGGAGCTTCTGTCAGAATCTTCTTTAACTTGTCGAAACTCTCTTGCTGTTTTTCCGACCACACAAACGGAACCCCTTTTCTCAACAATTTGGTCAACGGCGCTGCAATCAAAGAGAAGCCTTCTACGAACCTTCTGTAATATCCTGCCAAACCTAGAAAACTCCGAATCTCTGCTACCGACTTAGGCGGTTTCCAATCCAACACCGCCTCAATCTTCCGAGGATCCACACTAATGCCCTCAGCTGATACTACATGACCCAAGAAAGTTACCTCCTTAAGCCAGAACTCGCACTTACTAAACTTGGCGAATAACTGTTTCTCCTTCAAAACCTGTAAAACCACCCGAAGATGCGCGTCATGTTCCTCCTCCAATTTCGAGTACACAAAGATGTCGTCTATAAACACTACGACAAATCAATCCAAGTATGGCTGAAACACCCGATTCATCATGTCCATGAATGCTGCCGGTACATTGGTCAACCCGAATGGCATTACCAAAAACTCGTAGTGCCCATAACGAGTACAAAACGCCGTCTTATGAATATCAGCCTCCTTCACCTTGAGTTGATGATACCCCGATCTAAGATCTATCTTAGAAAAAACTGATGCACCCCTAAGCTGATCAAACAAGTCATCTATCCTGAGCAACGGATACTTGTTCTTGATCGTCAACTTATTCAGCTGGCGGTAGTCTATACACATCCGCATTGTACCGTCTTTCTTCTTAACAAAGAGCACAGGCGCTCCCCACGGTGATACACTCGGCCGGATGAAACCTCTGTCCAACAATTCCTAAATCTGCGCCTTTAACTCCACCAATTCCTTCGGCGCCATCCTATATGGGGCAATAGACATTGGCGTGGTTCCGGGTAACAAATCTATACCAAACTCAACTTCCCGGTCCAGAGGCAGATCCGGAAGTTCCTCTAGAAATACATCGGCAAATTCCCCCACCGTTCGAACACTCCCTACAGCTGAATCCTTAGCTTCCAAAGCACGGGCATGGACCATAAACGCCTCACAACCTTTCCTCATCATTTTCCCAGCCTTTAGTGCAGATACAACATTGGATAGGTAATCTCTTCTATTACCTATCATCACCACCTCTTCGCCTTCAACTGTCCTCAACACCATGCGCTTAGCCACGCAATCCAAACTGGCCTGGTACTTCACTAGCCAATCCATCCCAAGAATCAGATCGAACTCCCCAAACGATAATTCCATCAAGTCAGCCAAAAACACTACCCCTTGAAGTTCTAGGGGTACATCCCTATACAGTTTATTCACTTCTACAGAGTGACCTAGAGGGCTTATTACTGTCATCTCCCTAGGAGTAATCTCAAAGTCTAAGTTCATAGTTTCCACTATACTACTGGCCACATACGAGTGCGTCGAACCAACATCTATCAAAGTAGTAAAAGGTAGTCCAAAGATTAAAAACGTACCGGTTATGACGTCTGGTGCGTCACCCTCCTCTCGACGCCTCGCTGCGTAGACCAACCCAGGCTGTCTCGCCTCTGTACTACCTGTACCTCTGCCCAGTGCTCCGCGGCCTCTACCAGAACCATTTCCTCCCCTGGCCGAACCACGACCCCTCTGTGGTTGCTGACCATCCCTCCTGAACTGTGTACGATTCTGATCCCCAGACTGAAGCCTAGCTGACCTCTGCAGACAATCCCTCACTCGGTGCCCCATTGACCCACATTCGAAACACCCTCTGTTTCCAATCCAACATTCCCCCGTGTGAGACTTCCCACTGAGCACACCGTGACGGCCATTGAGTATTAGCAGCAGCAGGCCTTGCAGCTTGATTCGGCCCACCATATCTAGCCCTTTTTTGCTGATTCCCGGTAGACCCTGACGACCCAGAACTCCTCTTATTTCAACTCCTATCCTGGTTCCGTCTCACTGACTGTTTCACTTCCTCAGCAACCTTAGCCTTCTCTACCAGAACTGCAAATTCTCTCTCCTGCTGTAGAGCAATCACCATCCGCAGCTCATCTCTCAACCCATCCTCGAATCTGACACAGCGCTCATGCTCCGTGCCCACAATACCACGTGCATACTGACTTAACCGAAGAAATTTTGCCTCATATTTCGATACTGACTTATTTCCCTGAACCAAATTCAGGAACGCTTTACGCTGCGTATCGATGTAGCTAGCCCCAATGTATTTCCTCTGATAAGCAACCCTAAAGAAATCCCATGTGATGTCGTCAGCCATTGCTCCATTTCTAACTGTGAGCCACCACTGATATGACTCATCCCGGAGAAGAGATAATATACCCTTCAGCTTCTCCTCAGCCGTAAAATCCAGGTCGTCCATGATACGTTCTGTCGCCTCCAGCCAATACTCCGCCGTGTTGGGAGCCACACCAGATACACCTCTGAATACCTCCGCGCCATTAGCCTGGAGTCTTCCGGACACAGATTTTCGAGCCCCCATACCTCCACCTGCTCCAGCTACTCTCTCCAAAACCCGCAGCATCGCCTGTGACCCATTTGCTCTTGAAACTCAGCGCCCATAGCTGGCGCCGGCGGTGCATCATTTCCTGACCCATGGCCAAACCCAGCTGGCTCAGATATAGCCATCCTACCTCTACCTCGTCCACGTATATTATGCCCACGTCCTCGTGCACTCATGACTATTGTTCACGAATTGATCTGATTTAAAAGTTTTATGCATTAGACTTATTCCACTGTTATTAAGGCACAATCTTATGAACAGCTTAATACGGGGATTGTTTTCGCAAGTTCACACAATCCTAAGGTTCCAATCTCTAAAGTATTTCCCTACTACTATTTAGCCATAACATCATCATTACCACCATGTAAATAATACACAATAATTAGGGGTACTTACCTGGGCGAATTGGTGCCGGAGACTCGGTGCCATGCTTTCCCAACCATACCTTTCCCATTAAAACCTTTCATAACCCATTTTAAAACATTTTGGGCATTGGGCCCACAGCCGAGCTTTTGAACCAGGCTCTGATACCAAAATTGTAACACCCCAAACCCGGTCAACACGCTACGACCGAATCCGGCATGTCATAGGGTAAAAATATATGGAAGACGCAAGTTGTGGGTTTAAATTTTGAAAAGAACGTTGTATGAACACTTCATCATTTTAAATTTGAAAAAAATAATTTCTCTAGCGATCGTTTGTCGTTCCTTGTTTTGGAAAGTCGTTTGATTTTACGAAAACCCGGGTGAATTTGGCATCATAGAGTTGAAAACCGTTTTGTGTCTGAACATAAAGAAAGCTTAGTTTGGAGAAAATCTGAGTTAATTTGTCGACTTTTGTTTGTTTAATATTACTCGATGGTAAAGTTTGAAAAACCCGATAAGAAGTAGAATTTTGAAAACATTAATTTTTACCGGTTATTTGAGCATGCAAGGTTATTTAACTTAAGCATAACATGATATCGCAAAAGCAGATAAATAAAAATCCCCAAAATAATAACTTAGCGGCCTTATTACAAACCAAAACCAAATTTAAAGGAAGTGTAAACTGAAGTTAAAGTTTAAAACGGAACCCGAACGTAAAGTGCATGGCCACCTCGAGTCCTCCCCGGCTCCTTATCCGTGATCTATGCCTCATCTGCAAAATGTAAGGGAAGGGGTGAGTCGCCGAGACTCAGTGCATAAATCCCTATCCCGATAATAGCAAGCACTTACACAGTTCATAAGTAAATATGCAAATCATGCAAACCCAACCTAACCATCCGAACTCCTATGTCTACCCCGTGTGGTCAAAACCACTGGTGGTCAAAACCACTGGTGACCGTAGTCACAAATCATATAAGTGTGGTCAAAACCATTGGTGACCGTAGTCACAAATCACATGGTGGGGCCAACCCACCGTGTGGTCAAAACCACTGATGACAATCCCGTAATCAACATGTGGGGCCAACCCACTGTGGTACCAAACCACTAGGACGAGTCATAATAATCCAAGTGTGGTCAAAACCACTGGTGACCGTAGTCACAAATAGTATCCGTGTGGTCAAAACCACTGGTGGTCAAAACCATTGAGACTAGTCACAAATAATAAGAAAAGCGGGGCCAACCCACTCTGTGGTCAAAACTACTGGTGACAGTCTAAATCATCCTTCCCCCTTCTCTCAACATACCCATCATCATGACCATATTAACCGTGGCATGTTATCATGTTAAGATACAAATATCACATATCATAGCATAATACAATGGTATAACAGCATGTATCAATAGCCAAACAACAGAGGACTTACCCGGAGTCCACGCTCATACTCGTAAGGGTAACACACTGATTTCAATAGCTATTTCAGCATTTAACAGTAAACATAATTAACACATTACTAATGAAGTGTGTAAGAGTTACACACCTGGCTACTTGTGAGTCTAACGAATCCCAAAACTAAGATCTACCCACGAATCGATAGAAACCCGACAATCCAAACACTTGCCCTCACCTTTCCTATAATCGGCCAACCCATATTATTAAGAACATAACCATTTGGCTTAATCAAGAAATCTCGAAGGATATAACGCACAGAGATAGCACCCTTACCTTAACACCTTTCGATCTTTAAGTAAATCCCGAAGCAACGTGACGACAAGCCTTCCCCTACAATCGGCCAAGAACTAACATTCTAGGATTAATGCTTTTGGCATTTGAAAGAAGGAAAAGAAGATCCGAAACGATAAAACCCTTACCTTAGACTGACAGATTCGGCCACCACCACCAAGATTCGGCACACCCTAGAGATGTTTAGGGATTTCGACCACTTCACAAGATAGAACAAAGAAAGAGAGTTTAAGATTTCGGTCTTCAAAGAATAGAGAAATAAAAAGAGGAAGTGGCAAGTGAGATTTTGGCACTAGCTGAATCGGTTGAAGAAAAGAAGAAGAAACAAATAATCACCAGAAAGATTCGGGTATGATTCCAAAAGAAAGAGAAGAAGAAATCGCAAGAGGGAGAGGGATGATGATTTCGAATAGAAAAAGAGAAGAAGATTGTGTATTTCGGCACAAAGAGTTTGAGAGAAAAAAGAAGAAGTCGAATGGGAAACGAATGTTGATTTCGGCTTTTGAGCAAAGTAGAGAAAAGAGAGTAGAGAAAATTCGGCTTGACCTTTGAGAGAAGTGAAATGCACAAAGATGTTTTGGAGTTTCGGTTTGACACAAGATAGGAGAAAAGAACTCGGCTAGGACTTTCACAAGGAAAGAATGGAAGAAAAAGTTCCAAAAGCACTCCCCCTAGCTAGCCGATTAAAGCCACTCCCCAAGGCACATTCGGCCACCCCCTAAGGAACTTAAAGCCGAATGCTTCCCTTGCCCACAACACCTTCAAAATTTCGACTACACACCGCCTTCACAATCCCTTCATTTTCTCCTTGAAATTCTCTCTTCCACTCATTCAGATCCATTTGAATGAGTCAAATTCCTAAATTTCCTCCTCTCCACATATTTTGAATTTGTTGACTCAATCCACATCCATCCAACAGAGTCCTTCCTGAGTCCATCTCCTCCTTGCTCCTGGCGTCAAAAACAACAAGCAGAAAGGGAATTTCGCTGCTCGAACCTAGGCTCTCCTTCTTGCATGTGGCGTCACTTCTCCAAGCTTCAGTAGTGCCTCCCTTGCCACTTTTCCACTGACTTATTTGCGTCAAAAATACTCTAATAATTTCTCTTAACACCTAACTCCCTTAGCTCCCCCTTTCAAGTACCCAAAACAAAAATTTCTACCATGACTCAGGCCTACCCCGAGCTCATACCCAAACCCCAAAACACCCTAAACTAGCACCACACACCTATCATCACATGCAACACACAAAGAAATGCAGAGACCCCGATTTAAGGATGTTACACTGCCTGACCCCACGGGCGTGTAACCCCTGAAACTTTGAAAGTTTAAAATTTTTTGAGAATTTCTGTATGTGTTCGGTTTAGTCTCGACCCTACTCTAAAGCCTGATTAAGGTCTCGTTGACTTATTTAAGGGACACTATGAATGTTATTAATGAATGTTGTATGAAATTTCTGTGTATGTTTCCGATCCGTCCGGTAATACCTTTAACCTTAGTCTGGCGATGGGTACGAGTTAAGGGTGTTACACCAGCTATGTTTATGGATTTGATGAACTGATTTTTTTAGCTTTATTTGGATAATTTTGTGGTAGTGTTCATAGATGATATATTGATTTATTCCCGAGATGAGTCTGAGCATGCTGAGCACTTAAGAACGGTGTTGCAGATTCTACGAGAGGAGAAATTGTTTGCTAAGTTTAGTAAAAGTGAGTTTTGTCTTCGTGAAGTTAGATTTCTAGTACATATAGTTTTAGGTGATGGTATTCGGGTTGACCTGAGCAAAATTTTGACGATTGTTGATTGGAAATCGCCAAAAAATGTATCCTAGGTTAGAAGCTTTTTGGGCTTAGCCGGGTATTATCGACATTTTGTCGAGGGATTTTCAATGATTGCTTCCCCTATGACTAAGTTGTTGCAAAAGAATGTTAAGTTTGAATGGACCAATAGATGTCAGCAATGTTTCGAGAAGTTGAAAGCACGATTGACTGAAGCACCGATTTTGGTACAACCTGAGTCAGGAAAGGAGTTTGGGATCTATAGTGATGCGCCTTTGTAACACCCCGAATTTTGGGCATAGAAGTATTGGGCCTTGTGTATGGATCAGTAAGGAGGCTGTACATAAGTATTGAATTGTGCAAGGAAATGACACAATTAAATGTCTGCTTCAGTGGTTAGGGGCCCTGAAAGGTGTTGGAGAAGTCTTGGGTTCAACCTGGGCTTTAGCAAAAATTTTGGTTTTAAGTGGATAAAACCCTGGATGCTTGGATGTAGGCCTTTTAAATTATTGTGTTAAAAAATGACACAAGGAAGCATGTGGTCTAATGGTTGTGGCATCATTAGGGTTGCAAGGGAGCCTGGGTTCAAGTCTTGGCTCTTGCAATTTATTTTGGTTTTCTTTTAAAGGAACCTGGACCTTGGGCTTTAGACCTCTTAATTAATTGAAGGTAAAATGTGACACAAAGAACCTGTTGGTGCAATGGTTATGGCGTTACAAGTGTGGTAAAGGAGCCTGAGGTTCGAGGCTTGGCGTGCGCAGTTGTATGTTTATTTTGCTGCTTGTGCTAGGGAGGTATTGGAACTGGACTGGAACTCTGTGGTTGAATTGGTTATAAGAATTTGAATTGAATTTGAATGGGAAGTTGGAGTAAATCAAGGAGAAAATTCGTTGGAGGGATTGGTGGAGTTTTTGAAGGATTTTGAAATGGGAGAAGTTGGAGCCGATTGGGGGGAGTCTTGTTTAGGCAAATTCAGTTAGGGAGTGCATTTGGTAAATTTTTGGCAACTGCTTTCTTTTATGCCAATTTGTTTTAATTTCTCTCTTCTATCTATAGTGCCAAATATTGCCATAGACCTTTTTGTGTTTTTCCCTTTTCGATTTTCTTTATTCTCTTCTCCCTGTTTCCTATTCTTCTTAATGTAAGCCAAATTCAACCTCTCTTTTGTTGGTTCGCCGGTACCCCATGGCGCAGCAGAATAAAATTAGATCCGGCGATCCAAATCATGGATCCATGTGTGAGGAACGAATCGAGGTGAAATAAAGGTTTCAAAATTACCAAAACTTCAATCTGAGTAGATAGCGACGCCTTGGCAACAAGAGTTTTGATCTACTGTCGAATCAAGCCTCAACCTTTTCCGATGTCGGCCTCTACGTAATCCACCCGGTTTGACTATGAACGGAAGAAATCTCCAAAACTGTTTTGGAGGCTTATTTGCTTGACGGCTGCTAGACCTAACAAGCAATCACTTAGGGTTTTCATATTGAGTTTTGTCTCCTTTTAATACCTTTTATAATGGGTGCCTTTCTCATTGGGCCTTTTATAATAGATATCCTCTTAATTGGGCCTTTTATAATTGGTATCTCTTGAATGTATTACAAGATTAAATAAATACAATAAAGTTTTTAACCGAAAATTATAATTACATTAATTATATCTGAAAATTATAATTACATTAATTATAATAAGGATTCTGGTAAACTATATTTATTTAAATTTATATATGAATCAAATTCATATATTAATAAAATTATGTTATCATTATGTGTACAACATCCTTGTACATATAATATGTTCAATATTTTATTGCCCAATTAAATTAATTCTTTAATTAATTTAATTTATGTGACAACCAAGCACAATACCAACTATAATTTATTCCGTTCATTTCAACCATAGGGTGTGACCCTGTAGGTTCTTGCAATGTTAGCAGTAATACTAGAACGATTCTATTGTCACAGACAATGAGTGGCATCTAGCAATGCATCATTGCTACCTAAGTTACAAGAAGTCATGATTCGACATAACCTTTCGTGATTAACCTCTCATGCATTAATCCTTAAGTCCTTTATCTCTGGAACGGATACAAGTCATGGGATAGTCACACTTGCATAGTCCAACCCATGTTTCTTGATATCTTGAGTAGACTATGATATACAAATTAGTATGACATCTCATATCAACTTATTTGAGCATGGCCATGCATTTCTAGTCTCACTCACTCAAGTGGCCTAAGATATTACTCCTATTATGTAGAAGGGACTTACCCTTTATTGATCAACCATATCCCTCTACATAGATTGTGGTATATCCAACATCAGCCTTTATAGAACAACCTGTTACGGTGTACGTTTGATTGTATCAAAATATACAACTCACGATGTTGGGATAATAATGATCTCAAGTCTGAGGATCATATACATATTAATCACTATGAGTAATGTTGTGACAATTACATAATAATCCAAGAGAACATACTCATAGCGGGTCAATCCAATATATTGTTCTCTAACACACATATTCATGCATTGATTTTGACACTCCATATCAATGACGACTCTTTATCATCAATCAACTACATGTTAGTCTTAATGCATTATTATTGTCCTAGTCAACAATAATACTCGACTAAGGATCTTTTAAGAATAATCATATTATTCTTAGGACATTATTATAAAATAGTTTATCTATACACACAGAAAGAAAAACTGAAATAATAATGACAACGCTTTATATTAATAAACATGGTAAATTAAGTATGTTATTACAACCATCTCATGATTGATCTTTGGGCATACTCTTACAATCTCCCACTAGCACTAAGACCAATCAGTCATATATCTAATACCAAGTGACTTAATGTGACGATCATGCTTCTGCTGTGTCAGAGGCTTGGTCAGGGGATCAGCGATGTTATCATCTGAAGGTACTCTGCATATCTCTACATCCCCTCGATCGATAATCACTCGAAAAAGATGGTAGCGTCTAAGTATATGTTTGGATCGCTGGTGAGATCTGGGTTCTTTAGCTTGTGCAATAGCTCCATTGTTATCACATCGGAGTTTTATAGCATCTGATATGCTAGGCACAACCCCTAGTCCAGTAATGAACTTCTTGATCCAAACTGCTTCTTTTACTGCCTCACTAGCTGCAATATACTCGGCCTCTGTTGTAGAATCGGCTACTGTACTTTGCTTTGAACTCTTCCAGCTCACAGCACCACCATTAAAGCAAAACACAAAACCTGATTGTGATCGAGAATCATCCTTGTCGGTTTGGAAGCTGGCATCAGTGTAACCTTTTACACTTAACTCTTCCTCACCTCCATATAATAGGAACGTATCCTTAGTTCTTCTTAAGTACTTAAGGATACTCTTGACTGTGGTCCAGTGACCTTCACCGGGATCTACTTGATACCTGCTCGTCATACTTAAGGCATACGAGACATCTGGACGGGTACATAACATAGCATACATGATAGATCCAATAGCGGAAGCATATGGAATTTTACTCATACATTCTCTCTCTTGTGGAGTTGAAGGACACATTTCCTTCGAGAGTGAAATACCATGTCTCATAGGTAGGAATCCTCTTTTAGATTCTTCCATACTGAACCTTTTCAGTACTTTATCTATGTATGTACTTTGGCTTAGACCTAGTAGTCGTCTTGATCTATCTCTATAGATCTTGACTCCTAAGATATAAGTGGCTTCGCCCAAGTCCTTCATAGAAAAACAACTTCTTAACCAAGTCTTAATAGACTGCAAGGTAGGTATGTCATTTCCCATGATAAGCATGTCATCCACATATAGTACCAAGAATGTAATAGTGCTCCCACTAACTTTCTTGTAAACACATGGTTCATCTTCATTTTTGATAAAACCAAACTATTTGATTGCATCGTTAAAATGAATATTCCAACTTCGAGAAGCTTGCTTTAATCCATAAATGGATCTTTGTAGCTTACATATCTTTCTAGCATCCTTTGGATTTACAAAACCTTCAGGTTGTGTCATATACACATCCTCTTCAAGTTTTCCGTTAAGGAAAGCTGTTTTGACGTCCATCTGCCAGATTTCATAATCATGAAATGCAGCTATGGCGAGCAAGATCCTGATGGATTTAAACATAGCTACAGGAGAAAACGTTTCATCATAGTCAACACCATGAATTTGGCGAAAACCTTTAGCGACTAATCGCCCTTTGTATGTTTGTACATTACCATCCATGTCTATTTTCTTTTTGAAAACCCATTTGCACCCTATAGGTTTAACCCCTTCGGGTGGGTCAATCAAAGTCCATACTTGGTTTTCATACATGGAATCCATCTCAGATCTCATGGCCTCAAGCCATTTCTCAGAGTTTGGGCTCGTCACCGCTTCTTGATAAGTCCTAGGCTTATCTTGATCTATAAGAAGAACGTCACCATGCGTTGTAATGAGAAATCCATATCTCTCAGGTGCACGGCGTTCTCTTAAAGATCTGCGCGGTAGTTGTGTTTCTATAGCAGTTGTTTGTTCCTCAATTTCTTGTGGAATTTGGTTTTGTTCAATCTCTGGTTCAGTGGTATCTTGTGATTCTTGAATTTCTTCAAGTTCAATCTTTCTCCCACTTCCTTTTCTAGAAGTAAATTCTTTCTCTAGGAAGACACCAGTCCGAGCAACAAAAATTTTGTTCTCAGTGGGATTAAAAAAATAATATCCTTTGGTTTCTTTTGGATACCCCACAAAAATACACCTTTCAGATTTGGGTTCAAGCTTAGTAGACGTCTGACGTTTAACATAAGCTTCACAACCCCAAATTTTCATAAAGGACATACTAGGACGTTTCCCAGTCCACATCTCATATGGCGTCTTTTGAACCGATTTAGATGGAACACGATTTAGTGTGAAGGCAGCAGTCTCAAGTGAATGTCCCCAAAAGGAAGTCGGTAGATCAGCATGACTCATCATGGATCGAACCATGTCTAACAAAGTTTGATTTCTTCTCTCAGATACTCCATTCCATTGAGGAGTACCAGGAGGAGTAAGTTGTGAGACAATCCCATTCTTTCAAATGATCATCAAACTCTAAGCTCAAATACTCTCCACCTCGACCAGATCGAAGTGACTTGATAGTTTTGCCTAGTTGATTTTGTACTTCATTTTTAAATTCCTTGAACTTTCCAAGGGACTCAGACTTATGGCGCATGAGATAAACATACCCATATCTACTGAAATCATCAGTGCAAGTAATGAAGTAGTGAAATCCACCTCTGGCCTGTGTATTTATTGGTCCACATACATTAGAATGTATTAGGCCCAATAAATCACTAGCTCGTTCACCTTTTCCAGAAAAAGGAGATTTAGTCATTTTTCCCAATAAGCAAGATTCACATACTTCAAATTGTTCAAAAACAAATGAATTCAAGAGACCATCTTTATGGAGTTTGGATATGCGTTTCTCACTTATGTGGCCCAAACGACAATGCCAAAGATAAGTTTGATTTGAGTCATTTATTTTAGATCTTTTAGTATTTATGTTGTAAATGGGATTCGTTTGATCTAAAATATAGAGGCCATTAAACAATTGTGCCGAACCATAGAAAACATTATTGAGATAAAATGAACAACAATTATTCTTAATAATTATCTCAAAACCAATTTTGTCTAAACAAGAAATTGAAATAATGTTTTTAGTCAAACTGGGCATAAAATAACAATCCTCTAAACATAAATCAAGTCTACTAGGCAAAGATAAAGTATATGTTCCCACAGCTAATGCAGCAACTTTTGCTCCATTTCCAACTCGTAGGTCCACATCTCCTCTAGCCAAAGTCCTACTCCTTTGTAGTCCCTGTACAGAAGTACAAATATGAGAACCACAACCAGTATCTAATACCCAAGAAGTAGTAGTTGATAAATTAATATCAATAACATAAATACCTGAAGCAGACATTTCGCTTGCTTTAGCCTTCTTGACTTCTTCAAGATAGGCAGGGCAGTTCCGTTTCCAATGTCTAGTCACACCACAATGAAAACAGTTTCCTTCCTTAGACACCCCACCTTTAGGTTTCAGTGCAGCCTTTCCTTTTCCAAATTTGGGCTTACCTTTGCCCTTGGGCTTTGTTTGAACTTTGGCCTTTCCCTTGCCCTTGTTATTACGGACCATCAGTATGGGCTTGGGTCCAACCTTTTTCAAGTTGCCTTCAGCAGTTCGTAACATACTGAGCAATTGTGGTAGAGTCTTGTCAATTTCATTCATATTGAAATTGAGGACAAACTGGCTGTAGCTATTCGGCAACGATTGTAAAATAACATCAGTGGCCAACTCTTGGCTCAATGGAAACCCAAGCTTAGACAGGCTTTCAATATAGCCAATCATCTTAAGGACATGAGGTCCTACTGGGCTTCCTTCAGCCAACTTACATTGGAATAAGGCCTTAGAGATATCAAACCTCTCTTGCCGTGCTTGTCCTTGATAAAGTTCTTTCAGGTGCTCGATCATATCATAAGCAACCATGTCCTCATGTTGCTTCTGAAGTTCAGGATTCATAGTGGCAAGCATAAGACATCCAACATCTATCATGTCATCGAGATACTTCTTGTAAGCATCTCTATCAGTCCTCGAGGCATTAGCGGGTGGTTCATTAGGAAGTGGTTGTTCAATGACATATAATTTCCGTTCTTGTTTAAGGACAATCCTCAAGTTACGGAACCAATCAAGAAAATTCAAACCATTCAATTTGTCCTTCTCAAGGACCGATCGCAATGAGAGTGTGCTAGTGTTTGCAGCCATAATATATCTACAACAATTAAATATGCATGTGAGTAAATTTACCAATTTTATATCAATCATTAAAAAGACTTTATTAAATGATATTACCACTATTTTATTTCAAAATTAATAACCCTCGTATATTAATTTCGGAAAAACTTTCTCAAAAGTATTTCTAGTAGGTTAAGGATCCATATTTCACCACCTCTTAAGTCAGCTTTGGCTTTACTCTTAAGATTATGGTTATTTAGGTAAGCAACATTTGCTAATTACATCATATGTAACTCCTAATATTTGGTGAACAACTCTTGTTCTAATCATCTTATGATTTATCCAATTTACTTGCCTCTAGGTTTCTAATCCTATTAGAGTAACCTAGTTTAGTCATTAACCAATTTTTTAACCAGCGAATATCACTTGTTTATTCTTCGCGTTTAACCAAGATAAATACTAGTACTTCGCTTTGGCAGAACCTACATCGTATTGATCGAGGCCTTAACGAGGGCAAAATTGGAAGGCCATGTTGACTTAATATTTGAATAGAGGGATTTTATTAAGGTTGTTGCATCTCACCAATTATGGTCTACTTTAGCCCATTTAGTCTTCTAATCGATCTCATCAATTAATAGGGTTTATTATCATCCATAGCATCTCATACATGAATAAATAAAGCAATAAATAAATGCAATAGTTATAGCCCATAAACTAAAGTGGTTCAACCCAAGCCAATGGGAAAACCAAAAGGAAACCTAAAGGTGTAAGCCCTTTCACAAGCTATCACTCACAATCATTGTCCCACCTTCCTTCTTGTTTGGCCCACAGCAACTCTTGCAAATTACAATATGCAGAAACTCATTTTACATACGAGGGAATAAGATGAGAAGAGAAATACAAGAGAATAGTAGTAAGGCACGACACGCAGGCCGTATTTTAAAAAAAAAATACAACCTTTCATCGAATGGGTCATTGGGCTATAACTATGCATTTCAAACACCGTGCATGTCAAAAATAGCATACATAATTCAATGCTTTTTTTTTTTTGCTAAGGTGAATTATAAAATATCCTTTCAACCTTTTGTGGCCCATCAAGTTTATAAATTTCTTTTATTAACAAATTTTTTTGCGGGGGTCTAAGGATGTCGGATCCCTATCCCGGGGGGTGCGGGGGCAGAGCCCCCGCGGCAAGAACAAGGGGTGCGGGGGCGGAGCCCCCGCGGCGCGAATCGCATACCCCAGTCAAATGAAGCCTCACGATTTGATAAATTTTTATCAACAAAATCGTGTTTTTAGGATTTTAATCCTTGAGGTTTCATATCGGAACAACCCTTGTTCCACTAGCCAGTTAACACTTACTGGAAACTATAAATACCACCGCCGTATTATTACAGATTTGTTAATAGTTAACAGTAATAACATAAAATCGAATAGGCCAAACACCATGATTAACATTTAATCAATTACCGAAAGGAACAATTATCAGATTATGCTTAAACGATTTAAACAATCGAAAATATAATAAGATCAAAACATGTATCTCATACAATTGCATCACCCAAGTATTTAAACCTGAGTTCGTATCACACAAGTGGCTCTGATACCACTGTTGGTTCGCCGGTACCCCATGGCGCAGCAGAATAAAATTAGATCCGGCGATCCAAATCATGGATCCATGTGTGAGGAACGAATCGAGGTGAAATAAAGGTTTCGAAATTACCAAAACTTCAATCTGAGTAGACAGCGACGCCTTGGCAACAAAAGTTTTGATCTACTGTCGAATCAAGCCTCAACCTTTTCCGATGTCGGCCTCTACGTAATCCACCCGGTTTGACTATGAACGGAAGAAATCTCCAAGACTATTTTGGAGGCTTATTTGCTTGACGGCTGCTAGACCTAACAAGCAATCACTTAGGGTTTTCATATTGAGTTTTGTCTCCTTTTAATACCTTTTATAATGGGTGCCTTTCTCATTGGGCCTTTTATAATAGGTATCCTCTTAATTGGGCCTTTTATAATTGGTATCTCTTGAATGTATTACAAGATTAAATAAATACAATAAAGTTTTTAACCGAAAATTATAATTACATTAATTATATCTGAAAATTATAATTACATTAATTATAATAAGGATTCTGGTAAACTATATTTATTTAAATTTATATATGAATCAAATTCATATATTAATAAAATTATGTTATCATTATGTGTACAACATCCTTGTACATATAATATGTTTAATATTTTATTGCCCAATTAAATTAATTCTTTAATTAATTTAATTTATGTGACAACCAAGCACAATACCAACTATAATTTATTTCGTTCATTTCAACCATAGGGTGTGACCCTGTAGGTTCTTGCAACGTTAGCAGTAATACTAGAACGATTCTATTGTCACAGACAATGAGTGGCATCTAGCAATGCATCATTGCTACCTAAGTTACAAGAAGTCATGATTCGACATAACCTTTCGTGATTAACCTTTCATGCATTAATCCTTAAGTCCTTTATCTCTGGAACGGATACAAGTTATGGGATAGTCACACTTGCATAGTCCATCCCATGTTTCTTGATATCTTGAGTAGACTATGATATACAAATTAGTATGACATCTCATATCAACTTATTTGAGCATGGCCATGCATTTCTAGTCTCACTCAATCAAGTGGCCTAAGATATTACTCCTATTATGTAGAAGGGACTTATCCTTTATTGATCAACCATATCCCTCTACATAGATTGTGGTATATCCAACATCAGCCTTTATAGAACAACCTGTTACGGTGTACGTTTGACTGTATCAAAATATACAACTCACGATGTTGGGATAATAATGATCTCAAGTCTGAGGATCATATACATATTAATCACTATGAGTAATGTTGTGACAATTACATAATAATCCAAGAGACATACTCATAGCGGGTCAATCCAATATATTATTCTCTAACACACATATTCATGCATTGATTTTGACACTCCATATCAATGACAACTCTTTATCATCAATCAACTACATGTTAGTCTTAATGCATTATTATTGTCCTAGTCAACAATAATACTCGACTAAGGATCTTTTAAGAATAATCATATTATTCTCAAGACATTATTATAAAATAGTTTATCTATACACACAGAAAGAAAAACTGAAATAATAATGACAACGCTTTATATTAATAAACATGGTAAATTAAGTATGTTATTACAACCATCTCATGATTGATCTTTGGGCATACTCTTACATCTTTCTCTGCCTTCATTGTTTTTCCCTTCTCTATCAATCAAAAGTTTCGACCTACAAGCATTTTGACGAATCATTTCTCCAGCCTCTGAAGCGCTTATGTTAGGGGTAAGTGCTTATGTGCTTTCAAATACTGGTCGAATGTCTAGTTCTCTAATTGGTAGTGTGTTTTCCTTAGGATAGTAATTGTTTAACCTTTGTTATTGATATTGATGCTTAATAGATAATGTTGTGGTACAGATATACCACAAGGAGGTGATATCAACTCATAATCAAACGGCTTAGGAAGTATAAGCCGACTGAATCAAGGTAAGGATGGTGAATGTTTTGGGGCTAAGTATTAAGAAGGTGGTATGTTTATGTAACTATTAAGGTTGGTTGTAGCCCTATCAACATGTGATTAACCGTGTGTTGGGAATCGATGTAGGTCTTGGCGCTCAAGGATTATTCGCTTTCTTCGCAACAAAGGTCTATAACAGTACCCTGCATTCGATAGTTGGCGAGAAAGCCAATAGAGTGTGTGTAATCACACTCCTTCTGATCGTAGATCGACAAAATGCTGAAAAGTCAAAATTATGGCGTATGATGCCATACGAGCGTGATGTCGTGCATGTGGTGAACCGAGCCCACGAACAGAGGCGTTAGTCTGTATAGGCCACCACGAGTGCTCTCGTGGTATTGGGCTGTTCTGGGCCTCGTTGGGCTAAAATGGGCTGTGTGGGCCCAGTGGGCTTGTGGGCCTACACGGATAAAATGTATGTGATGTGGTAAGTGTTGTTTGGACTGTGACATTTGCAAAACTGTGGCTGTTTCTGGGCTAAATGGGCCACACGAGTGTGTGGGCCCACTTGGGCCGAGTAATGGGCCTTAGGCCCATTTACATCATTGGGACTATTTAGGTTACTTAAGTTGCTCGAGGCGACAGTGGACCTTCTGTTGGGTCGTTGAGACCCCAATTTGTAAAATTACTAAAATGCCCTCGAATTTTAAAATTATCAAAATACCCCCGATTTGCAAAATTACCAAAACCCCCTTGGATTGTAAAATTACTAAAATACCCTCAAATTGTAAAATTATCGAAATACCCTCAGATTGTGAAATTACCGAAATAACCTGAATTGGGAAATTATCAAAATACCCTTAGATTGTGAAATTACCAAAATACCCCATTTGTAAAATTATCGAAATACCCCAGGATTGTGAAATTATCGAAATACCCCTGATTTGTGAGATTCCCGAAATGCCCCTAATTTGTAAAATTATCGAAATACCCCTAGTTTGCAAAATTACCTAAATGCCCTTGAGGGTAAATGACTGTTTTGCCCTTGTGAGTAAATAACTGACTTAGATTATGAATTTGACAGATTTGACTGGGATTGTATGAATGTGTTTAAACTGACTTGATATGCTCTTAATATATGTCGAAATGACTCTTACTGAGTATGGCCATTTTGCATACACGTGTAATGATTGAGCATGACATACACGACATATTGCATGGGGTTGGGACATTGATACGAAGGAAGTTCTGATAGGGTCGCACGGGTCGCATGAGACAACTGTGGACTGATGGACAGCTTAAAGCCGCATACTCTGATTATGGCTTTGTGCCAACCTAAATATGGCTCTGTACCATCTTGATTATGGCTTTGTGCCAATCGTATTTACCCGTGGCTACGTGCCTAACATATATATTGATGACTCTGTGTCGATCATAATTACCCGTGGCTGTGTGTCGATCATATTACCGTCGCTGATGGCTATGTGCCAAACTTATTACTATTACCGATAGCTTTGTGCCATCCTGATTATGGTTTATGACAGTTCTGTTTATGGCTTTTAGCCGTTCTATCCACGGGCCCGAGCCATTCTATTAACTTTGTGCCGAACCAGTGCTAAGTTTGGTGTGTTAGCTGGGTAGGTCGATTTTATCCCCAAGTAAGTGTAGGGTTGGTACGGGTGGTGTGTTGGCTGGATCGGGTCCTCATACTGTTGCATATCTGTTTAGGAGATTTGTCATTGTACTTGGCCTTGGGCCACTTGTTCCAAATTGGTTAGGGTTGGGCCCAATTGATTCTGTTATGGGATGTGACCCAAATGATATTGTAGTGGGTTTTGGCCCACGTATGCTCTGAACTGGACTGTACTGTTACTGTTAAAGGGCTTTGGCCCAGACTGTTTCGATTTCTATTTCTGTATACTGACTGTTACTCTAGTAAGGGGATTACACACTGATTTTTCGTAAACTCACCCCATGTTTAACTGTGCAGGTAATCCCCAGCGTTAGGAGGATCGGTGCTGCGAGGGACACGGAGGTGACCACACAACTGCGGCTGTTATGGTTTGGACTTTATATAAGTTTTAAATCCCATTTTGGGTTTTAATTTCTGTAATAAGGCATCTCTAGATTTAATTCTGAATTTTGGATTTTGTTACGTTTTATAACTATTAGACATAGACGAGTTTTCAACCCAATTACTGTTTTTAAAAACCTATGTTTTAAACTTCTTTACCTTAAATTAGCTTCCGCAACTAAAAGAGATTTTCAACGAAGTTAATAAAATTTTTAAAAGTGATTAACATTTCAATGAACCACGTTTTGAACCTGAATGAACACAAACTGAGACTTTAGTTTTTAAATTTTAAGGAGGGTTTTCAATGAAAACATGGTTTTCAAAAAACACTTTAATGTGACATGCCAGATTCGGGCCTAACTTCTGGGCCGATTTTGGGGTGTTACATTTGTGGTATCAGAGCCAGGTTGTAAAACTCGGCTATGGATTGGGTCTTTAAAATTGAGTTTTTGGAATTATTATTTCAAAAAGGCTTGAAAAGATTTGAAGTTCTGAAACGTTGTATTGACCATTTTTCTGAAAGTGTGGTACACTGAGTCTCCAACGCCAAATCCGTAAGTTTCTAAAACTATTTTTTTTTTCATTGAGAAGTAGTACATAGATATTAGATTGTATTGCTACACTTAAAGTTAGAGTTTGTATTTATTCTGTGTGTATTCTGGAAATGATATGTATGTGATATCCATCCGCTCCGATGGATATACGGTGTGGTGCGTGCTTGTATTATTAGGATCAGAGTGCACAGCGAGAGCATATGTGGTAGGCTAGGATGTTCGATCATTCTGATAGTTGAAAATTTTGAGGATGAAATTTCTTTAAGGGAGGTAGAATTGTAACGCCCCGAATTTTGGGCTAGAAGTATTGGGCCTTGTGTATGGAACAGTAAGGAGGCTGTACATAAGTATTTAGTTGTGCAAGGAAATGACACAATTAAATGTTTGCTTCAATCGTTAAGGGCCCTGAAAAGTGTTGGAGAAGTCCTGGGTTCAAACCTGGGCTTTAGCAAATATTTTGGTTTTAAGTGGATAAAACCCTTGATGCTTGGATATAGCCTTTTAAATTATTGTGTTAAAAAAAATGACACAAGGAAGCATGTGGTCTAGTGGTTGTGGCGTCATTAAGGCTGCAAGGGAGCCTAGGTTAAAGTCTTGGCTCTTACAATTTATTTTAGTTTTTCTTTTAAAGGAACATGGACCTTGGCCTTTAGAGCTCTTAATTAATTGAAGGTAAAATGCGACTCAAAGAACCTATTGGTGCAATGGTTATGGCGTTACAGGTGTGGTAAAGGAGTTTGAGGTTCAAGGCTTGGCGTGCGTAATTGTATGTTTATTTTGCTGCTTGTGCTGGGGAGGTGTTGGAACAGGACTAAAACTCTGTGGTTGAATTGGTCATAAAAATTTGAATTGAATTTGAATGGGGAGTTGGAGTAAATCAAGGAGAAAATTCGGTGGAGGGATTGGTGGAGTTTTTGAAAGATTTTGAAAAGGGAGAAGTTGGAGCCGATTTGGAGTAGTCTTGTTTAGGCAAATTTGGCTAGGGAGTGCATTTAGTGCATTTTTGGCAATTGCTTTCTTTTATGCCGATTTATATTAATTTCTCTCTTTTATCTATAGTGCCAAATATTGCCATAGACCTTTTTTTTGTTTTCCTCGTTTCTATTTTCTTTATTCTCTTCTCCCTGTTTCCTATTATTCTTAATGTGAGCCGAATTCAACCTCTCTTTCTCTACCTTCATTCTTTTTCCCTTCTCTATCGATCAAATGTTTTGACCTACAAGCGTTTCGACGAATCATTTCTCCAGCCTTTGAAGAATCAAATCTGTTCTTCTCTTGTGGGTTGATTGAGTTCAATTTATCTGGTTGGTCCATTGTTAGGGGTAAGTGGTTATGTGCTTTCAAATACTGGTCAAACATCTAGTTTTCTTATTGGTCGTGTGTTTTCCTTAGGATAGTAATTTTTTAACCTTTGATATTGATATTGATGCTTAATAGATAATGTTGTGGTATAAATAAACCACAAGGAGGTGATATCGACTCATAATCAAACGTTTTAGGAAGTATAAGCCGACTCAATCAAGGTAAGGGTGGTGAATGTTTTGGGCTTAAGTATTAAGAAGGTGGTATGTTTATGTGACTATTAAGATTGGTTGTAGCCCTATCAACATGTGATTAATCGTGTGTTGGGAATCGATGTAGATCTTGGTGCTCAAGGATTATTCACTTTCTTCGCTACAAAGGTGTGTAACAGTACCCTGTATTCGGTAGTTGGCGAGAAAGCCGATAGAGTGTGTGTAACCACACTCCTTCTAATTGTAGATCGACAAAATACCGAAAAGCTGGAATTATGACGTATGATGCCACACGAGCGTGCGATCGTGCGTGTGGTGAACCGAGCCCACAAACATGGGTGTTAGTCTGTAGAGGCCACCACGAGCGCTCTCGTGGTATTGGGATGTTCTGGGCCTCGTTGGGCCAAAATGGGCTATGTGGGCCCAGTGGGCTTATGGGCCCTCACAGATAAAATGTATGTGATGTGGAAAGTGTTGTGTCGACTGTGACGTTTGCAAATCGTGGTTGTTTCTAGGCTAAATGGGCCACAGGAGTGTGTGGGCCCACTTGGGCTGAGTAAAGGTCCTTAGGCCCATTTGCACCGTTGAGACTGTTTAGGTTACTTAAGTCGCTTGAGGCAACGGTGGACCTTCTGTTGGGTTGCTGAGACCTCAATTTGTAAAATTACTATAATACCTTCGGATTGTGAAAATATCGAAATGCCCCCGATTTGTAAAATTACCGAAATACCCTCAAATTGTAAAATTATTGAAATACCCTCAGATTGTGAAATTACCGAAATAACTCGAATTGGAAAATTATTGAAATACCCTCAGATTGTGAAATTACCAAAATACCCTTGATTTTTAAAAGTACCAAAATACCCCCAGATTGTGAAATTACCAAAATACCCCCGATTTCTAAAATTATAAAAATACCCTCGATTTATGAATTTACTGAAATACCCCCAGATTGCAAAATTACCTAAATGCCCCTAGAGGGTAAATGACTATGTTGCCCTTGTGGGTAAATGACTGACTTAGATTATGAATTTGACTGATTTGACTAGGATTATATGACTGTGTTTAAACTGGCTTGATATGCTTTTAATATATGTCTAAATGTCTGTTACTGAGCATGGCCGTTTTGCATACACGTGTAATGATTGAGCATGACATACACGACATATTGCATGGGGTTGGGACATTGATATGGAGGAAGTTCTGATAGGGTCGCACGGGTCGCATGAGACTATTGTGGACCGACGGACGACTTAAAGCCGCGTAATCTAATTATGACTTTGTGCCAACCTAAATATGGCACTGTGCCATCTTGATTATGGCTTTGTGCCAATCGTACTTACCCGTGGCTATGTGCCTAAATGTATATTGATGACTCTGTGTCGATCATAATTACCCGTGGCTGTGTGAAGATCATATTACCGTCGCTGATGGCTATGTGTCAAACTTATTACAATTACCGATAGCTTTGTGCCATCCTGATTATGGCTCTATGCCATCCTAATTATGGTTTATAACAATTTTGTTTGTGGCTTTTAGCCGTTCTGTCCACAGCGCCAAGCTGTTCTGTTGACTTTGTGCCGCAACTGGTGCTAAGCTTGGTATGTTGGCTGGGTGGGTCAATTTTATCCCCACGTAAGTGTAGGGTTGGTACGGGTGGTGTGTTGGCTGGATCGGCGTGGGATGCATCCTCATACTATTGCATATCTGTTTATGAGATTTGTCATTGTACTGGGCCTAGGGCCACTTGTTCTGTATTAGTTTGGGCTGGGCCGAATTGATTCTGTTATGAGTTGTGACCTAAATGATATTGTAGTGGGTTTTGGCCCACGTATGCTCTGAACTAGACTGTACTGTTACTGTTAAAAGGCTTTGGCCCAGACTGTTTCGGTTTCTGTTTCTGTATACTGACTGTTATTCTAGTAAGGGGATTACATGCTGAGTTTTCGTAAACTCACTCCGTTTTTAACTGTGCAGGTAATCCCCAGTGTTAGGAGGATCGGTGCTGCAAGTGACACGGAGGTGACCACACGACTGCGGCTATTATGCTTTGGACTTTATATACGTTTTAAATTCCGTTTTGGGTTTTAAATTCTGTAATAAGGCCTCTCTAGATTTAATTTTTAATTTGGAATTTTGTTACGTTTTATAACTATTAGACGTGGACGAGTTTTCAACCCAATTACTGTTTTTAAAAACTTACGTTTTAAACTTCTTTACCTTAAATTAGCTTCCGCAACTAAAAGAGATTTTCAACGAAGTTAATAACATTTTTTAAAAGGGATTAACTTTTCAATGAACCATGTTTTGAAACTGAATGAACACAAACTGAAACTTTAGTTTTTAAATATTAATGAGGGTTTTCAATGAAAACATGGTTTTCGAAAAACACTTTAATGTGACAAGCCAGGTTGTAAAACTCGGCTATGGATTGGGTCTTTAAAATTGAATTTCTGGAAGTATTGTTTCAAAGAGGGTTGAAAAGATTTGAAGTTCTGAAACGTTGTATTGATCGTTTTTTTGAAAGTGTGGTACACCAAGTCTCTGGCACCGAATCTGTAAGTTTCTGAAATTGTTGTTTATTTTCGTTGAGAAGCAGTAGATAGATATTAGACTGTATTGCTACACTTAAAGTTAGAGTTTGTATTTATTCTGTGTGTATTCTGAAAATGATATGCTTGTGATATCCATCCGCTCTGATGGATCGATGGTGTGATATCCTTCAGCCAATGATGGTTCCCGAGTGGAAATGGGACCGAATCACGATGGATTTTGTAACAGGGTTGCCTATGACTCCGAAAAAGAAAGATGTCGTGTGGGTTATCGTTGATAGATTGACGAAATTGGCTCACTTTATACGTATTGATTACTCAGTTGATAAGTTGGCTGAGTTGTATTTTGCCGAATTTGTAAGATTACATAGGGTGCCTATGTCCGTTATTTCAGATAGAGATCCGAGGTTCACTTCGAGGTTTGGAAAAAGTTGCAAGAAGCCTCAGGTATGAAATTGAATTAGTACCGTGTTCCATTCGCAAACTACTGGTCAATTTGAAAGAGTGATTCAAGTTTTCGAAGACATGCTCCGATGTTGTGTTTTAGAGTTCGAAGGCAGTTGGGAAAAATATCTACCTTTGGTTGAATTTGCATATAACAACAGTTATCAGTCGAGTATACAGATGGCACTATATGGGGCATTGTATGGTTGCAAGTGTCGAACTCCTTTGTATTGGACCGAGCTCAGTGAGAAGGAAATTCATGGAGTTGATTTAGTTAGAGAAACTGAGGAGAAAGTGAAAGTAATTCGTGATTGTCTGAAAGTTGCTTTAGATTGACAAAATTCATACGTGGATTTGAAAAGAAAAGAAATTGAGTTTCAGGTGGGTGATAAAGTGTTTCTGAAGGTATCTCCATGGAAGAAGATTTTGAGATTTGGCCAAAAGGGCAAGTTGAGTCCACGTTTCATTGGGCCGTATGAGGTTATCGAAAGGATTGGACCAGTAGCTTACCGGTTAGCTTTACCGGTGTAGTTGGAGAGAATACACAATGTGTTCCATGTGTCGATGTTGTGACGATATTGTTTCGATCCTTCACATGTAATTCCTCCGACAGAAATTGAGATACGACTGGATATGACCTATGATGAGAAACCAATTAAGATTTTGGCTCGAGAGGTTAAGCAGTTGAGGAATATAAGTATAGCCTTAGTGAAAGTGTTGTGGAAAAAGCATGGTGCAGAAGAGGCTACGTTGGAACTGGAAGAAGCCATGAGAAAATAGTACCCAAACCTCTTTACTGGTAAAATTTTCGTGGATAAAAATCCCTAAAGGGGGGAGTTGTAACAGCCCGAATTAGGGCCTAAACAGAATAGTGGTTTTGAAACCATGAATCTAAGGTCCAAATATTTATTCTGGTTGAGTTTCAATGTTTATTGAATGATTGAATGTTTGTGCAAAATTTTGGTTGAGAAATTTTATTGGTTGGATGTCCAATTTGATAAGTTGGACTAAATTGCAATGGGTGAAAAGTGTGTATTATAATCCATAAAGGTACTTGATTGAGATGGGTTTTTAAATTGAGAGTCCTTAGTTGGTAATTAGACCATTATATTATAGATTGGACACAAAATGCCCACAAAGGGATAAAATATCTAAAGGATTAATGAAGGGCAATTTGGTTATTTGGTTAATAAATTAATAAAAGGGAAAAAAGAAGTCAAAATTGGTGTCCATCTTCTTCTCTAAGTGCCAAAAATTTCAAGGAGCCATAGCTAGGGTTTTGCTTCACTTTCAAGCTTGATTGTAAGTACCTCCTAGCCCCGTTTTTTTTGTTATTCGTATTTTTGAAATCCTCGTAACTCGATCTAGCTATTTCTACCACTATTTTGAGCTAGAGTTTGTGTTTAAAATTTTATGCATGGATGACATACATGTATTTTGATGTCTAGTGGTAGAATATGAAAGTTTGAAGTGTGATAAATAACTTTTGCTAGATGATTTCTGGTGAAATTGATAAAAAGGACTTATTTGCAAAAGATGAAATAATATGTGTAAAATAGAATATAGTTAAAATTGTGGGCTGCTATAAGAGAGAATATGAGTTGGCTAGGCTTGGGTGCGTGAAAAAATGAACACATTTCATTTTACGAGCCTAGGGACTAAAGTGTAAAAATTGAGAAAGTTAGGGGCTAAATTATAAATTTTGCCATAGGAAGATTTTGGACGGATTTAAATAATGTGTATATTAAATAAGCTAAATATGTCATTATAAATCAAGAAAAACGTGGAATTGACCTTGACCGAGTAAAAGGCAAGGTTTCTGACTAAATTACAAATTGACATATTTTGTATCGAGGTAAGTTTATATGTAAATGATACATCCTTTATATTTATGTTTCTACATATTAATGTAATATGTGAAATGTGATTGAATATTATTAAAATGCCGAAAAGTAAGGAAATTCCTGGATGAACCTTCGGAATAGAAAAAGGATACGGATGAACACTATATATGTGATTATTGGTGGTCTGTGTGCGATACCATCGTATTTATTATTATTGGTGGGTTGTGTACGATACCACCGTATTTATTATTATTGATGGGTTGCGTGCGATACCACCGTATTTATTATTATTGGTGGGTTGTGTGCGATACCACCGTGCATTCGGTATTATTCCGAAGTGTTCATAGGGAAAATTTGACTAAGTGGAATTATGTGTAATAATGTGGTGACAAGTGCAGGGTTATAAGTGCATGTAATTATGAGCAATGTCTATGATATGTCTTTGGAATGTGGTAATGTTTGAAATGATTAAGTGCAACTACAAGGATCTGAATTGTTCTTAATTAGTATGAAATGTTTTTGATTGATAAGTATGTGGTATGATGTTCATTGTTTACATATACACTTACTAAGCTTAAAGCTTACTCCTTCTATTTTCCTTTATTTTATAGTGTCGCCAAGCAAGCTCGGGATACGGAGATTGTTGAAGGATCATCCACACTATCCACACATTCCGGTATATTGAGGTTTACATTGAATTATGGCATGTATAGGAATTTGGTATTTTGTAAGTGTCATAATGGTTTGGCAAGAATGTGGTCTATATCATCTTGTATATGGCCATGTGATGTGGTTAATATTGATTTTGTTATAAATCTACGATGAGGCATTTCATGAATGAGATTGCTTGCCTAAGTGGGAATGAATGATACCATGAAATTGAAGTGTGGGAAGTGTAACATGTGAATGGTTGTGAAGGTGCATGTGTGATGGCTAAGTATAAGTGTGGTTATACATGATGAGTATGGTTAGTTAATAGTGCATGAATGCTCTTAATGTGGACAAATAGATGTCTAATAATAGTATGTTAAGTTTGGTTGGAAATGGTTTAAGTGTGGATGCTTTTCAGGGTGGCAAAAGGCTTGGTATATAATTGTCCACATTGGTAGACACACAGGCGTGTGTCTAGACCATGTGTGACACACGGTCTGCCTTATGGACGTGTAGCCTGGCCGTGTGTCCCCTGCACCTAATTTGTGAAAAATTTAGTACGTCACGGGGCTAGCACACGGGCATGTGCCTTGGCCGTGTGACCTAAAATGTGTGCTGATGTCATAAACAAAATATCCAGGTTTTTGCACATGGGAAGAGACCTAAAATGCCCAAAACGAGTCTTGAATGCAGTCTTATTGATGCCTAGCTCGGGAAGCTACCACCGAACCCATTGAGCTACCACAAAGGCCTTAACTCGGTCTCGTGCTAAGAGGTTCCAAGATGCGTTAGCAAGCTATGTTGATCGAGCTTGGGGAGAGTAAATAGATGACTCCATTGATCATGCTTGGTCCAGCTCAATAGGCGTCCCTTGCAGCTTATTGCAAGTTGAACTCTAGCTCACTTAGCTCATTTTAGCTCATTTAGTTGCTGGAATAAATTATAAATAATTTAGTTTAAGTTATTTAATTAATTTAGCTAAGTGTTAAATGTGTTTTTAAGCTATTTAATTTGTGTAAATACTATCGGCATTAATAGGTTTAAGTCATTTAATTTGTCTTAGTCCTATAGCTATTTAAAATTTCCTAAGCTAAGACAACTTAATTAGGCTCATTGAAGGTGTCTTGACTGAATTCTAATGGATGCTTGCAGGTGACCATTCACTTGGAATCAGCTAGGTACATGGACAGCATTTAAGGGGAGCATAATGCACCAATTAATTCGGCAGCTCATTCCTCTTCCCTAAGAGGTCGTTCGTGCATAGCAATGGACAAAGGAGTGTTCACACATGGCCATTCAGCTCACAAATCCTTTTCACACTTGGTGGCTGTTCAAAATAAACCTTTCACACTTGTGTCCAATTGCATCCACAAGTTCACACTCAAGGGCTGTTCGTGTGTCCAAAATGCCACTAAATGCTGCTACTATTCATTCGGTAGCCCAAGGCTGATTTAATGAACAAAATTGAAGTTATTTGGCTATTCAATCATTGAACTCTTCCAGCCTAAGTAATCAACTCAATTAATCAGTTGAATTGTAACATTAAAGTTACTGTCCATTGACGTCCCCTAGACTTAGAAGACTTCAAAGGCTTGAACTTAGTAACTAAGTTTATTTCAGCTTATTATTAGCTCATTTAAGCTGATTAATTGTGACTATTCGTGATACAGTCCGTCTCAGGGAGAGCCGAAATGTATGTGAGTTGCCCAATCGTCTACGAGGAGTAAATCAAGCCTTCGGGAGTTAATAGTAAAAATTATGGATGAAAAATAGATTAAGGTTGCGAAAGCTATAAAAGGAAAGATAATTGATTAAGTTAGGAATGGAGGTGTTCACGTAAGGATATGATTTGGGTAATGTAATGGATAGGTTCGGTTAGGGTGAAAGAAAGAAGATGGATATATTCGAATGGGTTGATTAAAGGGAATTGTATGAAAATGGATGGACAAGGGATAGATGATTGTTTGGTGGAAATGGGGAATAGAACTTAAACACAGAAATGATTCAACACTATATTGATGTCACCCCAGTTTCTATAAAGTTTAAGGTGGATAGATGAAGTCGATATAGACCAAAGACCCGTTACTTAGTGAAGTAAGAACCAATGGTATAAAGTAATGAAAGAGTATGATTGACGCCACAAGCAACTTGATAAGTCGGAATCGAAACTCGTACGAAAGATAGAGAGGAGAAAAATCTCACTCGATGAACAGAGTTCATAAAATATAATTAAGATTCAAAAAGTTATAACCTTTACAAATGAAAATAACAACTATTTATAGGCTATCATAGGGCAAGCCGGATGGACACTAGGTAGCTTAATAGCTAAGTAGAATTTAACTAGAAAATATTAGAAAAATCTAGAATAAAATCTCTTGACCTTCATGGCTAAATTCGGCTGATGGGGATACCATTGGGCAGCGTCTAGATGGGTGAATTAACTTGGAAGATGAACGCTTGTGTACATGTCCTTGTTCATTCTCTTGGGACGCCAAAAGCCACCTTAATGGGGAAGGAAGTAAGCTGATTGTATTTGGTCAGCAAGGGCACTCTAATGGACGTTTTCTAGAAGGTTAATTGGTCCAAAAATTCGTCCAAATCCATGTGAAGACTTTGGGGACGTCAAGGGACAACATTCTAGAAGGATAAATGCATTTTAGGCCACTTGAAGATGCATGCAGTAGCCAGGTACGTCCCATGCTTTAATTATGCTCTTTAATTAATGTCTTTGATGAATAATGAGCAGCATTTAAGCCTTGTCCAACCGAACATGCATCTACCAATGCACATGGAAGCATTCGGCCGCATACAATGCACTTAATGTGCATGAACCTTTCTTTAATGCATTGGTACTTTCGGCTGTACCTTGGGGAGCTTGAAGGAATAGTGACTCTTGGCTGAAAAGGTGTCTTGAGGGGCCAAAAATGAGCAGCAACATGCATGCTTCCAACCGTTCGTGCACCTCCATGGTTCATGGATACATTCGGCTAGGTACAATGCACCTAGGTGCATATATCTTCTTTAATTCACTCCAAAGGTTCGACTGAACCTACAAAGACCATGAATCTATATTAATTCAATCCAAATCAGATGAATAACATTAAACACATGCTATGGACACTTCAAAGGACGTTTGGACAACTTAAAGACACCAATATGCTACATTGAAAATTCGGTAGCCCCTAAATGACTAGAAAAATTCTGCACATTAATTCTTAAATTAAAACACACTTAAAAGGTTGTAATAAAATGACACAAAGTAATTTAGACTTAGGCAAATTAAATTTGACACTAAATAAAATATTTAGACACCTTAACTTGCTATAGAAAATTAATTAAATAAATTGTCCAATTTATTTAAAGTACTTTAAAATCTAAAGATTCAGCTCAATGAGCTGGAGTAAGCTCAAGTGAGCTTAAATTGAGCTTAATTAAACTAATCTGGTTCAATTTGGAAGTGCACCAAAGGGTACACTAGCTCCACGGCACTTGGCACTTTGGATAACTTGTAAAACGCTGGTGCCCCGGGCGTGCCCTTATCAATTTGGCTGGGCTCTTCCTAGGCTATAAATATTTTGTAATCAGCTTGTTTGAGGGAATTTTGGCCAATTTTATGCTTAATTTGAAACTTGTGAGATTTCCAATTCTCCTTGTTCTTTTTGGGACTGAATTGACTTGTCAAGTTGTCTTGTGGCGTCATTCTTTCCTTTGCTAAACCGAAATTTATCACCATTGGTGTGGCGTTCATATACCTTTGGTTCCTATCACTTTTGATAGCGGGTCAATGTTCAACTACCGTTTCCTAAACCGAAATCATCTAAGTGCCTTATTAAGATTCGGGTCAACAATTCTTTTTATTATTGGTTCTTTCTTTGGCCTTAGTTGATTTTATCTATCCACTTCCTTAACTATCTTGCATCCTTTGTGTTTAAGCCTATTTCTCTTATCTCATCAACCTATTTTTTTTTTATAAAACCTAATTCAATTAGAAATGAACAAACTCTTACTCAAATTCAGGATTGGGCAACACATACGACTTGAGACATCTACAATCGAGCTCGTATCATTTGGTATCAAAGCTAGTGGAATTGGAGTAAGAATCGACATTCTCGACACTATGGTATTGTAATTCGATCAAAAAATAAAAAAATATAATAATAAATTTGGTGAATTCAAAGTACTTTTTGAAATTAGAATTTTGTAATTAAAAAAGAAGAAGAAGAAATTCAGAATTAAAAAAAAAAAGAGAAAGTGTTCAAGTTTTTTGTTGCCGGGCTTTAAAAGCTCTGTTTGCTGCCCGAATTAGTCTTATTGTTTCCTTCCACTATTTGGCCACACCTAAACCAACCTCTTTTGTTTCTAGCCTACCTAGTGGTCCTAACATCAATCCTACCCTAAACCGTCAACTCTTTTGCAAGCTGACCCACCTTAGACTGCTTCTAAGTCTAAATAGCCCCCTTAAAGAACATAGAGAGGCGAACTGAGAGGAAAAAGGCATGAGAGTTGTGAGCTTATCCGAGTGTAGAAAAGCCAACTGTGTGTGATTTTTTTTGTGAGAGAATTCGTGAGGGTTTTGTGTGAGTACTTAAAATGTCACATAGTCCGAAAAGAAATCAAAATGAAGATGATGGTATTCGACCAATTCAAAACGTAGCTCGAGGTGGTGGAGTTCCCGATTTGGCATAGCAAGGCATGATGCGTGAATTCTAAAGGATGCTTCGGGAAGTAATAGAACCGATACACGAGCATTTGGAGCAACTAGACGAGCAAGTCCAATGTGAGAGGACACCTCAAAATCAAAGGCGAGGGTGCAGACGTCCTAGGCAAAATCAAGACGAACTATATGATCCTAGTGACAATAAGAGTGACCATTCTTCTATTCAAAGTGGTTGACAACAAGGCCATAGAAACCGAGGCCATCGAGAAAGAAATCATGTTGATGACAGCCTTAATAATATTAAAATGGCTATACACCCGTTCCAATGAAAGAACGACCTCGAAGTTTACTTGGAGTGGGAAATGAAGATCGAGCTAGTCTTCAAATGCCACAATTATTTAGAGAGGAAAAAGGTGAAGCTCACGTCGATCCAGTTCTTGGATTATGCCATTGTATGGTGGAACCAGCTCGTGACGAGCCGAAGATGAAATGGTGAGAGGCCCATCTCTACTTGGGCTGAAATGAAGTCGGCCATGCGAAAATGATTTATCCATTTGTACTACCATCGGGATATTTATCAATGACTACAAAGCCTTACCCAAGGCAATAGAAGCGTTGAAGACTATTATAAAGAAATGGAGAAAGCAATGATCTGGGCTGACATCGAAGAGGATCGAGAGGCGACTATGGCCAGATTCCTTACGGACCTAAACTGTGACATCGCCAACATAGTTGAATTACAACACTATGTTGAAGTGATGGGCATGGTCCACATGGTAATAAAATTCGAAAAACAACTCAAATGAAAAGGAGTTAGTCGATCCTACACCAATCCCTCCACCAACAAATGGAGCCAAGGAGTCAAAAAACCCCCTGTTCGAACAAATGAGCTGGTTGTAGCAGCTAAATCCAATCAACCCATTGGTGAGTCAAGTCGAAATAAAAATGAGCCGGTGCAAAATTGCACGAGAGACATTAAATGTTTCAAGTGTCAAGGCCAGGGGTACATAGCTAGCCAATGTCCCAATCGGCGAGTTATGGTGGTAAGGGTTGACGGTGAAATCGAATCTGAGGAGGAAATAAAAAATGAGCTCGAAGAGCCAACTAACGAAGAAGAAAATTTAGAGTATCCGGTTGAAGGAAAAATCCTTGTGGTGAAGCGAAGTCTCAGCATCCAAAGTGCTAAAATCGAATAGCAACGAGAGAATATTTTCCACACCCGATGCCACTTCCAAGGCAAGGTGTGTAGTATGATCATTGACGGCGAAAGTTGCACTAATGTCGCAAGTAACATGCTGGTGGAAAAGCTCAGATTGGCCATGACCAAACACCCAAATCCGTATAAGTTGCAATGGTTGAATGATGGAGGCGAGCTTAAAGTGACAAAGCAAGTCGTGGTAGCGTTTTCCATTGGGAAGTACCAAGACGAAGTGGTGTGCGATGTAGTTCCAATGCACGCGGGACATCTTCTTTTGGGGCGTCCATGGCAGTTCGATAGGCTCATGATCCATGACGGCTACACTAATCGATATACATTTAAGCACCTAGGCAAAAATGTAACCTTAGCCCTACTTACTCCAAAACAAGTGTACCATGATCAATTGAAATTGAAAGAATCTGTGGAAAAAGCAAAAGCAAAAGAATAAGAAAAAAAGATTGAAAAAGAAAAAGAAAAGAAAAATGAGAAAAAGAAAGGAAGAAGCGAGAGAGTGGAGGTAAAAGCACAAGAGGAAAAAGAAAGTAAAAAAGAAAACGAGAGTGGTAAAATGAATGTATTTTCGAGGAAAAGAGAAGTAAGGAAGTCCTTGTTGATGCGCCAGCCCGTGCTTGTACTTATGTATAAGGAAAGTTTATTTGATGCTAACGAACTTGATAAATATTTGCCTTCTTTTATTGTTTCATTGCTTTAGGAATTCGAGGACGTTTTCTCGAAAGAAGTGCCGCCTCCTCTCCGAGGCATCGCACACCAAATAGACTTCATTCCCGGGGCTACAATTCTAAATAGACCGGCTTACTGAAGCAACCCCGAGGAAACTAAAGAGTTGCAACTACAAGTAGCGGACTTAATGGAGAAAGGATACATCCGGGAGAGCTTAAGTCCATGCTTGGTGCCTGGTTGGTTGGTGCCCAAAAAGGATGGTTCATGGAGGATGTGCGTAGATTGCTGAGCCATCAACAAAATTATCGTTAAGTACCGCCATCCTATCCTTAGACTCGACAATATGTTAGATGAACTCAGTGGAACTAAATTGTTCTCTAAGATCGATCTGAAAAGTGATTATCATCAAATTCGCATGCGGGAGGGAGACGAGTGGAAGACAGTGTTCAAAACCAAATACGGTTTGTATGAGTGGCTAGTGATGCCCCAAGTTCCTTCATGAGATTGATAAACCATGTTTTGAGGTCTTTCATTGGTCTTTTTTGTGTAGTTTATTTTGATGACATTCTAATTTATAGTAAATCCTTATCTGATCATCTTGAACATTTACGTGCTATTTTGGAGGTTTTGCCAAAGGAAGTATTGTATGCAAACTTTAAGAAATGTAGCTTTTGTACTGACAAAGTTATTTTTCTAGGTTTCATTGTGAGTGCAGGTGGTCTCGAGGTGGATCAAGACAAGATTAAGGGGATCCAAGAATGGCCTCGTCCAACCAACATTAGCCAAGTTAGAAGCTTTCACGACCTTATAAGCTTCTATAGGAGGTTTGTGATCAAAAAGAATTCTCCTTTTATTTGGTCTGATGAACAAGAATCTGCTTTTGTTAAAATTAAAGATTGCTTAACTAATGCTCCACTTTTGTGTTTACCTGAGTTTAACAAAACCTTCGAAGAGGAATGTGATGCCTCTGGCATAGGTATTGGTGCGGTTCTAACACAAGATGGGCGTCTGGTGGCTTATTTCAGCGAGAAGCTTAACGGGGCTACGCTCAACTACCCCACCTATGACAAGGAAATGTACGCTTTGATTCGTGCATTAGAAACTTGGCAGCATTATCTTTGGTCGAAAGAGCTCGTTATACACATGGACCACGAAGGCTTGAAGCACTTGAGAGGGCAAACCAAGCTCAACAAATGTCACGCCAAATGGGTCGAATTCTTAGAATCTTTCCCATATGTGATTAAAATATAAGCAAGGTAAGGAAAATATCGTTGCGGATGCACTATTGCGTAGGTATGCTCTTATAAACTGTTTGGATGTAAAATTGCTTGGTTTCGCTTATTTGAAGGATTTATCTACTAATGACCCTGATTTTGGAGATATTTACAAGTTATGTGTGCAAGGTGCGTATGGCAGGTATTTTTGACAAGACGGATTCCTTTTTCAAGAAAACAAGTTGTCCATACCCCAAGAATCAACTAGAGATGTGTTGATTCATGAAGCGCATAGCGGGGGTTTAATGGGTCACTTCAACATAGCCAAGACTTTGGCTGTACTTCAAGAACACTTCTATTGGCTGAAGATGAAACGAGACGTGGCTAAAGTGTGCAAGTGTTGTATTACTTGCAAAAAGGCAAAATCAAGAATCTAGCCACAAGGACTTTACACTCCATTGTTGATTCTAAAAGCACCATGGATGGATATTTCTATGGATTTTGTTCTAGGGCTTCCTAGAACAAAGAATGGAAAAGACTATGTGTTTGTTGTAGTCGAGCTCATTTTATTGCGCGTTGTAACACCCCTTGCCCGTACCTAATGCTAGTATAGGGTACGAGGCATTACCTTTCTTAAAAATATGCATACAAACAATTCCGGGTTATGAGATTTCATTCAAATTGAAAACCTTCCAAACTTTGTCTTAAAATCCCTAATATGAGCCTACGAGGCCCAAAACAGACTTTAGAAACGGTTTGGGATCAGGCTTAGTTCTTTAGAAAACTTTGGAAAATGTCACAAAAAACAGGGGCACACGCCTATGTAACCTGATGACATGGCCATGTTGAAGGGCCGTGTAACTCACAAGGCCTAAGCATATAGGGACACACCTGTGTCCCATGTCCTTGTGGATTTGTTTCTCAATTCGAACCTACAGGGGTTTTCACACGGCCTGGTACACGCCCGTGTGTAAAAACCTTGACATTCTGTTTCTAACTTCATCAACCCAATAAAGTCACACAGCCAAGGCACACGCCTGTGTCCTTAGGCCGTGTGGCGAATTAAATTCCTAAATTCAAGTGTACACTTCACATGGCTTGGGCACATGCCCATGTCCTATGGCAGTTTCTTCCACACGGTTGAGACACGCGACCATGCTTCAACTCGTGTGGTTACTACTGGGCATTCTATTTTGCTAACTTAGGGTGCAGGGGGACACAGGGCTAAACTACACGCCCATGGGGTAGACTGTGTGGACAATAACAAGGCTATTTACCAAGCCCTTTTTGCCACATTTACTTGCACCAAATATACCACATTAAATAACCTACTCATTCATGGATTAATATACCAAATACTCAACCATGTAAATCGCACATCCATGAAAAACACCATCATTTTCATATATCAATAATAAGTATTAGCCATCATCCATGGCCTTGTACAAAACGAATTCATCTTCAAGACAAGTCAACACATTTGGCCAAAACTATATGACACTTGACCAAAGACCAAGTGTTTATACATTCAATTCTCAAAATGATAAATCTAACTATACCAAATGTTTCAATTGATAGTGTAATCGAGCCACCTACGTCCTTTGATCACCGAGCTAGCTTGGCGATACTATAAGAAAATGGAAAGTAAAGGGAGTAAGCACAAAGCTTAGTAAGTTGTAGGTAAATAATTAATAACAATTACCATGCATTATCATACTCATAGCATATCATAAACTTGCACCAAATTCTCAGATAACTAAAGACATAACTTACTCATTTTCATCCTTACTAATCATACAACATAAATCGAGCTCATTTCTCATGAAATTCGTGTAGGTACTTGTATCACTTACAACATAGTCGTACTTTTCTTACTTTTGACACAAACTTTAAATTTCTCATTGAACTAGTTGGAATACCAAAGGATACCCGACAAGCCTCACATAAGAGGGTAAAATGCAGATGCCATGTCCCAGACATGGTCTTACACTGGCTCACATGTCGAGGCCAATGCCATGTCCCATACATGGTCTTACACTAGCTCTCTTCTCAATGCCGATGCCATGTCCCAAACATGTTCTTACATTGGCTATCGTATTGTGGCCGACGCCATGTCCTAAACATGGTCTTACACTAGCACACATATAATCCCCGATGACATGTCCCAGATATGGTCTTACACTAGCTTTCATAATGTGGCCGATGCCATGTCCCAGACATGGTCTTACACTAGCACACATATCAACCAAATGTCATGGCTTGGATATCCAATCTATTCCTAAGGTTCAACCGGGAATATAACACATCAAATTTCGCCATGCATATTCATAACAATAATCAAACATTTTATGCAATATCAATTGTCAAATGCATAATAACAATAGAGCTGTATTATTCATGCACAACTTACCTCGGTATACAAAAAGTGAGCGACTAGATTGAATTAGTCTATTAGTTTGGTTTTCCCTCGGTCTAGGTCCGGACTCCATTTTTCTTGATCTATAATGATAAATTTACTTATTTAATCACTACATTAATCAAAACATTTCAAAATTCGTACTTTGGCAAAATTACAGTTTTAGCCCTTAGACTTTCACAAAATTACAATTTTGCCCCTAGGCTCGTAAAACGATTTTCATTAAATTTCCTCATTAACCAAGCCTAGCCGAATCTATTTTAAGTATAGCAACTCACAAATCTAATTATTTCAAAAAAGTTGTGAAATAATAATTTCTTCCATAAAAATTCAGCAAACAACACTAATGTTCTCATGGAAAAACCCTAGACTTCCAACCATAGTGTAAAATAGTCCCCTCATTAGCAAGATTAAGCTACAAGGGTTCCAAAAACACAAAAATCAACAAAAATGACCATCAAAATGACATACTTGTAAGGATTAAAGGTTGCTGAAATTTTCAAGCTTCCATGGCCCTTTCCTTGAGTGAAAAATTGGTGGAGAGAAGAAAGATGAAAGATGATATATTTTCTTCTCTTTATTTTATTTTATTTCATCAATTAAGTCACCTAATTCCACCAACTTTGCCCAATTTGCATTTTCTTGTCCCCTATGGTCGGCCAACACTCTCTTAAAGGCTTAATTGCACAAAGGACCTCCAATTTAAGATTCTATAGCTATTTGAACCTTGAGCTTGTAGAATAAAATTTTCGCACTTTATGCGATTTAGTCCTTTTTCGAAATTAAGCAAGAAATTGCTAAAATTAATTCCCTAAAATTTTTATACACTCATATAATCATGCTATAACACATAAAATAATATTAAAAATAATTTCTCTGACCTCAGATTGATGGTTCTGAAACCACTATTCTGACTAGCCCCAAAATTAGGTTGTTACAATTCTCCCCTCTTAGGGATTTTAGTCCCTGAGAATCTTACCAGCAAAAAGGTTCGGGTATTGGTCTCTCATAGTCTCCTCGGTCTCCCATGTCGCCTCTTCAACCCCATATCTATGCCATAGTACTTTCACAAGTGCTATACTTTTATTTCTCAATTGCTTGACCTCTCGATCTAAAATCTTAACCGGCTCTTCACTATAGGTCATATCGGGTCGAATTTCAACCTCTGTTGGTGAAATCACATGTGATGAGTCAGAACAATAATGGCGCAACATAGACACATGGAATACATCGTAGATCTTTTCTAACTCGGATGGAAGGCTAATCGATAAGCTACCGGTCCAAATCTATCAGTCACCTCATAAGGTCCAATAAAACGTGTACTTAATTTCCCTTTCCTACCGAATCTGAGGACTTTCTTCACAAAAATACTTTCAATAACACCTTATCACCAACTTAAAACTCAATTTCTTTTTGTTTCAAATCCGCGTAGGATTTCTGTCTATCTGAAGCGGCCTTCAAACAACCACGAATTACTTTTACTTTCTCTTTTGTTTCTCTGACTAAGTCAACCCTGTGTATCTGATTTTCTCTGAGTTCGGTCTAATACAAGGGCGTTCAACATTTACGCCCATACAGAGCCTCATAAGGTGTCATTTTCAAACTCAACTGATAACTATTGTTGTAGGCAAACTCTACCAACGGTAAGTAATTTTCCCAACTGCCTTGAAACTCAAGAATAGGACACTGCAGCATATCTTCAAGAATCTGAATTACTCTTTCCGACTGACCGTCGGTTTGCGAGTGGAAAGTAGTACTAAAATTCAAGTTCGTTCCCAACGCTTCTTGCAACTTTTTCCAAAATCGAGATGTGAACCTCAGATCTCTATCCGAAATGATCGATAAAGGTGCCCCGTGAAGTCTCACAATTTCAGAAACATACAAATCGGCCAATTTCTCAAGTGGATAACTGGTACGCACTGGTATAAAATGAGCCAATTTTGTAAGTCTATCAACCACAAACCAAACGACATCTTTCTTCTTTGGCGTCAACGACAATCCAAACACAAAATCCATGGTAATATAGTCCCATTTCCACTCGGGAACCATCATGGGCTAAAGTAAACCTGAAGGTACTTGGTGTTCGACTTTCACTTGCTGACAAATTAAACACTTAGAGACGAACTCTAAAATGTCTCTTTTCATTCCCAACCACCAATACATTTTCTTCAAGTCATTATACATTTTCACACTACCTAGATGGATAGACATACAACTATTATGTGCCTCATGCAAAATCTTTTAAATAAGCTCGCCGTTTTTGGGTACACAAATTCTATCTTGAAACATTAAATAGCCATTTGGACCAATCTGAAAATCTGATTCTATACCCGTCTTGCACTGATTTATCTTAGCTTGCAATTCTTTATCACCTTTTTGAGCTTTGCAAATCTCTTGCAAAAACATTGGTTTTGCTCTCAACTTGGCTAAAATCGAACCATCGTCAGTCACAGACAACTGAGTGTTCATAGCCCTCAAGGTAAACAATGACTTCCTACTCAAAGCATTGGCGACCACATTCGCCTTTCCAGGGTGATAGTCAATTATCAACGCATAATCCTTTATCAGCTCTAACCATCTTTGTTGCCGTAGGTTTATCTCCTTTTGAGTCATCAAATACTTTAGACTTTTATGGTCGGTGAATACTCGGCATTTCTCGCCATACAAATGCTGTCTCCAAATCTTCAGTGTAAACACTATGGTGGCCAGCTCTAAATCGTGAGTCGGATAGTTTTTCTCATGTGACTTCAGCTGTCTCGAAGCATAAGCTACTACATTGCCTTCTTGTATAAGCACGCACCCCAATCCATTTAAGGATGCATCACTATACACCAAAAATTCCTTTCCCAGTTTCGGTTGCACTAAAATTGGGGCTTCAGTCAACAATACTGTTAGTTTCTCAAAACTCTGTTGGCACTTCTCTGTCCTTTCAAACTTGACATCTTTCTATAGCAACCTCGTCATAGGAGTAGAAATCATGGAGAATCCTTTAACAAACCGTTTGTAGTATCCCGCTAAACCCCAAAAGCTTCTGATCTCTGACACATTCCTGGGCAGTTTTCAATCAACGATAGCCGATATCTTGCTCGGGTCAACTCTAATTCCATCACCTGACACGATGTGTCCTAAGAATCCGACTTCTCAGAGCCAAAATTTACTTTTGGTAAATTTAGCATACAATTGCTTATCTTTCAACATCTACAAAATAGTTCTCAAATGCTCCGCGTGCTCACCCTCATCATGAGAACAAATTAATATATCGTCAATAAAAACAACAACGAACTTATCCAGGTACGGTAAAAAAATACGGTTCATTAAGTCCATAAACACGGCAGGAGCATTTGTGAAGCCAAAGGGCATGACGAGAAACTCATAATGGCCATAGCTCGTCCGAAATGCAGTTTTCGGTACATCTTGTTCCTTAACTCTCAACTGGTAGTAACCGGACGTTAGGTCTATATTAGAAAATACTGTGGCTCCCTTCAATTGGTCAAATAAATCATTGATCCTTGCCAAAAGATACTTGTTCTTAACTGTAACCTTGTTGAGATGTCGGTAGTCTATACACAATCTCATTGACCCGTCTTTCTTTTTCACAAGAAGTACGGGAGCACCCCATGGAGAATAACTCGATCTTACGAAACCTTTATCCGTCAACTCTTGTAACTAAGCCTTCAATTCTTTTAACTCCAACGGTGCCATCCTATACGGGGCAATCGAAATAGGTGCCGTACCAGTGACCAACTCAATACCAAACTCAACTTCCTTAGCTGGAGGCAATCCAGGTAACTCTTCTAGAAACACGTCCGAATACCTGCATACAACAGGCACTGACTCAATCTTTACTTTCGACTCTTGGGTATTCAACACAAATGCAAGATAGGACTCATACCCTTTTCTCATGTATTTCTCAGCAGTTATAGAAGAAATCAGTACATGTAAGCTATTCGGTTCACCTGATTCAACCCGAATAATATCCCCACTTTCACATCTCAGTTCAATAACTTACTACCACAGTTTACTAACACGTTATGAACAATCAACCAATCCATGCCAAGAATTAGGTTAAATTCATCAAACGGTAGTAGCATGAGGTTAGCCAGAAAACAATAGCCTCTAATCATCAAAGGACAGTTTCTACACACTTTGTCAACTATCACATGCTTGCCTAACGGGTTTGACACTTTTATCACAAATTCTGTAGTCTCAACAAGCATATTCATGCTAGACACCAATTTCATACAAATATAGGAATGGGTAGATCCTAGATCAATCAAAGCAGCAACAAAGATATCATGAAGAGAAAAAGTACCCGTAATCACATCTGGTGACAATCCCTCTTCGCGAGCGTGAATGGCATAAGTCCTTGCTAGCGCTCAGCCCTCAGACCTCACGATGGAATCTCTAGGTGCATCTCTGCTGCTAGCCCACTTCCAGGGTTCTTTTGTGGTCTACCCCTCGAAGGTGCATTACTCGCTCGCACTTCTTGCTTTCTATCTTTTTCTTCCATCTCAAGACAGTTTCGAATGAAGTTTTCTAATGAACCGCACTTGAAACAACCTCTATCATTTCCTCAACAGCCATTGAAATGTCGTCTACCACACTGCGAACACTCCAGTTTACTTGGTCGAGCACTACCAACACTTGCAATAAAAGTGGTTTGAGCTTTAGATGCTGAGTACTGCTTACTTTTATTTCTATTTGAGAATCCAACTAAAGCATTAGATCGAGTAGTGAACTCTCTCAGTTTCTTGGATGAGGACTAAAATGATTTCCCCAACTCTTTTTTCTTTGAGTCACGAGACTCAATATCAACTTTCCTTTTCTCTTTGGCCAATTCCTCGGCCTTGCAAGCTCTCTATACTAGAACAAAAAATTCCTTCAGTTCTAGAATACCACCAAACAATCGGGTGTCCTCATTTAATCCGTCCTCAAACCTCTTACACATGATGGCTTCGGTGGATACACACTCCCGAGCGTATTTGCTAAGCCTCACGAACTCACGCTCATGCTCCGTTACTGTCATTCGGCCTTGCTTTAATTCTAGAAATTCCTTCCTTTTCTAGTCTATAAACCTCCGGGTCATCATCTATATTCGCTCTAAATTCCTCAGCCCATTGCTTTCGTATTCTGTCTACTTGTGGTTTTTCTCTTCTAATCGTTTCCACTACTGGAGGAGCTGTAGGTGCAGGCTGGGGAACTGGATGGGGTGGAGGAGGTGGAGGGCTCGGATTTGCACAAACAAACTCCGAATACCATACATTCATCATATGGAGGAAGGCTTCTCTAGCCCCTCCGCCCCAACTCAGTGTCACGAGCTCACTTCTGACTGGCGCGGTCCCTTCTGCGGGAGCCGGCGCATTACTCTCGACATCATCCGCCACTGCTCCGTCGGAATCTATTTACTATATGAAAACACATTTTAAATTTAAGAGTCGTTACACTATCAAAATTCATATATGGCATGTATAGCTAGACTCGTACACACGCGAGGTTAGTCCGAGAATCAACTAAACTATAGCTCTGATACCATTAAATGTAATACCCTTGCCCGTATCTGACATCAGTATAGGGTACGAGGCGTTACCTTTCTTAAAAACATGCATACAAACAATTTTGGGTTATGAGATTTCATTCAAATTTAAAACCTTTCAAACTTTGTCTTAAAATCCCTAATATGAGCCTACGAGGCCCAAAACACACTTGAGAAACGGTTCAAGACCAAATCAAGTTTTTTAGAAAACTTTGAAAAATATCACTAAAAACAGAGGCACACGCCCGTGTGGAAGGGCGACATGCCCGTGTGACCTCATAACATAGCCATGTTGAAGGACTGTGTAACTCACATGGCCTAAGCATTTAGGAACACACCCGTGTCTCATGTTCGTGTGGATTTATTTCTCAATTCGAACCTACAGGGGTTTTCACACAGCCTGGTACACGCCCATGTGCAAAAACCATGACATTCTGTTTTTGACATCATCAACCCAATAAGGTCACACGACTAAGGCACACGTCTGTGTCCTTAGCCCGTGTGGCGAATTAAATTCCTAAATTCAAGTGCAGACTTCACACGGTCTTGGTATATGCCCATGTCTTATGGACGTGTCTTCCACACGGTTGAGACACATGGCCGTGCTTCAGCTCGTGTGGTTACTACTGGGCATTCTGTTTTGCTAACTTATGGTGCAGGGGGACACAGGGCTGAACTACAATCCCATGGGGTAGACCGTGTGCACAATAACAAGGCTATTTACCAAGCCCTTTTTGCCACCCTTACTTGTACCAAAATAAGCCACATTAAATAACTTATTCATTCACGCATTAATATACCAAATACTCAACCATGAAAATTCCACATCCATGAAAAACATCATCATTTTCATATATCAATAATAAGTATTAGCCATCATCCATGGCCTTGTACAAAACGAGTTCATCTTCAAGACAAGCCAACACATTTGGCCAAAACTATATGACACTTGACAAAAGACCAAGTTCCTATACAAGCCATACTCAAAATGATAAATCTAACTATACCAAATGTTTCAATTGATAGTGTGATCGAGCCTCCTACATCCTTTGATCCTAGAGCTAGCTTGGCGATACTATAAGAAAATGGAAAAGAAAGGGAGTAAGCACAGATCTTAGTAAGTTGTAGGTAAATAATTAACAACAATTACCATGCATTATCATACTCATAGCATATCATAAACTGGCACTAAATTCTCAGATAACTAAAGACATAACTTACTCATTTTCATCCTTACTAATCATACAACATAAATCGAGCTCATTTCTCATGAATTTCGCGTAGGTACCTGTATCACTTACAATATAGTCGTACTTTTCTCACTTTTGACACAAACTTTAAATTTCCTGTTGAACCAGTTGGAATACCAAAGGATACCCGACAAGCCTCACACAAGAGGGTAAAATGCCGATGGCATGTCCTAGAAATGGTCTTACACTGGCTCACATGTCGAGGCCGATGCTATGTCCCAGACATGGTCTTACACTAGCTCTTTTCTTAATGTCGATGCCATGTCCCAGACATGGTCTTACACTAGTGCACATATCATCGCCAATGCCATGTCCCAGACATGGTCTTACACTGGCTTTCATAATGTGGCCGTTGACATGTCCCAGACATGGTCTTACCCTAGCACACATATCAACCAAATGTCATGGCTTGGATATCCAATCTATTCCTAAGGTTCAACAGGGAATATACCACATCAAATTTCGTCATGCATATTAATAACAATAATCAAACATTTTATGCAATATTAATTGTTAAATGCATAATAACAATAGAGTTGTATTATTCACGTACAACTTACCTCGGTATACAAAAAGTGAGCGACTAGATTGAATCAGTCTATTAGCTTGGTTTTCCCCCGGTCTAGGTCTGGACTCCGTTTTTTTATCTATAATTATAAATTTACTTATTTAATCACTACATTAATCAAAACATTTTAAAATTCCCACTTTGGCAAAATTATCGTTTCGCCCTTAGACTTTCACAAAATTATGATTTTGCCCCTAGGCTCGTAAAACAATTTTCATCAAATTTCCTCATTAACCAAGCCTAGCCGAATCTATTTTAGGCTTATAGCAACTCACAAATCCAATTATTTCACACATTAACTACCTATTTTACAACCTTTACAAAAAGGTCCATTTTAGGTGTTTCATGGAAACCCCTTTTACAAAAGTTGTTTATTTAACAACCAAGATTCAATTTCTTCCATAAAAATTCAGCAAAAAACACCAATGTTCTCATGGAAAAACCCTAGACTTCCAACCATAGTGTAAAATAGTCCCCTCATTAGCTAGATTAAGCTACAAGGGTTCCAAAAACACAAAAATCAACAAAAATGACCATCAAAATGACTTCCTTGCAAGGATTAAAGGTTGCTAAAATTTTCAAGCTTCCATTGCCCTTTCCTTGAGTGAAAAATTGGTGGAGAGAAGAAAGATGAAAGATGATATATTTTCTTTTCTTTGTTTTATTTTGTTTCATCAATTAAGTCACCTAATTCCACCAACTTTGACCAATTTGCATTTTCTTGTCCCCTATGGCCAACACTCTCTTAAGGGCCTAATTACACATTAAGGACCTCAAATTTAAGGTTCTATAGCTATTTGACACATTTAGCTTGTAGAACAAAGCTTTTTCACTTTATGCGATTTAGTCCCTTTTCGAAATTAAGCAAGAAATTGCTAAAATTAATTCACTAAAATTTTCATGTACTCATATAATCATGCTATACCACAAAAAATAATATTAAAAATAATTTCTCCGGCCTCAGATTAATGGTTCCAAAACCACTATTCTGACTAGGCCCAAAATCGGGTTGTTACACGAGTAATAAAACTGGCGGTGCCTTAAATGTTGCTAATCTATTTTTTAGGGAGATCGTGCGTGTACATGGAATTTCGAGGACCATCATTTCAGATCGAGACACCAAGTTCCTCAGCCATTTTGGAGGACCTTATGGGGCAAGCTTGGCACCAAGCTATTATTTTCAACAACATGCCATCCCCAAACCGATAGCCAAACGGAGGTTGTTAATCGGGTTTTGTCAACACTGCTACGGGTAATTATTTGAAAGAACCTAAAGACTTGGAAGGAGTGTCTATCCAACATCGTTTGCGTATAACCGATCAGTGCACTCGGTTACCAAGTATTCCCCATTTGAGGTAGTGTATGGTTTTAATCCCTTAACTCCTTTGGATTTGTTACCTTTAGCTTCTAATCAGTTGTTGCATGTAGATGGAAAGAAAAAGATAGAATTTGTGAAACAATTGCATCAACAAGATAGGGATAGTATTGAATGAAGAACTGAGCAATATGCTCTTAAAGTCAACAAGGGACGTAAACGAGTGACGTTCGAACCCGTTGACTGGGTTTGATTCACATGCACAATGAGAGATTCCCAACTCAAAGACAGTCCAAATTCTTTCCAAGGGGAGACGGTCCTTTTCAAATCTTGGAAAGGATTAACGATAACACCTATAGGCTAGACTTGCCTGGTGAGTATGGGGTTAGTGCTACTTTTAACGTTTCTGATTTCACCTTTTGATGTAGGTGACAATTTAGGGACAAACCGCCTCGAAGAGGGGGGATGATGCGACCCTAGCTCGAGAAGCTACCACTGAACCCATTGAGCTGCTAGAAGGACGTATAACTCAGTCTCGTGCTAAGAGGTTCCAAGATGCGTTACCAAGCTATGTCAATCAAGCTTGGAGAGAGCAAGTAGCCGAATCCATTAATCATGCTTGGACCAGCTCAATAGGCATCCCTTGTAGCTTATTGCAAGCTGAACTCTAGCTCATTTAATTGCTGGAATAAATTATAGTTAATATAGTTTAAGTTATTTAATTAGTTTAGCTAAGTGTTAAATGTGTTTTTAAGCTATTTAAATTGTCTAAATACTTTCGACATTAATAGATTTAAGTCATTTAATTTGTCTAAATTACTACAGCAATTTAAGTTGTCTTTAGCTCATTTAATTTCTCTTAGTCCTACAGCTATTTAAAATGTCCTAAGCTAAGACAACATAATTAGGATCATTGAAGGTGTCTTCACTGAATTCTAATTGATGCTTGTAGGTGACCATTCAGCTTGAATCAACTAGGTACATGGATGGAATCTAAGGGAGCATAATGCACCAATTAATTCGGCAGCTCATTCCTCTTCCCCAAGGGGCTATTCATGCATAGCAATGGACAAAGGAGTGTTCACACAGCCATTCAACTCACAAATCCTTTTCACATTTGGTGGTTGTTCAAAATCAACCTTTCACACTTGTGACTGATTGCATCCACAAGTTCACATTCTAGGGCTGTTCGTGTGTCCAAAATGCCACTAAATGTTGCTGTTGTTCATTCGGCTGCCCAAGGCTAATTTAATGAAGAGAATTGAAGTTATTTGGCTGCTCAATCATTGAACTCTTCTAGCCTAGGTAATTAGCTCATTTAATCAGCTGAATTGGAACATTAAAGTTGCTATCCACTGCCGTCCCCTAGACTTAGAAGACTTCAAAGGCTTGAACTTAGTAACTAAGTTTATTTATGCTTATTATTAGCTCATTTGAGCTGATTAATTGTGATTATTTGGCTGGTTCTTCCTAGGCTATAAATATTTTGTAATCAGCTTGTTTGAAGGACTTTTGGCCAATTTTATGCTTAATTTGAAACTTGTGAGATTTCCAATTCTCCTTGTTCTTTTCGGGACTGAATTGACTTATCAAGTTGTCTTGTGGCGTCATTCTTTCCTTTGCTAAACCGAACTTATCACCTTTGGTGTGGCGTTCATATACCTTTGGTTTCTATCACATTGATAGCGGGTCAAGGTTCAACTACCATTTCCTAAACTGAAATCATATAAGTTCCTTATTAAGATTTGGGTCAACAATTCTTTTTATTGTTGGTACTTTCTTTGGCCTTAGCCGATTTTATCTATCCACTTCCTTAACTATCTTGCATCCTTTGTGTTTAAGCCTATTTCCTTATTAAGAAAATCCTTTACTGTTCTGATATTCTAAACAGAAGAGTCTTCAGAATCAGAAACACTTACTAGGCCAAGTACGCCTCACACCCTTTTCGGACTAGTTTCTCAGCCACAAGAGTGGAGATCACATTGGACAGATAATCTCGACACTAGCCAATCACCACCACCACCTTATCGTCCTCAGTCCTCAAAACAACTCTCTTTGTCACGAAGTCCAAACTAACCCGGTGCTCTACCAACCAGGCCATACCCAGAATTTGGTTGAACTCCCCAAACGGAAGCTCTATTAGATTAGCCAGAAAAATAGTCCCTTGTACCTCTAACGGAACATCCTTATAGAGTTTACTAACCCGAACACAGTGCCCCAACAGACTCAGTACAGTAACCTCACTAGCAGTGCTCTCCACAGAAATTCCAAAAGTCTCTGATACTGAACTAGTATGTAAGAGTGGGTAGACCCTATGTCTATCAAAGCCAAGTAAGGTACATCAAATATAAAGAACGTACCGGTGATGACGTCAAGAGCATCTCTATCCTTTCGACGACGTACAACTTTACACCAAAGTAGGCTGTCTCGCCTCAGTTTGACCAGCACCTCTACCCGGCGCTCTCTTTCCTCGGCCTATACAATTACCACCCCTAACCTGACCACGGCCCCTAGGTGGCTACTCTCTGAGGATGTACAGTATTCAAAGCTGAAGCTTGCATTTGATTTGCCCGCTGTGGACACTCTCTAATACGGTGCTCAAGAGACCCACACCTCAACCAAGCCCCAATACTCCTCCAACACTTGCCCGGATGGCGCCTACCACAATCACCATAAGGCTGCAACCCAACTGAAGCAACATGATCTCCCACTCTAACTAGCCCATCAGATCTGGCCTTTTTCTCAGGCCTCTGCACAGAACTCGAGGGCTCTAAATCCCTCTTGTTTTTACCTCTCTCCCTATCTATATTCTGGCGTTCCACGCACTTATCATCCTCGATGATCTTTTCCTTCTCCACCAGAACAGAAAACTCGTACTCTCTCTGTGGAGCAATCAAAACCCTCAGATTATCTCTCAGACCATCCTCAAAATGAACACACCTCTCATATTCCGATGCCACCATACCTTGAGCATAATGGCTCAGCCTCAGAAACTCAGCCTCATACTCTACCACAGATCGGTCACCTTGCGTGAGGTTCAAGAACTCACGCCCACGAGAATCTATATAGCTCACTCCAACATACTTGCCCTAGAAAGTAGTCTTAAAGAAGTCTCAAGTCAGACGATTAGGCTGAGTGCCCTCCTTAACCGTTAACCACCACTGATATGCTTCGTCGCGAAGCAAGGAGACTACACCTTTTAGTTTCTGCTCAGGGGTACAGTCCAAATCATCCATAATTCTCTAGGTGGTCTCCAACCAATACTCAGCCACATTAGGGGCGACTTCTGTGACACCTCTAAATAACTCAGCTCCATTAGACCGGAGTCGCTCAGTTACTGACCCTCGGCCCCCAAATTCATAATTGTGCCCAGTGACCCTCTCTAATATCCTCAACATGGCTTGAGACAGTGCGTCGTCCCCAGCCGAACGACTCTGAGACCCAGTCTCAGTAGCAGGTGACACAGGTGTCTCACTAGTATCTAGATTTGGCATGCTGCCTAAAGAAGATGACTCAGCTCGAGCCCCCCTACGACCTCCACCTTGACCTCAAGTACCATGTCCACAGATACCTCGTGCGGTTATTGTCTAATTCGTGTTTATCTACATTAAAAGTTTTATGCATCAATTCAATATTTATTATCAGATATTTTATGTGATAAGTATTAGAAGTTTAGAATCGTTTCAAAAAAATTCAATTTTCTAACTAGCTCAGTACACTTTCAAAAGGTAGTAACTATAGTATTTCAGAACAGTTTGAACTAAGTACAAAACTACTTACAGAACCGGCGCCGAAAACTCGGTGAGCCATATACTTGCTTATTTTACTCAAATCATTTTCAAATCGAATACCTGTAGTAAACAAGATTTTGGAACCCAAAATTCACAGCTTAGTTTTGCAACCTGGCTCTGATTCCACTAAATGTAACACCCCAAACCTGGCCTAGGCGTTATGGTCGTATCCGAATGTGTCACATGAAATGGGGTTGAAACCTGTTGCCGTTAAGTTAAACCATACTTTGTCACTATTATCCATTTTCAAAACTCCCAATCTTTTAACTGTTTAGAGGTAAAACATATTCGTAACGGAAGCTTTAGAACAGGTACGTCGTGTTTAGAAAACTATTGAAGATTTTAGAAAAACCCTTGTTTTTGGTAAAATATGAGTTATAACACTTTTCGTAGTTATAAAATCATAAAAATTGTAGTCTATCTCAAATTAAAATAAAACAGTCTGTAAAGTCCAAATTACACAAAATAAATCCATAATAAACCAGTACATAAAAATTTAGTTATAACTATAACCAGTTCGAACATGTGGTCACCGAGGGATTCTGCAACACCGATCTGCCTAAGACTGAGGGTTACTTGTACAGAATAAACAGCAAAAAGTGAGTTTACGTAAACTCAGTGTGTAACCCCACAAAATTAAGCGTGCACACAAATAGAATATCAAAATCAGTCAGATACCATTTCGGGCCTAAGCCCATTACATATACAGATACAGATACAGATGTGCATATCAGAATCAAAAATTAGATATCCTACCCCCACCCTCTACTCACCATTTTTTTCCATCCCTACACACCATGTGGGGTTTAAAACACCCACCCAGCCTTACACACCATATTGTACTGATGCAACAGATAACATATATAATGCAGCCATGCTGCCAGATAATAGGCACAAGTGCCTTTCAGAACACTTCCTCCAATATATGTCAACCCATCACCAATATCAGACAACATAACATACATATCATACTTAACATGCTTTTATAACAGATAACAGATTTACAAACATAGGCATGCTCATATCCATATTTCAGCCTAACAGATCACTTGATTTTAGGGTTAGATAGAATTTACCGACCCTACTATAGGACCACAGTCGATTAGAACGACCCGTGCGACCCTACGAAAAATCTTAGTGTAATGGGTTTGTAACAGCCCGATTTTGGGCAGTGTCAGAATAGTGGTTCCGGGACCACAAATCTGACAAGAAAAATTTTATTTTTATTATATTTTTATGGTCTATGATGTCACGAAGTAATTTTTTGAAAATTTCATTCGAAAATTTTGATGTTTGGGCACTCAATTTAGTCAAAAGGACTAAATTGTAAAAAAGTGAAAAAGTTGAGTTCTACATTTAGGGGTGTCCAATTGTTATGAACTTTTAAATTTGAGGTCCTTAAATGATAATTAGACCATTGGTTAATTTTTTGGACAAAAATGGACATGAAATAGGTGAAAGAGAATATTTTTAAGTTAGGGGCATTTTGGTCATTTAGTAATTGAAATGAATTATAAATAAAATTAAAAGCTAACTTTTGTCCATCTTCAACCCCATGGCCAAATTTCACAAGGGGAAACCATGGATAGGGTTTTTCAAGCTTCTAAGCTCGATTGTAAGTCCGTTCTAGCCCCGTTTTAATGATTTTTACATTTTTGAAATCCTCGTAACAAGATCTATCTATTTCTACCACTAATTTGAGATATGGTTAAAGTCTAGGGTTTTGACCCATGATGAATATGTGTGTATTTTTGTGTTTAATGATAGAAAATGCATGTTTATGGTTAAAGAAACGATTTTTACTAAGTGATTTTCGGTAAAAATGCCTAAAAGGATTAATTTGTAAAAGTTATGAAATTTGTCATAAAAGTGTGAATTAGTGAAAATTTTGGGCTTCTATAGTTATGAAAATGGTTTGGATAGGCATAAAATACAAGGAAATTGAATAAAAATCATTTTACGATCTTAGGGGCAAAATTGTAAATATGACAAAGTTTAGGGGAAAAATGTAAGTTTTGCCAAAATGTGAATTTAGGCTAATTTGAGTAGCAAGATGAATAAATGAGTTAAATGTGTTGTTATAGATCAAGGAAAATGAGATTCAGACTTTGAACATGGGAAAAACAATTTCACCGATTGTGCTTTCGAGGTAAGTTTGTATGTGAATAATACAACGTTTTTGTTTATGTTTTAATAATTTGTTATATTATATGAGATATGGTTGAATATGGAGTAATTATTTGATGTAAATTATGAATTGTGATTGATTATGGATGAATTGGTAAAATGTTGAAAAGTGAGAATTTCCGATTGAACCGTCGGAATAGAAAAGATACGAATGAGGTAGCTAGGTCACATGTGTGGTACTAAGTGTAGGCCACTATGTGTACAAGAGAGCTACTAGATGGTTTTAGGTCACGTGTGTAGTACTAAGTGCAGGCTATTACGTGTACCAAACGGATAGGTCGCATATGTAGTAACTAAGTGCAGGCTACTATGCGTACCCGATAGCTTCGATCAGATGTGTGGTACTAAGTGCAGGCCACTATGTGTAAGTGATGGTTTTGGTCACATGTGTAGTACTAAGTGCAGGCTACTATGTGCACCAGATAGCTTCGGCTACAAGGGTGGTACTATGTTCAGGTCACTGTATATCTGTTATTATTCTGATGAGTTCGACAGGAAATTGGCTAAGTGAAAATACATGTGATCATGTAATGACTAATTGTAATTGAATATGACTATGTGATGAATAAGTGTTAAAATTTATGAACAATATGGTTGATATTTGATCAAACCTTCGGTAAGATGAAATGGAGTAAGTGAAATTAGGAAAGAGTAAATTTAGCAACAAAATAGTTTTGGACAGCAGCAGTTGTGTGACTTTGAAAAATCACCAAAAATGGTGGAAATCGAATTAGAGATTGTATAAGATATGAAATTAAATCTAAATGAGTCTTTTTTCACATAAAAGAAACTATGTAAACAAAAGAATTTCATATTCTGTGATATTCGAATTTTGATGAGATAGAGTCAGAATGATGTTGGAATCCCCTATTCCGACTTTGAAAAATCACTAAAAATATAATTATGGTTTATAATTTATATTATTAAATTTATTAATGAGTTTATTTTCAACAAAAAACAAATGGGAACATCATCTGAATCACATATGAAGAGATAATTAATTTTTAGTGAAGAAGGATTGAAACTGTCAGACAGCAGAACAATGGAGACTTTAAAGAATAAACTGTACTCATTGGCTAAACCAAAAATTCCGAAAATTTAATAATAAGAAGATACGTGAGTCTAGTTTCAGGAAAAATTAGTGGATCTTAATTTAAAGTTACGTAGCTCAAGATATAAATAATTTAGTGACTGTGATTCGAGTAGACAACTTGAGATGAACATGAATAAAAAGTGGAACTATGTGCAATTATGATTGTATTATCTTGAGAAAATATTGTGAAGATTTATAAAAGCCTTTTAATAAATCACTTATTATTTGCATACCTATTTACTAAGCTATAATGCTTACCCCCTTCCTTTCTTTTTTCCTATAGTGTCACAGATGCTAGCTGGAGTTGGATGTCGTCAGAGATTCTATCACACTAACAAGTTATTGATTGGTATTGTATCAATGATCTTCAAGATTTTTAAGTCTATGGCATGTATAGGACTTGATTATGTGTATATGTTATTATGAGTTGGCCTAGAATGTTGGCCTATGCTACTTGATGGTTATTGTTGTATAAGGCCATTTAATATGGCCAATATTTGTTATGTTATAAGTCTATGATGATGCATTTCAAGGATGTGTATGCTTGCATGTGAATGGTTAAGTGTGTGTGTGATTATGCATGATGAATGTGGTTTGTAAATGGTATGTGGATGTCTTAGTGTGGATGTTTGAATACTGAATAATACCATGTTGTGTGATGATAAATTTGTATAAATGTATAAGTGTTTTTGGGTGGAAAAGGGCTTGGTAAATAGCCTTACTTGAGGCAACACGGGCAACCACACAACCATTTGACTAGGGTGTATAAAGTCTGCACTTGATTTTCAAAAATTTGAAACGCCACACCGGCGTGTATCTCAGCTGTGTGAAGGATATGGCCTTGGACACGGGCATGTGCCCCTATTTTTCAAGAATTTTTTTAGTGCTTTCAAAAGTTCTCAGTTTAGTCCCGGACTACTTCTAAGGTATGTACTAGGCCTCGTATAACCTATTTAGGGACTCAAAGATAAAATTTTGAAAATTTCTAATTTGGATGAAATTTTATGACTCAGTTTAATACGTTTACAAGAGTATGTGTTCCGGTAATGCCTCGTACCCTACTCCAGCGTCGAATACAGGTAAGGGGTGTTACAAGGGCCACACACCCGTGTGGCCTGCCTGTGTGGGCCCAGACACCCGTGTAGCCAACATGCCTAGATTGGCCTTGCCCGTGTGCATCACACGACTGGCCCAGATACCACACGCCTGTGCAACATGCCCGTGTGGGCCCACACGCCAATGTGGCCCATATTCCCAATTTGGCCTACCCCGTGTGGCGTGCCCGTATGGGCCCACACGCCCATAAGGCCTACATTCCCAATTTGGCCAACCTCGTGTGGCTCACACGACCACACCCCAGCCATCACACCGCCGTGCCTGGCCTTTGTCAATCACACGACCATGTCATCGCACACGACCTACCACATGCCGTGTGGTGTCGATAGATTGTAATTTTGGCCTTTGTCGAATCCCATTTTTCTGCATTTTGGGTACACACCTGGTTCGTTTAAGACGCTACAGTAGCCACGAGCCCTCCGAAACCTAAGAAATAGAATTCCATTGGTCACCAATCCACCAACTTATGAGTAACTACAAAACCCGAAACAACAGAAGCAACTTACCGGGGACTAGCACATATAATAACACGGTTAAATCGTCAAAATAAGTTTCCTTCTCCACTACCTTCACCTACACTATACTGCAAGAATCAAACCTCTAATCGTGTCGAAATCACATTACAAGGGAAGGTATATCCAACAGTTACCAAAAATCAAAACGAAAGTGACCCCCTTACCTAAACCCCACTGCAAGCACCAAAAACACGAGAACGTCACGAAGAACAAGAGGGAATTTCCACCCATTTCCAAAAAGAAAAGCCAAGGAAGGGTTCATGTCAGAAAAAGAAAAACAGCAAAAAGTTTGACGTCAGATTCTTCTTTGGATGAAAGAAAAAATTTGAACAGAGAAAAATAGTCCCCAAAAATCTCTACAGTCCCTTAATTTACTCCCACAATCCCCTACTACTCATAACTCCCGCAGAATCCCCACTCCACCGAAATATTGACAAAAAATTGAGCAAAAACATCAACCTCACCAATGTAGGGATTCGAACATAGGACCTCCACACAAAACACAAACTCCCTTACCACTCGAACCAGCAAGCTCATTCTGATATGAAATTATAGGCAATTAATATAAGCCCGCTGATCAAGGATAAGGCTTAATTCCAAAAAGAAGCAAAATCTGCTAAAGCTAGGGTTTGAACATAGGACCTCTCCCACACACTTAGAACACTTAACCGCTGAAGCACCTACACAATTGTGTTAAAATTATACGGAAACAAACATTAGAAATTTTGGGGCGTTACAATAAACCATTTACATTTGTGTTTTTTTAAATATAATATTTAGCATATTAAGGGATTTAGCATGTCACAAAATTCTTTGACTTGATAATCACAATGAAGCATACTCATTCAGGTCACAATTTAAATAAAAATCACTCTTGAAGCTGTAACACTCCAAACCCAGCCTAGAAGTTAGGCTCGAATCCGGCGTGTCACATTGAAGTGTTTTAGCGAAAACCTTGTTTTCATTGAAAACCCTTCTAGAGAAAAGTTAAGTAAAACCCAGTTTGCTTTCAAAATGAGGTGTAGCCAAGAACCATTTCCTTTTTACTATGTAAAAATTTCATTTGACAGCGGAAGGTCGATCTTAAAACACAATTATTTTCAGAAAATTGAAATTCGCTTAAAAGAAATAAATCCAAGTTTCATTTCAAAATTACAATACATAGTGGAAGTAATGTAATAATAACTAGAGGGAAACCTTGTTACAATCCCAAAAAAATAAATAACTTAAAGTAGCTAACTTAAAATCTAGAATTTAGACATTTAGAAAAAACAGTCTAATCGTCTTGCTAGTTGGCCACCTCTGAGTCCCTCCATCTGTCGAACTGCCTACTGAGGATTACCTGAGAAAAATAATAGAGGGAGTGAGTTTTCGAAAGCTCAGTGTGTACGACCCTCGTCAAACAAATAGCATACATATCATATTATTAACATAACAATATCATACATGCAATGCTGTGCAAACCCTCCCCAAATAATCCATCCGGTACACATCATCTCCGTCCCGTCGAAACACATCTGTGGAGATTTCTAAATCGACCCACCCATCCGATACACATCAAGGGTAGCCCGGTTGCGGTACTACCAAATGTTGCAGCAAAGCTGCTAATCATATAATGGGCTTAAAAAGCCATTGGTGGATCCACAGTTGCCAAGCAACCATGCAATCCTCATATACTTCCTCCATTCCATAATTCCCACCCATATGCAACCTAAACAGAATATCATATGAATGCAGCAAATATATGAGTAACATCCATAAAGCTTACATTCAATACATATGGGTATTTTAGTCTTGTAACACCCCTAACTCCTATCCGTCAGTGGATTAGAGTTAGAAAGCATTACCAAACAAAACACAGCTCAAAACAAGCTTTCATGCATTTCATGCTTCTTAAAATCAATCACATCAATACATGTGTATATTGGACTTAATAATAAATATCTCACGGCTTACAAACCAAAGCACATTCGGTAAAAGCAATATCACAAAATGGTCAAGCCTAAAATTTAAAATGTATCAAAATCATGTGCGCATTTTACCAAATCATTATTGACCATTTAAGAAAAATACATAATTCAAAACATAGCATACTCAACTTGCAAATTCTTTAACTAAGTCAATCCACATATATATAAACTAAGCCATTCATCTCATGAACTAATCGACTAGCTTATTAATTAATTCAAAATATCCACACGGCATACTAGGTATATAAATATATATATATATATATATATATATACACATAACTAATCAATTAATTAAATGATCATTTTTGGTTAACTATAATAACTTCCATACAAAATATTTAAACTATAATCGTGATTTGCTTTCCTGCTTAGAGCTTACTTAGCTAACCATTCAAGCAAAATTTATGACCTTATATATAAAATTAATCAAATAGTATATTCATTCTTACTTCACCAATATACACATAGCATTAACCGAACATGTTTTCATCCAACACAAGAATATATTAACATTATTTAGCTTATAAGTCATTCATGAATCATTCATTCGAAACATATAGGTAAAATACCCTTCATGAATTCATGAAACATACATACCAAAACAAGCTTATATCAAGACCGAAAATGCACAAACATATACATCATCTCAAGCATAAACAAGCCAACCCAAGCATAGAAACATAGCCATTTTCGCATGGCACATATATACATTCACATAAACACCATTTGAGTCAATTCAAAATGTAACTTAGCCTATACATGCCATAGACTTTAAGTTCATTCATAAAAGAGGTACCAAAATATTGACGATAGTGTGATGAGCTTCAACGACGATCCCCGAGCACGAGATGATCACCCAAAAGAGGTCTAAAACACGAGAACAACCAAGAACGAAGTAAGCTTTAACATCTTAGTAAGTTATAAGCAATTACATAACAATAAAGCATTATATCATAATTTAGTAAATTATTTCATTTATAACCTTAAGGCCGAATAGTCATATATACAAAAATAGATTTCATAACAAATGCTATATGCATATATATCTATATATCACCTTCACATGATAAAAACAACAGCATATCCATTTATCGCTTACCAAATTTCTACTTACATCTCAAGCTCTCATAAATCGTAAGTCGATATACATAATACAAAGATTCTATTTCATCCACCATCACAAACTTTACCACCCTTGTATAATCTATAGTCGCATACCCGATCATTTTACTTTGTTTAACAATATCAATAATAGGTGTCTTTGAAGGAGCATCAAACCTGCACACTCGTTACTAAAATTCTGTAATGATCGAACACTCAGTGCCGTTCTTTGACATCTCGCACACTTAGTGCCAAATTTCTGTAATGTATCCCACACTTAGTGCCGTTACCTTAACATTTCACACACTTAGTGTCAAGTGACCGATTTTGCACACTTAGTGCTCGGTTTATAAATTTGCACACTTAGTGCATTACTTGAGCCTATTATTCATTTAAAAAACACACTTATACATATAAAATTAATCCACAACCATAGATATACGCATATATATATAATTTTTCTTATTTCATTCCCATATCAACATCACATTCGGCTAAAACATTAACATGTAATTAAACATTACCATCGGCTATGTTCATCTCTCAAATTAATGTCTTCCATAGCTATATTGCATCATTTACATGTATGTATACATCATACTCAATTAGATTCAAATTTTAACCAACATCACATTAGGCTACATCACATTGAACACATCTACTTCTAATAACTACATGTGATTCATTATAATTAAAAGTTCAATTCAGCTCAATTGCTTAAAAACTTACCTCGAGTATCGACGGACTTTGTTTTTTTCCCGGCTATTCGATTAACTTTGCATTTCCCCGATCCACTCCCGATCCTTTTTGTTCTTAGTCTAAATAAATTTCAAATTAAGCTCATTCAACATATTTTCATTCAATTAAGTCCAAAAACACATAAATGGGAAAATTACTATTTTACCCCTAACATTTACAATTTTTTACAATTTAGTCCCTATTGCATAAAACACAAAATACTCAAATTTTGAATATACTTCTTTAGGGCCGAATGTTACTCTTGCCCATAATAGTCCATACATTCCATTTATTTTGCATTTTAGTCCCTCAAAAATTTATTTTTGCAATTTAATCCAAATCACTCAATTTCATCAAAAATTCAAGAACGATCCACTCCCGATCCTTTTTGTTCTTAGTCTAAATAAATTTCAAATTAAGCTCATTCAACATATTTTCATTCAATTAAGTCCAAAAACACATAAATGGGAAAATTACTATTTTACCCCTAACATTTACAATTTTTTACAATTTAGTCCCTATTGCATAAAACACAAAATACTCAAATTTTGAATATACTTCTTTAGGGCCGAATGTTACTCTTGCCCATAATAGTCCATACATTCCATTTATTTTGCATTTTAGTCCCTCAAAAATTTATTTTTGCAATTTAATCCAAATCACTCAATTTCATCAAAAATTCAAGAACAACACTTGTTAATCTATCCCATATAATTAATATTTCATCCTCAAACAACAAAAACAACAACCTTTCATCAATGGCAACTCATGAAATACACAATCAATTCTAAAATTTAGACATGGGCTAGCAAAAACACAAAGCGACGATCTCAAAAACGTAAAAATTATCAAAAACCGAGCTAAACTCATACCTTAATCAAGCTTGAATAGTGCCAAACCCTTGAAATGTTTTTCTTTCTTCTTTTTTTTCTTTTTAGTTTCGATCAAAAGAGGTTAAAGAAGATGAACATGCAAAGAATATTTTATGTTTTTATTTATTATAAGTTTATAATATAATAATTAATATATTATAACTTAACATATAATAAACTTATAAATGCATTATAAAAACACATGTTTCCATCCACTATCCTATTAAAATGGCTAATTTACAACATAAGTCCTCCCCTATATAAAGACACATCAAGTCAACCCCTCAATCAAGCAAAAGGCTACTTTTACCACTTACGCGATTTAGTCCATTTTCTTAAATTAAACACACAAACGGGCAAATTAACTCACGAAATTTTAACACATGCTCAATCATATATAATTAACACGAAAAAATATTAAAATATTTTTCTGACTCGGATTCGTGGTCCCGAAACCACCGTTCCGTTTAGGACCAAAATCGGGTTGTTACAACTATCTCCCCCTTAAGGGATTTTTGTCCCCGAAAATCTTATCGATGAATAAATGTGGGTAGCGTTCTTTCATTGAATCTTCAAGTTCCCAGGTTGCTTCCTCAATCCTGTGCTTATGCCACATTACTTTCACCAACGAGATTTTCTTATCATGTAACTCTTTCACTTCAAGAGCCACAATACGAATCGGTTCTTCCTTATAAGTCAAATCAGACTGTATCTCAATCTCTGTCTGGCAAATCACATGTGAAAGATCAGATCGATATCTATGAAGCATCGAAACATGGAAGACATTATGAATCTTTTCTAGCTCAGGTGGTATCTGCAATATATAAGCAACCGACCCAATACGCTCTGTGATTTCATACGGTCCAATGAATCTCAGACTCAACTTGCCTTTACAACCGAATCTAAGTATTTTCTTCCACGGCGAGACTTTCAAAAATACTCGGTCACCCACCTGAAACTCTATATCTTTACGTTTCAAGTCTGCATATGATTTCTGACGATCTGATGCGGCTTTCAAACTTTCTCGGATCGCTTTTACTTTCTGTTTGGTCTCTTTGATTAAATCAACCCCGTGTATCTTACTTTCACTTAGCACGGTCCAATATAAACGTGTACGACATTTACGACTGTACAAAGCTTCATAAGGCGCCATTTTGATACTCGATTGAAAGCTATTATTGTACGCAAATTCAATCAAAGGTAAGTATCGCTCCCATGTACCCTCGAACTCAAGAACACAACATCTCAACATATCCTCGAGTATTTGAATAATACGTCCAGATTGACCATCCGTTTGAGGGTGAAAAGCAGTACTGAAATGCAATTTAGTACCTAGAGCATCTTGCAGTTTCTTCCAAAACCGCGATGTAAATCTCGGATCTCTATCCGAAACAATAGAAATAGGTACTCCGTGCAATCCTACAATCTGAGAAATGTATATTTCAACTAACTTATCAAGCGAGAAATCCGTACGTACCAGAATAAAATGGGCCAATTTCATCAATCTATCAACAATAACCCAGATTGTATCTTTCTTGCTTGGTGTCAACGGTAACCCAGCTACGATATCCATTGTGACTCGATCCCATTTCCACTCAGGTATCATAATCGGCTGAAGTAATCCCGATGGCACCTGATGCTCGGCTTTTACTTGTTGACATATTAAACACTTCGACACAAAGTCTGAAATATCTCGTTTCATACCGTGCCACCAGTAATGCTGTTTTAAATCATTATACATCTTCGTGCTACCCGGATGAACAGACAATCTACTATTATGATCTTCATTACAAATCATTCGAATTAACTCAGGATTCTTTGGTACACATATTCAATTTCTGAACCGTAAGCATCCCTCGGCATCAATCTGAAATTCTGAGTCAGTATTCGAACCACCATGATTCCTTTTTGCTAATAAATCATTATCAACCTTTTGAGCTTCGCAAATATGTTAAACGAATAACGGTCTCGCTTTCAACTCTGCAATAATCACACCGTTATTAGTCATAGCTATATCTGCATTCATAGCACGCAGAGTAAATAGTGATTTTTGGCTTAGTGCATCAGCAACCACATTAGCTTTTCCCGGGTGATAATCAATCACAAGCTCGTAGTCTTTTAACAATTCCAACCATCGTCGTTGTCTCAAATTCAGATCTTTCTGAGTCATTAAATATTTTAGACTCTTGTGATCGGAATAGACATGGCATTTTTCACCAAACAAATAGTGACGCCATATTTTAAGAGCAAAAACTATGGCGGCCAACTCAAGATCGTGCGTCGGATAGTTCTTTTCGTGCGGCTTCAACTATCTCGAGGTGTAGGCTACAACTTTATGTAAGAGTATGCCCAAAGATCAATCATGAGATGGTTGTAATAACATACTTAATTTACCATGTTTATTAATATAAAGCGTTGTCATTATTATTTCAGTTTTTCTTTCTGTGTGTATAGATAAACTGTTTTATAATAATGTCCTGAGAATAATATGATTATTCTTAAAAGATCCTTAGTCGAGTATTATTATTGACTAGGACAATAATAATGCATTAAGACTAACATGTAGTTGATTGATGATAAAGAGTTGTCATTGATATGGAGTGTCAAAATCAATCCATGAATATGTGTGTTAGAGAACAACATATTGGATTGACCCGCTATGAGTATGTTTCTTGGATTATTATGTAATTGTCACAACATTACTCATAGTGATTAATATGTATATGATCCTCAGACTTGAGATCATTATTATCCCAGCATCGTGAGTTGTATATTTTGATACAGTCAAACGTACACCGTAACAGGTTGTTCTATAAAGGCTGATGTTGGATATACCACAATCTATGTAGAGGGATATGGTTGATCAATAAAGGATAAGTCCCTCCTACATAATAGGAGTAATATCTTAGGCCACTTGATTGAGTGAAACTAGAAATGCATGGCCATGCTCAAATAAGTTGATATGAGATGTCATACTAATTTGTATATCATAGTCTACTCAAGATATCAAGAAACATGGGATGGACTATGCAAGTGTGACTATCCCATGACTTGTATCCGTTCCAGAGATAAAGGACTTAAGGATTAATGCATGAAAGGTTAATCACGAAAGGTTATGTCGAATCATGACTTCTTGTAACTTAGGTAGCAATGATGCATTGCTATATGCCACTCATTGTCTGTGACAATAGAATCGTTCTAGTATTACTACTAACGTTGCAAGAACCTACAGGGTCACACCCTATGGTTGAAATGAACGGAACAAAATATAGTTGGTATTGTGCTTGGTTGTCACATAAATTAAATTAATTAAAGAATTAATTTAATTGGGCAATCAAATATTGAACATATTATATGTACAAGGATGTTGTACACATAATGATAACATAATTTTATTAATATATGAATTTGATTCATATATAAATTTAAATAAATATAGTTTACTGGAATCCTTATTATAGTTAATGTAATTATAATTTTCAGATATAATTAATGTAATTATAATTTTCGGTTAAAAACTTTATTGTATTTATTTAATCTTGTAATACATCCAAGAGATACCAATTATAAAAGGCCCAATTAAGAGGATACCTATTATAAAAGGCCCAATGAGAAAGGAACCCATTATAAAAGGTATTAAAAGGAGACAAAACTGAATATGAAAACCCTAAGTGATTGCTTGTTAGGTCTAGCAGCCGTCAAGCAAATAAGCCTCCAAAACAGTTTTGGAGATTTCTTCCGTTCATAGTCAAACCGGGTGGATTATGTAGAGGCCAACATCGGAAAAGGTTGAGGCTTGATTCGACAGTAGATCAAAACTCTTGTTGCCAAGGCGTCGCTGTCTACTCAGATTGAAGTTTTGGTAATTTCGAAACCTTTATTTCACCCCGATTCGTTCCTCACACATGGATCCATGATTTGGATCGCCGGATCTAATTTTATTCTGCTGCGCTATGGGGTACCGGCGTTCCAACAGTGGTATCAGAGCCACTTGTGTGATACGAACTCGGGTTTAAATACTTGGGTAATGCAATTGTATGAGATACATGTTTTGATCTTATTATATTTTCGATTGTTTAAATCTTTAAGCATAATCTGATAATTGTTCCTTTCGGTAATTGACTAAATGTTAATCATGGTGTTGTGGCCTATTCGATTTTATGTTATTACTGTTAATTATTAACAAATCTGTAATAATGCGGCGGTGGTATTTATAGTTTCCAGTAAGTGTTAACTGGCTAGTGGAACAAGGGTTGTTCTGATATGAAACCTCAAGGATTAAAATCCTACTAACACGATTCTGTTGATAAAAATTTATCAAATTGTGAGGCTTCATTTGACTGGTTCGGCCCGCTTCCTCTGACATCCTCAGACCCCCGCAAAAAAAAATTTGTTAATAAAAAAAATTATAAACTTGATGGGCCACAAAAGGTTGAAAGGATATTTTATAATTCACCTTAGCAAAAAAGCATTGAATTATGTATGCTATTTTTGACATGCACGGTGTTTGAAATGCATAGTTATAGCCCAATGACCCATTCGATAAAAGGTTGTATTTTTTTTTAAAATACGGCCTGCGTGTCGTGCCTTACTACTATTTTCTTGTATTTCTCTTCTCATCTTATTCCCTCGTATGTAAAACGAGTTTCTGCATATTGTAATTTGCAAGAGTTGCTGTGGGCCAAACAAGAAGGAAGGTGGGACAATGATTGTGAATGATAGCTTGTGAAAGGGCTTACACCTTTAGGTTTCCTTTTGGTTTTCCCATTGGCTTGGGTTGAACCACTTTAGTTTATGGGCTATAACTATTGCATTTATTTATTGCTTTATTTATTCATGTATGAGATGCTATGGATGATAATAAACCTTGTTGATAATAAACCCTATTAATTGATGAGATCGATTAGAAGACTAAATGGGCTAAAGTAGACCATAATTGGTGAGATGCAACAACCTTAATAAAATCCCTCTATTAAAATATTAAGTCAACATGGCCTTCCAATTTTGCCCTCGTTAAGGCCTCGATCAATACTATGTAGGTTCTGCCAAAGCGAAGTACTAGTATTTATCTTGGTTAAACGCGAAGAATAAACAAGTGATATTCGCTGGTTAAAAAATTGGTTAATGACGTAACTAGGTTACTCTAATAGGATTAGAAACCTAGAGGCAAGTAAATTGGATAAATCATAGGATGATTAGAACAAGAGTTGTTCACCAAATATTAGGAGTTACATATGATGTAATTAGCAAATGTTGCTTACCTAAATAACCATAATCTTAAGAGTAAAGCCAAAGCTGACTTAAGAGGTGGTGAAATATGAATCCTTAACCTACTAGAAATACTTTTGAGAAAGTTTTTTCGAAATTAATATACGAGGGTTATTAATTTAGAAATAAAATAGTGGGAATATCATTTAATAAAGTCTTTTTAATGATTGATATAAAATTGTTAAATTTCCTCACATGCATATTTAATTGTTGTAGATATATTATGGCTGCAAACACTAGCACACTCTCATTGCGATCGGTCCTTGAGAAGGACAAATTGAATGGTTTGAATTTTCTTGATTGGTTTCGTAACTTGAGGATTGTCCTTAAACAAGAACGGAAATTATATGTCATTGAACAACCACTTCCTAATGAACCACCCGCTAATGCCTCGAGGACTGATAGAGATGCTTACAAGAAGTATCTTGATGACATGATAGATGTTGGATGTCTTATGCTTGCCACTATGAATCCTGAACTTCAGAAGCAACATGAGGACATGGTTGCTTATGATATGATTAGCACCTGAAAGAACTTTATCAGGGACAAGCACGGCAAGAGAGGTTTGATATCTCTAAGGCCTTATTCCAATGTAAGTTGGCTGAAGGAAGCCCAGTAGGACCTCATGTCCTTAAGATGATTGGCTATATTGAAAGCCTGTCTAAGCTTGGGTTTCCAGTGAGCCAAGAGTTGGCCACTGATGTTATTTTACAATCGTTGCCGGATAGCTACAGCCAGTTTGTCCTCAATTTCAATATGAATGAAATTGACAAGACTCTACCACAATTACTCAGTATGTTACGAACTACTGAAGGCAACTTAAAAAAGGTTGGACCCAAGCCCATACTGATGGTCCGTAATAACAAGGGCAAGGGAAAGGCCAAAGTTCAAACAAAGCCCAAGGGCAAAGGTAAGCCCAAATTTGGAAAAGGAAAGGCTGCACTGAAACCTAAAGGTGGGGTGTCTAAGGAAGGAAACTGTTTTCATTGTGGTGTGACTGGACATTGGAAACGGAACTGCCCTGCCTATCTTGAAGAAGTCAAGAAGGCTAAAGCAAGCGGAATGTCTGCTTCAGGTATTTATGTTATTGATATTAATTTATCAACTACTACTTCTTGGGTATTAGATACTGGTTGTGGTTCTCATATTTGTACTTCTGTACAGGGACTACAAAGGAGTAGGACTTTGGCTAGAGGAGATGTGGACCTACGAGTTGGAAATGGAGCAAAAGTTGCTGCATTAGCTGTGGGAACATATACTTTATCTTTGCCTAGTGGACTTGATTTATGTTTAGAGGATTGTTATTTTGTGCCCAGTTTGACTAAAAACATTATTTCAATTTCTTGTTTAGACAAAATTGGTTTTGAGAAAATTATTAAGAATAATTGTTGTTCATTTTATCTCAATAATGTTTTCTATGGTTCGGCACAATTGATTAATGGCCTCTATATTTTAGATCAAACGAATCCCATTTACAACATAAATACTAAAAGATCTAAAATAAATGACTCAAATCAAACTTATCTTTGGCATTGTCGTTTGGGCCACATAAGTGAGAAACGTATATCCAAACTCCATAGAGATGGTCTCTTGAATTCATTTATTTTTGAACAATTTGAAGTATGTGAATCTTGCTTATTGGGAAAAATGACTAAATCTCCTTTTTCTGGAAAAGGTGAACGAGCTAGTGATTTATTGGGCCTAATACATTCTGATGTATGTGGACCAATAAATACACAGGCCAGAGGTGGATTTCACTACTTCATTACTTTCACTGATGATTTCAGTAGATATGGGTATGTTTATCTCATGCGCGATAAGTCTGAGTCCCTTGAAAAGTTCAAGGAATTTAAAAATGAAGTACAAAATCAACTAGGCAAAACTATCAAGTCACTTCGATCTGATCGAGGTGGAGAGTATTTGAGCCTAGAGTTTGATGATCTTTTGAAAGAATGTGGGATTGTCTCACAACTTACTCCTCCTGGTACTCCTCAATGGAATGGAGTATCTGAGAGAAGAAATCGAACTTTGTTAGACATGGTTCGATCCATGATGAGTCATGCTGATCTACCGACTTCCTTTTGGGGACATGCACTTGAGACTGCTGCCTTCACACTAAATCGTGTTCCATCTAAATTGGTTCAAAAGACGCCATATGAGATGTGGACTGGGAAACGTCCTAGTATGTCCTTTATGAAAATTTGGGGTTGTGAAGCTTATGTTAAACGTCAGACGTCTACTAAGCTTGAACCCAAATCTGAAAGGTGTATTTTTGTGGGGTATCCAAAAGAAACCAAAGGATATTATTTTTTAATCCCACTGAGAACAAAATTTTTGTTGCTCGGACCGGTGTCTTCCTAGAGAAAGAATTTACTTCTAGAAAAGGAAGTGGGAGAAAGATTGAACTTGAAGAAATTCAAGAATCACAAGATACCACTGAACCAGGGATTGAACAAAACCAAATTCCACAAGAAATTGAGGAACAAACAACTGCTATAGAAACACAACCACCGCGCAGATCTTTAAGAGAACGCCGTGCACCTGAGAGATATGGATTTCTCATTACAACGCATGGTGACGTTCTTCTTATAGATCAAGATGAGCCTAAGACTTATCAAGAAGCGGTGACGAGCCCAGACTCTGAGAAATGGCTTGAGGCCATGAGATCTGAGATGGATTCCAAGTATGAAAACCAAGTATGGACTTTGATTGACCCACCCGAAGAGGTTAAACCTATAGGGTGCAAATGGGTTTTCAAAAAGAAAATAGACATGGATGGTAATGTACAAACATACAAAAGGCGATTAGTCGCTAAAGGTTTTCGCCAAATTCATGGTGTTGACTATGATGAAACCTTTTCTCCTGTAGCTATGTTTAAATCCATCAGGATCTTGCTCGCCATAGCTGCATTTCATGATTATGAAATCTGGCAGATGGACGTCAAAACAGCTTTCCTTAACGGGAAACTTGAAGAGGATGTGTATATGACACAACCTGAAGGTTTTGTAAATCCAAAGGATGCTAGAAAGATATGTAAGCTACAAAGATCCATTTATGGATTAAAGCAAGCTTCTCGAAGTTGGAATATTCGTTTTAACGATGCAATCAAAGAGTTTGGTTTTATCAAAAATGAAGATGAACCATGTGTTTACAAGAAAGTTAGTGGGAGCACTATCACATTCTTGGTACTATATGTGGATGACATACTTATCATGGGAAATGACATACCTACCTTGCAGTCTATTAAGACTTGGTTAAGAAGTTGTTTTTCTATGAAGGACTTGGGTGAAGCCACTTATATCTTAGGAGTCAAGATCTATAGAGATAGATCAAGACGACTACTAGGTCTAAGCCAAAGTACATACATAGATAAAGTACTGAAAAGGTTCAGTATGGAAGAATCTAAAAGAGGATTCCTACCTATGAGACATGGTATTTCACTCTCGAAGGAAATATGTCCTTCAACTCCACAAGAGAGAGAACGTATGAGTAAAATTCCATATGCTTCTGCTATTGGATCTATCATGTATGCTATGTTATGTACCCGTCCAGATGTCTCGTATGCCTTAAGTATGACGAGCAGGTATCAAGTAGATCCCGGTGAAGGTCACTGGACCACAGTCAAGAGTATCCTTAAGTACTTAAGAAGAACTAAGGATACGTTCCTATTATATGGAGGTGAGGAAGAGTTAAGTGTAAAAGGTTACACTGATGCCAGCTTCCAAACCGACAAGGATGATTCTCGATCGCAATCAGGTTTTGTGTTTTGCCTTAATGGTGGTGCTGTGAGCTGGAAGAGTTCAAAGCAAAGTACAGTAGCCGATTCTACAACAGAGGCCGAGTATATTGCAGCCAGTGAGGCAGCAAAAGAAGCAGTTTGGATCAAGAAGTTCATTACTGGACTAGGGGTTGTGCCTAGCATATCAGATGCTATAGAACTCCGATGTGATAACAATGGAGCTATTGCACAAGCTAAAGAACCCAGATCTCACCAGCGATCCAAACATATACTTAGTCGCTACCATCTTATTCGAGAGATTATCAATCGAGGGGATGTAGAGATATGCAGAGTACCTTCAGATGATAACATCGCTGATCCCCTGACCAAGCCTCTGACACAGCAGAAGCATGATCGTCACACTAAGTCACTTGCTATTAGATATATGAGTGATTGGTCTTAGTGCTAGTGGGAGATTGTAAGAGTATGCCCAAAGATCAATCATGAGATGGTTGTAATAACATACTTAATTTACCATGTTTATTAATATAAAGCGTTGTCATTATTATTTCAGTTTTTCTTTCTGTGTGTATAGATAAACTGTTTTATAATAATGTCCTGAGAATAATATGATTATTCTTAAAAGATCCTTAGTCGAGTATTATTATTGACTAGGACAATAATAATGCATTAAGACTAACATGTAGTTGATTGATGATAAAGAGTTGTCATTGATATGGAGTGTCAAAATCAATCCATGAATATGTGTGTTAGAGAACAACATATTGGATTGACCCGCTATGAGTATGTTTCTTGGATTATTATGTAATTGTCACAACATTACTCATAGTGATTAATATGTATATGATCCTCAGACTTGAGATCATTATTATCCCAGCATCGTGAGTTGTATATTTTGATACAGTCAAACGTACACCGTAACAGGTTGTTCTATAAAGGCTGATGTTGGATATACCATAATCTATGTAGAGGGATATGGTTGATCAATAAAGGATAAGTCCCTCCTACATAATAGGAGTAATATCTTAGGCCACTTGATTGAGTGAGACTAGAAATGCATGGCTATGCTCAAATAAGTTGATATGAGATGTCATACTAATTTGTATATCATAGTCTACTCAAGATATCAAGAAACATGGGATGGACTATGCAAGTGTGACTATCCCATGACTTGTATCCGTTCCAGAGATAAAGGACTTAAGGATTAATGCATGAAAGGTTAATCACGAAAGGTTATGTTATGTCGAATCATGACTTCTTGTAACTTAGGTAGCAATGATGCATTGCTAGATGCCACTCATTGTCTGTGACAATAGAATCGTTCTAGTATTACTACTAACGTTGCAAGAACCTACAGGGTCACACCCTATGGTTGAAATGAACGGAATAAAATATAGTTGGTATTGTGCTTGGTTGTCACATAAATTAAATTAATTAAAGAATTAATTTAATTGGGCAATCAAATATTGAACATATTATATGTACAAGGATGTTGTACACATAATGATAACATAATTTTATTAATATATGAATTTGATTCATATATAAATTTAAATAAATATAGTTTACCGGAATCCTTATTATAATTAATGTAATTATAATTTTCAGATATAATTAATGTAATTATAATTTTCGGTTAAAAACTTTATTGTATTTATTTAATCTTGTAATACATTCAAGAGATACCAATTATAAAAGGCCCAATTAAGAGGATACCTATTATAAAAGGCCCAATGAGAAAGGAACCCATTATAAAAGGTATTAAAAGGAGACAAAACTGAATATGAAAACCCTAAGTGATTGCTTGTTAGGTCTAGCAGCCGTCAAGCAAATAAGCCTCCAAAACAGTTTTGGAGATTTCTTCCGTTCATAGTCAAACCGGGTGGATTACGTAGAGGCCGACATCGGAAAAGGTTGAGGCTTGATTCGATAGTAGATCAAAACTCTTGTTGCCAAGGCGTCGCTGTCTACTCAGATTGAAGTTTTGGTAATTTCGAAACCTTTATTTCACCCAGATTCGTTCCTCACACATGGATCCATGATTTGGATCGCCGGATCTAATTTTATTCTGCTGCGCTATGGGGTACCGGCGTTCCAACACTTTACCCCCTGCATCAATACACAGCCCAAACCATTTAAGGATGCGTCGCTGAAAATAATGAACTCTTTACCCGACTCTGGCTGAACAAGCACTGGAGCTTCCGTTAACAAAGTTTTTAGCTGATCAAAACTCTTCTAGCACCTTTCTGACCACTCAAACTTGACATCTTTCTGCAACAGCTTTGTCAGCGGAGCTGCAATCATTGAAAACCCTTTCACAAAGCATCTATAGTACTCGGCAAGTCCCAGAAAACTTCGAACTTCAGAAACATTTCGTGGGGGTTTCCAATCTAGTATAGCTGAGATTTTACTTGGGTCAACCCGAATACCTAATGCTGATACAACATGTCCTAGAAAACTAACTTTACTTAACTAAAATTCACATTTGCTAAATTTCGCGTACAACTGCTTATCACGCAAAATCTGTAACACAAGTCTTAAGTGGTCGGCATGCTCGGTTTCGTTACGCGAATAGATCAAAATATCATCTATAAATAACACCACAAACCGATCCAGATACTGTCTGAACACCCGATTCATCAAATCCATGAAAATAGTGGGGGCATTAGTGAGTCCGAACGGCATCACTAAAAACTCGTAATGGTCGTATCTCGACCGAAAAGCGGTCTTAGGTACATCTGAGTCTCTAACTTGCAACTGATAATAACCTGATCTCAAATCGATCTTCAAAAATACTAAGGCTCCCTTTAGCTGATCAAATAAATCATCGATACGTGGCGACGGATATTTATTCTTTATGGTCACTTTATTAAGTTGTCGGTAGTCGATGCACATTCCCAAAGTTCTGTCTTTCTTTTTCACAAATAGAACTAGCGCACCCCAGGGAGAGAACCTCGGTGGAGCAAAACCTCTATCAGTCAATTTTTGCAACTGAGCTTTCAACTGTTTTAATTCGGTTGGTGCCATTCTATACGGAGCTATTGAAATCAGAGTCGTCTCTGGCACTAACTCAATACCAAACTCTACCTCCCGAACAGGTGGCAATCCCGACAATTCCTCCGGGAATACATCCGGATACTCACATACAACTGGTACAGATTCAATCTTCTTTTCAATTACTTTACTATCGATCACATAAACAAGGTAAGCTTCGCAACCCTTTCTCAAATAACGTCGAGCCAACATTGAAGATATCATTGCTGGTAGCCCATTCAAATCCGCAGATTCAATTCAAATTATCTCATTATTCTGACACAGTAGATCAATAGTCTTTCGTCTACAATTCACTACTGCATCGTGCACGGTTAACCAATCCATTCCGAGGATAATATCGAACTCATCAAATGGTAGTAACATCAAATCAGCCGGAAAACATAAATCTCGAATCATCAAAGGGCAATTCTTGCACACTCTATCAACTAGCACACACCGGCCCAGGGGGTTCAAAACCTGAATCACAAACTCAGTAGACTCAACATGTAGAGTCTTGATGGATACTAACATTTCACACACATAGGAATGGGTTGAACCAGGATCAATTAGAGCAATTACACTAGTGTTAAAGAGAGTAAATATACTGGTGATGACATCTGGAGATGAAGCCTCCTCTCGGGCGCGAATGGCATAGGCTCTAGCTGGCACACGAGCCTCTGATCGAATAGCTACATCCGAAGTCCCTCTCTGAGTGCCGCTCCCACCTCCCACATTTCGAGGTGGTCTACCTCTAGCTGCAGTACCGCTCAGTCTTGCACTCTGAGCATTATCCTTTTCAGCTAACTCCGGGCAATCCCTAATGAAGTGATCCTGTGAACCACACTTGTAGCAAGCTCGGTTGTTGGACTTACTCCAACATTCACCAAAATGTCGCCTACCACACTTTGACACTCAGGTTTATTCGGCCGATTATTGCCAACACTAGCAATCGAGGTAGGTCGTGAACTCATTAGTGGTCGTTCTCGTATAGAGATCCCTGTATTAGCTTTGGATCGACTATTGTCATTTTTGAACTTCTTTGATGATGTTTGAGGAAATTTACCCGCTGACCTCTTACGGAAATCTCTAGTTTCAAATTCAGCTTTTTGTTTTTCTTTCCCCAGCTCTTCGGCTTTACAAGCTAGCTCAACAAGTACCACGAGCTCATTTATTTCAAGTATGCCAACCAGTAATTTTATATCTTCGTTTAACCTTTCTTCAAATCTTCTACACATAGCAACCTCAGATGAAACACACTCACGAGCGTATCGGCTAAGTCTCACAAACTTGCGCTCATACTCAGATACGGTCATACGACCCTGTTTAAGCTCGAGAAATTCTTTGCGTTTCAAATTTATGAATAGCTGATTGATGTATTTCTTGCGAAACTCTATCTGGAAGAAGTCCCAAGTAACTCGTTCCTTTGGGATTATAGATATGAGAGTGTTCCACCAATAGTAGGTAGAATCCCATAATAAAGATATAGCACATTTCAGGCACTCATCCGGTGTACAGGAGAGTTCATCAAAAATACAAATTGTATTATCGAGCTAAAATTCAGCTCGTTCAGCATCATCATCATCTTCAGCTCTAAACTCTTGAGCCACGTGTTTTCCAATTCTGTCGACCGGAGGCTTATTTATTCTCTCAGGATTAACGATCGGGGGTACCACTGGTACTACAAGTGGAGTATTTAGATTCGGAGGTTGTTGAACAGCCGGATTGGTCCGGGTATATTGATTGAACCAATCGTTCATTATACTAAAGAAGGCTTGCTTAGCCCCCTTATCTTGATTGCTCATAGCTGGTTGTGATTCAACCGGCGCGGTCCCTTGCGCGGGAGCAGGCGCCACACTCTCAACGTCATCGGCTACAACTCGCTCGGGATCAGGATCCAATACAATATGAAAGAAGAAAAACACATTTCGCAGTCAGAAGTCATCACACTATCACAGTAAAAATTATGGCATGTATAGCTAGACTTACACGCGCTACGTTAGTCCGAGAGTCGACTTAACCGTAGCTCTGATACCAATCAAATTGTAACACCCTTAACCCGTATCCGTCGCCGGATTAAGGTTATAAGGCATTACCAGACTTGACAAATATCACAGTAACTAGTTACTATTTAATAATTCATAATGGAATGCATTAAAGTTAATGATGTAATTTCATAGTATGCTTAATCATTAATGCATCTAATTTAAATCTATTCAATCAAACTCATATATGTACATAAACATGTTTCAACAATTAGTAAAAATCACTATTCAGTTGGTCAATTTGAAAACATCCATAAGCCAAATATGTTCACATTTATAATGTCTTTACTAAAACAAATCATCAATTTCCAAAACCGAACATGAAGCATATATAGATACATATATATATATATATATTCAATTCTTAACCACAAGAATTATACCACTTTCTATATAAATTTCAAAACATCCGATCATAATATAGATCATTTCTTTTATAAGTACATAACCGAATCAACAAAACCGATAATGTCTCCTATAGTCCAAATCACATAAATCTAAACTCTATACACATGCATACATGTATATCATATCCGAATATGCAAATCCAAGTGCATAACCTATAATTTCGTTTATTTTCCAAACATCTAACTATACTTACTAATTCACACGTATATGCCAAGACTAAATGTTTTCAATGATAATTTAATTCAAAATCTTCAAACTCACATTCAAATATCACATGTAAAATCGTTATGATATATCTATTCCAAATTAAGTCAATACCATGGCCAAACCTTTATAACTAAAATATCATAATTTTATCATTAATAATCCATATCCAATAGTCACATATAAAAAGCATAACATAGTCATTCATAACTTAACATTTGGGTACAAATATATAAATAAGCATAAGTTCATCCACCAACCGAAATATATTATATGTCCCACTCAAAACCATATTTATGCACCCCATTATCGCAATGTATATAATATTAAGAAATGAACTTCCTAATAATCTTATAATAAGGCCGAACATACACAAACATTGTCATCATGATCAAATATTTATAGACAAATCAAACCCATACATAGAATTATAGCCATTTTCGCATGTCATTTTCTTTTATACATCAAGTCATAATAAACTCAAAAGAGTAGTATAGCCTATACATGCCATAGTTCCAAAAGTTTAACTTATAAAGAGGGTACCAAAAGTAGTTGATAATGTGATTGACTTTGACGATGATCCCCGAGCTAGAACTTAAACTTCAAAATCTATAAAATAGTCAAATGAACACACATAGCGCAAGCTAATATAGCTTAGTAAGTTATAAGCATTTGTAAAGTAAAAAGTTTAACATTATACAAACTTAAATCAATATGTCATGATTATCAACGAAACTCATAACAATAGGTATAGATCATATTACCATTCGTTAACTATCATAATTAATAGTCCCAAACCGAATACTCATGCATTCATCAATAGATTTTATATTAAACTCTGCATCATTATTTCATCTCAAAACAAACTCAAAAACTATTAGTCACATCTCATTTCTTTAGTTTCATAAACAAATATAACTTACCACATTAGTATTAAACTTCTCAAATATCATGAATCACATACCTGTTTATTTCATTTCATTTATCACAATTCACTAGTTGATATCCTTAGAAGATCTACAAACCTGCACACTTAGTGCAAACCATGTAACGTATCGCACACTTAGTGCTGTTACTTTGATAAAGTGCACACATAGTGCCAATTACTTGTAATGTATCGCACACTTAGTGCCATTACTTATATTCTACACACTTAGTGCCAGATGACCGATTTTCGCACACACAGTGCTCGATATTCAGATTCGCACACTTAGTGCCTTACTTGAACCTGTTACTCATTTCAACAACACTTATATTTACAAATAGCTTAGCTTATTACATCTATATAACAACCTCACATTCGAATTTACTAATGCTATACAATATACCTCACATTCAGCAAAAATTCATCTCTAATTCAACATCACATTTGGTTGCAACTTCAACTCTCAATTCCATACCACATTTAACTGCATCATTGATACATATATATATATATATATGTATATTCATTCAACTCAAATAAATGAAAGCTTATATATATAAATATGTACCAACCTTACGCTCGGCTAAGACATAATTTATTTAATATCACATTCAGCTTTATGAAATTAAACATACTTACTTCTATTTAACATATGCACATTAATATAGATTAAAATTCAATTCAGTCCAATTGCTTAAAAATTTACCTCGAGTATCGACAGACTTTATTTTCCAACTATTCGATTATCTTTTCCTTTCCCCGATCCAATCCCGATCTTTTTTGTTCTTGATCTCAATCAATTTCAAATTAAGCTCATTCAACATATTTTCATTCAATTTAATCCAAAAACACATAATCTAGCAAATTTATGCTTTTACCCCTGACATTTACAACTTTTACAATTTAGTCCCTATTGCATAAAACACAAAATATGCAAAATTTGAACATACTCCTTTAGGGCCGAATGTTACTCATGTCCATACAAATCCATACATTCCATTTATTTCACATTTGACCATTAAATTTACAAATTTCACAATTTAGTCTTAATTACTCAAAATCATCAAAATTTCCAATACAAAACATATAAATCTAAAACATATCTTTAATATATATTCATCAAACATCACAAGACACCAATTTTCATCAATGGCCGAACCCCAACATGCATCAAAATCAGAAATTCTAACATGGGTTGGATAGTATTCGAAGCAATGATCTCAAAAACATAAAAATTATCAAAAACCGAGCTAAACACATACCTTTAATCAAGCTCCAAAGATGGTCAAACCTAAGGAATTCTTGTTTCTTCTTTATTTTCTTTTTATTCGGTCATGCCAAATGAGAAAACCATGGTTTTGTTTTATTATAATATGTTTTTATGTTATAAAACTTTATTAACTTAATTATATTTTAATAAACCTTTATAAAATAATAATAAAACATATAATGGTGGTCTTTCACCATCCACTGCAAACTATCATGGGTAATTTACCACTTAAAGCCTCCAAATTAATAAAACAATCACTATTTGGCCCTTTTTACAAATATTTATTTGAATATTTTCTTTATGGGTAATTTACCACGAATATTTATTCTTTATGGTCATTTTATTGAGTTATCGATAGTTAATGCACATTCTCAAAGTTCCGTCTTTCTTTTTCACAGATAGAACTGGCGCACCCCAGGGAGAGAAACTCGGCCGAGCAAAACCTCTATCTGTCAATTCTTGCAACTGAGCTTTCAACTCTTTTAATTCGGTCGGTGCCATTCTATACGGAGCTATCGAGATCAGAGTCATCCCTGGCACTAACTCAATACCAAACTCTACCTCCCGAATAGGTGGCAATCCCAGCAATTCCTCCGAGAACACATCCGAATACTCACATACAACTGGTACAGATTCTATCTTCTTTTCGGTCACTTTATTATCGATCACATAAGCAAAGTAAGCTTCGCAACCCTTTCTCAAATACTGACGAGCCAACATCGAAGATATCACTGCTGGTAGCCCATTCAAATCCGCAGATTCAATTCAAATTATCTCATTATTCTGACACCGCAGATCAATAGTCTTTCATCTGCAATTCACTACTGCATCATGCACGGTTAACCAATCCATACCAAGGATAATATTGAATTCATCAAATGGTAGTAACATCAAATCAACCTAAAAACATGAATCTCGAACCATCAAAGGGCAATTCTTGCACACTCTATCAACTAACACACACCGGCCCAGGGGGGTTCAAAACCCGAATCACAAACTCAATAGACTCAACAGGTAGAGTCTTGCTGGATACTAATGTTTCACACACGTAGGAATGGGTTGAATCAGGATCAATCAGAGCAATTACACCAGTATTAAAGAGAGTAAATATACCAGTGATGATATTTGGAGATGAAGCCTCTTCTCTGGCACGGATGGCATAGGCTCTAGCTGGCACACGAGCCTCTAATCAAATAGCTGTATTCAAAGTCCCTCTCTGAGTACCGCTCCTACCTCTCACATTTCGGGGTGCTCTACCTCTAGCTGCAGTACCGTTTGGTCTTGCACTCTGAGCATTATCCCTTTCAGCTAACTCCAGGCAATCTCGAATGAAGTGATCCTACGAACCACACTTGTAGCAAGCTTGGTTGTTGGACTTGCTCCAACATTCACCAAAATGTCGCCTACCACACTGTTGACACTCGGGTTTATTCGGTCGAGTATTGCCGGCAATAGCAATTGAGATAGCTCGTGAACTCATTGGTGGTCATTCTCGTATAGAGATCCCTGTATTAGTTTTGGATCAGCTATTGTCATTTTTGAACTTCTTTGATGACGATTGAGAAAATTTACCCGCTGATCTCTTACGAAAATCTCTAGCTTCACTCTCAGCTTTTTGTTTTTCTTTCCCAAGCTCTTCGGCTTTACAAGCTCGCTCAACAAGTACCACAAACTCGTTTATTTCAAGTATACCAACCAATAATTTTATATCTTCATTTAACCCTTCTTCAAATCTTCTGCATATAACAGCCTCAGATGAAACACACTCAAGGGTGTGTAAGCTAAGTCTCAGCAAACTTGCGCTCATACTCAGATACGGTCATACGACCTTGTTTAAGCTCGAGAAATTCTTTGCATTTTAGATCTATGAATCGCTGGCTGATGTATTTCTTGCGAAACTCTGTCTGAAAGAAGTCCCAAGTAACTCGTTCCTTTGGAACAACCGATACGAGAGTGTTCCACCAATAGTAGGCAGAATCTTGTAATAAAGATATAGCACATTTCAGGCATTCATCAGGTGTACAGAATAGTTCATCAAAAACACGAATTGTATTATCGAGCCAAAATTCAGCTCGTTCAGCATCATCATCATCTTCAGCTCTAAACTCTTGAGCCTCGTGTTTCCTGATTCTGTCGACTGGAGGCTTATTATCCTCTCAGGATTAATGATCGGGGGACCACCGGTACTACAGGTGGAGTATTCAGATTCGAGGGCTGTTGAACAGCCGGATTGGTCCAGATATATTGATTGAACCAATCGTTCATTATACTAAAGAAGGCTTGTTTAGCCCTCTCATCATGATTAGTCGTAGCTGGTCGAGATTCATCCAGTGCGGTCCCTTGCACGGGAGTAGGCGCCACACTCTCGACATCCTCAACTATGGCTCGCTCAGGATCAGGATCCATTTACTATTCAAGAGAAGAAAACACATTTCACGGTCAGAAGTCATCACACTATCACAGTAAAAATTTATGGACTGTATAGCTAGACTCACAAATGCAACGTTAGTCTGAGAACTGACTAAATCGTAGCTCTGATACCAGCCAAATGTAAAACCCCTAACTCCTATCCGTCGGTGGATTAGAGTTAGAAAACATTACCAAACAAAACACATCTCAAAACAAGCTTTCATGCATTTAATGTTTCGTAAAATCAATCACATCAATACATGCGTATATTGAACTTAATAATAAATGTCTCACGGCTTACAAACCAAAGCACATTTAGTAATAGCAATATCACAAAATGGTCAAGCCTAAAATTTAAAATATATCAAAATCATGTGCGCATTTTACCAAATCATTATTGACCATTTAAGAAAAATACTTCATTCAAAACATAGCATACTCAACTTGCAAATTCTTTAACCAAGTCAATCCACATATATATAAACTAAGCCATTCATCTCTTGAACTAATCGGCTAGCTTATTAATTAATTCAAAATATCCACAAGGCATACTAGGTATATAAATAAATATATATTTATATACACATAACTAATCAATTAATTAAATGTACATATTCGGTTAACTATAATAACTTCCATACAAAATACTTAAACTATAATCGTGATTTGCTTTCCTGCTTAGAGCTTACTTAGCTAACCATTCAAGCAAAATTTATGTACTTATATATCAAATTAATCAAATAGTATATTCATTCTTACTTCACCAATATACACATAGCATTAACCGAACATGTTTTCATCCAACACAAGAATATATTAACATTAGTTAGCTTATAAGTCATTCATGAATCATTCATTCGAAACATATAGGTAAAATGCCCTTCATGAATTCATGAAACATACATACCAAAACAAGCTTATATCAAGACCAAAAATGCAGAAACATATACATCATCTCAAGCATAATCAAGCCAACCCAAGCATAGAAACATAGCCATTTTCGCATGGCACATATATACATTCACATAAACACCATTTGAGTCAATTCAAAATGTAACTTAGCCTATACATGCCATAGACTTTAAGTTCATTCACAAAAGAGGTACCAAAATATTGACGATAGTGTGATGAGCTTCAACAATGATCCCCAAGCACGAGATGATCACCCAAAAGAGGTCTAAAACACGAGAACAACCAAGAATGAAGTAAGCTTTAACAGCTTAGTAAGTTATAAGCAATTATATAATAATAAAGCATTATATCATAATTTAGTAAATTATTTCATTTATAACCTTAAGGCCGAATAGTCACATATACAAAAATAGATTTCATAACAAATGTTATATGCATATATATATGTATATCTATATATCACCTTCACATGATAAAAACAACAGCATATACATCTCAAGCTCTCATAAATCGCAAGTCGATATACATAATACAAAGATTCTATTTCATCCACCATCACAAACTTTACTACCCTTGTATAATCTATAGTCGCATACCCGATCATTTACTTTGTTTAACATTATCAATAATAGGTGTCTTTGAAGGAGCATCAGACCTACACACTCGTTACTAAAATTCTGTAACGTATCGCACACTCAGTGCCGTTACTTTGACATCTCGCACACTTAGTGCCAAATTTCTGTAACGTATCGCACACTTAGTGCCGTTACCTTAACATTTCGCACACTTAGTGCCAACTGACCGATTTCGCACACTTAGTGCTCGGTTTATAAATCTATGATTTACCGTTATGATAGAAAAATCGTCCGTTGTTGCTTAAGAACTTAATAACGGTAAAATGGTATGAATCGATTGATTTGCTTAAACATAGTTAATACTAAGATTTGTCAAAATCGGAGTTAATTTCTTAAATTATGAAAATGCCCTTATGGGCCGAATTATGACAATACCCTCAATGGGCCGTTTTTATCAAAATGCCTTAACGGGCCGAATTGCTTAAATACCTTTAAAAGTATTGATTTACCAAAATGCCCCTATGGGTCGATTTACCAAAATGCCCCTAATGGGCCGATTTGCTAGAATGCCTTAGTGGGCCGAAATACAAAGTTCTATAATGGGCCGATTTGCTAGAAAGCCTTAGTGGGATTTGCTAGAATGCCTTAGTGGGTCGAAATACAAAGTGGTATAATGGGTCGATTCACCGTAATAAATTACTGGATTATTGATGGTTATTCATATATGTGGATATTATGTTTTATTATGTATATTGCATGTTACATATTGCACGGTTGGGAATAATGACTGAAGAGCAGTGTAGCCTGGTGGCTCTACCACAAATTCTGATAATGGCTATGTGCCAACCTAAATATGGCTTTGTGCCATCGTGAATATGGCTTTGTGCCATCGTGAATCGGTGGCATGGCCACAGTAATTATATTTTTATAGCAGCTCTACTGCAATTTGGTGTGAGCAGTGGGGTGGGTTGACTTGATCCCCACAGGTGTGATTAGCTGGTCGGGGGTGTGATGGATGGATGGGTTGGGTTGCATACATTACTTCATTTTATTATTGATCATGTAAATGGGCTTAAGCCCAAGTTATTGCTAAATGGATTCAAGCCCAGTGGATGACGGTAAGGGGATTATGCACTGGGTTCTTGTAACTCACCCCCTTTCTTTTCTTAATCCTTGTAGGTAACGCTCAGTGACGAGGACTTGGGGCCATGGATGACTTGGTGGAGGCCATACTTTATAAATGATGTTTGCGAACTTTAGTAAACTTCTTTTCCGTATTATTTTGTTACCTTTACTATTTTGGGTTTTAAAGTTGTAATAAGGCCTCTGGAGTATTTTTATTTTTGCTTTATGGTTGACGTACTTATTATCCTACTTGATTTATTTTTAAATGGGGATTTTCTAAAATCATAAATAACGGTTCTCCAAAAATTTATTTAACAAATGGTTTTCATAATAAATACGTACAAATAATTTAACTTAGAAATCTACTTTCGAATTATCAACGACATTTTCAAAAGTCACAGTTTTAAAGTTCACTACCTTGATTTTTGATTCATCAAACAACCTCTTAAAAATAGTTGTATTTTATCAAATATTTCTAATCAAATTTGTTTTCTTAAAATTCTAATCTTCAGTAAGGATCACAAGTTCTTTACTCGTCTTCTTCATGTTACATACCAGATCCAATCGTAACGCATGGGCCGGGTTTGGGGTGTTACATATTAAATAGCAACATGAAATAAATTTGTCCTAGACTTAACACATTAAAATAGCTAATAATTATGTATTAACTAAAACACATTTAAACTGAATTAAAATGTCTAGAACTTTGACACATTAAAATGCAACTAATTATTTGAGCTGAACTTAACTATATTAACTAACTTATTTAAATAGCAAAGTTTATTCGAGTAGCTTAAAATGCATAAAATAAAATGAAATAAAATCAAGCTCAATGAGCTAGAATCAAGTCGAATTGAGCTCAATTGAGTGGGTCGAGCTAGGTCAGCTTGCAAGAGGTTGCAAATTACACTTGGTGAGCTGGTCCAAGAGTGATCAATGAGTCCGGCCACTTCCTCTCCCCATCCCGATCAATATAACTTGCAAGGGCTTCTTGTAACTTCTTAGAACGTGACCGAGTAATAGGACCTTGGGGCAGCTCTATGGGATTGGCAGCAGCTTCCCTGGCTAGGATCGCATCAATTATGCCATAGCAAGAACCTCTGGCAAAGATCATTTCGTGATGCCATTATTCTCAACAGTAAAGCATTTAGCCATGCTCTCGTACGATCTTTTAAAGAATATGGAAATAATTTAAGTCGTAGAGCATCTTTAGGAACACCTATTGCCTAAATGAGTCACAAACCTCTAGAATAAGTCATAAATGCAGTCTTAGATCTTCAGTGGGCAGTCCACCAAACTGTCCTACTATTTGTAACATCTGAAACATTATCGGTTTCAACTCAAACTGTTGATCCTATATTTGTGGTCTGACTATCCTTGGATTCAGGTAATCCAAAATTGGAACGACATGCTCTCAGATTGGTCAATCTTGACCATCTATTACCCTACAAACATGAGGATTAGTGTAACAGATAGTTTAGACCCTAGTCAGAATAGTGGTTTTGAGACCACAAATTTGAGGTTGAAAAAATATTTTAATATTATTTTCTGTGTTTACAGTATGTGATAAAGTATGTGAGAAAGTTCTATGTGAAAATTTTATCGTTTGTGTGTCGAATTACGAAAAAGGACTTAATCGCATAAAATGCATTGAATATTTGGCGTCATTACTTATTTGGTGAGAAGTGTCACATTTATATTGATCACAAGAGTTTGAAGTATTTGATGACTCAAAAATAATTGAATTTGAGACAATAGAGATGGTTAGAATTACCAAAAGACTATGAATTAGTAATTGACTATCATCCGGGAAAAGCTAACATGGTTGCTGACGCTTTGAGCCGAAAGTCTTTATTTGCTTTGCGAGAAATGAGTATTCAGAAAGATCTTTCTGATGATGGTTCAGTTTTGGCTGAATAGAAAGTAAGGCCAATGTTTACACGTTAGATTTGTAATGCACAAAAAGTGATGATGAGATAATTGCAAAACGAACTCAATGTGGTTTGAATTCTGATTCAGGATTTCGAATTAATAATGATGGTTGTTTGAGATTTCGAGATTGGATTTGTATTCCGAGAAATTTAGAAATGTTTCAGTTGATTTTGAGCAAGGCTCATAATAGTCGTTTGTCTGTTCATTCGGGAAGTACGAAAATGTATAATGATCTGAAATAGTTTTATTGGTGGCATGGAATGAAATGGGATATCTCAGAGTTTGTTTCAGGATGTTTAGTTTGTCAACAAGTCAAACCCGAACATAAGGTTCCATCTGATTTGTTACAACCAATCATGATTCCTGAGTGGAAATGGGAGAGAATCACAATGGACTTTGTGTTAGGGTTGCCTTTATCTCCAAAAAGAAAAATGTGATCTGGGTGATAGTTGACAGATTAACAAAATCAGCTCATTTTGTTTCGATGAGAATAGATTATTCGCTTGGTAAGTTAGTTCAATTGTATATTTTTGAGATTGTGAGATTGCACGGAGTACCATTATCTATTGTGCCTGAAAAAGATCCGAGATTTACTTCGCTATTTTGGTAGAAACTGCAAGAGGCGTTAGGTACGAAGCTACATTTCAGTACTACATTTCATCCGCAAAAGGTTGGTTAATCCGTGCGGATCATTAAGATTCTTGAGGATATGTTGAGATGTGCATTCTTGAGTTTGAAAGTACATGGGAAAATCATTTGCCATTGGTTGAATTCACGTACAATGATAGTTTTCAATCTAGCATTAAAATGGCACCATATGAGGCTCTTTACGGTCGAAAATGCAGAACCCCATTGTATTGGACTGAGCTTAGTGAGAATAAGATTTACGGGGTTGATTTGATTAAAGAGACTGAATAGAAAGTGAAAGTGATTCATGACAGTTTGAAAGCCACATCAGATCGTTATAAGTCTTATGCAAACTTGAAAGGAAAAGATATTGAATTTGAGATCGGTGATAAAGTGTTTTTGAAAGTTTCTCCGTGGAAGAAAATACTTCATTTCTGCAGAAAAGGTAAATTGAGTCTAAGATTCACCAGGCCATATGAGATTGTTGAACGTATCGGACCGGTTGCTTATAGATTGTTGTTTCCATCTGAGCTAGAGAAGATTCAAAATGTGTTTCATGTATCGATGCTTCGACGATACAGATCTGATCCATTGCATGTGATTGCCCCTACTGAGGTTGAGATTCAGTCTGATCTTTCGTATAATGAAAAACTGATTCGAGTTTTGGCACGTGAGATCAAATAGTTGAGAAATAAGAGAATTTCTTTAGTAAAAGTATTGTGGCACAAACACGGGGTTGAAGAGGCTACGTGGGAGTCTGATGATGTTATGAGAGAGTAATATCCAAATCTATTCACTGTAAGATTTTTTGGCGACAAAAATCCCTAAGGGAGGGAGAGTTGTAACAGCCCAATTTAGACCCTAGTAAGAATAGTGGTTTCGAGACCACTAATCTGAGGTCAAAAAAATATTTTAATATTATTTTCTGTGTTGACAGTATGTGATAAAGTATGTGTGAAAGTTCTGTGTGAAAGTGTCGAATTGCGAAAAAAGACTTAATCGCATAAAATGCAAAAGCTGTGTGTTGATTGTTAAAGTGCTTAATTTTCATGGCTTTTTAAATGAGAAGTCCTTATGTTTTAATTAGACCTTTGATAGTGGAGATGGACATAAATGGCCATTAAATGAATGAATATATAATGTTCTAATTAAGGGTAAAATGGTAAATGGCATATTAATGTTATTGTAATTAAAACAAAATAAATTAAAGGCCATTATCACCTTCCATTTCTGAAAATTGAAAGAAAAAGAAAGAGTTAGGGCTTTAAAATATTTGGCAATTGCATAGATCAATCAAGGTAAGTTTTGAGCTCATTTTTTTTATAATTTCTACGTTTTTGTAATCGTTGCTAAGTGTATTATCAAGCCCATGCTTTAATTTTAGAATTTGATGATGATTGTGAGTTAAGCCACTGATGAATCCATGAGTTTTGTAATGTTTGATGATGAATTATGCAAGATTGGTGATTGATATACATGTTTTATAAAGTGATTTTTGATGAATTTAAGTATTATGGGCTAAATTGAGAAAATGAGAAATTGAAGGACTAAAGTGTGAAATAAATGAAATATGTGGGCTTGTATGAACATGAGGAAGATTTGGCCTAAGCATGGTAGGATGAAATTGTGTGTATTTTGTGATTTTATGAAATAGGGACTTAAATGTCGAAACGTGAAAATTAAGGGCTATTTTGTAAAATGCCCTAAATATGTGTGTTTGGATTAAATTGAATGATTCGGTAATTGAATGAGTTGAGTTTATTATTATATAGATCAAGAAAAGAGAGATTCTGATCGAGATAGAGGCAAAGGCAAAGTGCTTGATTGATCGACTTGTTTTGTTATTTCTACGTCCGAGGTAAGTTCGTGTATAATACGAATTGTTTAAATCATGTTCATATATTATGTAATGAATGGATATATGTGGTTGATGAATTAGTAATTCTATATGTGGATTTAAGTGTTGTGGCACTAAGTGTGCAAAATAGAATTGATACAGTGGTGAACGGCACTGTGTGTGCGAAATAAAGAAAGCATCGACTATATTGATTGGCACTGTGTGTGCGATACCGAGTTAAATTCGGTTTAATGTAAAGGCACTAAGTGTGCATTGATATTAAAGCTTCGGCTAAGAAATTGGCACTAAGTGTATGAGTAAATCAAATGATTAATGAAGGTTGAACGAATTATGGTATTGAGCATTTGAGTAGCAAAAGTGATCGTTAATTAAGTGTTGGCACAGGTATGTACGGAACCTATGTGGTTGATGATATCGAATATGGATAAATGGATGATTATGTGAGTTATGACTATGAATGAGCTTGTATACCATTGTGAATTGATCTATATGATAGCTTATTTTGAATATTGAGTTCAATTTGTTGAGTAAAATGTATTATATGTCGAACTTACTAAGCTTTTAAAGCTTACTGTGTGCAGTGTTTCTCTGTTTTACAGTGTTATTAAAGCTAGCTCGGATCTGGGGATCGTCAGTGACTCAATCACACTATCGACTATCTATTTGGTACTTTTGGAAGTTGTATATTTGGTATATGAAATGTATAGGCTAGTGATTTTTGTATGTATGAGATGTATAGATCTTGCATTGTGATATGGCTGGATAGTTTAATGAATTTGGTATATGCTTTGGATGTGTAAAAAGGATGGTTAATATGTGTATGTGTGTTTAATGTGAATGACCATTATGGCATGAATTTGTATAATGTAAATGGTATGTTTCATGTTTAGATTTGGTAAGGTTTGAATGATGAATGAATTATATGATTTGGATGTGAAATTGATAATTTGGATTAGTAAATTGAGTTGATGTTGTATAGGGAAATGAATGATGATGTTAAGAGTTTAAACTATGACATGTTTAGTATGTTTGGATGCCATTTGGTGTATGAAATTATATGGTTTGTTGCTTGTAGGTGTGACCCAAAGTGTGGGTGGCAAATTGGCCTTGCAAATGGCCTATATTTTCCTACACGGTCGAGCATACAGACGTGTGGTTCAACCATATCTCTTAAGTTTTCAAATTGAAACAAGTTAGACTTGCACACGGGCTGGACATACGGGCTTGCACACGGGCTGGACATACGGGCGTGTAACTGACCGTGTGAAATAAGTCAGTTTTGACCATGGGTCAAGCACACGGGCGTGTCTTCAGCCGTGTGGACAAGTCAGTATCTATGCCCTGTTTTGCCACGGCTTGGACACACGGGTGTGTCTGAGGCCTTGTGAGGCACACAGCCTACCCACATGGGCATGTGACCTCTGTAGCTTTGAAAAATATTAAGTTTCGGAAAAATTTTGTATGAGCTCGGTTTAGTCCCGACCCCTTCTTAATGCATGTTTAAGGTCTCGTAAACCTTATTAAGGGACTTAATGATGTTGATTGATTATGATTTAATATTGTATGAACAATGAAGGTTAAAGGTTTTGATTTGATCGGTAATAGCTCATAACCTTTGTCCGGCGACGGATATAGGTTAGGGGTGTTACAATTAGCACCGTAACCATTTAAATTATGATTCAGACCAGGTATCACCCTACAAACAGGAGGATTAACATCTTGACCATTCGAATTATCATTGAGGCCAGGATCATTCCCGTTCCTATCCAATTTTCACAATTCTTTCCACCTTCTTCATAAAATTCTTTCGATCTCTAGGTCAAAAGGATATTCGTTGTTAGTAAGAATACCTCTTACGGGAAAATATAGGCCATTTGCAAGGCCAATTTCTACATGGTACCCTGCACTTGTAATAGTCTTATTCCGTTAGTCTTATTCAACTTAGTTATATTTAATTTCTACATGGTACCCTGCACTTGTAATAGTTTGTTTTTAGTCAAAATCGAAACATTAGTTTCGGGAGCACAAATCCAAAGTCAAAATATTTATTTTATTATTATTTCGATGTTTACAGCATGATTGAGTGTATGTGTGAAAATTTCGTTAAGAAAGTTTATCGTTTAGTTGGTCAATTTGATAAAAAGGACTTAATCACGTAAAATGCAAAAGTTGCATTCTACTTGTTACAGGTGTTTAATTGCTATGATTAATTAAATTAAATGTCCTTATGATGATATTATACCATTGGTTGTGTTAATGGACATTAGTGGACATGCATTATAAATTTCTATGTTTATTCATTAAGGGTAAAAAGGTAAATTGATAAATTAAGTTAATAAAATTATAACAAAACATGAAATTATGTTAATCTTCTTCCTTGGTGACCAAATATCAAAGGAAAAAGAAAGAATTGAAGCTTGTTAGGGTTCGGCTAATGCATGGTCTAATTGTAAGTCCGTTTTGACTCGGTTTTTAATGATTATTATGTTTTTGTAATCGGTGCAGCTCAATCTAGCTAGCCCAATTTTGAAACTGTTAAAGATTTTGAAAGCTTCCATTGTTGAATCTATGTGTTCTTTGATGTTTAATGTTGAAATATGAAAGCTTGATGATAGTTTTACATGTTTTGTTAAGTGATTTTTGATGAAAATGCATATTACGTGCCAAATTATGAAATGTGAGAAATATGTGGTTAACATGTGAAATAAATTAGAAATATGGGCTAATATGGACACTAGTGAAATTCGACTATCATGAAATTGGATTAAATTGCATGAATTTGTGATTTTATGCAATAAGGACTAAATTGTGAAAAATGTGAAAGTTTAGGGGTAAAAGGGTACATATGCCTTAAAGCATGTTTTGGATTAAATTGAATGAATATATGATTGAATAAGTTAATTTTGAATATATTTAGATCAAGAAAAATGGAATTCGGATCAGGATCGGGGGAAAACGAAAGTTATCAACTAATCGACTCGATTTACCGTTTTAACATCCGAGGTAAGTTCGTACATGATAAATGTAACAGCCTGATTTAGGGCTTAGTCGGAATAGTGGTGCGAGACCACAAGTTCGAAGTAGAAAATATGTGTTTAAATGATTTTACAAGGCTTATGAGGTATCTGCATGATTGTGTGAAGGTCACATGAAGAAAATTTATTAATTAGTGAATAAATTGTCCATTAGGGCTAAATTGCAAAGAATGGAAAATGTGAGATTCTAGAAGGTTCAAGTATGAAATAGAATTATGAAAAATCCTAGAGGTCCTTATTTAGCAATTAGACCATTATATTTGATGATGGACAAAAAGGTACATGGGAAGGAAAAATCTTAAGAAAGGGGATATTAAGGGTATTTTAGTCATTTGGTTAATTAAAGAATAAAAAGGGAAAACAAGCCAAAAATCATGTCCATCTTCTTCCCCATGGTGCTGAAATTTGCAAGGACTCCATAGCTAGGGTTTTGTTCATTTTCAAGCTTAAAGTAAGTGCATCCTAGCCTCGTTTTTAATGTTCTTCATATTTTTGAAACCCTCATAGCTTGGTTTAGCTATTTCTAGCCATATGTTGAGCTAGGGTTTATGTTCAAAATTTTACCCATGCATGACGTGCATGTATTTTGATGTTTTATGGAAGAATATGAGAGTTTGATGTATGATAATCATCTTTTTCTAAGTGATTTTCATGGAAGATGCATGAAAAAAACCAATTTGTAAAGTTATAGAAATGGTCATACATGAGTGAAATAGTGGGAAATTAAGATTGTTATAGTTGAGAAAATGATTCGACTAGGCTTGAAATGCAAGAAAGTTGAATGAAAACCATTTTTACGAGCCTAGGGGAGAAAGTGTAATTATGTGAAAGTTTAAGGGCAAAATCGTAATTTTACCAAAATATGAATTATGAGTCGATTTAGTCAATGCATGTGTTTAACAAGAGAAATTTATTATTATAGATCAAGAAACACGAAGCCTGGACCAAAATTGAGGCAAGAATAAAGTTGAAGACTAAATCGAGCACCGAGACGCATTTTGAGATTCGAGGTAAGTTTGTATGAAATTAGTATTTCATAATGTTCGATATTTGAAATCGTTCACTATTATGTTAATGCATGTTATTGTGAATGAAATCGAGCTATAAAGTCTCGATGAGTAAACTATGAGAATAGGCTAAGTTGTAGTTCCGATTATAGTTCCGGAATAAGTATATTACCTACGTATGCATATGAGGAAGGAAAGGTCCCGTATAAGACCATATCTGGGATATGGCTTCGGCACCAAAGAATGATCTCGTGTAAGACCATATCTGGGATATGGCATCAACATCTAAGTACGATCTCGTATAAGAACCATGTCTGGGACATGGCATTGACATTAAGTTATGAGATCCCGTATAAGACCATATCTGGGATATGGCGTCGGTACTAAGGAATGATCCCATGTAGGACCATATCCGGGATATGGCATTGGCATCAAATCTTATGTACGTTAAGCTTGAATGATTCATGATGATCCGATTTATTCATAAGCAAAAGAGTCAAGTATGTGAGTTGGCCTAGATCCAAGTCTATTTATGGATGGCCTTGAGTAACGTTCATGTAATGGATGATAAAGATGTGAGTTTATGGCTATGTTAGCAAATATGCTAAACTACATGAATCAGTGATACAAGTATCTTGAGTAAGTAGTTTTATTCATTGGTGCTATGTCGCCATTGTTTCATATTATAAATGATTATAGTTTGAGTAATTTGTCATCCTAGAGTTTCATGCAAACTTACTAAGCCATATCCTTACCTCTCTCTCTTCCCTTTTGCTTGTAGTTTCGCCAAGTTAGCTCAAGGATCGTTGGACGTCGAAGCTCAGAATCACACTATCAACATTACTTCGGTATAACAATTTAGACTTATTTTGAACATGGCATGTATAGGACTCGAATATTATGTTAAATTGTAATTGTTAGCCAAAGTGTTGGCCATGTGTGTTACTAAAGTCATTTTGTAAATGGTCTAGAGTTAGGCCAATACTTGGCATGTAACAGTCCGGTTTACACCCTAGTCGGAACAGTGGTTTCGGGACCACAAATCTGAGTCTGTATAATATTTTAATATTATTTTCTGTGTCATTGATATGTGACTAATCATGTGTTAAATTTTCGTAAGCTAATTTGTTCGTTTGTGTGTTTAATTTGACAAAAGGATTGGATTGTATTGAATGTGAAAGTTGTATGCTAATTGTTAAAAGTACCAATGTGTTGTGGCTTTGTAAGGTTGGAGGCCTTATATGACAATTTGCCTATTATCTTTGATAGTGGACAGCATTAGTCCATAATAACCTTGGAGTTTATGTTTTATAATTTTATATTATAAGGACAAACTTGTAAATTGATTAATAATATGATAGTTGATTAATTAAAGCATGAAAATGCACTTTAGTTCATCCATTTTTCCATCGAAAAACATAAAGTGCATTTGAGAGCTAAAGTGCATTTTTGCAAGGTATGTTTTAATTGGTTTTTGATAATTTCTACGCTTTTGCAATCGTTGCTTTGAGAGCTACAAAACCCATGTATTAATTTTGTGAATTGATGATGTTTGTAAGAGATGCCATTGTTGATATGTTGAGTTTTGAGATGAGTTTAGTTGTTAAATGAAAGATTTGAGCCAGATGAATATGTTATGTTCTTGAAGTTTTGATGAATTTAGCTAAATAGGGCTAAATTGTGAAAATAGCAAATTGAGGGACTAAATTGCTAATTTGATGGAAAATATGGGCTTGTATGTGATGTATGAGCATTCGGCTAAGTATGTGTATGTGTTGATTTTGTGAATTTGATGTTTTGAGAAAAATGGACTAAATTGATATATTGTGCAAATGTGAGGGTTAAATTGTAAATAGCCTTAAATATGTGTGTATGGATTAAATTGAATGAATTAGTGAATAAAGGGGTTAATTCTGAATATGTTTAGAACAAGAACCGAGGAAAACAGATTTAGATTGCGGGAAAGCGAAAGTAAACGAGTAGCCGTTTCCATTCCGAAAGATAGAATCCGAGGTAAGGCATTTTGCAAATAAACGTACTTGTATGAAATTGTAATTGTTTATATGACTAATTTTGATAATGGATGCTTATGAGAGAATTATGCATATGAATTCCGAGATAAGTTTGATATATGAATAAGTTCGAGAAGTCCCGTACGAACCTAGGAATAGATAGGAATAGTTATGTTATGACATAGGTATCTGTTCTGTTTTTATCATGTAAGACCACGTCTGGGACGTTGGCATTGATTTGAGACTCGTGTAAGACCACGTCTGGGACGTTGGCATCGATATAAGCTTTACGAGTAAGACGAGGCCTGAGACGTTGGCATCGTTATGATCCTTGCGTGTAAGACCATGTCTGGGACATCGACATCGTATTCATTCGTGTAAGACCCTGACTGTGACAGTGGCATCGATATCAGAGTGCATATAAGACCTCGTCTGGGACGTTGGCATTGTACAACTATTCCAAACTTTCTAAGTATCCTACTAGATTCCTTACGGTTCAACGGGCAAGTCTGTGATACGAATTGCAAATACGAGCTTTGATAAATTAAGTGAATGAATATCCGTTTCAGGTACGTTGCTTATATACTAATTGTGTATACAAGGTAAGTATCTATGTGAGCATATTATGATGTTATGTATATGGAATTGATGATACGATATGTAAAGTCTTGACTAGATGAACTATATGCATATATGGTATGTGATTTGGAAATATGGTAAGTTATGGCTAAGCATATGAGCTCAAGAAAGAATGAGGTGATTGTTGTCATGAGAGCCATATTGGTCATTTTATTAATTCAGTTATGTGCAATTCATGCTAAGTTTGTTTGTATATTGACTTACTAAGCTTTTGGAAAGCTTACTCTCTATGTGTGTGTTTTCTTTGTTTTATAGGTCGTCAAAGCTACTGAAGGCTCGCGACCGTCAAGGATTGTCATCACACTTATCAACTTGTGTTTGGTACATTTTGGATTTGTAAATAGCTAGATATGGCATGTATAGGCTAGTATTTTGGTATAAATTGTTATATGAATTTAGCCATGTGATTTGGCTAGTTATGAGTTGATAATTTGCTTAAATGGTTGTGAATTTTGATGCATATCTTGGTATGGTTAAAGCACTTGAAATGGTTATGTTTTGAGTAAGCAAATGGATGGATTATGTTTGTGATGAAATGAATTTGAGTCTTGTAATTTGGCATGGTTGGAAATGGTTATAGAATGTATAGATTGAATGGTTAATTGGTATGTTCTTGGTTGACATATGGGTATGAAATGAGTTGGTTGACATTGCTTATAGGTATGACCCAAATGGGTGGATTGTTTTGGCCTAGAAAATGGCCTATAAGGTCACACGGTCATGGCACACGGGCGTGCCTAGTAACTGTGGGTTGAGTAATAGTTTACACAATAGTACACGACCTTGGCACACGGGCGTGTCAGCTGCCTAGTAGCCTTGTGGATTTTGACAGGATCGTCCACGGCCTAGGTACACGGGCGTGCTTAGTGGCCATGGAAGGTAAGTCAGTTTCGACCAACGGGAGGACACACGGGGGTGTCCCATAGTCGTGGAGGGCACACGGTTTCCTCCCACGGGCATGTATCCCCTGTATTTTAGAAAAGTTTTTAAAATTTCTGATAATTTTTGTATGTGTTTCGATTTAGTTCCGACTCGGTTTATAAGCATGTTTAAGGTCTCGTAGCCCGTATTAAGGGACGCTATGCTTGAGAATGATAAATGAATGTATGAATTTCTGTAAATGCTTTTCGATCTGTTCGGTAACGCTCTTAACCCTAATCCGGTGACAGACACGGGACCGGGGTGTTACAGTTGGTTGTTATCAGAGCTACGGTTTAGTCGATTCTCAGACTAACGTAGCGTGTCAGAGTCTAGCTATACATGCCATATATCTGAATTGTGATAGTGTGATGAATCCCGACGTATAAAATGTGATTTTTGTATAGCAATGGATCCCGAAAGAGCTGTAGCTGGCGACGTAGAAAGTAATGCGCCTGCTCCCGCGCAAGGGACAGCGCCCTCTGATTCAAGACTGGCTACGAGCGGTCAAGAGGAGATGAGTGAGTGGTTCACTCAATTTGTAAAGAATAACCCGACTGTTTCGCAACCCCGCCCCCGGTTAATCCTTCTCAGACATCCGATATACCTCCGACTGCAAATCTGAATACGTGGAATAAGCCTCCGGTTGACAAGATTCGTAAGTATGGGGCCGAAGAATTCTGGGCTACTAATGATGATGATGTTGAAAAGGCCGAGTTCTGGATTAAAAATACTATCCGGGTATTCGATGAAATGTCTCTAACTCCGGAAGAATGCATAAAGTGTGTTGTATGTTTGCTTCGATATGCGGCTTATCAATGGTGGAAAGCCTTAATTTCTGTTGTTCCGAGAGAACGAATTACACGGGACTTCTTTCAGAGCGAGTTTCGAAAGAAATATATAGGTGAAAGATTCGTCGATCAAAAACGAAAGGAATTTCTGGAACTAAAACAGGGTCGAATGACTGTTTCAGAATATGAACGAGACTTCGTGAGACTGAGTCAGTATGCTCGGGAATGTGTATCTTCTAAAGCTATAATGTGTAAAAGATTCGAAGATGGCCTTAATGAAGGCATCCGTTTACTAGTCAGAATTTTAGAGATCAAAGAGTTTGTTGTACTCGTTGATCGCGCATGTAAAGCTGAGGCACTTGGGAAAGATAAAAAGAAAGCTGAGTCAGAAGCTCGAGATATGAGAAAGAGATTTCAGAGTAAAACATTTCAGTCTGCTCCGAAGAGATTCAGAGATAATCAAAGTCGTTCCAAAGATAATGTGGGACATTCGAACAGAAATCGAGCTAGATCGCAAATGAGTTCCAAAACTCCAGCAACTTCAGTAGCCAGTGTTAGTAATGTCCGGACTGAGAGACCTAGATGTAAACATTGTGGAAAAAGACATTCGGGAAGCTGTAGATTAAACAACATAGCTTGCTTCATATGTGGATCGCTTGATCATTTTATCCGTGATTTCCCTGAGTCTGTTGAGCCAGAGACTGTTCAGAATCTGAGATCTGATAATGCACCTGTGAGAGGTAGACCTTCGAAGAATGTAAGAAATGTCAGTGGTATTCAGAGAACTACGAGAGACAATGTTGTCAGATCCGAAGCTAGAGCGCCTACCAGAGCGCATGTTATTCGAGCTCGCGAGGAAGCTTCATCACCTGATGCTATAACTAGTACTTTACTATTTACGATACTTCTGTGATTGCATTGACAGACCCTGGTTCTATGCATTTGTATATATGCATGAATTTAGTATACAGTAAGACTTTGCCTGTAGATTCTACTAAGTTTACTATAAAAGTATCGAACCCCTTAGGTAAAAGTGTCCTTGTTGACAAAGTATGTAAGAACTGCCCGTTAATGTTTCGAGATATCTGTTTTCCTACTGATCTGATGCTTTTGCCATTTGATGAGTTCGATATCATTCTGGCTATGGACTGGTTGTCGTTACATGATGCTATTGTGAACTATAAAAGAAAGATTATTGATTTGAGGTGTCCGAATAACGAAATCTTACGGGTTGAGTCTAATGATTTAAATGGATTGCCTGCTGTGATATCGGTATTGAAAGCTCAAAGATATGTGAAAAAGGGATATGAGGCATATTTTGCTTATGTGATTGATTCGGAGGTATCTGAAAAGAAAGTTGAGTCAGTGCCTGTTATCTGTGAGTTTTCTGATGTGTTCCTTGAAGAGTTACCGGGTTTACCTCTAATTCGTGAAGTTGAGTTTGGTATTGAATTTATGCCTGGTACGACACCTATTTTGATGCCTCCGTATAGAATGGCACCAACAGAGTTGAAAGAGTTAACGTCACAGTTGCAAGAATTGACTGATAAAGGGTTTGCTAGACCTTGTTTCTCGCCTTGGGGTGCTCCTGCTCTATTTGTGAAAAAGAAAGATGGCACGATGAGAATGTGCATCGATTATCATCAGTTGAATAAGGTGACTATAAAGAATAAATATCTATTGCCCCGAAAAGACAATTTATTTGATTAGTTAAAAGGAGCTACTGTGTTTTCCAAGATTGATCTGAGATCGGGATACTATCAGTTGAGAGTTAAAGATTCAGACATTCCAAAGACTGCTTTCAGAACGAGGTACGAGCATTGTGAGTTTCTAGTTATGCCATTTGGACTAACCAATGCTCCTCTTGTTTTTATGGATTTGATGAACAGAATTTTCAGACAATACGTAGATCGATTTGTTGTGGTATTCATAGATGACATCTTGATTTATCACGTGAGGAAGATGAACATGCTAAACATTTGAGAATTGTGTTGCAAACTCTGAAAGAAAAGCAATTGTATGCGAAATTCAGCAAATGTGAATTCTGGTTGCACGAGGTTAGTTTTCTGGGACATATTATGTCAGCATCTGGAATTCGTGTTGATCCTAGCAAGATTTCTGCTATTTTGAATTGGAAATCTCCGAAAAATGTATCTGAAGTCCGTAGTTTTCTGGGGCTAGCTGGTTATTATCGTTGATTCATGAAAGGATTTTCAGTGATAGCTAATCTGTTGACTAGATTACTTCAGAAAGATGTTAGATTTGAATGGTCAGATAAATGCCAGAAAAGTTTCGATCAGTTGAAAACTTTGTTAACAGAAGCTCCAGTGTTAGTACAGCCAGAATTGGGTAAAGAATTTTTTATATACAGTGATGCTTCATTAAATGGTCTGGGACGTGTTTTGATGCAGGAAGGCAAAGTTGTAGCTTATGCCTCGAGACAGTTGAAGCCTCATGAAAAGAATTATCCAACACATGATCTTGAGCTAGCTGCGATTGTGTTTGCACTTAAGATTTGGCGGCATTATCTGTTCGGTGAGAAATGTCACGTGTTTTCAGATTATAAAAGTTTGAAATATTTGATGGCTCAGAAAGGTTTGAACCTGCGTCAGAGAAGATGGCTTGAGTTGTTGAAAGATTATGAGCTTGTGATAGATTATCATCCGAGTAAAGCAAATGTTGTTGCAGATGCTCTGAGTCGAAAATCATTGTTTGCACTACATGCTCTGAATGCCCAGTTAGATTTGACTGATGACAGTTTTGTGATAGCTAAATTAAAAGCAAAACTGTTGTTTTTACAAAAGATATGTGATGCTCAGATATCTGATAATGAATTACTAGCGAAACGAGCTCAGTGTGAAGTAAATCCCGAATCTGAATTTCAAATTATTGATGATTGTTTGAGATTCCAGAATCGTATCTATGTTCCGAGAAATTCAGAGTTGATTCAGTTAATTTTGAGTGAAGCTCATAATAGTAGTCTATCTGTTCATCCAGGAAGTACTAAAATGTATCATGATTTGAGACGACACTACTGGTGGTTTGGGATGAAACGGGACATTTTTGACTTTGTTTCGAAATGTTTATTTGTCAGGAAGTGAAAGCCGAACATTAAGTTTCGTCGGGTTTGTTAAAGCCAATCCTGATTCCCGAATGGAAATGGGATAGAGTGACGATGGATTTTGTTTCGGGTTTGCCTCAAACTCCGGAAAAGAAAGATGCGATTTGGGTCATAGTTGACCGATTGACGAAGTATGCCCATTTCATTCCGGTAAGATCTGACTATTCACTTGACAGATTAGCTTAACTTTATATTTCAGAAATTGTGAGATTGCAAGGGGTGGCACTATCCATTATGTCAGATAGAGATCCGAGATTCACATCACGGCTCTAGAAGAAATTGCAAGAAGCTTTAGGCACGAAATTACACTTCAGTACAGCTTTTCATCCGCAAACATGTGGCCAATCTGAGTGGATCATTCAGATTCTAGAAGATATGTTAAGATGTAGCGTTCTTGAATTTAACGGTACGTGGGAACAGTACCTACCTTTGATTGAATTTGAATACAACAATAGTTTTCAGTCAAGCATCAAAATGGCACCTTATGAAGCTTTGTATAGACATAAATGTCGTACACCTCTATATTGGACCGAGCTTAGTGAAAATAAGCTCCACGGGGTTGATTTGATAAAAGATTCAGAATAGAAAGTGAAACTAATCCGAGATTGTTTGAAAGCAGCATCTGATCGTCAAAAATCTTATGCGGACTTGAAACAAAAGGATATAGAATTTGAAATCGGTGACAAAGTATTTCTGAAAGTGTCTCCGTGGAAGAAAGTGCTTCGATTCGGACGTAAAGGCAAATTAAGTCCGAGATTCATCAGACCGTATCAAATCATTGAACGTGTTGGGACTGTTGCATATAGATTAAAGTTTCCGTTTGAGTTAGAAAAGATTCATAATGTATTTCATGTTTCAATGCTCCGTAGATATCGATCCGATCCGTCACATGTGATTGCCCCATCTGAAATTGAAATCCGATCTGATATGACATACGAAGAGGAACCAATCCGTATCTTAGCTCGTGAAGTAAAAGAGTTAAGAAACAAGAAAATTGTTGATATGTTGAGTTTTGAGATGAGTTTAGTTGTTAAATGAAAGATTTGAGCTAGATGAACATGTTATGTTATTGAAGTTTTGATGAATTCAGCTAAATAGGGCTAAATTGTGAAAATAGCAAATTGAGGGACTAAGTTGCTAATTTGATGGAAAATATGGGCTTGTATGTGATGTATGAGCATTCGGCTAAGTATGTGTATGTGTTGATTTTATGAATTTGATGTTTTGAGAAAAATGGACTAAATTGATATATTATGCAAATGTGAGGGTTAAATTGTAAATAGCCCAAAATATGTGTGTATGGATTGAATTGAATGAATTAGTAAATAAAGGGGTTAATTTTGAATATATTTAGATCAAGAACCGAGGAAAACAGATTTAGATCGCAGGAAAGCGAAAGTAAACGAGTAGTCGTTTCCATTCCAAAAGATCAAATCCGAGGTAAGTCATTATGCAAATAAACGTACTTGATGAAATTGTAATTATTTATATGACTATTGTTGATAATGGATGCTTATGAGAGAATTATGCATATAAATTCTGAGATAAGTTTGATATATGTATAAGTCCGAGAAGTCCCGTACGAACCTAAGAATAGATAGGAATAGCTATGTCATGACATAGTTATCTGTTCTATTTTTATCATGTAAGACCACGTCTGGGACGTTGTCATCGATATAAGCTTTACGAGTAAGACCATGCCTGGGACGTTGGCATTGTTATGATCCTTGCGTGTAAGACCATGTCTGGAACATCGGCATCGTATTGATTCGTGTAAGACTCTGACTGGGACAGTGGCATCGATATCAGAGTGCATATAAGACCTCGTCTGGGACGTTGGCATTGTACAACTATTCCGAACTTTTTGACTATCCTACTAGATTCCTTACGGTTCAACAGGTAAGTCTGTGATACGAATTGCAAATCTGAGCTTTGATAAATTAAGTGAATGAATATCCGTTTCAGGTACGTTGCTTATATACTAATTGTGTATATAAGGTAAGTATCTATGTGAGCATATTATGATGTTATGTATATGGAATTGATGATACGATATGTAAAGTCTTGACTACATGAACTATATGCATATATGGTATGTGATTTGGAAATATGGTAAGTTATGGCTAATCATATGAGCTCAAGAAAGAATGAGGTGATTGTTGTCATGAGAGCCATATTGGTCATTTTATTAATTCAGTTATGTGCAATTCATGCTAAGTTTCTTTGTATATTGACTTAGGAAAGCTTACTCTATGTGTGTGTGTTTTATCTGTTTTATAGGTCGTCAAAGCTACTGAAGGCTTGAGACCGTCAAGGATGGTACATTTTGGATTTGTAAATAGCTAGATATGGCATGTATAGGCTAGTATTTTGGTATAAATTGTTATATGAATTTAGCCATGTCATTTGGCTAGTTATGAGTTGATAATTTACTTAAATGGTTGTGATTTTTTATGCATATCTTGGTATGGTTAAAGCACTTGAAATGGTTATGTTTTGAGTAAGCAAATGGATGGATTATGTTTGTGATGAAATGAGTTTGGGTCTTGTAATTTGGCATGGTTGGAAATGGTTATTGAATGTATAGATTTAATGGTTAATTGGTATGTTCTTGGTTGACATATGGGTATGAAATGAGTTGGTTGACATTGCTTATAGGTATGACCCAAATGGGTGGATGTTTTTTGGCCTAGAAAATGGCCTATAAGGTCACACGGTCATGGCACACGGGCATGCCTAGTAACTGTGGGTTGAGTAATAGTTTACACAAGAGTACACGGCCTTGGCACACGAGCGTGTCAGCTGCCTAGTAGCCGTGTGGATTTTGACAGGACCGACCACGGCCTAGGTACACGGGCGTGCTTAGTGGCTGTGGAAGGTAAGTCAGTTTCGACCATGGGGAGGACACACGGGGGTGTCCAATAGCCGTGGAGGGCACACGGTTTCCTCCCACGGGCGTGTATACCCTGTATTTTAGAAAAGTTTTTAAAATTTCTAATAATTTTTGTATGTGTTTTGATTTAGTCCCAACTCGGTTTATAAGCATGTTTAAGGTCTCGTAGACCGTATGAAGGGACACTATGCTTGAGAATGATGAATGAATGTATGAATTTCTATAAATGTTTTCCGATCTATTCGGTAATACTCCTAACCCTGATTCGCCGACGGACACGGGACAGGGGTGTTACATGGCAAATCTTTTTGCTCAATAAAGATAAAGTTCATGAAGTGTGTGCTCTTGTGTATGTCTTAATTTCTTAAATTTTTATAGATATTAATTGGTCATCTTTTAAATTGGAATGATTTGAATTGGAGTTTGCGTGTGTGCGATGTAGGGTGGCAAAATGGCTTAGTAGATAGCCTACTAATTATCCGCATGGGTAGACACACGGGCGTGTGTCTAGACCGTGTGGGAGGCACGGCTAGCACATGGGCGTATGCCTAGGTCGTGTGAAGTCTACACCTTGCATTTGAAATTTAAATCGCCACAGGACTGAAACACACGGGCGTGTGTATAGGCCTTGTGGATTAGTCAGAATGACAAGGTTTGGCACATGGGCTAGGGCCACGGCGTGTCAAGGCCGTGTGAAATTAGTCAGTGTCGACCACGGGTGGAAGACACGGGCATGTTTTAGGGGCACACGGACGTGTCCCTAGTTCAACAGGGGAATGTGGCCCCTGTTTTGTTAAAAAGTTTTCCAAATTCGTGAAAGTCCTCGATTAAATCCCGAAACCTCTTAGAGGCATGCTTAGGGCCACGTAGGTCAAGAATGAACAAGGAATGGGTTTTGGAAAGAAATATTATAGCCCGTTACTACACGTTCAAGTAAGGTTAATCATGGTAATGCCTCGCATCCGGTCCCGTCGACGGACACGGGTAAGGGGTGTTACAATAAACTTTGTTACAATTATGTTTTTAATGTTTTGATATTGCATAAATTGTATATGTGAGACTATGGTCATGTTCGACGACAAAATCGACTGTGTTTAGCACTTAATGTGCGGGATTATAATAGCTTCGGCTATGCGATGGCAGTTAGTGTGCGAAACATCGAGTAAGGCACTTATTGTGAGGGATTATAATAGCTCCAACTATACGATGGCACTTAGTGTGTGAAACATTGAGTAAGGCACTTAGTGTGCGGAATGATAATAGCTTCGGCTATGCGATGGCACTTAGTGTGTGAAACATCGAGTATTCAACAGTATTATGGGAAGGTATAAGTTTGTTATGAATTTGTACAGGTATGTACATGTAAGTATGAAGATCAAATAGGAAAGATGATGACTTTGCATATAAGTAGATGAATAAGCTTATGGAAAGTTTGATATTATCATGAATTATACATTATCTAGTTCAAATTAATGATTTGTGTTTTATGAACTGTTAAGTATATTTAGTACGAACTTACTAAGCTATAAGCTTACTTTGTTTATTTTTCCATGTCTTATAGTGATTTCAAAGCTAGCTCAGATTCGGGGATCGTCGGAGATTAGTCACACTATCCAACCATCTACTTGGTACTTTTGAGTTGTGTATATATGGTATATGGCATGTATAGGCTTGAGTCATTTTGGTATTTTTGATGAACATGTATTTTGAGCTATTGAGTTGGCTTATGATAATGAAAGTTGATAATGTTTATTAGTGTGCAAATAGTTCTATTTTGAGTATGGTAATTAACCTATATTGTGTGGTTAATGTTGAACCTATAATGCTAAATGATATTAGGTAATTTGGAAAGCTATGTGCTTGAGAATTGATGATTGATAATGTATGTACGAAATGGTTTAGTTGATTGAATTGTATATGTGAATTATGGTTAATGAACCATATTATTGATGTTGTTTTGGTTTATATTTGCGTAAGTGAAATAGTTGTTTAATTGTTTCGTAAGTTTGGTAATGCTCCGAAACCCTATTTTAGCGTTGAATACAGGTGATGGGTGTTACAGTACTATTTTGTCTTCATTCAATACAAACGTTGCTCTATGTCTAGAGTTTGCTGCAGGTATTCGGTCGAATACCCACTTGTATCATTCAACTTCAGTCTAACTATTCCAACCTTTTTAGGATTAGATTCAATTTATGGGCATACTGCAAAGTCATATATGTCTAGGGAATGTACGCATACAATTAGGAAATAGAAACAATTAAATGAAACAGTAGATTAAATAAACTATATGCTTCAACCATTAAAGAAAATAAAAGTTTCCATCATGTAGTCACAACCCTATGAGATTTAGCTTAGGGTTTGGTAATTAAAATTCAAGTTTGAAATAAAACCCAACATTGTTTCGATCAATTCAATTAATAGGAGAACAAAATAAGAAATAACGGAATAACATAGGAAGATGGTTATTGCCAAACTAGTCCGTAATCCAATAAAACAGTGTTCTGTGGTGGCTGAGAGAGACTGCCTTCGGTTTCCTCTTTTCGTCTCTACTTAGCCAGTACCCTCTATTGTTGCCTCCAGCTTTCTCTACCATTAGGGCTTCCTCCTTTGGCTTTTTATAAGCATTTCTTCCTAGGGTAACTCTAACAGCCCACGATATCTTCTCCTTTTCTTTAGGCAAAATTTTCTAGTACAAGTAAAGTAGTGTTGAAACTGGTATGCGTTGAGTGTTGACTCGGTCATCTTCCTAAAATTTTCACGGAATACAAGGTGGCAAACTATCCAATCTTTTTCCCCGGCAAACCTTCACTCCATTACTTCCTTCTCCACATCTTGCACCTGCCCAACCACAAAAACACAACCCTTCCATGCGCAATTAAAAGAATCTAACATGTCAACACAGTCTAAGCTCTTAATGCAAACGATAGAAATACTAATAAAATGTCCTAAAATGCCTCTAAATTCACCCAAGTACAAGCAATTAGCTAGGTCTAGAGGAATGAAATTAACTCTTTTCAAGAGTTACCAACATGCCCGGTAGGGAAAATTAATTTTAAGAACTTTACTACTTGAATAATAAATAATTTATTTGAAGTTAAATTTGTAGACATATTGTAATCTAAGAAACTATAATAAAGTTGTATGGTAAATATGGATTAAAATTTGGCATTGTTTAAGTTGTAAATAAATCAAGTTAGGAAGGTTGTTAAGTAATACGATTTAATTGTGACATTTGGTACCCGGACCCGATGATCGGGTCAGTATAGGGTGTTACACGATCTATCTATTTTCTTGGGATGAATGGAGTTTCTACATTGAGTTGTGGTCGGGTTGTTATCATGGATCTAGGAGGACTGCAACGTGAGTTTGAGTTCTCTAAGACAATCCACTATTAATAGTCCGTAATAGGGAATATTCACCAAGAAGGGTCTTATGTGAACATCTATAGTCATTGGTGCAAGGCGTGTCATGGGGATTATTTCTGGATTATCTCTTACAGTTTACAAGTAAGAATTCATGAGGTTTTTCCTCTCAAGATGATGGATGCATAAGGAGCCATGAAGACAACTAGTAATAATTGAATCAATGAGGGAAAATTGCCAATGATTCATCTAATGTGACAAAGAGGATGGCGTGCTATCTTAATACAGGCAAGACAATCATGAAGTCCCAGCCACGAAATGCAATCGTATTAGCGTTGTGTTAGTAAGGTATGAAAACTCATTAAGTTTTTTATAACTTACTTGTATTGTTATGCATGGCAGGTAGATAGGAAATTATGGAAGTTTAAGAAGGGACCAGGTCAGAGATCATCATGCATCGACAAATTTTGCTTGTTAGTTGTAATAGGCATATAACAGGGCAACCCATAGGGGGAGTCTCAGGGTGTTTGTTGTAAATGAAAATAAATGGTCAGAATACAAATTGTTTTAGTACTAAGTGATTACTTTAACATATTAAAGTTTACTTGATGAAATTGTTGTATATTAAATCAAAGTTTTATCATGAACATAGATTTTTGTAAATTTGGAAATCTCTTAATAGTAGTGTTAGATATAATCGTTGTCTTCATTCTTTTATTAATTGCAAATAATAATGTCGAAAGTCGTATTTATTTTTTAAAAATTTAACTGTAGCATCCTATAATCTGGACCTAGCAATCGGGTTGGGTATGGGCTGTTGCAGCAACTTCTATTGTAGTTGGGCTTAAACCATTACCTATCTTGTTTGGAGTTGGCAATCTTTTGAGCCAAATCTATTTTGATCTTGAACTAATATTTTGTTGGAAGAATTCATTGCCCTTCTTTAAGGATTGATCTTATGGAGAAAATTATGATCAAATTGAACCAGATAATACAATAAGAGTTCTTATTTTATAGAGATTGGATTGTGTGTAATGAAGAATATCTTTAACATCTTATTATTTATCGTAGTCATTATTAGGATAATTGTAGTCCCACTTAGAAGGCTATTTTGGTGGGAAGTGGTATTATAATTAATATGTACTTCAACACGCCCAAAACTCTTATATATGATAGGGTTGATTTATATAGTTTGTACGAGAGAGTTAGAAACTTTTAGTATTCTGTTAGGAACCATCCAATGAATGTATTTTGTAAGTAAAATACATGTGAGCCACTTATTTTTATAGTTGAATTTTCAACGGGAAAACTTAATGGAGAGTGATTTAGATCTTGGTTGAGGTTGCTACATGATGAGTGATAAAACTTAAATAAAAACTTTTACGTGTTTGAAGATAGTGGATTCTCTCTCTAGTAAAGGTCTCACATAGATGAAAACTGAATTATGTAACCAATATTTTAGTGGTGTTGTTCTTCACTTGCAAGTTTGGAGCTGCTCGTATAATGACTTTCTTATCAACTCGCAAAAATTAATTGTTTCTTCAATAACTATTTTATTAGAACATAAAAATGAGATTTTAGATTTATATTATATTGATTTCTAAATTTTTAATTACAATTTGTTTTGAAGCAATTTAAATTCTTGATTTCAAAACTTAGATTTCCTTTTTTATTTTAGTAAAGAAGTTTTTTTACCAATCCTTAAAAATACATAATATTTTTTTAACAGTAAGATTTTATTTTTTTTTATTCGACGTTATACATTCTATGCCTGAATATTTTTTTTTTTTTGTCATATTTTAGTCTCAATTTTAGACCTTAACCCCGAAATGATTTTTCTAATTCAACCTAAGCCACCTGAAATTTTACTTCCATTCGACTCTAACTCAATCTAAAAAATGTAATGGAAAATTCGTCCTTTTTTTTTAAAAAAAAAAAACTCCTATAAAATCAGGGAGGGCAGGAACCCGATGAGTTGAGGAGTTGTTGGGATTCCTACTGAGAAAACCAAATTAGAGGACCGAGGAGAAATAAAGAAAGGATGGAAAAAGAGAGGTCCATTACTATACAGTTAGGCAAGTAACATCTAACATGATGGTGGAGTTGTCACAAATCACAATGTGATGAACGCAGATAAAGGGTGGGGGCAAATTTAGTTGGTCTCTCCAAAGAGCATACAGCAAACTAAAAAGACCAAAAAAAAAAAATCAAATCCCATGATACTGATAGACCCAACAACGTGGGATCTATGCACAAAACTGTAGTTAAAAAGAGGTGTTGTTCACAACTAGGACAAATACAGTTCCATCCTCTTATAAAATTTTATCCACTAAAAAGGATTGCTTGCTTCTTTTTTTTTTTTTTCGTTTTCCTCGCTTCAGTGGTGTAGATAGCATTATTTAGTTGGTGGGTCTGAAGGTGGAATTTTAAATCATGTTACAAATGGGGGGCAGATACAATCTGTATTGATTTTGGTTTTGGATTTTTAAAGAAAAAGATAGGGCTCGGTGGCAATGATTTCGAAAGTGTGTCTTTCCCATCTAATAGTCTGGGTAATAGCCTTTCAACCCCAGTCCCAGTCAATTTTCACCTTTCATAATTTCTCCTTTCTAATAAGTATAAACACCCTTCTGCATTGACACAGTAATAAATTGTAAAATGTTGGATATATAATGACATTATTCAATTGTCATTTGTGGATTCCAATTAATATTATGGAGGGAAAAGTAAAAAATATTTTCTAAAATTTGATAGAAATACACTTATTATATTTGAAAGGAATCACTTGTTTAATGAAAATACATTAACTTATTTAAAAATATTACTATTACTCAATTTGTTATTTTATTATCCTTATTCAAGACTTTTTAATTATAAAATAACGAAAATAAAATTAGTTATAAAATTATTTTATTTATTATTAAATTAATTTGTTCTTAAACTATATTCTAATATATGTTAAATATAATGTAAGTATATGTAAGTTTATTTTTAAAAATTGTCATGAATGATTAATTATTAAATTTTTATCTTGGTCTTGAATTTTTGTTTTTTTGGTTTTAATGTTTTTTTTCTTTTTAAATATTTTAAACTTAATTTAAATTCAATTATATAATTTTTGATAATATAATCGCAAAATAGACATTTATTGTTTCAGTGTTTGCTGTACCATTATCTCACTTGGGAAATATTTCTTTTTGACGTCAAAATTTGCATGGTGGTGCTCATGCTTGTCTTAGTTGTACCATAAGAGGTGGTCGGGACACTGCCATTGGATTGCTTTAAAGTCTGAATCATGGAAACTTCATCAGCGAAAATGGAAACTATGAACTCACCTTGACAAAGAGAAACCAGCTTCTGTCTTCTGCGCTTGTTATAGATACGCCATCACATCGTGTATCCAAAAAAGATGACCGTATTGAAGATCAAGATGGCCAAGGTGTTTTATCAGTTATCTTATCACCAACAAACAATGTTGCAGACAACATGCAACTAGTGATTGAGTCCACGAGTGATGACCATTCGGCTCTTCTCAACACTTGTCCATTAATATTTACAGGATGGTACAATAAATGCAGACACCAATGGATTTAAACAAGAGGTCCGAGAGAATACAAAAGGAGCATTAAGATCATAAACCATAGTGTAAATTGTATACTGAAAGGTTAGATTTCTAATGAAATGTCCATTTGAGTAAACATTAACATTAGCTAACATTTTTTACTTTTCTATTTTATGATTTCAATAGAATGTAATAAATTGAAATGGGATTGTTGATAATGTAATTAGCGAGAAAGTTACCGTACAATGTTTGGTAAAAATTGAAAGTTATTGATTAAAATTCTAAAAAAGTTATATTTTTGCATTTGGTTCACTAAATACTTTCTTAGTAACACAACGAAAATCTATGAATTTACATTAAATAAAAGATAATATTCATGTATTTAATTTTTATAATAAGCTTTATTATTACAAATATTTGGATTAAATATTTAATAATAAATTTTAATTGATATTTTTCAAATTATTTTTTAAATTTTAAAATTAATTTTAATTTAAAGCAAAATTATTTCAAATTTGTCTAGCATATATTGTCTAAATATAATAATGCATATATAAAGTAATGGATATATAAAACTTGTTTCGGAAAAATAAAAAAAAAAAATACTAGAAATCATGTTTGTTTTTGCTAAAAGCTAACTCATAAGGATATAAAAAATAGTTGATTCCATACATTGCTCTGAGCAAAATTACAAATAATTAAATCATTAGAATGTAAAATCATAAGTGGTCTACTCATATTCTACAAAAAATAATAAGTATTTCACACAAATACAAGTTCTAAATCAAATTTGTAATTAGGAAAAAAAATAAAATCAAGGAACAAAACTTACTTAAGAAGAGTCCCTTGAAGTAGTAGAGCAAATCAAGTAGTAGGTAGAAGCCAACAATTTCTTTTTTTCTTCTAGGTTTATTACTAGAAAGATACCTTAAATCAATATAAAATAGGGTTAATTTTATCTTAATAATTTTTTTAACTTCTCAATATACATGAGGAAGTAACTTTCTCACATTTTATCATGGGAATCACATTGTCATGTTTATGGGAAAATAACACCCAAGGAGAAATTAGATTCCAAGAAAAAGTAAATAAAACATGACACACCAAACGTTGAAATCAGATTCCAATTGATTAAACTTTAAGGAAAATGATTATTTTCCATCATGCCAAAGTGTATCTTAGAATTCTAAACTTACTAGATTCAAAGAATTCGATCCCGAAACTGAATTTTTCGATACTAACAAAAAATCAAGTTATTACATTTCTCCCCTCCTTTATGAAATTTCCTACCTTAAAATTTACTAGGAAATAGACAGGGTTTTTATAATATTCTTTGCAACTTCTTATTAATAGTATACACTTATTCATGAACTATTGCGCTTCTTGAAATTATATCCCCATCGTCTTTCCCTAGAATAATAAGCTTAGCTATACTTTAACCGCTTTCCCCTCAGATAGCATAAAACTCATGTATATTTAATGTTACCTATTAATCAATTCAATTCATACCTTACAACTCAAGTTAATACATAGATTTTCGACTACTACTTCCTCATAATATTTTACACGATGTTATATGTAAACTTATTTGAAGTCTATTATTAGATATAAATTCTATCAGTAGTGAAAAGTTTCTCATCCAAATATTCCTATGATCTCACGTATTAATTTAATCTTCAATCTAAATTCTTCTTTTGGTCAATGTATCCATACTTTCAATCTTTATCGAGTCCCAAAATATACGACGACACTTATTCCCGATTATATTCATTCCTTGATTTTTTTTTGGTCACTTTCCATAACATATTAAATCTCTTATTCTCTTTTCATAATTCAACTTGGTATGATCTGTTTTTTTCCCACATTCATAACTTAGCTTCACTTCATTTAAGATTTACATGAGAATTTTATCTCACATCTGCATTCATCCTTTAAAAATGGCTACCATCACACATGCTAAGTGTTGGAAAAATTTTGTTTCAAAAACGGTTTTCTTGCACAGTAGAAAAATAAAATTTTAAAAACTGAGTCGATTTGTGATATTTATAAAAATAAAACATTTCTCAAAATAGTACCTGTGTTTTGGGCTAGACGGATCCTAGATGCTCTCTTTAACACCTGGTTATCTTTATTGACTTTAAATTTAAGGAAAGATAGGATTAAATTGAAAGGATTAGCAAATTCTCGAACTCCACTGAGAAATTTAGAAATTTTAGTGGTTGAATTTTGATTAGTTGGATTTCAATTCTGCTTAGTTAGATTGGAACTGACTGGTTTAGTAGTGGGAGACAAAATGATTAAGGATGAATGGTTGTGATGGTCGGTGAAGATCGAGCCAGAAGAGTATATATATGTGTGTGTGTGTGTGTGTGTGTGTGTGTGTGTGTGTGTGTGTGTGTGGAGACAAAATTTCCTCAATTCTGTTAACAATTTTTTCTCTCCATAGCATCACCTTCTTCAGTCGCTATGAAGAAGAAGAGGATGTAGCTAAAGGAAGCTCTACATGTCGCAACACTCATATGAACTAAAGACTGGTAGTATAGAAATTGAGGAACTGGTGTGAATTGAAGAAAGAACTAGAGTAAGACGTCTTAAAAGCTTTAATATGATGATGGATTATGAGTTTTAAGGGTTAAACCCATTTAGTTTAACCGATAAATGGTTATCATGCTTAGTTGCTAGGAAAAAGGAAGCTTTGACGTTCAGACAAGCTAAGCTGTCAAGGATAAAGATGTAACAACTCGATTTAGACCCTCGTCGGAATAGTAGTTTTGGGACCACAAATCTGAGGTCGGAAAAATATTTTAATATTATTTTTGGTGTTTATAATATGTGATTGAGCATGTGTGAAAGTTCTGTGTGAAAATTTAATCGATTGTGTGTTTAATTTGCAAAAAAGGACTTAATCGCATAAAATGTAAAAGTTGTGTGCTGATTGTTAAAGTGTTATTTTGGCATGGCTTATTAAAATGTGAGTCCTTATGATGTTATTAAACCATTGATAAATTGGATGGACAGAAAAGCTTATGGTTAGTGGAATTTGAAAAAAACAAAAGGCTAAAAAGGTAAATATGTAAATATATGATATTAAAAAAAACATAAAGTAAAATACATGTTTTTGTTCATCTATTTACATCAATTGTAGAAGAAAGAAATAGAGTTTTAAAGCTTTTGAATATTCGGCCCTTACTAAGCTCAATCTAGATATGTTTATGCTTCGGTTTTTGATAATTTCTACGTTTTTGTTATCGTTGCTTGGTGTATTATCAAACCCATGCTTTAATTTTAGAAATTGATGGTGATGTTGAGATATGCCATTGATGAATATGTGAGCCTTGTGTTGTTAGTTGGTGGAATATGAAAGCTTAGTGTTGGGTTAACATAGTTTGTATTTGAATTTTTGATGAAATTGAGTAATTTGGACTAAATTGTGAAAATATTATTTTGAGGGACTAAAATGTGAAATAAATTAATGTGAGGGCTTGTATGGACATTAGAAGAATTCGGCTAGGCATGGGTGAAATGAAATTATGTGTATTTGATGATTTTATGAAATAGGGACTAAAGTGTCGAAATGTGAAATGTGAGGGCTATTCTGGGATGCGTACTGATGCAAGAAGGCAAAGTTATAGCTTATGCCTCGAGACAACTAAAGCCGCATGAGAAAAATTATCCGACACACAACCTTGAGCTAGCTGCTATTGTATTCGCATTAAAGATTTGGCGTCATTATTTGTTCGGTGAGAAATGCCACGTGTTTTCAGATCATAAAAGTCTGAAATATCTAATGACACAGAAGGATTTGAATTTACGACAGAGAAGGTGGTTAGAGTTGTGGAAAGATTATGAACTTGTAATTGATTATCATCCGGGTAAAGCAAATGTTGTTACCGATGCACTGAGTAGGAAATCATTGTTTACACTACGTGCTTTGAATGCTTAATTAGATTTGTCTGATAATAGTTCAGTGATTGCTGAATTAAAAGCAAAACCGTTGTTTTTCCAGTAAATATGTGATCCTCAGAAAGTGGATAATGAAATGTTAGAGAAACGAGCTCAGTGTGATTTGAACTCTGATTCTGAATTTCTGGTGGATGATGATGGTTGTTTGAGATTCTGAGATCGAATTTGTGTTCCGAGAAACTCAGAGTTGATTCAGTTGATTCTAAATGAAGCTCATAACAGTCGTTTATCTACACATCCGAGTAGTACAAAGATGTACCGTGATCTGAAGCAACACTACTGGTGGTTTGGTATGAAACGAGACATTTCTGACTTTGTTTCGAATTGTTTAATCTGTCAGCAAGTTAAAGCTAAACATCAATTTTTGTCTGGGTTGCTACAACCGATTCTGATTCCCGAGTGGAAATGGGATAGAGTAATGATGGACTTTGTTTCTGGATTGCCCCTGACTCCGAGAGAGAAAGATGCGATTTGGGTAGTAGATGATCGATTGACGAAATCTGCCCATTTTATTCCGGTATGATCTGATTATTCACTTGATAGATTAGCCGAGCTTTACATTTCTGATATTGTGAGATTGCCCGGGGTACCACTATCAATTGTATCAGACCAAGATCCGAGATTTACATCACGATTCTGGAAGAAATTACAGGAAGCTTTAGGTACTAAATTGCATTTCAGTACAACTTTTCATCTACAAATGGAAGATCAGTCTGAACGGATTATTCAGGTTCTCGAGGATATGTTAAGATGCTGCATTCTTGAGTTTGAAGGTACGTGGGAATAGTACTTGCCATTGATCGAATTTGCGTATAACAACAATTTTCAGTCAAGTATTAAAATGGCACCTTATGAAGCTTTGTATGGACGTGGATGTCGAACACCTCTCTTGTAACATCCTTAAATAGGGGCTCTTATGTTTGAATTATTTGCATGTGAATGGCTTGATTGTGATGTTAATTAAGGTGTCTTAGGGTCTGGGTATGAGCCAAGGGTAGGCCCGAACTATAGGAAAATTTTTATTTTTGAGCACTGGATAAGGGGAGCTGGAGGAGCTAGGTGTTAAGAGTATTGTGTGGCAAGTTTCAGCACAAGGAGTGCCTTGGTAAAGTGGCAGAAGGCGCCACTTAGAGCTCAGAGAAGTGACGCCACAAGCAGGGGAAGGGAGCTGAGGTTCGAGCTGCAGAAGTCCCTCTTTGGGAATTTCTTTTTGACGCCAGAGATATGAAGAGTTGTGCTCAGTTAGAACTCTGGTGGATAGCTGTTGAACAAGTCAACAGATTCAAAGGGTGGAGAAGAGAAAATTGTGGAGTTTGAGCAATTCAAACTCGTTTGAATGATTGGCTAGGAGGAGTCTGAGGAGTTGGCCGAAGTTTGAACTCTAAAGAGGAAGGGAGAAGTCGATTTGGGTGCTTTAGGGAGGTGGCCGAATGTGTCTAGGGAGGGATACAAATTCGGCTTGTTGGAAAAGCATTTTTGAGCTTCTCAAGTCTTCTTAGGTGTGCCGTGAACAAAACCCTCCCCATTTCGTTTCCTTATCTTTTCTAATTACATCATAACCGAATGTGCTCCTAAAGCCTCTTATGTAACACCCTAAAAATCTGAGTCTTGTTTTATTGCGTATTTTGGTGTTTAAATTATGAAGGAAAAATTTTCTTATTTATTTTCGTGTTTAATATAGTCCTGAAGTAGAGTATAGAATTAAATGGGGTATAGAATAATTTTTAGTTTTGAAAATTTATTGAAGTGGATCAAGTGTCATCAATACTTAAGTTAATTTAAGTGTTAATAAGTGACATAAGATGAGTACATGGCAAGGTGGTGTTGGCGCATGGATTTTAGCATGAGGGGAGTGGTTCGAATCCCTTGTTTAGCATCTAGATGAATTTTATTTTTAAATTTTCTGCACATGTATAGCAAGTGTCGGCCAAGTGCATATATGGTAAGTGTTGACTTGTTATTTTTGGTTAGAATATCAAAGGATTAAGGAAATTGTTAACTTATGGAAGGGAATCAAGAAATTAAGGAAAGATATGAAGATATGGGGCAAGTATCAAGGAAAAGGTTATGGAAATAAAATCATGGCCATTTGACCATGCATAGGGACGGCAATATGGTCTAGGGGGAGCCGAATTTTTGATGCTAGTTTGGCTAGGATTTGAAGTCTCTTTTTGGTCATTCTTAGTTTTGTGCATAGTTTTGCATATTCTCTCAACCTCTCTCCCTTGGCCGAATTTGATCCTTGGTAAGCCTTGATTATTTTGACCATTTGGTCATTTTTGCACATCATTTTGGTACTCTTTGTATGCCTTTTCTTTGAGTGCCGAAATCACCTATACCAAAAAGCCATTCTTTTTCCTTTCTTCTCCCCATTGCCGAATATACATCTCTCTCAAAACTCATCTCTTTCTTTCTTTTCTCTTCCATTCACTTTGAAATCAAAACAACATCATCACCATCTCTTCTTTCATATTTTATTTCTTTTCACTCCAAGTTTCTCCATTAAACTCTTTCATGGCCAAATGCTAGAGTGCCCATAGCCGAATATTTCTTTCTTTTCTTTGATCATACATAGCCGAATCTTTCTTTAATCACAAACATCTTTCTCAATCGATTCTTTTCAACCGTGGAAAAATAGGTAAGGGTTCTTTTTCATTTTCGATTAGTTAATAGTATTTGGCCGAATCTTGAAGTGGTAAAAAGGATCTCTTTAGATCGAAATTATGGTTCACCCTATTAACGTTTTATTCATTATACGTTAGTGCAGTAACGGAAGATCGGAAATCAAGCGTTCGTGGGTAACAAATGAAGTTGGAACCGATTTAAGTGCTAAGGGAACGTTTTGGGTCGACTCTCATTTTTTGGAACAAGGATTATCGTGGTAAGGAAATCCCATCCTTCAGAACTCTTAGTCATATTTTACGGTATATTATTAGGATGGATTAATAATCATTTAGTCTTTTAAGACATTCAAGATAGGGAAGAAGAGGGCGGTGTTCAGTCTTCGGAAGAGGGGAGGTTCCGTTATTCCCCCTCAGTATAAGCAAAGGACGATTTCGGGAATTCGGGATTTTCCACCGGGTTGCGGACGTTCATCCGGGGAGGATCAATTGTTTGAAGTTGTTCGTACTCCCAAACCCCTATTTGTTCGTGGTTTTTCATCCGTTAGCGAACCATCGATCGGGGAGAAACCGCAAGTAGAAGTATTACAAAAATCCGAGGGTAAAATTCTAGATCGTTATGTTTAGATCGGTTTTATTATTAGATTATAGTGTTCTAATTATCATGATACGTATAGGTGTTGACGAGCGGGAAAGTCTAGTTCTCTCAATAACCAGGTGTGTAACTTCACACTCATTTTCGGGTTAGATATCAAATCGTAAGTAACGTGATAAAACCGTAAAAATGGTAAAATCGGAAATTTTGTGATATTAATACTTTTGAGTAAATGCATGAAAACGGTTAAAGTTGGAAAAATTGCGATAAATACTCTAGTTCGATAAATTGGGCCAAAAATACTCTAGTTCGATAAATTGGGCCATAAATACTCTAGTTCGATAAATTGGGCCAAAAAATACTCTAGTTCGATAAATTGGGCCATAAATACTCTAGTTCGATAAATTGGGCCATAAATACTCTAGTTCGATAAATTGGGCCAAAAACCCTCTAGTTCGATATATGGGCTAAAATTTCTCTAGTTTGATATATGGACCAAAGTCCGCTAAATTATTAAATGGGCAAGATAATAAATTGTTTTATGGGCCAAATGAAATGTTTAATTATAGACCCAATTGATGTTATGGATGATTTGATAAATTGTTATATGGCTATATTTTGTTATACACGCATGATTGCATGGGGCGGGGTATTTAATGAAGAGAAGAATGGCCTGTTGCCAAAAATCTAGTTCGGTGGCTCTGCCACAAAATCTCGGCTTAATGCCTCTAGTTCGGTGGCTCTGCCACAAAATCTCGGCTTAATGCCTCTAGTTCGGTGGCTCTGCCACAAATTTGGCTAAATGCCTCTAGTTCGGTGACAATGTCACAATCTAGTTCGGTAGTGCACTACAAAATTATAAAAGGCTTAAGGCCTATGATTGGTGTGTTTGGCGGGGTGGGTTGACTTGATCCCCACAGGTGTGTTGGTTGGTATGGGGGTGTTAGCAGATGGAAATTAGGCTTGGTTGGGAAATTCATTTTACATGCATTTTAATTTATTTCATGTTACTTTATGATATTGATGAATTCTGCAAATGGGCTCAAGCCCAGCATAATATCTTGACGATCTGGCCCAATAATGGTGGTAAGTGAGTTGCACACTGAGTTCTTTGTAACTCACCCAATTTTATAACCATTTTAGGTAATGGAAATTGATGTGGACTTGGGCCGGTGATGACTTGGTGGAGGCCATACTACAAGCATGAGTTTTATAAACTATGAACTTTATTTTAAGTTACTTATTTTAATTACTATTTTGGGTTGATGTAATAAGGCCTCTAAATATGTTTTTGTGGATTTTATTGTGTGGATGGATTTAACTTTATTTCCAAACTTTTAATATGAGTTTTTCTTAAATCCATTAAGTTTTCTATAAAATATTGGGTTTTATAACAATTTTGGACACCTTAAATATTATAAATTCTTTCAAAGATTTTTTTTAACTATATTGAGGTTTTGACTTTAATATTTCAATGATAAGTTTTCAAACAAGTATTTTCTTTTAAGTCATCAATTACAAAATCTCGTTCTAACTTTTTATTAAACTCTATTTTCAAAAAGTTTTATAGCACTATTTTACTTTAACCACTCGAGAATAAATGAATGTTTGATTGGTGTGACAAACCAAATCTTGTCTAAACGCATAGACCGGGTTTGGGGTGTTACATTTAATGGTATCAGAGCCCAGTTTCAAAACTCGGCTGTGGTTTGGGTTCAACAATGATATTTGGTTGAAAAACAATTCAAAATTTCTAGATTTTTGATTTAAAGGTAGTATGGCACCATGAGCATTCTGCGCCAAGTCAAGTAAGTATCTGTATACTGATTGTTTATTATTATTATTAAGATATGATCGTAAGAAACACTCTAGAACTTCTAGTTTTAGGTGTTGAAAACCGTAGAGATTGAGACAATAGGATATGGTTGCGAAAACAACTCTATCTCTTTCATATCATAAAATATCGTTAATAAACAACTGAAATATTATTTTGATTCATAAAACTCTTAATCAGATTAAATTGAATTAGTCGTTATGAGCACTAGAGGATGTGGTCGTGGACGCGGTAGACGTGGCCGTGGTAGAGGACGAGGTGTTAGGGGCGCAACTGAAGCGCCGGGTCATATGCCGGAAATGGATGCACCTGCGTCACTCGAGAGTGAGACGGGATCACATGACCATATGGATGAAGATAATGCTGTAACACGAGCAATGCTGCGAGTCCTTGAAAGGGTCGCTGGATCCAGAACTGGGCCAACAGCTCGTGGGTCGATATCGGAGCGTTTGAAATCGAGTGGAGCTGAGGTTTTCAGAGGTGTCTCTGGTGTAGCTCCCAATGTCGCGGAATATTGGCTTGAGGCAGTGGAGCGAATTATGGACGATCTTGAGTGCACTATGGAACAAGAACTAAGAGGAGCGGTATCTTTGTTAAGGGACGAAGCATACCAATGGTGGCTTACTGTCCGAGAAGGCACTGATGCTGCATTAGTTAATTGGGAATTCTTCAAGGCTTCCTTTCAAGGGAAATATGTGGGAACAAGCTATGTGGATGCCCGAAGGAAGGAATTCTTGAACCTGGTGCAAGGAAATAAGACGGTGGCAGCATATGAGGCTGAGTTCTTACGTTTGAGTCGCTATGCTCGAACGATAGTGGCAACGGATCATGAGCGCTGTGTACGCTTTGAGGATGGTTTGAAAGATGAGTTGCGGGTTCTGATAGCCCTACAACAAGTTAGAACTTTTGCCACACTTGTGGAGAAGGCCAAGATAGCCGAAGAGCGGAACGTCAGAATCGGGAGCAAGTTTGAAGCAAGAGAGATATAAAGTATTTGGGTTCTTCAAAAAGGTTTACGAAGAGGCCTCGGAATGAGGAACCAGCTCAAGGAAGAACACCTGTAGCTGTAAATCAGAGCCGAGACTGTGCTGAATGTGGAAAAAGGCATTTTGGTGAATGCTGGAGGAAAACGGGTGCTTGCTATAAATGTGGATCAACGGATCATCAATATAGGAATTGCCCTCGACGTATGGATACAACTCAAGAAGTTCGTAATACTGATGTACCACCGGCAAGAGGAGCTCAGCAACCACTGAGAGGTCATGGACCAGGTCGTGGTGGTAATGGGGCTGGACGTGGCCAAGGTGCAGCGGGTCGAGGCAATGGTCCTAAAGGCAACACGGATGCAAGACAGCCAGGATTGATGTATGCAGTCAGACGCCGTGAGGATGGCAATACACCTGATGTGATAATTGGTACGTTCTTTATCTCTGATGTACCCGTTATTGCCTTGATAGATATTGGTTCTACCCACTCGTATGTTGCTATCACCATAACTGGCAATTTGAATTTAGAATCTGAAATTTCCGATAGTGAGATGAAGGTAATTAGCCCTTTAGGACAGTCGGTGTTGGTAATAAACTGTTTAGAGACGTGCCCTTAGAAATTCAAGGAGAAAAATTCCTGGCGAATTTGATGGAATTGCCTTTTGGCGAATTCGATATCATTTTGGGGATGGATTGGTTGGTTAAGCACCGGGCGCAATTGGATTGTGCTGAAAAGCGGATGTCCATAAGAACCGTGGAGGACAAGGAGATAGTTATGATAGGTGAACGAAGGAATTACTTGGCAAACGTGATTTCTACGTTAAAGGCGGAGAAGTTGGTGCGAAAAGGGTATGGATCATTTTTAGCATTCATTAGTGCTTTAGATGCCAAAGAGTTATCAGTGGAAGATGTGAGAACAGTGAAGGAGTTTCCTGATGTTTTTCCCGAAGAACTTCCCGGTGTACCTCCAGATCGAGAAGTGGAATTTGGTATTGAGCTTTTGCCCGGAACTGCTCCAGTGTCCATTGCTCCTTATAGAATGGTACCGAAGGAGTTGTCAGAGCTTAAAGCTCAAATTCAAGAACTGCTAGATCGGGGTTTTATTCGACTGAGTGTGTCTCCATGGGGAGCACCGGTTTTGTTTGTTAAGAAGAAAGATGGGTCAATGCGTATGTGTATTGACTATAGGCAATTGAATAAGCTGACGATCAAGAATCGGTACCCTCTGCCGAGAATTGATGACCTATTTGATCAATTAAAGGGAGCCTCAGTTTTCTCCAAAATTAATTTAAGGTCGGGTTATCACCAGCTTAAGGTGAAAGAAGCGGATATTCACAAGACGGCTTTCCGAACTCATTATGGACATTATGAGTTTTTGGTAATGCCGTTCGGGTTGACCAATGCACCAGCTGCATTTATGGATATGATGAACCGGGTCTTTCAACCATATTTAGACCGGTTTGTGGTAGTATTCATAGATGACATTTTGGTATATTCAAGTAATGAAGAGGAGCATGACTTACATTTGCGAATTGTATTGCAGTTACTTCGAGAAAATCAACTGTATGCCAAATTCAGTAAATGTGAATTTTGGTTAAGGGAAGTGACTTTCTTGGGTCATGTGGTATCAGCCGAAGGAATAAGGGTGGATCCTCAGAAGATTGAAGCTGTATTTGATTGGAAACCACCAAAGTCAGTAGCTGAGATTCGGAGTTTCTTGGGTTTGGCTGGTTACTGTAGACGCTTTGTTGAGGGGTTTTCATTGATTGCTGCACCCCTAACTAAGCTTTTGCGAAAGGGAGTAACGTATTTATGGACTGAAAAACAGCAAGAAAGTTTCGATAAATTGAAGAAGATTTTGACGGAAGCGCCAGTTCTGATACAACCTGAGGCTGGAAAGGAGTTTATAGTTTATTGTGATGCGTCACATACGGGTTTAGGTTGCGTATTGATGCAAAGTGGAAAAGTGGTGGCTTATGCTTCTCGTCAGTTGAGACCACATGAAGTAAACTACCCTACTCATGACTTGGAGTTAGCAGCGGTAGTGTTTGCTTTGAAGATTTGGAGGCATTACCTTTACGGTGAAAAATCTATCATCTATACGGATCACAAGAGTCTTAAGTATCTTCTTACTCAGAAGGAATTAAACTTGAGACAACGAAGGTGGGTGGAATTGTTGAAAGATTATGATTTCTCAATCGAATATCATCCGGGAAAGGCTAATGTGGTAGCGGACGCGTTAAGTCGTAAAGTGGTATCTGATTTGAGAGCTATGTTTGCCCATTTGAGTTTGTATGAGGATGGTAGTCTGATAGCGGAACTTCAGGTGAAGCCTCTGTGGTTAGAACAAATCAAGGAAAAACAGATATGAGACGGAAAGTTGGGACCTTTACTTCAGCAAGTTAAAAATGGTGGAATAGAGGATTTTGGTATAAACTCGGAAGGTGTGTTGTGTTTTCGAGGAAGAGTTTGTATGCCTAAGGACTCTGATCTGAGGCAAATGATTCTACGGGAGGCGCATAATAGCCCTTATGCTATGCATCCCGGAGGAAATAAGATGTATCGGGATCTTCGTGAACAGTACTGGTGGCCTGGGTTGAAGCGTGAGATCTCTGAAATTGTGAGGAAATGTTTAACTTGTCAACAAGTGAAGGCGGAGCATCAATTACCGTCAGGTCTTTTGCAACCAGTCAAGATTCCTCTTTGGAAATGGGAGCGGATAACGATGGATTTTGTTAGTGGGTTACCTTTAACACCTACTAAGAAAAATTCTATTTGGGTAATTGTTGATCGTTTGACGAAGACTGCTCATTTTCTACCAGTTCGTACGGATTACTCGTTGCAGAAGTTGGCGAAGCTGTATGTATCCGAAATCGTGAGGTTGCATGGGGTACCCGTGTCTATTATATCGGATAGGGATCCTAGGTTTACATCCCGGTTTTGGAAAGCTTTGCATGAAGCTCTGGGAACAAAGCTTAACTTCAGTACGACTTTTCATCCTCAGTCATATGGTCAGTCGGAAAGAGTAATTCAAGTTCTGGAAGACATGTTAAGAGGATGTGTAATCGACTTCAAAGGTAGTTGGGAGGATTTCCTACCGTTAGCAGAATTTGCGTATAACAACAGCTATCAGTCAAGCATTCAGATGGCACCCTACGAGGCATTGTATGGTCGTAGGTGTTGTTCTCCTATTTGTTGGACTGAGTTGGGCGATCGGCAGATGTTAGGACCTGAGATGATTTCTGAAACGGAAGAGAAAGTAAAGGCTATTCGAGCACGGTTAAAAGAAGCCTCAGATAGACAGAAGTCGTATCCAGATCTGAAGCGTAGAAGTATCGAGTATGCTGTGGGGGATCAAGTTTTCTTGAAGGTCTCACCTTGGAAGAAGATTTTCAGGTTTGGGAAGAAGGGCAAGTTGAGCCCTAGATATATTGGACCATACCGTGTGGTGAAACGAGTTGGTCC